>CM026066.1:12679339-13279339 GCA_014839685.1 Anableps anableps | reverse complement strand
CCTGCTCATGGACATGGAACCTGGTAGGAGGAAAACAAAAATTACGACGACCAAATGGTCAAAAACGAAAGAGCTGTAATATGTAACACAGTGGTTTCTGTGTGGTTCCCGTATGTTTCTCCTTGTTAGCAAAACATCAACATTATGATCTATCGACACAGAGTACAGCTTCCTGTCCTGTCTTTTACTTTGTGAAATATAATTATTGTACCTGTAAGACCTAAAAGCATCAATTATTCTCCAGAAATGCTGCCTTTCCAACTTGGCCTCCTCCTCTGGGCTGTATTTTCGTCTTTCTTTCTGAAAATATGCTCCACTCTGCTTTTCCGCCGCTGGTTGTTCCGCCATGTTTGAAATAGGTCGGCGGCCATCCAATCACAGCGCGACTAATTTCTACTTCGTGTTATTTCGCCATTTTAGCAGATAAAAGTCCACACTGCATATTTCTGCCATCTATAGTCAAATGTCGGAACTGCAGCTGTGAACTGAAATCGCATCGCTTTGCAACAGTATTTACTCCCCGTGAATCTTCCGCATTTTATGTTACAACCAGACACTCCAACTTGTTACACTGGGATTTCAGTGATAGACGAACACAAGATAGCATATAACTGTATAGTTAAATAAAATTATGCACAGTTTTACTTGTTTTACGAATAAATTCAAAAATGTATGCCATCCAATTGTATGCAGACCCCTCCACAGTGAAAGCAATAAATAAAATCCGGAGTAATAAAATTGCTTTTATAAGACACATAATTTAATAAAAGGAGTCCACTTATTTGTAAATTACTCTCAATATAAATAGGCAGAGGTCAAGAAGTTCACAGCTGGGTTACATCATAAAATAATATCCCATTATCTCAGGGAACACTAAATAACAGGTTAGGTAATTAGAAAATTAATCAAAGAAGCAGCCACAAAAAAGGCAGGACAGCTCTGTAAAAAATAATAATAATAATTTTCCCCTTACAGGTTTTTGCAATTTTCACTATTTTTTTAAAAAACTTAAATGTTTCAGATCATCACATTTTAACAACAGAAAAACATAACCTGAGTTAATACAAAAAGCATGTTTCAAATGATGCTTTCATTTAATGATGAGGGAAAAAAAGGTATTCAAACCAACCGGGTCAAATGGGAAAATGCAATCGCCAGCTAAAGTGTCATCAAGTGTTTGATCAGTCAATGAGTCTTTTATATCACTGTAGAGGACGTTTCAGGAGTGGAGAAGTGGACTAGTCCAGACTTTGACGAGGCCACTCCAAAACTTTTATTTTGTTTAGTATTTTTCAGCTACTAAGCAGTGGACAAATACAGTTGGGAATCTTGCTACATCTTATCTGTGTATGCAATGAGAACAAGACACCACAAAAAGTCTTTTCTCTGTATTCAGTATATGCTGACAAAATTGTCCTTAAACAAAATATGTCTTCTCTTAGATGTTTGGGTTGACAATTTTGCCCATAAAAAGCATGTTTTCTGCAGTTCGCTCAGTGATGATCACCATGAAAGGACGGTTGAACTTCAGCTCTGGGATGTAGTGGAAGGACAGAAATCTAAAGCCTATACCAGTAGCTCCTGCAGCAGTGGCGCCGCCCTCGTCTACATCCAGTGTGGCTTGGTGCACAACCTTTACAGCGCAATCAAAGCACAATGGGTCAAAAGTCAACAGAACATAAGCAAGGAAATGTTTTCATATGCACCGCTCCCTCACCTCTGAGACAGCCAGTTTCTGTCCCTCTGCAATGCCACTGAGATTTGCACGATCCCCAAAAATGTCTGTCATTCCCATTCCAGTAAGCATATCGTTCAGCTTGTAGGAGGTCTTGATGGAAAACTTGGGAACATAGATATTGTACTTCCTGAAAGTACAACAATTTTAAACACTGATCTGCAGAGAGTTGACAAAGATTGAAGTGGTACTCAATGTAGAATATTTTTACCCTGACTTCATCCACCTCAACCATTTGGTAACATGTGCAGGACTAATATTGTTCTCCAGCACGGTCATATTTTCAGGTAACAGCAGCAGCATGGAGTAGGAGTTGTTGAAGGGCAGGTGGAGAACCGATGTGTTAATGGCCTGGTCATGATAAGTATTAACATCTTCTTTCATTGTCATCATCTGGACTTGAACCTAGGAAATAGAAGATTGGCAGGTACTTAGTTGTAAAATGAAGACAAGATGACTCAGATTTGCTCTGCGTGTTTGACAGTACGACTTTGAACCTCATTGTTTTCTTCCACCCTGAAAACATCCTCCGTGGTCTTCTTAGGATCAAAAGCAGTTTCCCATTTTCCTGTGTGACCAGAGAGAAGATATTTTATAAATTACAACCCCACCAAATAAAAATGCCTCACAATGAAAGAGAAAGTACAGGGATCTCATTGCATGAGAACTTTCACCTTTGTAGTAGATGTAGCTGAGAAGATACATGACTGTGTTTGGATCCAGGGTTTCAACCAGCTTGTTTATCTTTCCATTTGTCTTATCTGATACGTACTGATTGATGGTATCAGCGCTCTCTGTATCTTTGGCGAAGTCAACACTGAAGCCCTCAGCAGAAAAGGACTGCTTCAAGGCATCCAGGAACTCAGGATTTGGCTTGAAGAGGTTGTCCACAAACACAGCAGTACCTTGGCTGATGTCCTCATGAGACGTTGTGTTTGCAAGGAACATACGAAAGGCTTGGTTTACATCTGTCTGAGCCAGCTGGGAGCTACTGAAACCTAGACCACTAAACAGCTGTTGATGGGTCTCCCCTCGTGCCCCCACAGACAGAGCAGCCAAGGCAGTAGAGACACTAGCTGGAGAGAAGAAGATGTTTTTGCCTTGGGAGGAAGCATGATCTGCCAACTTCCTGTAGAGTCGGAAGGCAAACTCTTTGTTTGCTGAGGTCACCAGTGAGATTTTGTTGTCACTGTCATCTGCAGTGGTGTCTTGGGCTCCCTCACCGTGCCCTATGTGATGATGGCTTCTTCCTACGCAGACTAATGCTGATAAGAGCCAAAGAACAAGGGGTGCAGGCAACATGGTGAACTGAAACAAAGGGTCAAAAGTGCTGTTTATTTGGTTACACAATATTTGCTATTGCACATAAGCAAAGTGAAATCTCTAAACTGACTCATTTGGTTCCACTGAATCTAGTTTCATGTTTTTTTGCTTCACAAAATTTGCAGTATTCCATACAGATAGCCATCTTAATCAAAGTGATTCATTTGTTTGTATGTCAGATCTGATGAAATTTCCCAAACAACATATATAATAGATACATTTGAAATTCAAACTCTAAGAATAATGGCACATTTTTCATCCATGACACTTTATGGGATGGATAAATACGAAACAAACGTAGCTTTTTTTTCCTGCAATCTTATAGCAGTAATTTCTTTGTAAAACTAGATTATAAAAAGGAACAATCTCACATTATTAAATCCCCATTCATGTTCTGGAAAAACATTTCAGTATATACCTTTAAAATGAAAAAGATTTGTTTTCTGTAAAATATCTGAACACTTACCCTTCTCTTGCTGCTACTCACAGTTTGTCCGACCTACCAAAGGCTGGATGGAGAAAGACCCTCTGTTTATGTCAATGACCAGGTGAACTTTGATTTTGTTTATTCTCTGCCCAGACTTATTTGTTCTACATATGAGCTGTAGCAGTGGATCAGTCGCTGACTAATCATGGCCCCAGCGTTTACAAAGAATTCTCAAAAGCAAAAAAACAAATGACTAATACACAATGTATCATTCTTTTATGGTACAATATAAAATTCCTTGGTGTTAATTTGTACCAGTAAATGTTTTAAGGGTTGTTTAGAAGTCATGCATTCTTAAAATATTTTGAATTTTGGCCACTTTTATACATTTCACTTTACAGATTTCAGATTCTTTTTCATACACCAACAACTAATAACTTGCTAAAAAACATATTCAACTGAAGATTGAAAAAAAAAAACATGATTTTGTTTTTTTAGGTCTTTTTAGTAAGGTTTTTTTTAGATTGTGTTTTGTTCCACAAACAAGGACAGCCATTCAACTGCAGTTTCAGTGAAAAACTGATAAACTATTTGCAGTTAAACTGATTTCTTAAAAGTAAAAAAAATCAGTTGACATAATTGTAACTATCAGCTACTTTAAACAAGTTTACTATTTAAAGTAGCTGAAACCAACAAATCTTATAAAAAAAAAAAAATCAAGTCACTGTCAAAAGTTAATTCAACTGAGGATGAAGTCTTGATCTTTCTTTATAGTTAAGAATGCATTAATAAATAAGATGGGATTTCTACTAATCTGTATATTTAATATTTATTGAAAACAGCTGAAGGTATGAAGATGGTGAGAAAAAATTATATTTCTCATAACACACCAAGGTCTTACTCTTGAAGTAGGGAAATTCAGACTGAAATAGTTACTGTCTACACAAGCAAATACAGTATTCTACCTCTAAGCTTCGCAGAATTTATAGTAAACAAATGCCGTTTTCTTTCAGAATCAAAAATTAAATACCTGAGAATTATCAATAGTCTACTTGACTCTCAGATCTCAAAAGACAGATTGCTTTGGACTAATTTCTTAATCAGGACTGAAGTTGAGAGGAACAACATAACTTCATTGTTATGAAGCGCCAGAAAATCAACCTGAATTCACATCAGAATCAACTCAGGACTTAAAGGGAAACTTTTTTGGGCCAACATGTGCTATAGTATTTTTTTTTTGTTCATGGGGCTGTATCCCTAGTTCCTTTACAGCCATTTATATGGCGAGACAAACAAAACTGCTTCTTAAACAGGGCAGCGTTGGTCTCTTCTCCAGGACTAAATGTCAGGAAGTTGCATTACTTTGGATGTGAAACCAAATGAATGATGAGCATGTTGAAGGTCTGCATGGAAAACATCTTTCTAAACACTTCTCACAAAAGTTGGATGAACCTAGCAACACAAAACATTTGGTCTGGTTTCTTGCTTAGACTGAAGCTTTGCTTTGAGATTCATCCTCCAAAACCAGACTTTCAAATTGAGACAGATGGGGAAGAATGTAACATGAGTTATGTGATGAGCCAATTTGCTAAGAAAGTTTAGTAAAAATGTCTTACAGGGTGAATTTGAGCAGCCTTATTCCATTAGTCTGTGCATTATCTCACCGATTACTTTGACATTGCAAAACCATTTGTCCTCCTTAAACTTTCAAGTTGAACCATAATGCATTTTATTATTAGGACCTCATGAGACAGGCCAGCACAAAGTACTATAAAGCTGTGAAGGTTAAATGGACAAGCCTTCTGCTTGTCCTTGATCAGGTGCAAGAGGGAAACTCAGAGACCTCAGATCATTTTGGTGGATCCAAAAGGCATTCCTAGGCAAAAAGGGAAATTTAGTCCCTCCAGCAAGTTCTGGTTCTTCCCTTTGAGTCCTCCTAGAAGGGCATGTGCCCAGAAAAGCCTCCAAAGAGGTACCATGAAGTGATACCGACTCCTTTTTCATGTAGAGATGCACCGACACTACTTAAAGTCACCTCTTGATTATGATGAGACAACTGAAAGTGCTTTACATGATGAAAATATGCACTGCTGCAGCCAAGTGATGAAAAGTTGAAACAAATTTCTAAGTTTCTTGTGGAAAATACAGTTTTCCATTTGTGGTCAAAATGTCAATTCTCAGCAAGAACAGAGTTGGGAGGGGGTCTCAGTTTAAAAAAGCACTTGCTGTATTTTGCAAAAGTTGGTGAGCAGGTGCACCCAAGTCTACATTAGAGCAGAAGTCACGGAATGACTGCAGTTCTCAGTTCTTTAGTTTCTGCAATTTGTTGCTCTTAAGTGTTCCCAAGACCACTCAGTCTTTGAAATGTGTTCATAGCTTAATGAATTTGCAACTCAATGTTTAAAGTAAGACACCACATGGCCTTTATTTAATGTTCAGACATCTCAGATGTTTGGGTTGACAGTCTTGCCCATAAAAAGTATGTTTCCTGCAGAGTGCTCAGTGATGATCACCACAAAAGGATGGTTAAACCTCAGCTCTGGGGCTACGAGGGAGGACTAAAGAGTAATGTCAACATCAGTACCAGCTGCAGCAGTGGTGCCGTCTCTTCACCATCCTATGTTGCTTGGTGTACAATCTTACAGCACAATGAAAGCAGAATCAGAAACAGTTGACACAAAGAGAGGAAATGTTCTCTTCTGCTCCCATTCCTTACCTCAGACACAACCAGTTTCTGTCCATCTTGATAGTATTTTTAAGCTACTAAGAGGAGGACGTGTTAGTGTGCATTGGATTGTTGTCCTGCTGCATATTCCTTCAGGTTGTCAGGCAGCTTCTATATAAGTATTTTTTTTTTTTTAATTTTACAGGTCAAGCAGTAATTAGGTCTGGATTTAACCCTGAAAAAGTTTCATTTGAACCCTACAATTTGAATGAACTCTAGTTATCTTTGATATTAAAGTTTGTTTGATAATCTGAAGTATTAAGTCTGACAAGCAAAAACTGAATAATTCTATGAGAGTGCAAATAGCTTTTCATAGCTCTGCATTTATGTAATTTGCAGAAAATTCCCGAACATAATCACTGATTAGGTACAATTATGGGATTTAAACTAGTGTAAGAGGAGGTAAACGGACATATATTCTCTATAGAGATGGGACTTACACTTTTTTTTTATCTCAGAGCAAGAATTGAAATTTTTATCTCCAGGTTTTAATTTTTGTACAATACCACATGTATCCATAAACAAGATGGCACATACTACCATTTCTTACCTACTTTGGCTTTTTGGTGACATGAGTGAGGTTGATATCATTTTTTACTATTTTCAGTGGCATAGAGTAGTAATTTGCAAAGGTAGGTGTAGGACCCATGGAGTAATCATAATAGATGATTACTCCATGGTACATCATTTTCTTCTTTGCATCATCTGGACCATAAAACCTCAACAGTTGGTTGGAAAACAAATACAACCAGATGATTTGAGTTTAAACAGCTCTCTATGTGTAATATGACTTTGAACTTAATTGATATTATCCATTTAGACATGTGCTACAGGTTTTAAAAGGTTCAAATGGAGTTTTCCACTGAGCTGTTTGAAGCAAATCTGAGGATGATCAGTTTATAAACTGTTTTTGATTAGCGGCACATGAACTGCTTCTTTCCCTCTTAAATGCTGTA
This sequence comes from Anableps anableps, assembly GCA_014839685.1. NCBI lineage: Eukaryota > Metazoa > Chordata > Actinopteri > Cyprinodontiformes > Anablepidae > Anableps > Anableps anableps. Next base: position 13,272,173 of record CM026066.1, on the reverse strand, counting down.
GAGGCAGCACAGATGTAAGGTTTTCCATGCATAGCTTTTTCACTTTGGCTTTATCTTTGTTAATGGATAACGGGTGTTAATCTGTTGTATGTTTTTGTTCACTTGAGGTTAGATTTAAATTATTTTAGAATGTTCAAAACACTTATGTCCTGGTGCAAACAATAAAATAAGTTGAAAAGGTGTTCTGTTTTATTATGATTGTCTTCACTGGTATCTTTTTTTCCTGAACATAGCCTCACTGTGCACATCTTAAATAAAACCAGCTCATGGCATCTTATTGAGTACACAAAATTTACAGGTTTGGGAAAGCAAAGGTATAGAGTCTTGAAGAGAAAGCATGGGGAATGGAAACTGGACCTGATACCAGGTCCTTAGAAATACTCTGTACCTAACATTAAATAAATTAATAAGGCCTGTCATGTCTGAAAAAGGTTTTTCTGTGCAAAGTCAGGTAAACATGCATTTTTGAGCCATTTTTTTTTTAAAGCAGTCTATTAATTAGATTTCCCAGTGATTATCTTTTAAACCCTCAGAATTCAATCAGATATCATGCAGACTGGTGAGCTTTGTCTTGCATTTTAGGACATGTCTTTTTATTTAGGAGCAGCAAATACAGTTGGGAATCTTGCTACATCTTATCTGTGTATGCAATGAGAACAAGACACCACAAAAAGTCTTTTCTCTGTATTCAGTATATGCTGACAAAATTGTGCTTAAACAAAATATGTCTTCTCTTAGATGTTTGGGTTGACAATTTTGCCCATAAAAAGCATGTTTTCTGCAGTTCGCTCAGTGATGATCACCATGAAAGGACGGTTGAACTTCAGCTCTGGGATGTAGCGGAAGGACAGAAGTGTAATGCCTATACCAGTAGCTCCTGCAGCAGTGGCTCCGCCCTCGTCTACATCCAGTGTGGCTTGGTGCACAACCTTTACAGCGCAATCAAAGCACAATGGGTCAAAAGTCAACAGAACATAAGCAAGGAAATGTTTTCATATGCACCGCTCCCTCACCTCTGAGACAGCCAGTTTCTGTCCCTCTGCAATGCCACTGAGATTTGCACGATCCCCAAACATGTCTGTCATTCCCATTCCAGTAAGCATATCGTTCAGCTTGTAGGAGGTCTTGATGGAAAACTTGGGAACATAGATATTGTACTTCCTGAAAGTACAACAATTTTAAACACTGATCTGCAGAGAGTTGACAAAGATTGAAGTGGTACTCAATGTAGAATATTTTTACCCTGACTTCATCCACCTCAACCATTTGGTAACATGTGCAGGACTAATATTGTTCTCCAGCACGGTCATATTTTCAGGTAACAGCAGCAGCATGGAGTAGGAGTTGTTGAAGGGCAGGTGGAGAACCGATGTGTTAATGGCCTGGTCATGATAAGTATTAACATCTTCTTTCATTGTCATCATCTGGACTTGAACCTAGGAAATAGAAGATTGGCAGGTACTTAGTTGTAAAATGAAGACAAGATGACTCAGATTTGCTCTGCGTGTTTGACAGTACGACTTTGAACCTCATTGTTTTCTTCCACCCTGAAAACATCCTCCGTGGTCTTCTTAGGATCAAAAGCAGTTTCCCATTTTCCTGTGTGACCAGAGAGAAGATATTTTATAAATTACAACCCCACCAAATAAAAATGCCTCACAATGAAAGAGAAAGTACAGGGATCTCATTGCATGAGAACTTTCACCTTTGTAGTAGATGTAGCTGAGAAGATACATGACTGTGTTTGGATCCAGGGTTTCAACCAGCTTGTTTATCTTTCCATTTGTCTTATCTGATACGTACTGATTGATGGTATCAGCGCTCTCTGTATCTTTGGCGAAGTCAACACTGAAGCCCTCAGCAGAAAAGGACTGCTTCAAGGCATCCAGGAACTCAGGATTTGGCTTGAAGAGGTTGTCCACAAACACAGCAGTACCTTGGCTGATGTCCTCATGAGACGTTGTGTTTGCAAGGAACATACGAAAGGCTTGGTTTACATCTGTCTGAGCCAGCTGGGAGCTACTGAAACCTAGACCACTAAACAGCTGTTGATGGGTCTCCCCTCGTGCCCCCACAGACAGAGCAGCCAAGGCAGTAGAGACACTAGCTGGAGAGAAGAAGATGTTTTTGCCTTGGGAGGAAGCATGATCTGCCAACTTCCTGTAGAGTCGGAAGGCAAACTCTTTGTTTGCTGAGGTCACCAGTGAGATTTTGTTGTCACTGTCATCTGCAGTGGTGTCTTGGGCTCCCTCACCGTGCCCTATGTGATGATGGCTTCTTCCTACGCAGACTAATGCTGATAAGAGCCAAAGAACAAGGGGTGCAGGCAACATGGTGAACTGAAACAAAGGGTCAAAAGTGCTGTTTATTTGGTTACACAATATTTGCTATTGCACATAAGCAAAGTGAAATCTCTAAACTGACTCATTTGGTTCCACTGAATCTAGTTTCATGTTTTTTTGCTTCACAAAATTTGCAGTATTCCATACAGATAGCCATCTTAATCAAAGTGATTCACTTGTTTGTATGTCAGATCTGATGAAATTTCCCAAACAACATATACAATAGATACATTTGAAATTCAAATTCTAAGAATAATGGCACATTTTTCATCCATGACACTTTATGGGATGGATAAATACGAAACAAACGTAGCTTTTTTTCCTGCAATCTTATAGCAGTAATTTCTTTGTAAAACTAGATTATAAAAAGGAACAATCTCACATTATTAAATCCCCATTCATGTTCTGGAAAAACATTTCAGTATATACCTTTAAAATGAAAAAGATTTGTTTTCTGTAAAATATCTGAACACTTACCCTTCTCTTGCTGCTACTCACAGTTTGTCCGACCTACCAAAGGCTGGATGGAGAAAGACCCTCTGTTTATGTCAATGACCAGGTGAACTTTGATTTTGTTTATTCTCTGCCCAGACTTATTTGTTCTACATATGAGCTGTAGCAGTGGATCAGTCGCTGACTAATCATGGCCCCAGCGTTTACAAAGAATTCTCAAAAGCAAAAAAACAAATGACTAATACACAATGTATCATTCTTTTATGGTACAATATAAAATTCCTTGGTGTTAATTTGTACCAGTAAATGTTTTAAGGGTTGTTTAGAAGTCATGCATTCTTAAAATATTTTGAATTTTGGCCACTTTTATACATTTCACTTTACAGATTTCAGATTCTTTTTCATACACCAACAACTAATAACTTGCTAAAAAAACATATTCAACTCACGATTGGGGGGGGAATTGTTTTTTTTTTTCGCTTTAGGTCTTGTCAGTAAGGTTTTTTCGTTCCACAGACATTCAACATACAACTGGAGTTTCAGTGAAAAACTGATAAAACTATTTGCAGTTAAACTGATTTCTTAAAAAGGTCATTGTCAGGTTTTGGCTTGAAAATGCCAGCAACAAACAACGATGCCTTGGTTGATCTTAGATGCCATACTTCCAGTGATTATATGAAATGCATGCTTTACATCTGTCTGCTCTAGCTGGGAGCCGTTGAACCCCAGACCATGAAATAGTTGCTGATGGGTCTCCCATAATGCCCCCACAGACAAAGCAGCCAAGGCAGCAGAGACACTAACTGGGAAAAGATGATGTTTTGGCCTTTAGAGCTTGCATGATCTATCAACTTCCTGTAGAGACGGAAGGCAAACTCCTTGTTCTCTGAGGACACTAGTGAGGAGTTTGTCACTGCTGTTTGTTGAGATTTCTTTAGCTTGTTTTGCATGCTCTATGGGTTGATGGCCTCTCCTTGCACAGATCACTGCCAAGCCAGTCCAGAGAAGCACCAGAATCATAGTGATCTGTAACAAGGTGAAAAATGCAGTTGTTTGAATTAAATGATATCTGCCAGGAACCATATAGCAAAGTTTCTATTGTGTCTCATCTTCAGGAGACGTCATCCCCCCACCCCAGTCTAATCACAATAGATTTAAAGATGGTTGGTTATTTTAGGTCCTAAATGTAAAGCTTTTTGAAATAACACCAGTTAAATAGAACCCCCCCCCCCTATCTCCCTAGTGGTAGTAACCACTTCCTCAACATGGCAGTGTTCTGCAGAGGCCTGCTAACAAGCCATCATTTGTGTCCAGGTGTGTTGAACCAGGGAGGGAACTAAAACATGCAGGATCCCAGCCCTGGAGGACTGATTTTGGACACCACTGGGTTAAGAGGACTCAAGTCATACTTACACCAGTCAAGGAATAAATCATGGCAGCAAACTGAGTTCATGAAAAATCTCCACAAAAAGCTAAAAAAGACAGGTCTCTTTGTAACTCCCCATCATTTAAAAAAAAAAAAAAAAAAAAAAAAAAAGGGTACAACCTGAAAGAAATTTTAAACATACTAAAACAGCATTAATCCTTCATCCCCCCCCCATACAACACAAATCATTAAACTAATTCTTACAAGTTTTAGCTCTAAATGGCATAAACAGCCAGCTTTTTCAAAGTCCAGCTGGCTTGTTCCCCTGAAGATAGCTGGGCTGCTAAATAGGGCTGCATTTACTTTCCGAGCATGCTCATTAACAACAGAACATATGGAAAAAATCTCTGTCTTGATTGAATACAGCCCTCATTACTCACAACTGATGGACCTTTAACAATCAGCCACTTATCTCTGTTCTAATACTACTCTTTGAAATCTTGAACTATTCAGCAGCCAGCAAGGGAGGGGCACCTTCGCTAAAATTGCTCCAGTTTTGCCAGACAGTAGTTTTGTCACTTTATACCAGGGATGCCCAACTCCAATCCTTGAGAGGTACCAACCTGAAACATTTAGATACATTCCTTCTCCAACAACTGAATTAAATAAATGACCCAGTACCAGGCCTTTTAAAAACTGAAAGACTGATGAAGAAATCCGTCCATGTAATTAAGGTTTGGTGGAGCAGATGTACCTAAAGTTGCAAGTTAGGAGGGAGATTCCCTCTCCATAAGTCCAAACCAGAGGAAATTAGCTGATTTGTGATAGTGGAGCTTGTTCTTGAGATGTTTGCTCTTTCTTTGCTTTCGTAGTATAGTGATGATTACAACAGTGCTTCCTGTTTAGCTATATTAGCTGTCTGAGGAAGCCTCAGTTATATTTGAATAACAATTTGGTTGTCTTTCATTGATACTAAACAGCCAAGGTATACCTGCATTTTCTTGGGCCCCATACTACAAATTACGTTCAACACTTCTGGGCTTTTTAGTGGACATCAGACTTTTTTTAAGCCCCTTACTCAACAGGAACTTAACATGAAAGAGGGTAGAGAGAGAAGGGATAGACACGCAAACAGCTCAAGATCAGGAATCAAACCCAAGACAATCACATTGAGAACCACAGCCTCTGTACATTGTGTGCTCGCTCTACCAATGAGTCACCCAGTGCTTTGAGAGATCAGACTCAATCCAGATGTTGAAAACCAGTGAAAGTGAAGTAAGAGGACCAATCACAATAACGAAGCAGAGAGAAAACTTCCTGTGTAAAAGCCAACATTATAATTACTCTCATCAGCACTGGAATGGTAAATGGCCTGTACTTATATAACGCTTTATCAAGTCCAGAGAACCCCAAAGCGCTTCACACTACATTCTCTCACTAATGGTGGCAAGCAACTGGATTGACTTCAAAAGTCTGAAGACTCCCCACAGGCAAGAGGTTACTAACACTACCTCATGTCAACCACTACACAAGGGAACACAGGCCATTGCCATGTTCTGGGGCCCTTTAACCTAGAGTCTTAATTTCAAATGTGATTACCATAAACCTACTCTGATTTTTTTGGAATCATTTCCAAGACCGGTGTCAGTTTATATTTTATGCTTTGAAACCATAAACAGATTCAGTCAAGTTATAAGGAAGCCAATAAAATCTTCAGTTCATATCATTTGTGTAAAAATATTTGGAACATTGCTTGATATGAAATGTGTTCAGTCACACCCTTTATTTGCAGCACAAAGTGGTCCAGCCATAAAAAACAGACACCAGAAAGAGTAATTTAAAATTTTATGTAGAGACAACAACCTCAGATGTTTGGGTTAACAATCTTACCCATAAAAAGTAAGTTTTCTGCAAAGCGCTCAGTGATTATCACTACAAAAGGATGATTAAATTTCAGCTCTGGGGCTGAGAGAGGACTTAAGAATTATGCCAACATCAGTACCAGCTGCAGCAGTGGCGCCGGTCTCGTCAACATCCAGTGTTGCTTGGTGTACAACCTTACAGCACAATGAAAGCTGAGTCAGAAACAGTGGATACAAAGAGGAAATGTTCTCTTCTTCTCCCTTTCCTTACCTTAGACAACCAGTTTATGTCCATCTGCAATGCCACTGAGATCTGCAGGAGCCCCAAACAGGTCAGCCATTCCCATTTTAGTCAGCACATCATGCAGCTTGTAGGAGGTCTTGATGGAGAACTTGGGAACAGAGATCTTGTACGTCCTCTAAAATAAAAACAATTAGAAGAGATATTTCAAGCACTGATCTGAAAAGACTAAACAGTTTTAAAGTTGTACAGTAAAGTAGAGTCACCTGACCTCTGTTTCATACATTCCAACCACCTGGTGACATGTGCAGGACTGATATTGTTCTCCAGTGTGTCCATATGATCATGTGACAGCAGCAGCATGGAGTAAGAGTTGTTGAAGGGCAGGTGGAGATGTGGCAATGGCCTCATCATAATAAATGTCCACATCATCTTCGATTCTCATCATCGAGATTAGAACCTGGGAAAAAAAAAAGAGCTTTCACTGGTTAACTGGAAACAAAATCAATGCATCTCAAACCTATATGTTGGATTTTAAACCATTGTTTTCATTCACTCTGAACACATCCTGCTTCGTTTGTTTAGGATCAAACGGAGTCGCCCAGTTTCCTGTTTGAGTAGAAACATTCAGTATTGTACATTTATCCCTTACACTGAAAAACAGCACCCAAGCCCCAAACAAGACATTTACCTCTGAAGTAGATATAACTGAGGAGATACAGGACTGTGTTTGGGTCCAGACCTTCTTCAAATTGGTTTATCTTTCCGTTCGTCTTTTCAGACACATACCTATTGATGATATTGACACTCTCTATAGGATTCATGAAGTCAACATTGAAGCTCCCCGTGAAATAACACTGCTTCAGAACATGCAGAAAATCAGGTTTTGGTTTTAAGAGGTTGTCCACAAACACAGTGGTGCCTTGTCTGAGCTCCTTATGAGACACCATGTTTCCAATGAATGTACGAAAGGCTTGGTTTACATCCATCTGATCCACTTGGGAGCTGTTGACGCTGAGACCACTGAAAAGCTGCTGATGGGTCTCCCCTCTTGCCCCCACAGACAGAGCAGCCAAGGCAGCTGAGACACTAACTGGGGAGAAAAGGATGTTTTTGCCTTCAGAGGCAGCAAGATCTGCCAACTTCTTGTAGAGCTGGAAGGCAAACTCTTTATTTGCAAAGATCACCAGGGAAATTCTATTGTCACCACTGTCTGCAAGGGTGTCTTGGGCTTCCTCAGCATGCTCCTGCTGCTGTTGGCCTCTCCCTATGCAGCTCACTTATCAATAGATTAGGCTTCAAAAACAGTGGAATACCTCACTGCATCACCAAATAAGCCGAATAATTAGCATTAAAATATAAATAACTATTAAAAATCCGTCTCCTTAAGAAAGCTTTATAATTTTTCTCATCTACTAGAAATCTATCCTAAGGAGCAAATTCTCTGTCATTGAATCTTAATTCCATCCTTAATGGAAAGCAATGAAAGGTATATATCTGAAAAATATATTTATTCATAAAATCACAATATTACCACTTTAACTGAAAATGTTATGATTCAACTGATCTAGTCCCTAAACATAATTATTTCATTAGTAATCAGACTCATTTATTTCTGTAATCAAATGAAGAAAAAAGGCATGAGCCTAAGTAGTCACACATACATGAAATATATATATATTTTTAATTCTAAAACATCAAGTTATAAACAATTTTTAAAATGTTTTCGGGATCTCGTCCCTGCACACATTAAGTCCAAATCAGATGAAATGAACTGCTTTGAGATGATGGAGCTTGAATGTTCGTGGTTTACTGATGCTTGCCAAAGAGCTGCTTGTCCAGTTTAATGAGCTGTCGGAGGAAACCTCGGTTTGGGATCACACCCCGATTGTCTTTTACAGCACAAATAGCCTCCACAAGAGTCAGCTTCTGCTTCAACATCAGATAAGCCAGCACCAAGGTGGCAGAGCGGCTGACTCCCACATGACAATGCACCAGAACTTTACCTGAGAATCAAAGAGATGTGAGATTTAGTTAATTCTTCCGAAAGTGACGGTAATAGTTTGTAAATTGTTTTTTGAGGGTTTTTTTTTTCTTCTCTGCCAGTCTCACCCCCTGTGTTTAGTCCTCTGTGGATAAAGTCTGCTGCAACCTGAAAGTTGATGCTCATGTCATAGTTACAGGAGTCATGTGCCTCAATGCCCATGTAGGTGATTTTCAATCCCTCGTATATGGTTGGCTGCCCTTGTCTTTTACTGTGAGCTGCATTCAGGATGTGAGTGAAGCGATGCTTGGACAGATCAGCAAGGTTTTCTGCACTGTGTCTGAAAAACAACACATTTTATAGTTACAGTGCCTTCCCCTCCTGAAATAGTTTCGATTTTGTTATGTTACAACTTCAATCCGGTGCAACCAGCAGCCTTCAGATATCGCCTGATAGGAGAACAGGTTGCATGTGTGTGAATTAATCCCAGTATAAATCTAGCTGTTCTCTGAAGGCTTCAGTGAACAAACAGCATCATGAAGATCAGGGAGAAAGTTGTTGAGAGGTTTAAATCAGTACAGAGTTTTGATGAGTTCATAAATGGAAATGTTATCGTATAGCACAACTCCACACCAACCAAGACATGGCCATCCACCTAAACTGACAAGTCCAGCAAGAAGATACATCAATCAGAGATGAATCCAGGAAGACCATGGTAACTCTGAAGGTGCTGCAGAGTTCCACAGCTTACATGAACGAATCTGTTGAAAGGACATCTGTAAGTAATACGGCCCACAAATCTACCCTTAATGAAACAGTGGCAAGAATCAGAATCAGACCGATGATTCTTGAACATTTTACAGCCTGAGTAGACAGATATTCTGCTGTGAAATAAAATAAGCATATTTGCACAACCACAACCTGCCTTTTTTTCCTTCTTGCGTCAAAAAAAAAACTTCTCTGTACATCCACACATACTGTTCCTTTTAACCTTTATTTTACCTCCTCTAAAGTAACTCTTGGCCAATAAAGGTGACTCAAGATTCTGAAGGAGATATTGAAAGAAAGCCAGAAGAAGTGGAAAACTAACATCACATCACTATCCCCACTGTGATATATGGTGGTGGTGGCAACATCATGCTGTGGGAATGCGTTTCAGCACCGAAAGAAAACCTGTTAGTGGCAGCAGAGGAGTTGAGACTGAGTGAATGTTCAAATTCCAGCAGGACAACAATCCGAAACATACTGACAGAGATTATAATGGAAAGGTTTGGATCCCAGCATTTTCACATGTTTGAATGGCCCAGTCAAACTAAAGACCTAAAACCAGTTGAGAATCTGAAGCAAAACTTGATGTTCAAAAATGTTCTGGGTTCATTCTGCCTCAGTTTGAGCTATTTTGGTTGGGCAAAACTTTTAGTCTGTATATGTAGAAAGCTGGTGGAGGCAGTAGAGAATAATTTTGCAAGTGATGTAATAGTAGGGAGAAAAATTTTTTAAGAAGGGGGTTTTGGATAATTGTAGGAAGTGCGAATACTATTTGTAGTGACCTACAGGCATTATTTAGGTGGCAGAAAAAACAGCAGCCAGCTGCATCGTGAGAGTTAACAGTGAAAGGTAGCACGGTTATTTGCTGACGGTGCACACAGAGCTCAGGCGTGAGCTGCTCATGTGGGTAAGTGACTAACCAAGAAAGTATAAGGAATCCGTCTGTCAGTGCATTTCTTAGAAAAGCGGTAAATTCATGTCAGGAATTATCTTAATTGATAATATAAATGTGTCAATAACTATATGAGGTGGAGACAGAGAGATTACCTCATGTTTTTCCAGTTTTGTTTTCACATCATCTATTGAATAAAACCTGTACGCAGTGTGTGATCAACTCCTCCTCTCTGCTCGGGAGCTGTGTGGTGGGTGAAATGGAGAGTACAACCAAAAAAACTTCACAAATTCATAACAGATGTAGTTTTGTGAACTGATCTTCCACACAAACGCACATGAATTTTTTTTTTTTTAAAGTTATTTTCAATGCACCATAAATTAAGCATGCAACATAGTGACTGACTGATATGTAGACCATCTAAGGCACGCATGAGGGAAAATAGCCGAGAGCTGCGGTATGCCTTCATGGCCTGGTGTCAGTGGACACTCTCACATAGTACAGCTGGAGTTGGTGTAAGTATCCAATGGGAAAGGCAGCTTCACAACTCTTATGTTACCTATTTCCTTTTTAAAACTGATTTACGATCCGTTTCTGTTTCACACGCATGCTTGATTCAAACCATGTCTGTGTAGATGAACCTGGAGAAGGGAAAAAAAAAAAAAAAAAAAAAAAAAAAAAAGTTTATGCAAGTCAAACTTTTTCCAACAAGAGGAAAAGAGGAGATTCTTACTGGTCCCCAACGTAAAGCCTTGGCCACACTTCGTCTGCATGGCTGATGATGGCTTTGCCTGTAAACAGGAGTCTTTCCAACTCAAACACTGCCAAACCAGGTGAGCTCAGATCGATTTCCACTTTCCGACGTGGTCGTTCATCGTTCCAGGAAGCAGGAAGCTTGGATGTGTGGGACATTGCTTCTCCCTCTCACAATACAGCTAGACCTCTGATGAGGAAAAGTGACTATTTTTTCAAACTGCTTAAATGAACAAACTGGAAAAATAAGACATCACAGAAGCTTAGTACCACTGATATTTAACATTAAGACTCCGTAGAAGTCCTCTGCGGTCTCCGTGTCGAACAGAGTGAATCCCACAGGTGATTTTAATCTGAAGCTTCTCCTCTGATTTACTCACCGCAACACCGTTTGTCCCGAGTGTTGTCAGGACATTCGACCCTTACATTAAATCTCAGCTGCATGCCTCAAGCCTTCAGGGCTGTGCGTTATGCTTTTGAATTAAAATAGCAGCCTATTTAAAGATGTGAACACTGGCTAGAAGAGTGGAGCCCCAGGGTGGGTTTCCACTTGATGGAAGGAGGACAGTTCTCTTCTTGGATCAGACTAAATTGCTTTTCTCAAGGAAAATAAATTAAATGTATCACAAAGAATATGTTTAACTGTAATAAAATTCAATATAAAACAGTGCAGAACTCAAAAAGAGGGGACAAACAAAAGTGAAATTTACTTGCTTTTTTTTTCTGAATTGTAATCAAGCAAAGATTTCCATCTTGTGTTGGAAACATGCATTACAACTCAAACGAACAAAAAACACAATGCAAAAATAATTTTCCATGCAAACCTTTTGGTTGTTTTTAATATTCTCCTTCTGATCAGATATAAAAAAAATCACCATATCAAATATGGCACTTTTTTTTTTTTCTTCATTTTTCAAAACAAAACCAACAAGAATGTTTGAAATGGGGGAAAGAAAAACAAAAAAACAAACAAACCCTCACAAAACAAAGACGAAGACATGTGGTGTATATACGCAGCTCAAACAAGAATTTGTGCCCTAGACAAATAGTGAACAAACTCCAACTTAACCTTTGTGCATACTTGTGCATTTAACACTGTCTTTAAGCACAAACCTTTACTGAAAATGTTAAAGCTTCATATTTTACTTTTACATGTGTAGAAAAAGTGAGGAAGAAAACTAAACTTTTAAAAGAACTGTTAACATTGTTCTTAGCTTCTAGAGAGCGATACATGGCATTCACATGGAGGTCTGATTTTAGGTCTCCACTTTCAGTGGCCGAAGAAATCAGGACAGCGATCTTTAGGGGGTTTTCACTAATCTGCTACAATATGGGCTGAGTGATAGGCTGTCTGAGTGCTTATCTGACACTATAGTGCATGCAAGGCTGAGCATAAAAGAAGCGCAGCACCAACTGCTGCAGAGACATGGAGAGGTGAGAGACTATGAGCAACTAAGTGCGTACCAAAGCCGTCACAAGAAAGGACAACAGCATGACCATGCAGATGTTCCAATAATCAGCTGAGGAAGTGTGTGTGTGTGTTGTCTCAAGAAGGTTCGGATGAAAACCGACCAAATATCCTGAGGGTGGTCTGAAGGTGTGGCACGACGTAGTAAACACAAACAGCAGGACCCTGCGCCATGTTGGTCAGGGAACGACGTTAACTGATGCGACAGGCCAGAGTGTCGGCATGTGTAACGAGCTCAGTCACTCACAGAGGCTGAAAGTCACTTATGATATACAAGTTTTATGTTTACTGCCAGCACAAACACTCCTTAAAGGATGTTTTAAACTTTAAATCAGAGGTGCATCTATTCATGGGGTCTGTATCCTTTACCTCATCTATATGATAATGACAATTTGTCAGGAAATATTGTTACAGCTCTGCAAAAGCAGACTGAACCCTCAGCTTGTCCATGGAAGATCTGAGCAAAGAAAACAAGAATAAGTGATCAACAGGCAGATAAATAAAGCTCCCTTCAGAAAGCTTTCTTCTCCAGCCGGTCCAGAATGGCCTGAATTCTCTGCACAGCCTCTTTGCGGGCTTGTCGAACATTCTCCTGTCCCTGAGTCTCCACAGAGTCCAGCTCCAACAGCTCTTTGGTCAGCAGTTCCTCCAGACACCGGTAACTCTTGTCTGTTTTTCTCCCAACAAACTCGTCAACATCTTCCTGTAGCAGCTGAACCCTGGCCATGACCTGCTGGACCTTAGCAAGCCCGGGATTGTCGCTGAGGGGCTGAGGTCCAGCCTGAGCAGCTGTTGGCTGGGGCTCAGTTTGAGGAGGATTAGGATCACTTCGCCCAGCTTTGCTGTAAATCTGGGGAGGTGAACTTATTTCAGCAGGCTTTCCGTTGGGGGGATTCGGGGATGGTGCTGGCCTGGGTTTAGGTCCCACCTGAGGGGTTCGCTGGTGCTGCTGGTCCTACAATACCACAAACAGTGTGTTTAAGTTTTACCTGGGCCTTTACAGCAACAATGAATTAAAATATCTTTTAAAAAAACAAACAATAATGTCTTAATACAATGTCTTAATACATATAATAAACTTTAATGCATTTTGTTGGGATTTTCTGTGATAAATTAATATCAAATGTTGCTGAATTGTGAAGTAGAAGAAAGAATATACACAGTAATTTTCTAATTCTTTACAAATACAAATCTGAAAAGTCTGGTGTGCATTTGTGTTTTGACTCATACGAGTCAATGCTACGTAGAACCCCCTTTTTCTGCAAATACAGATGCACATCTGCTACTGTATGTTTCTACCAGCTTTGCACATCTAGGGACAACATTTTCTAACAATTTTTCTCTGCAAATATAGTTTAAACTCAGTCAGATTGGATGAAGAATTTTTGCAATTTTTTTTTTTTTTTTTTTTTTTTTTTTTTTTTTTTAAATCTTGTCAAAGATTGTCAGTTGATTTTAAGTCTGAACTTGGTACAGTTCCCACACATTAATATCCTTTTATCTAAACTATTCAACTGCAGCTCTGACCATGCTTAGAAAGCAAACCCTCAACACACACAAGGTTTTTCGTAGCCTCCAACTGGTTTCCTTCCAGGATGCCCAGTATTTAGCTCCATCTGTTTGACAGTGGCTTCCCCCATGCCACTTTTAAATAGATTTTAAAAGATTTCTGATTGATTGAAGACTTCTCCATTAAACATTCAAAGCTTCTGATACTTTTTATAACCCAAGTCTCCTTCAAACATCTGCAACACTTTAAGTCTGACCTATCTGCTGTGCGCCTTGGTCTTCATGATGTTGATTGTTCAAAACTGCTCCCCAACAAACCTCTGAGGATTGAAGGCCCTTGGCAGCACTAGATTTTATGTAGTGGTAGCAGAGTAAAGGGGGCAGGCTAAATAAAAATGGACAATTTTCAGTTTTATTTGTAAAAAACAAAAAAATCTTAAAAAACTCAGTACCATTTGGCTATTTTTTCTATAAATATCCTGAACTACTGCATGAAACCCAATTAGAAAAAAACAACAATAACAACAACAACAACAACCCCCCCCCCCCAGACTTTGTGGTTGTAATGTGACAAAATAAATACGAATACTTCTGCAAAGTACTGTATGTACTTAAACAAATTAACTGCAGATATTCTTACCTTGGGCTGATAGGGTGGTGGAGCACCAGTTCCAGTTCCTGGCCATGCTGGAGGATGTGCTGGACGGACAGGATTGCCATAGTGGTTTTGTGAAGGCTGCTGCCCTGGGTGCCACTGCTGCTGTGAGGGAGCATATGGACCCGTGTGCCCCCAAGCATCACCCTGAGGGCTGGGATGAAGCTGCTGCCCAGTGGGATATGGGGGATTTGGAGGTACAGCATGTCCACCTTCACTGTAGTGGGAGTATGGTCCAGATGAGTATCCAGGACCCTGAGGGAGCAGCCAATACCATGTTGTTTTTAAAACAGCTTTTCAGTGTTGGTTGGATGAACACATTTGTATATCAATCAATATGACTTTAAGGATGAAGTTTCTACTAAGGAGAAAACTGAAGCACGCCTCTCTCCCGACCAGCATCCTACAGAACTGTTACAGGGGGTGACATGACATCCTACATCCCTGCCTTATACTGCAGCTGCAATATGGTAGACCAGTGGGCCTTGCAGAGGATCATGACAGGAGCTGGGAAGGTTATTGGAGTGGTCCTACCCCTCTGTCCAGGATCTGTTTCAGAGTCACTGCAGGAACACAGCCCTGAACATCGTCAGATTTCTCACATACACTGCATACACTTTCACCTACCGCCTTCAGGCAAACTTTAAAAGCAAATCCAGCACACCACTACAGAGTTATATGCCTCAAACTGTTAAAAATCTGAACTACAGTTAAAATTATGCCCTTTGTTTTTATCTCCTTTGTGTATTATCTAATATTTTTCTCATAAATCTGCTGTAAATCCAGAAGAGTCATCGCCCATTTTCTTGTTTGTTGCACAGTTCAGAATGATACAGCAAACTGATTTAAGTTGTGTATTTCAGCTGGAATGTTATCTCACCCCTTGACAGTGCGGACCGGAATAATGATGATGCTGGTGGTGAGTGTGTGGCTGGCCCGACGGCCCACCGCTCTGCTCAGCCGGACAGCCTTGGTTAGGATAGGAACTTCTCTGAGGGTCAGCACAGTAGAAAGGGTTGGATGGATGAAAACCACTCGCTGGATACTGGTTTTGTGCAGTGTTGTAGACTCCATGGCCGTTCGGATATCCTCCGGGCATCACCTTAAACCAAAGCAAAGAGATTAACTGTTTGTAGAAATGTGCAGTTTTATGTAGTCATGATAGAAAGATGGGGGGAAAAATGACAAGCATTCAAGAGAGACTTGGGAAGATTAGTATATGAAATCCTACTTGTTTGGCCCAAGGCAGGACGGGTTATGTTGCATAATGAGCTGTACCTGTGGATTGTACTGTGGCTGAACATCTGATCCCGAGGGATAAGTGTTTGCATAGTGTCCAGTGGAGTGAGACTGTGGATACCAGTAATGTGAAGGGTAACCTGGATACTGAGGAGCATCCTGTAAACGCAATATCCCACAAAGAAAAAGAAGAACATCTATGTTTAACAGGAAGTGGTAGCTGACACAATCCCTGAAACAAAAAATATCTGATGCTAGTCACTCAATTACTGCGCGTGCTGAACCAGTGTAGCAGACACCCTAAATACGCTGCAGCTAAACTAAACGACTGTGCTAGCTTACTTCTGAACCTGATGAAATACTGTCAATATTAATGTTCAGTGAAGGAACAGAAACCTGAACAGGAGCTTTACAACAAAGCTAGTTGTAACTATTACATAATGCCAGCTAGCTCAGTTAGCCGAGAAGCTAACACTTAAACAGCTCTCTACGTAAACGACTTCGGTATAATTTTTTTCACCACTTCCCCTTATTTTGTCTTGATATTAAACACATTACACTGCGTTTTTATAGCAAATATGACTATTCAAATCGTTTTCATTCACTCACCATGGCGTTATTCCAGTTTCCGTGGTTATTTCCCGAGTTACAAGTCGAGGGCCAGCCAGGTTTCAGATTTGACTGCATTTGATAGTAATGCTTTAGCTACGCGGGTGTCCGGACAGCCGTCCTGTCATCTGTCATTGTAAAGCAAAAAACCTTTAAATAGCACAGCGACACTTATTTAAGCCGTCAGCATTCCCAAAGCGGTTTCTTCGCGGAAGTGCAGGTCGTCAGGCTGAAGTCAGGAAAGGATAGACTCAGGGAGAGGTAAGGGAAGTACTGGCCTGTCTCTTTAAAAAAACAAAAAAACAAAAAAAAAAACAAAGAGAAAACAAATATTAAGATGTCTCACTCAAGCACATGTTTAATGGCCTCGTGAAAATCTTTACAGAGCGATCGGCCCTAACATCTGCTGGAGCTGTTCACACTGGAATAATAGAAATAAAATTTCATGGGCACGTTGTGTTTACATGAGAAATCTTATTTTTATCTTTGCAATGTCTACCCTTTTGAAATAGTACAAAAATCATTAATGTAAGCTATAAACGATCTTTGGTGGCACGTCTACGTCAACAGACGTCATTAGAAATGAAATTATAAGAATCCAAAATCGACAACAACTAGTATATCATTTTGCTAAGAAATAATTTTAGCATGCATTTTATTGGGGTTTGTCTTTAAAAGGTTAGATGTGTACTACTTCAGAATTAAATTTAAAAGGTATTAATTTTTTTTATTTTTATGGGAATACGCGGGTCTCTTGTTATTACAGACATACGAAACTGCTATTCTGTTTTTGCTTCATAGGCTTTAATATGATGTTGACCCACCCTTTGCTGCTGTTAAAGCTTCAACTTTTTCCACCAGGTTTATGGAGTGTGTTTATGGTCATTTTCGACCATCCTTCCAGAAGATCAAACATTGTTGTTGGACAAAATAGCCTGGCTCACAGGCTCCACGCTAATTCTTTCAAAAGTATTTTATCATGTTGGGGTCAGGAAATTCTACAAACTTGCTCATCCTTTCCTTTTTGGACCCTACTCTGTGAACTATAGTCATGTTGGAACCCCATCCAAAAAAATTTCCCTCCAAACTTAGATGGATGAAACTGACCAAAATCTCTTTGTATGCAAAACGATTACAGTAATTTTACTAGAACTAACCTGCTGACCGAACTCTTGAAGAAAATACTCACAACATGATCTCCTCTGCAGCAAACTTTACACTTAAAACAACACAGACAGGCAAAAGTTGTTCTCTTGGCAACTGAAAAACACAGACTCATTCTTTGGACTGCCCGTCAAAGAGGCAAGATTCACTCCTCCTCTCTGACCTAGGGGCCAGGGGCATAAGACTTGGATGCAGTTGCTTGACCATGGAAACCCAATCCATGAAGCTCTCTATGCAGTTTTCTTGAGCTAATAAAGACAGCATGAAGTTTGGAGATTTTGTAGTAGCTATTGATTCGGAGCACTAGGATTTTACATGGCTTACCATCTTATGGCTGAGTTGCTGTCATTCCCTATTGTCTCCAAGAGTTGACTGTAGAATATTTAGTAGTGAGGAAAGGTCTCGACTGAATATTGCACAGGTGGCATTGTGTTAGAGTACCACACAGGAATTTCCTGAGCTCCTGAGAGCAAGCCATTTTTATTTATTTATTTTTACAAATGTTTGTAGAATCAGTCTCCTTAAGTGCTGGAAATTAGGTAATCAGACAAAAATGGGGAAGTGGGTTTAAAACTATAAAAATAAGAGGAAATACATATACCAGGTAAGAAAAAATAAATAAATTAAAAAAAGTTAGAAATAATAAGAAGATAGATATACAGTTTTTTTTTTTTTTTAAATAAAAATCATACAGGTTCTCACAGAAAATTTTTAATAACTATGAGCAGGTGAAGAATTTCTTACTGCAACCTAAATATAGTTTTTGTCGCAAGTACCGTTTACATGACACAGAAGGTGGCGGTAATGCGACTCAAATGATGGCAACGTCAGTTAAGCAGGAGCAGAAGAAGAAGACACTTCCTGCGCTGATGTTAAAAGAAACAAATTCTCAAATATCCATGGCTTGACGGTAAATAAATGTGCTGGAAGTGAACATACTGAAGCTCAAGATGAACTACGTACCAGGGACGGCAAGCCTCATTGACGACATCGACAGTAAGCTGAAAGCATCAATTATTCCTCATCTGCACAGAGCATTATGTTTTTCCGGAGAGACTTGAGATTTGTGCATATTGTGATTAAATGTGTAATTTAACGTGCTTTGTGTTCGGTTGTGCCCCGCAGAGAAGCACCTGGTGTTGCTCCGAGATGGCAGAACTCTAATTGGTTACCTCAGAAGCATCGATCAGTTTGGTACAGCTTCTTAAAATCATCTGCACTTTTATGTCTTACACTAGATGAAGGAGTCAAATTAGTTCAGTTTGCTTAAGTAGTTTATGATTTCTGCATGTTTTACCTTCAACTCTCTGACATGTGTCCTGCTTCTGTTTCTCAGCCAATTTAGTGTTTCACCAGACGGTCGAGCGCATCCACGTGGGGAAAAAGTTTGGAGACATCCCGAGAGGAATTTTCATCGTGAGAGGGGAAAATGTAGTGCTGCTTGGAGAGATGGTACTGGCATTCTCACTTTGTCCTTTATATGTTACTGTGATGCAAACTAGAGTCCAGCAGCATTGCATAATTGCAAAACTAAACAAACAAAAAAATGCTGCTGGACATGCGTTACATTAATTTTCCACAAGCCCAGTGGAGGAGATGCACAATATTACCAGGTGGCAATGGGGATGCACTAACATGAGTTTCAAGTATCACAACACAAATATTCTATTTCCTCGATCATAAGAGAATACATTTAATTTAGTGTATGTTTTAGGTTGTATTTCCAAGTTCGTGACACTTATTGCAATTGAGGTTCTTCTCAAAATTGTATTTATCAAAACACGTAATTTGGTATTTCTGGCTCAGGTATATTTGCAAAAGTTTGCTAAAAGATGAAATTTAAGTTCAGAATAAATGGGGGAAAAAAATGATTTTTCTATCCCAAAAGGAAATTAAATGTCATAACTAATATCGTTCAAGTTTCTTCAATGAGTCGTTGTGGATGGTGATGCTGTGGGCTGGTAGCAGTTAGTTTTGCAGTGAACCTCTGACTGAAGACCGTTGATGTATGACAGTCTAATGACAGTGATGACATGTTAACTGCTCAATTTCCAGGCAGCAGAGACAATATTTCATAGTAACATGTCCTGATTGACACCATCAGTCGTAGGCAAGCACTGCTAATCCACCTCATTTGCTTTTGCCGCTCCTCTTTAAATCTGTTGGAGACGTTGGAGTCAGATAACTTGAATAAAAATGTAAAACTTAAAATAAAAAGTTCACTTAAATAAAAATTAAAATTAATTTTAAATAATATG
Source organism: Anableps anableps (assembly GCA_014839685.1). Classification (NCBI taxonomy): domain Eukaryota; kingdom Metazoa; phylum Chordata; class Actinopteri; order Cyprinodontiformes; family Anablepidae; genus Anableps; species Anableps anableps. Next base: position 13,252,610 of record CM026066.1, on the reverse strand, counting down.
AAGATCATCTATGTATTTTTTTTTTAATGAAGGCAGGTGTATGTTATTAAGCTAAAATCTTTGTTCTCATGATATGTCCAACAAATAAGCTTCAACAATTGCTCTATATTTTTTTTTTCATAGTTAGTGTGTCAGTTAATTGACTTGTACTAGTCCTTTATCCATTAAAATTTATTATGTATAATACCATCAAAAACAGCGACAAGGAATATTCTGCCTTGGGAAAAAATAATATTATGCTTAAATTCATTTTTGATGAACACTGGTCTTTGCTTGGACTAGAAAAACTTCAAGTAACAATTAAAGTTTAATTTACTTTCTATGTAGATACTTGAAAACAGCAGGCTTTTGGGTTCATTTAAAGGGGGAGATTATGTAAAGTCGACTTTTTTTGGTATAATGTTATTCCCTCATCGAAAACGTACCCTCAGTGTTGCTTTGATTCTTTCATGCATGTTTGAGGAATCCTTGAATAATCCCATGGCAACCATTTGGGGGTGCCTAAATGCTTGCTCTCCCAAAGCGCCACTTATTTCAATAAAGCTTTTCCTCAGAGCTGCAGTTGCTAGCCAAGCTTCTACCCCACAGAGCACCCCGGCAGCAATTAGCAAACACCTGGTGGAACTGCACGTCTGCTGAGCTTAAAATACAAACTACTTCTCAGTCCAACACTCCTAAGAATGGTTGTAAACGGTCCAATGGAGGAACATTGTTGTGATAACGTGCTGAAAGTGGAGTGTCAGAAATAGTATGAGCTTCTTAAAGAGACAGAGGCCAATTTCAAGGCATCACATTGTGAAGCCAAATTTTTTTTAGTTATGTTTGCTATATACAGTATTTTTATAACAACTGAATGTAACATCATTACTTGATTGTGCTATATAGCACTGTGTGGCTGGAAAATACATATTACTGCCTCTTTAAAACATTCTGCTTAACACGAGTTTTCTTGGACCTAAACTTTTACATGTTGGTCCATTATGTCATTAACTAAAAATAGTTATTGAATGATATTCTGGGTATGTTCACATTCCCTGTAGGAATTTTTGAAACTCACAGTACAAAAAACTCCCAGCTGTGTCTGGGATAGCTTGTCATGTTATTAAATCATTTAATTGGAAAAATGGCAGATGTAGTGAGGTTGAGGATTATTATTATTATTATTATTATTATTATTATTATTATTATTATCATTGTCAAAATAGTAATTTATCGAAGAGTTTTATTTGGAAAGTTATTACAGCATGTTTAAGAACTGTAATATTCAAGCAGGATAGAAAGCAGCAGCCAGTGGCAAGAGTTAGTCAGTTTCTTTAAAAAAGCTAAAGAAAACAGGTTTTATGGTGTACATTATGGCTTAAATAGTTAGATTTCTCCTGTAATCTTTCTTCATGTACTGCACTTAAAATCCAAGTTGACTCACTCTTAGTCTAAACCGTACCGAAAAAAATTATTTTTTTGACCATTGAACACAATTTATGTGAGAGCATTAAGTAAGAACAAAAAAAAAAAGAAACATTTGAAAACAGAAATGGTATTTGAGATTTATTCTCATCTAAGCTACGTTGACCTCTAGGCTGATGTGTTACACCATGCTTCAGAGACTGCCAACACATCGAGCAAGGCTGAGTCACAGAGCCAGGCACTTGTCACTTGTCTTGTTACATGTACATCATGCATTCAGTCCTAAATGTGAATTGGCGATAGTATAGGCTGTACTATTACAGTAACTTCAGATTGCTTTTTATGACCGACCACTCATGTTTGTAGCAAACATGCAGAGCCCTCCATACCTTTTGGCACCACTGATAAAGATGTGTAAAAAGCCTCTAGACAAACCTTTTTTTTTTTTTTTTATTGCAGCAGCATAATCTTACTCTGAAAAATGCAGAAAAAAATCCAGCCTGTATTTTGACTGCATTTGTTCAGCCAGGAAACAATCCCACATACGGTCCCCAGCTGGCCCCTGCCTGTTCTGCCCACACCCACACTGCCCCAGTTGTGGCTGTGATTAGGAACTCCCAGAGATCCCCAAAGCAGTCTTGGAGAACCCGGGCCATCCAAGCGAAATGAGCCCACCACTAGTGGCTCAGGACCCAGCAACCCACCTGGACCAGCCATGACCCCACACACTAGTGGGCCCCGGAAAGTCCTCTCAGCCTCCAAACCCTCAGTGTTAAACTGGGCATAACCCAAATCCCTTCCGAAGTGTTTCAGCGGCATGTCTGGAGAAAGCTGTTTCTGTCCAACATACTAAATGTAACTCCACTGGGATTTTAACTGGAAGCATGTTCTTTGGTCAGATGAGGCTAAGACTGAACAGTTGTACAACACACACTGCAGGTGTGTGTTTTAAAATAAAATATGAATTAGTGGAAATTCACCTCATGGATCACTAGGCACAAATTTAACCTTCTTCCATAGCCATCGTTGTCCCAAATCCTATTAAAAAAAACCAAAACAAACAAAAAAAAAAAAATCTTGTGAGTGTACCAAACAGAGAAAGATAGAGGATCAAGGACCCTGGTGACCTGAAGAGATTGTGTAAAGAGCAGTAGTCAAGTTTTCTCTGTGCACGCTCCAACCGGGTAATGTGGTAAAGAAAAAGTTGGCCTCATGTCACATGGGCGTAGTACAAAGTGTGAACAGCAGGGGGTGCCAATGAGTGCAGGAGATGTACTTATTGGGAAAGAAATGTACTAAATCAAACGTTGTTTTTCTTTGTTGTTCGATATGTGATTATGCTGCTGTAATATAAGATTATTTTTAAGGATTTTTACACATATTTACTAAAGGGATCACTAAATATGGATGGACTTGTAGTCCCATCTAATGTAAAACCTATTTAAATTGAAGCAAGATAAAGTGTATGGCTGTGGTATTAACATGATCATTGCTTCGCTTTTGTTTTGTCTGATACTTAGTCTCGTTTACCGCTTTGGTTCATTTCCTTAGTCATGCATTTTTCTGTTAATTGCTGGTAAACGGGTGAACAGTTAGGAGTCAGCATTTAAAGAAGCAGAGAACATAACATGTAGATCTTTGGCAAAGCTGTTGGTATCATAAATGGTTACACTGTAACATGGCGTGCATGTCTCTGTGTAGGACGTGGATAAGCCCTGTGACACCATCCTGCAGCAGGTCTCCATTGAAGAGATCCTGGAGGAGCAGCGGCTGCAGCAGCAAGCCAAACAGGAGACGGAGAAAGTCAAGATGCAGGTCCTGAAGGATCGAGGCCTTTCCATTCCCAAAGCGGATAACTTGGACGAGTACTAAAGCAGCCTTTTTTTTTTTTTTTTTTCCCCCATAAGCCTCTTTCTCAGTTTGTATCGGACTGATAATTTGTACCTTTGATCCAAGGGTGTTTTGTTTTGTGTTTTGGTGGCAGAATTATCCAGTTGGATCCATTTACTGTACTGGTCAACTTTGTTTAAAGTATTTGGAGAAAAATGTGATCATGGCAGCAAAGTAGAAAAGTGTTATTTTTCCAAATTACTGTTTGTAGTTTTGAGTTTATAGAAGCACTTTGTATTTTGTCACAATGTGGCAAGCTTTCATGTTTGAGGATGTCTGCGTCTGCTAATGACAAGCACTACTTTCTCAAATAAAAGATGATTAGTTTGTCATTCTGGGAGCTGCTTGGGAAAATGTATAATTAAATCATCTAATCATTCCTCCGTTTTTGATGTATGTTGTGCTATAAAAGCAGTTTATTTTTAGAATAACCCATCCTGTGTAATGATGGCATACCCATCAGGGTGCATGCTGCAGAGTGACCTCCTATATGGTACTTTGCAGATCTACACGTGATAGGTATCATTCACTGTGGCTATTGAATTAAGGCATATCAGTGGATCAGACAGCCTGTGTCCTGTTGTAGAGATCATGGCGCGTCCGGACAGATCGATCCTATCTGCCTTCATCGGTCAATAATCAGCCTGTTAATTGTTTGGACTAATGATGATCATATAACAGAGCTCCTGTGAGGGAGACTTATTTTGCATGCAGCCCACTATTAAACCAATTATTGCCACTGCCACATGGATTTGCGCTCTTCTGCTGTTCAATATGTTTAATGTCATTAGAATCATAACTTGTTTCAATGTAGGGGAAGGACACACAGCCTTTATGTGAAAGAAGGTTTTTCCTGAGAGATTTCAAGCAAATTTGGAGAAGATGATTTCCTCTGGACTTCAAAATAAAAGTTTCCAATTAGAGAATCTGGATTAAATGACAGCTCTACCAAAAGAAAAAAAAAAAGTCAATTTCTAGCAATACATAAATAATCACACTGACTGAAGTCAACCTAAATTACAGATCCCACCGCGTTTAAACTTCAGTTTTGGATAATAGTTCAGTTTTATGTTGCCACCTAAAATACTGTTGTCATATTTCTATCGTATGTTTTTCTTTCTAAAAGGAGGAGTGTAAAATTACTTGTGTTTTTTGTCTATTTTGGCAAAATACTGCTGTACTGGTGACAAACAGTACTTGAAAATTTATTTGTACCTGTTTCTCTAATACCATTAAATAAACTTTCTCCTTGCCAGGTTTATGGATAGCCAGACTGTTTGTCCTGTCGACAGACTCTCCTATTGGTGCTGTGGATCTCTGCAGCTCCTCCAGAGTTAGTAGCATCTTGTCAGGAAGTGTTAGAAATCTCAAACTCCAGTTTTCACAGACAGGTGTCTTGCAATTTTTGAAGCTGTTCCTAGTCCAGTTTACCTTAATCAAATAGATCAGTAATTACCGCAGCATGCAGTAAAGTTCTACAGAGTTATGCTAACGATTTGATTTAATTTATGTGTGTTGAACCAGATACATGCCTAAAAGTTGTAGGACAAGGTCTGAAATTTGACAGCCTTGATTTAGTTGGATAACAATGTTGCTTCATACTCTTTCCATTTCAAGATGGTGGATTGGACAGTGCTCTGTGAAATGTTCAAAGCTCTTAACTCATCTTTAAACTTCTCCAAACTTTCTCCCTGACCTGCCTGCCATGTTCCTTGGTCTCCATGATGCTGTTTGATCTCTAATGTTCCCAAACAAACATCTGAGGTCTTCAAAGGACATTTGGATTTATAACAAGATTAAATTACACACAGTTACATTCTGTATATGTGACTTCTGAAGGCAGTTGGGTGAGCTGGATTTTATTCACTAGTATCATAGTAAAGGGAGCAGAATACAAACGCACACCACACTTTTCAGATTTTTATTTGTAAAACATTTAGGAAAATTATGGATCATTTTTTTCTTTCACAATCATGCACAAATTCCACTAAAACACATTCAAAATTGTAGTTAAGAGAGAAAATGCTAGTCACTTAAAGGTGTATTAATACTTTTACAAGAACTGTAAATTGGCCATGTTTTAAGGCAGAACAAAAGTTAAAAGCCTCATGTAAACTTTTTTTTTTTTTTTTTTTTTTTTTTTTTAGCATTTATTTCCATTAAATGTCTATGCAGTTGGCTTCAAAGCCCCATTCCCATAAACACTGTGGCAGAACCCTGGCTTGATATGTGACGCCAACAAAGGAAGTAGCATAAGTGCGATCGAAGAGATGGCTAAAAGCCCCTCGTTCTAGATCATCCCTGGATGCCCTTTTACATTTAAAAAGATCAATACATGTTTCCAACAAATCAATATGAGAGGAAAATTCACTCCCAATCATTTAGCCATTTGTCATTTTACATTATTCATCATGAATAAGACAAAGTAGATGATAAATATAATGATATACATTAGACTACTAATATGGGTGTCTTTGGTCATTCCGTTTTCACGCTCCACACTGGCATTCAAACAGGAAAAGTTTACATCCTCATAGAAGGTAAGTGAATGATGTCCAACAATAAACTTAAGGCTTTATAATGTCAACAGATAAAATACTTTGATGTGCTTAGCTACAGATTCTTCAGGCTATGGATGTTTCAAAACTGTTATTAAGTCTAAGTGTCTGCCTCTACTGTTAGTTTAGCACTTAAGGAAAAAGGCCATTAACCAGCTTTACTTTTAATATCTAGACCCATGAGTGTGAGGATGTCTTTTTTTTTTTTTTTTTTTTTTTTTTAAAAAAGGCCCAATAACATACAATGTACAGTTAAGGCCAAAATTATTCATATCTGTGTCAGATTTATGTTTAAAGTAATCTTTTAATCTTATCAACATGTTTCTTCAGACTGAAAGTAATATTAACATTTTGAAGCAACCCAGCAAGAGTTGCAACTTAATCTGTGGAGCAAGTTAAAGATTAGTGTGATGGGAAAAGGCCTTCCGACCTCAATGACTTGGAGCTCATCACCAAAAGAAAAATTGCAAAAACACCCTGGAAACAGACAAAAAGCTGCTTTAAGAAGGGTTTGATTGCTGTGATATCAATAAAAACTATTATGCATTTCAGCAAAGGGCATAAATGATTTTTGACATGCCGTTTTAAAATAAAAATAAAAGCAGATATTCTTCAGTAGAGTTTTTTAATATTAATACTCATTTTATATTGTTTCAGGTTTTTTTGAAAGATGCCTGAATCATTTCCAATCAGACACAAACTTCTTGGTAAAATAATTTTCAATCAATATCTACCAGGTGTATGAATCATTTTTGAGTCAACAGTTTATGCTGTGGATAACTTGAGATGAAAGATTCTGCTTGATTTGTTCCAAACCAGCAGAGGGCGCATTCACATCCCATTCTTTTGTTTTTACAATTACTAAAAAACTAATGTGACCTGGGAGGAATTCTGTAAAAACCAAGTCTAAATTTACTGATGGTGGAAAAAGGGGACAAAAAAGCAAGCTGATCATTAGTTTCATGAGCTTTGCAATATGGCAGACCCTGTAGAGGATAGTAATAATAATAGCAGCTCAATGGGTCACTAAGGTGTGCCTAGCCTCTGCCCAGGGTCTGTTTTTTGATGATTTTTCACACTCTTATAGAACTAAGAGAGAAGGGATACACAATGAACTGACAGATATGATTTAATTTATAACTACCAGAAAAGCTCATGAACGTCCAGTATTTGTGTTGACAAGGAATTGAACAGATGTACCTACAGGGTTCCTATGCACTATGAAAAAGTATGGAATTTGATTTCAGAATTTCTAAGTCTGGATAAGTATGGAAAAAGAAAACCAGAGTGGAAAAATATTTGTATTTTCAGAGTTGATTCCCTAATTCATTGCTTAATTGTTGTTCTTCCTTCCTTCCATTTGCTCTTACCTCTCTGTCTTTCATTCGGTCCTCCCTTCATTTCTTAGGTCCTAGCTTACCTCCTTCTTTCCTTTTTTATGTCGTTCATCCTTCTCTTCCTTCTGCCCTTGTCTTCTCTAGTGTCCATTTATTATTGTTTCCTTCAACCCTTTCTAGTGCCCTGCCTCCATTCCGTCCTTGTTTCATTCCTTCGTTCCTTGTTTCCTTAATTCATCTTGTGTTTTGTTGAGTCCACATCTAAAACCTACCCACTGTAGAAATATCAACATACATTTATTGAATGTTTGTATTTTATATTTTAAATAGGCCAGGAAAAGCCTAAGAAGTCGGGTAAATGAGTTTCTGCATGAAAAATAGTTAGAGATTCTGTAGTTACCAAATAAAGAGCACTTTTTCAGTTGAATTACTGCAATAAGTACTTTTTGATGATATTTCAATATATTGAGATGCATTTAATTTGAATTAAATCAGAAATAAATTGAACTGAATAAATTTAACTGTAGCAACGTGCTTTTATTTTGGTGCATAGCTCTGGTGGCTGTAATAACTGCAGCTTGACGCTGCTGTAGCAGAAAGGCCCAGCCTACCCCGATTACGCACCAACAGAGAAGGAGGGGGCCGAGCTGATGTCCTCTCTGGTGCACTGAGCCAACCTCTGCCGTTGTAAAGCTGGTGCTACCCTGGTGTATCGGCGTAAAGGATCCGCCGAGATAAACCCCGATTCGCTTGCATCGTGATCCTCCAAGTTGATCATTTCCCGCTTTGGACAAATTTCGCACCCGTATTACGCATGGAATGGTTTTGGGGGGACTGGAGTAGAAATGCAGCGCCGCACGTCCAGCCCACAACAAGAACCATGCCCAACTTACACTGCAAGCAAATCTATGTCATCCTGTTTTATCCTTTACGACTTTGATATGAGAGAAATCTGCTCGGATCTCGACGAGGAGTGAAGGAAACAATCCCGCCGCACCGGCTGAAGGACGCTGTTTTTCGCTGCAGAAGCTCCAGTTACCCAAACCCCCCTCCGCGCGCGCGCGCTCAGCATTTAGGATTTTCCTCTTTTTGATGGAGCTGGAGAACATAGTAGCCAACACTGTACTGCTAAAAGCCAGAGAGGGTAAGTTGAATGTGTAAAGAAGCTGTGTGCAAATAGCAGGCAGGCCCCGGCTGTGTGACGTTTTGCGCTCAGTATGCAGAAAAGATGGGAATGATCTCAGAGATAACAGCAGCCTGCGGACTGTAGTCTCAGGTAGACCCTACAGATGCAACAGAGAAACAGAGAGAGAGGGAAGGGGAGTGGGGGGTGCTTATGCAATACATAACAGATAACATCAACAAACAATCATGATATTCTCTTCTTGTTGTCAAATAGAGCCTCTAATCATCCTCACAGATTGATTTATTCCCACAGATTTGGACAGATCTTCTGCGTTCCCCCCCAACACATATGTAAGGGGCGGGTAGGGGGGGTCTGCCTCCCACATCCGCTTTCGCTGTCTGTGCAAATGAAAGCGCTCTTTCGCAACGTCTCTGTGCGTTGAAGCACGCATTGAGGCAGGGAAGTAACTCCTTTCTGCACAGGGAATACATGAGTGTAGGCTGGCGACTGGCGTTTGGATGGTGATCCGATGACGTGACCGGTGTTGAAATCCATGCAAGGGGCCTGCAAAGAGAGGTTCTGGCTGTCAGAGTGGAAAGAGTCAAATGTCTGAGAAGGCCACATGCAGCGTAACTGTGGTCTGAATTGATGGTAGGGTCCATTATCTCCTCTTTTGAGGAGGAAGGGCTGAATCTGAGTATGGAGTGTGAATTCGTTATCAACTTTGTAGGAATTGGTATCAGTCTCTGAAGGTTTTGCAATTCTAGTTTTTTTGTGCATCAACCTATTTGGTCGCCACTTCTTCAAATGACTCCCATCAGCTAATTTTATTTCCCTCCATTCTCCTTAAGTGGGATGAATTTGTTACAAGATTACTGACATGGAAATGTGAAATGTAAACAAAAACAGAAGACCATACAAATTCAAATTCAAGATTTAAATATACTTTTTTTTTTTTTTTTTTTTTTTTTTTTTTTTTTTTTTTTTACTCCAAAGGGAAATTTAATATTGTTGTAATTCATGTTCTCCAAGTATCTTCAAAAAGTCACTGCAGATGGTGATACTGTGGGCAGAAAGGATCTCCAGTCAGTCTTGTAATCTGAAAAAGCCTCTGACTGAAGTCTCATGACTGTCATGGCATACTAATGGCTCAATATCTGGGCAGCAGAGACAATATTCCACAGAAACATGTCCTTGATATCACCATCAGTTGCTGGCAAGGACTGCTAAGCCACCTCATTTGCTTTTGCCGCTCCTCTTTAAATCTCTGGCCGTATGGTGGGCAGAGAGACATTGGAGTCGGGGATTTGATCCTTGTCCATTATGATAGATGGAAGAGACGGTTTGAAAGTCCTCCTTCCCTCTCTGCTCTTTGATCCTGCTCTGCATCCATGAAGCCTCCTTTTAAACTCCATGGGGATTTTGGGTCATATTTCAGGTATTATTTGAGCTTTGAGGATACCAGTCAGCTGCTCCCAATTGTAAAAAATAAATAAATAAATAAACCCACCTTGTTGCCACAGTTACGCATAATAATAATGTTCTAAAAGTAAAAAATTAAGAGCAAAAAACCTTCCAGCTGCACAGCATCAAAAAAGCAGTGCCTCAATCAACATGAACAAACATCTACAAAAAGAACAAATCAGAACTAACATGACAGAGCTACTTCAGCATACTGCCACCATGAGCGGTGCAGTGCTAGAATTAATCTGTAGATTGTCCAATGGGAAATATTACAAAGACATTAAAAATGTTGCCATTATGATTATTTTTCAAATGCCTTAGTTATTTTAAATATGACTCCATCTTCACATTTTTAAACTGAATGGTAATGGTGTGAAATAACTTATTTTGGCACAACAGGTCAGTTACTTGAGTTCATCTTAAAAAATATTTTTCACTTCACGAGACCAAATAATTTAGAGTTTTCACCATCAACAGTGAAAAATGTTATCAGTTCAGAGATTTATCCCCTGCCTGGTGGCATGGTGGTGGCAGCATCATGCTCGGGACATGTTTTTTTTTTTTTCAGCAAGGACGGGGAGCAGCTCAGATTTCATAAGAACAATGATGGAGGTATTTACAGGGCCATACTGGAGGAAAAGATAGTTAGAAGTTGCAGAGAATGTGAAACTGGGGGTTCACCTTCCATTAAGACAGCGACCATAAACATACAGAATAAAATAAAATGGTTTAGCTCAAAGCATAACCGTGTCCAAGAATGGCCAAGTCAAATGCCAAACCTAAAATCAACAGAAAAACTTTGGCCAGATTTAAATAGTGATGTTCACAGGTGCTATATATGCAAACCTGCTATAGATCCATAACCCAAAAGACTTACATTTGGAACTGCAGTCAGTAGCATTTCTGCAAGCTACTGACCTTAAATGTATAGTTTTTCTTAAAAATCACAATTAAATGTAAAAGCAATTTTTAAAATTCTGGCAGTTGTTTTTAAAAAGAGACACAACTGTATGGTTGCCTGGGCTCAGAAACCTTTTAAAACAACAGCAAATGAACGCAGTTCATGAAAGCTTCTCCAAGGAAAAATGAAAACTATGATGCAAACGGAAATGATCATCCATAACAGGTTTCTGTTCATTTAAGATGGATTGAAGGAATGGGTGCAGCCTTTTCTGTGCGTAAAAGATGAACGGACCACTCTACTTGTTATCTGGACACAATTTGAAAGCTAGCAACTGTATCAGGTCACATTGAATTAGATATCCAATTATTGCTCTGCTTTGGAGCAACGTGCTGCTATTAAGATTTCTCGTGGAAGTTCTTTCTCGTTTTAGGAAGAAAATGTCAAAACATTCTTTGCATATTTTACTACAGTATATATGTTGGCTTCTAAAATTATCCATTTTCACAATTTTTTATGACACAACCACAAACCTCAATGTTTTATGTGGACTTTATGTGATAGTTTAAATGGGTTGTGTGCATTTGTGTTCAGCCCCAAAGCATCTGAACTGTAGTCAGTTTTCATGCATTGCCACAGATTAGATGATAAATGTAGGTTTGGCCATTCTAACACACAATGCTTTGATCTCGTCCATGTATGTATGTAGATACATCTGTTTTTCCATTTTATTTACTATGCTGCCCCTGCTGAAGAATACCTTCCCCACAGTATCATGCTACCACCACAATGTTTCACAATTGTTATGGCGCAGAGTGTTAAATTAAACCAAAAATGTATTTTATTTCAGAATCCCACATCATATTTAAATTCAAATGCAAATGCAGGTATTACTCAGTTTTTAATTTGTAAAAATGTGAAAACCACGTATCCTTTCATTTTCCTTCCACTGCATAGATACGGACTGCGTTGTGTTAGTCTATCTTGTAAAAATCCAATAAGATGCCTTGAAGTTTGTGGTTATAATGTGACACGATGTGTACTTTTAAACTATACTGGGGATTCAGACTCGTCATTCAATGTCAGCAGTTGATGTTAATAACTTAAAATAGTTAAACATTGTGGGGTGAGTTTCTGATTAAACTCCATCATCCCTCTTTCTTGGAATTCTGCAGAACACATTCATGCTCACTATATATATCATTCTCTTTGCCACATGACATTTGAAGTCAGTGTATTGGTGAAAGATGCTCATTTTCACAAGTGCCTATACAAGTGTGGTTGCAAACAACACGTGGTTTCATTTCACAATGGTCTCAGTTTGGCTATTTAGTGACACACAAGAAATTTTCAGCAGCTTTTCCAGCTTTGTCTTTCAGATAATGGTATTATTGGCAGAGAGTGTTTTGGAAGTATTGAAGGAATTATAAAACAAATAACTAGAAATCTGATGAGCTGTCAGGAGCACATTTGCGTATGGATCAGACTGCATGCTCGTTTTATGGGAGCAGAGCACAACTGGGCTGGGTGAATCAAGCTTCATGAATTAATAAGAGCAGTTAATGACCCATAGCAGATCTTGCTTCTCCCAGCTGCTCTGTCAGGGCTCACTCAGTCCGTGTTCGGGCTGTGCGAACGGGAGGAAAAACACGGCTTCTCTGAAGCAATATTTGAAGTTTCTGAGCAGCTTTATCAACGTCTCTATAAATGCTTCTGTGTGAGACTGCCTCAACAGATTTGCTGCCGTACCCTCACTGAAACATGTCGCAGGTTGTTGCGAGTCCATTACTGGTCAAATCGTTTACCAGTGAGAATCATTAGAGGTTTTGTATTACACAGCCCAGTGCCAGTGCTCTGCAGATCCCCTTTGTGGTGGGAGCATCTCCTCATGCGAAAGCATGGCAGAGCACGGCACACGCACACAGGTTCACCTAAGATCACGGATTCGCAACAGGCCGGAGAATGTAAATGGAGCAAATAAAGACTGCTTATTCTTGTTTGTTTATGCATGATCATCTCAAGCTGGAGCTGAAGGGAGAGGCAAGCCTTGCCTTTCTAAAAAGCTCCCAGCTACACACAACAGGAAGGCCCAGTTTACACTGCAGCCTTTGGCTTGTTTATTCCAGCGTCTTCACACATCCTGAATCAGTAAAACAGTGTGAGTGACAGCTATGCACAAAATTAAAAGGCTACTGATACACCCAGCGGTACAGGCGTTCTACCAACCAAATGCTGCCCTTTTGATCTACAGTGCTGTGAAAAAGTATTTGCCCCCTTATAGATTTCTTCTGGTTTTGCTTTCTTTGTCACATTTGAATGTTTCAGATCATCAAGCTATTTTTTGATAACTCAAGTAAATGCAAAAAGCAGTGTTAAATGATGATTTCCTTTATAAGAGGAAAAAAGCTATCCAAACCAACCTGGCCCTGTTTGAAGCTATAATTGCCTATCTTGTTTAATCACCGCCTTAATAAACTGCCACACCTTGATTCAGTTTAACTCGCCACACCCACGCTCAATTGTTGCAAACCTATAGATTAAAAACAAAAAAAATCCTTTAGACAGAACCTGTCTGACAACATGAAGTTGACCAAAAGATCTCAAAAAGCAACCCTTCATGCCCTGATCTAAAGAAATTCGAGAACTGATGGCAAACAAATCACAAAGTCAGTCTGGAATGGGTTATAAAGCCATTTCTAAAGCTTTGGGACTCCAAGGCACCACAATAAGAGAGCCCCGTCTCACATTTGACAAAAAAAACACATTGATAATCTCCAAGACGTCCAGGAAAAATTCTGTGAACTGAGAGGACAAAGAAATTGAATTTTTTCTAAGGTGTACGTTATGTTACATCTGCCGTGAAACCAAGTATCACAGTCAGAAATGGTGGTAGTGTAATGGTCTGGGGCTGCTGCAGGACCTGGACGAATTATAATCAATGAGTAACCCATGAATCCTAACCTTTACCAGAAAATCCTGAATGAGAAGGTCACTTAGGCCATGAACAACAATCCAAACACACCAGTATTCCAGTAGCCTAGTCAAAGTCTTGATTAAGTTGATTGCTGTGGCTCAAACACACTTAAAACTCTGCAATGTGGCAAAATTAAAACAATTTTGAAAAGAAGAGAGCGCTAAACTTTCTTCACAATAATGTTATAGTAATGAATTTTCAGTGCTTGGTTACAACTTTTGCTGCCAAAGGATTGCACAACCAATTATTAGGTTTTGGGAGCAATTAGTTTTTCACATTGGGCCATGTTGGTTTTCTGTAAGGGGTCAAATGCTTTTTATTTCACAGTACTGCACTCTATCATCATTGATGTTTATTTCTGTTATAGGTGGAAAAAGCAGCTTTGGCCATATTGAACCACCTTGTTCGGTGACCACTGCCTTATGTAAACCTAAATTGTGTTACACAGTTTCAGTTTGATGCAGCCCATAAGCTATTTAATCAAATTGATCGTTACATAACAAACTGAGTGGGCTACAGCCATCCGAGCTCCATCCTTCTGGCAGTATCCAGTCTCTGTGCAAGATAAATGCAGCGAAACAAAAAAGCCCCGTGTCCAGCGTGGTCATCCCAGTATCATCTGACCGCTTGTAGTTCTGATCACCGTGTCCAAGCAGCAGGAAATGCAGATGTTCTCATCTGTAACAGTCTGAGTTCTGTCAGCTGAGAAAAAAGACAGAAAAGAACAGAATTTCCTACAGGTCTAACGTGAATCGTTTCTTTTCTCTCTTTTTTTCAGTGAGATTTGTTTGGCTGTTGCTTCTTAGCGTTTCATATCGACATGTTGCCAGAGGGAGGTTTAATACCAGGGTATGCTGTAGATTTATGTGTCCGTGTGTTAAAAGATGAGGGGCGTAGGGATGAATTCCTTTGTTTAAATGTAACCTGAACTTAGCCACTGTGACGCGAGCAAAAATCAGTGCAGTCGAACCTAAGCTCAGTGTGTGTGTGTGTGTGTGTGTGTGTGTGTGTGTGTGTGTGAGGGGGGGGGGGGAGAGACGCTGCCTGCCTGCCACCCCATTCACAACTCTCGCTGGCAGCAGTCGTAGATTCCAGACCAGGCGAGCGAACGTCATTGCCTGTCCAAGTGAATGAGAGTAAGGGGGAAAAACTGCACTGCTGCATTCAGATGCCTTTCGTGAATTGCTGTAACAGATCTGGGGTTATTAAGTTTGGCCAAGACTGATTCCTACTCCACTGCCTGTGGGTTTTCATCATCTTGGCCTGTTGTTTTTGAACGTTGTCATCACTCTAGAACAATAAAAATGATCACTACAAATTATGTTGATTGAAACTGAAACAAGCATAGAAGGAACTGAAAGTCTAATTTGGACCAATATAAATGTGAACACAGTTGATTAGTAGGCATGTAATTGACTATATGGTTACGTAAGGAAAATAACTCAAAGAGAGGAGATTGTATGAAAATAAACACAATGGTTGACTGTACCTTAATGACTCATACCGGGCTTGGTTGGATTCCTAGGCTATCAACATTACACATTTTATGGTTTCCAGTAGAAAAGCTAAGTTAGTATGGTGAAGCTGAAACAGAAGGAAATACATGGATGATTAGGCTCAATAGTTCTTTGCTAAAGTATTCACAACCCTATATTTTTTTATCTTTTGTGGCACTGCAACCACAAAAATGTTTTTTGGGGGATTTTATTTGATAAAACAACACATTGTTATGAATATTGTCGAGGTAAAAGGATTAATTTTTTTCACAAACCAGTATCTTAAAAGGGTGGTGTGCATTTGTGTCCAACCTGCTGGGTCAACTCTCTCTAAAGACACCTTTTGCTTAAATAACAGCTGCAAGTCTTTGGAGTATGTGTCTAGCATCTCTGCACATTTAGAGACAAAACATTTAACCCATTTTTCTTTGCAAAATTCTTTAAGCACAGCCAGAATAGGTAAATAGTGTCTATGAACATCAGTTGGTCTGGGCCATTCAGACATAAGGATATGTTTTGATCTAAACCATTCCTGTAGCTCATCTCTACAGCAGGATACTGCAGCCACTATGTTTTACCATGGAGGCTAGTGTTTTCAGGGTGATGCAGGGTGTTAGTTTTCTGCCACACATCGTGTTTTGCGTGTTGGCAATAAAGTTCTGTTTTGGTCGAATCTGACCAGAGCACCTTCTACGTGGCTTATAGTTAACTGCAAATAGGACTTCTTAGTGTTTTCTTCCAACAGTGGCTACTTTTGGTCAGTCTTTCATAAGGGCCAGATCTGTGAAGAGTTGTCCTCTTGACAGATTTTTCCACCTGAGCTGTAGAACTTTGTAGCTCCTTCAGAGTTACTATAGGCCTCAATATTAATGCAACCCACAGTTATTTGTGAAAATAGTGTTACCCCTTAATTGTTCCTCCATTTGCACAATTTTGTTCACAAAAATCCCAATAAAATTCTTTAAGATTTGTGGTTTTAATTGGAAAAGACACTGTAAAAGGCACTCTAAAACAAGCACAATCTTGTCCCAAAATCATTGTGATGTGCATTTTAGAGTCAACCTGACAGCTCTATCATGTCTTCCTTCAGTCACATCCTGAACGCAACTCAGTAAACAGAGAGGGCAGCCAGACACATAGGAGGAAATGGAGAATGTCCACCCAGGTGGACTCTGTTTAAATGGCTGTGAAAGGCAGTTAGTTGCACTGGATATTGTTCAGTGGTAACCATACATACTTTTCCTTCTGCTTCACCATTAAGCACTACTTTCTGTTGATCCAGCAAATAAATTCTCTATAAAATAGACCACTGTTTGTGGTTGTAATGAGACAAAATGTGTAAAAAGTTCAAGAAGCATGAACACTTTTGCAAGTCACCATGAAGTGTTATCTCCTAATCCTCAAAAGAGCTCAAAATTTTGGCATATAATTCCAGATCCAAATAAGATAATGTTGTATTTGAGGATGGTGCTATCATGCCTCTGGCCTACTCGAACATCCGTTCAGATTAGTACACACACTGCAGCAAACAGATTAGTTACTCTAAGGAGGTATGTGCAAAACAATAGTCATGAGGTTTTTCTCTGTACAAGCGACTTGTGTTCATGTGCTCTGAAGAGTATCTTGCAGCTACTGCAGAGAGAGAGGTGGGCTGGTGGGTGGGTGGGTGAGGAGTTGTTGCTTCATCATGTGAGGCCAGAGCAAGTCTTAGCAAGCCAAGTGAGCCTGCTTTTGTTATGGCTAACAGAAACCCAGTGAAACATGCCGTGGACACCCGCTGGCACTGCATTTAAAGGTGCAGCGTTGATTTTCAGTGGGCTGCCTGACCCTCCACCTGCCTGCTAATGGTGATATGAGTATGAATTACACACAATGGGCTTCTTGTATGTGTCACACACAAAGTTTCTCCCCTTCTTTAACACGAACAAAACAAAACAAAAAAAAAAAAAAAAAAAAATGAAAAAATGGGCCTGAATAAAGGTGGGGTTGTTCAAATATAACAAAGGTACCTGTTGCTCCACTGGAAAGGGAAAAGACCCTCATTGAAAGGCAGACGTCACTAAAAAGGGATTCATTCCGACACACCTCATTTGTTTCTTTGTTTCTCTCAAAAGAGGTTCAGGTTTATTAGTAAACTTGTAGTTCTTTATGGCTTTCACATCCTCACAACCATGTCAAGACACTCAGACTTTTAGCTAATGGATTGCTTCACAAGTGTTTATGATTCCCCATGTGATCATTTTATGACTCAATATAACTCAGATTGCCAGGTCGGTTGATTCAGAAATAAGCACGGATACCATGTTGTAAGCAAATACGTCCTCATATTAGGGGATACATTTTCTATGAAGGAGGCAGAGTAACTTTTAATTTGAGTAAATATGCCAAGAATGGAGGGAAAACCAACTTTTAAGAGATAATTTGTGTTTTGCAGTTGTAGAGGCTTCACCTTTTTACAACATCTAACTGTTCCTCTAAACTGAGTAGTTGATCAGAGTTTCTAGGAATTGTATTTTTTCCTTTTTTAAAAATAAATGGCGTAACTTAGAGCCCCATTTCCCACAGCTTCTCTTTAAAATAGGAAATACAAATGAAATGAACACAACAGATATGAGCTGGTCTTCATAAATCAGGAAATATTTAAAAGAAATATGCTACTGGTCCATACTGTATGTACAATCAGCGCAGTAATTAGCTAGTTTAAAACAACTGGTCTCAAACAAGAAGAGACAATGACCCATATTTATCTTTCCACACGCAGTGACCAGGATGGATAAGGAAATAAAATGAAATCTCAGAGGTTAACTTTTAAAAACCAGGAAAAAGCACGTTGGGGTCACCAAGTCTCCATAACAACAAATAGAGACAATCTGCAAACTAACTGGTTGATTTGGAAGACATGTGAGAAAAAAACTCTTTCCTACCATCACAAACATGTGCAGTTTACTTACTGGTACGGGGATTTTAGCTGGTCAGATGAGACTAAGATTAATTTCAGCAACAAACTCTCCTTTTGGGTTTGGTGGGAATCAAAGGTTGTATATGTGGAAAAGCATCTTATGCGACCTGTTAAATACAGTGGAGGATCTATGATGCTGCAGGCCTGTTTCACTTCCAAAGACCCCGTGAACCTTGGCAGAGTGGATGGACTCTTTGAAATGACAGGACATTCTAAATAAAAAACCTAATGGACTCAACCAGTAAAATAAAATGGGTCATCAATAGACCTAAATTTGCCTTCTATCATAGTGATCACAGTTCCAAGATCTAAATCCAATATTTCCTAAATATTTCCGATATTATTTAAATTGTTTTTTTCCCCCTTGCATAAAGATATTCTGATTAAAGTTTTCTGAAATGTTCAGTGTGACACTATGCGACTGCAACAACAGTTGCATATCTTTGAAGGCTTTACCAGTAATACTAATGACTGTAGATGGCACTGTATATACAGTCACTTTCAGTACATCAGAAAGTTATTGAAAGGTTTCTTTATTTCAGTAACATAATTCACTCAGTGAAACACATGATATAGATTAATTACACATAGACTGATGTTTTCAAGCCTTTATTTCTGTAAATTATGATGGTTTTCCACTTACAGCTAATGAAAACATGACATTTAAGATTAGAATATCACATCAGACCAGTAAAAAAACCTTTTTAATACAGAAATGTGTGCTTAATAAAAAGTTATGTTTAGTAGCGGCTTAAAGGTTATTTTGAAAAAGTACTTTTAAATATGACAAACGAGCCTTTTATGATTGCAGATTGTACCTTATTGCAAAAATGGGACTAAGTGAATCCATGCAGCTGAAAAGCTGAGTCCTTACCTGAGTTTCACAGATGCTGTGAAGCAGTGAAGAAGCCAAAGTACCTACTTCTCCATCGGCAACGCGGCACAAGGCTCGCTGTGTTTTGAGTAGGAGTGTGACTCATTTTTTCTTGAGTGGAAAAAAAAATCAGCTCTCTGGCTCCTACTATCTCTATTGTTATTCCCACTTCTACCCACACATACAGTATACGTAACTCATCTGGAAGCAACAAGTTCACGCCTGTTCTCCGGGGGTTGTGGAGTGGCATTCTGGAAAATACAGGAAATAATTAAAGAAGTGGACAGTGTGGACTTACAAGGCAACATTAATGCAGAAACATTTGAGTTTTACCAGCTCGTCGCTGAGGCAGTCGAAGAACGCATGCGGCAACCCAACTGATATCTCTTTTGTCCATTGTTTGGCTGCGGGTGATTACTTACCCTGCAATTTCTCTTTTTTTCTTTCCTGTTTGCGTCTCTACTGGCATATCTCAGTAATGGATCAGCCCATGAATATTTGATGTGGCTTAATCAAATAATCAATGCTCTAAGTTTTCCACCTCCTGAATGATGGGCAAAATGCTGGACCGTGCATAACATCTGACAGTAAATGTCCTGCAAAAACATGAGGCTTTCATAAATGTTTCAACAGTTTAATTTAGCAGTGACTTGCTGGTATGTTTCAGAAAGTAGAAGTAGACATACAGACTTATTCAACAAATTAGAATACTATAGAAAAGTTCATTTGTTTCAGTAACTCAGTTCTCTAAGTGAAACACATTCATTATTAACTACACAGACTAATGTTTTCAAGCCTATATTTATGTTAGTTATGATGATTGAAACATGATGTGAAAACACATTTAAAATTAGAAAATTACATCAGACCAGTTTAAAAAAATGAGTTTCATTTGGGGGCCCGCTTTCAGTTAAACTAATATTCCTGTGTGTGTATACCACTAGTCCATTAGTCAAACTGCCATGTCATTGTTAATCTAAGTTCTCTTATCGCCACCCAAACCAGCAGAGTACCCTAAGCAGACTGTCAACTTATGCACTCATGGACTTCTGTATTAGGTACACATTGCTGACACAGTTCCTCACACAGTTGCTGTAGATGTATCGACTGCCCATTGATGATGTTTCCCTTCACCTCAAAGATTCTTTGTTGGATTAAGACCTGGTGTCTGTGGAGACCATTAGAGTTCAGTGTCATGTTCAAGAGACCAGTTTGAATTTATTTGATCTTTGTGGCATGATGCATTATCCTGCTGGAAGAAGCCATCAGACTATGGGTACACTGAGGTCATACAGAGATTGTTCAATGGTAATAAGGGACATAAAGTGTGCCAAGAAAGGATCCCCCACATCATTACACAAGCACCACCAATCTGAGCTACTGATACAATATATGGATCCATGCAGTGGTGGGATGTAACGAAGTACAAGTACTTTGTTACTGTACTTAAGTACACTTTTCATTTATCTGTATTTTACTTAAGTAAATTTAATTGTGGGTACTTTCAACTTTTACTCCACTACATTTTACATTAAGTATCTGTACTTTCTACTCCACTACATTTCTATAACGTGTTGTGTTACATGTTACATTCACGTCACATCAGGGGTCGCATTAACCGAATATTTTCCATCTTTGGGTTTTTTAAATGGTGACGGAAAAATCTGACAACCATCCCCCATTTTGACAGATTACAGACACCTAACCACTTGGTGCAGACGTGCTGACAGTTTCAACTTTACACACAGAGAACATAGCAGAGGTCGACAGCGGTAGAATTATAGAGAAGAGGCTTTGAAGCGCATCTAGCGCAGCTGACCCACTGCTGCAGGATTATTCTCCAGCTGAGGGGATTGTTTGCATGATCAGGTAACGTTCAGAGAGTCTTGCTGACTTCTGATCACTTCAGTTGGTGAAATGTTACCTTTAAAAACTTCATCACTGTAGAGAAAACGTTAAATGTATTCAGCTTGATGATAATATACAGTGGATTATCTGCAGCTTGTTGAATATTAATTAAACAGAATGAAAATGTAGTGCAAATGTCATTATTATCATCTTAAAAATTGATTGGTAAAAATAGATTATGGGAGAATATTTTTAATACCATTACTCAAAATGAAAAGTCAAAATGAAAGTCTAGCGCAACCTCTGCATTGCATTGCGGTTTTTTTTTATTTGTTTATTAGTTTAAAGTAATCAATTATTTATCAGGGTTAGAAAAACACTTTTGGTCCCAAGTTTTGAAAATGGTGGCAGGAAATTAAAATATTGTTCGCTATTGATGACCCATATCTAGGTTGAATATGCAGTATTTTTTTTAACGGTGGAGTTGATGACAAACTGGAGTAGAAAGGAAATGATCTGTGTTTGCTATTTGCTATTCCTTTGTTAGGTGTGTCTGATGTCCCTATTGTGGGCAGACAACTTTTACTTGAATGTGTTTAGTGCAGTTAAAATAACACATTGGTTTTGTGTTACATAAAAGCCATTCAAAGGTAAAATTGTTCCTCTTTTGTATTTTTGCTTAATGCCATTTAACGTTGCAGATCATCCCTGAAATTCTGATGCACAGAATCACAAGTCCAAGTGTAAACTGTATTAGAGAGTTAACACAATAAAAATGTGCATTATCTGCAGCGTTGTTCATTAAAATGGCACAACACTATTATACAGTAGAGACACTTATTGATATTCTAGACTATTGCATCAGGGAATATATTCAACAAGTACCATTACTTTCAATACTTTAGGTACTTTTAAAAGCAAGTACTTACTTACTTTTACTCAAGTAAAAATGTTAGTGAGTTACTTGTACTTTTATTAGAGTACGTTTTTGTCAGTTTATTTGTACTTTTACTTAAGTACAGTGTTTGAGTACTTTCTGCACCACTGGATCCATGTTTTAATGTTATTCATGCAAAATTCTGACACATTGGACGAGGCAACATTTTTCCAATCCCATCAACGGATGGTATTCATAAGTGATTTTTTTGAGCTGCTCTTGCCCTTCTACAATTTTAAACCATTCTTAACATCCTCCTCTGACCTTTGATATCATCAGGGCATTTTCATCCACACAGCTGGTGCTGTTTCTCTTTTTCTAAACATTTTCTGTAAATCAAAGAGATGATTGTGTATGAAACCCTCATCTGTTTCTGAAATACTCAGCAGCCCTTCTGGCACCAACACTCATGCCATATTCAAATACAGCTACACTTTGCTTTCTTCCTGATTCTGATTCTGTGTTTAAACTTGTTCAAAGTTACTGTCACCTGATTGGATGATTTGCTTCTTGTCTTGATGAGCAATCAGACAAATGGGATTACTTAGGCTCACCCTGAGTGTGAGTATTCCTCAGTGCTTACGGTAATGCAGTTTATGGGATCTGATATTGCTAAAACACTGCAAATTCTCTTTTAGTTTGAGGCCTGCTGTGAGCTTTTAACAACAGAGATGAACAAAAACTACAGCTGAGTAAGAACAAGTTTCCCATGAAACTCAGATAAGTTTAGAAAAAAATTAAAAATGCTGTTTCCCCAAAGAGATTCAGCTCATGTAAGGACATGACAGACTCTTAAATTTTTTTTTTATTATTTCCTTCTTTTGAAGAATGTTGCCCTTTCAGGGACAAAAAGACATGAAATAACAACAAAGGAATGACACAAACAACAAATATTGTGTGTGTGGGTGGGTGGGTGTGTGTGTGTGTGTGTGTGAGTGTGTGGGAACAAATAGGGCAGACGGAAACAACTTGAGTTGGACACATAATCACTTTAACCTTTCTTTTAGGGAGGGGCCTTTTGCTGTTCTTATGAACACAATATTTTTCCATCAGGTTGATAAGTCAGCTCCTCTTCTCACTTATGAGGGCTTTCCTCAGTGCTGAGATGAAACGGGATCAAAAAATAAAGATCATCCTTTGGGATGACAGAGCAGTACCATTCACAGTATGAAAACATTTGCAAAGGTGAACAAACAGCACAACACCTTGTTAGAATGAAGAAACAGCCTATTAAGGCTGGCCCCATATGGACTATGCTCAGTCATCCTGGACCTTTATGGATGAGCAAACAGTGTGTATTACCCAGCATGCCCTGAGCGGTGTGTTTGGTGTGTGTGTGTGTGTGTGTGTGTGTGTGTGTGTGTGTGTGTGTGTGTGTGTGTGTGTGTGTGGTCCTTTGATCGGACAGCCCTAGTGTTATATAATTTCTGTCTATTCCATACCCCCCACCCCCACCCTAACATTCCAGATTTAGTATATTTATAGAGCAGGAAGCTCTGGGCACCTGACTGTTCCCAGACAGGAAATGTACCCAGCCTTTTGCATGCTTTTATGACATATTTTCAGTCCTCGCATGCAAGTTTTCTCCCTCAGCTTCTTCCTGCTTGAAGATGCAGAGACGACGCTGCCTCCCAGCCCGGAGATCCCAAACTGGTTTGACCACCCCACTTTGTGTTAACACACTGCCACTGCTGCTGCCCTTGAGCTGGCCACTATTTTTAGCTCTGGTGTTTACAAGGACATAAGGGCAGGATAATAGGCACAGCTGTGTAGTTTTTCATAAAGCTTTGAGCAAATATAACATCTGAGGGGCAATATGCTACCCACTATCTGAATCATGCTCCTGCACATGAGTGGCTTTCATCCTAAATGCAGCTACATTGTTCGAGTTAGATTTGCTTGTCCCTTTAATTCTATGGGAAACAGCTGTGTGCTAGCATCCACACAGCTAATACCATCTCCTCTTTATTGTCCGTGACTGATTTTGAGTTTATGACCCCCTCACTTAAGTGGATTACCATGTGAACCCCCTGCTGCAGCTGCCGAAAGAATGGTCTGGTGTCACCAGGTAAATGTTGGATGTCACGGACCTTTGCTTTGAGTGTGTTTGCAGATGGTGCGGTCAAATCATCCCGTTGTTATTATGGATTCTAATGAGGAATACGTGGATGGAGAGGCTAATTGAGAATGGTAATAATGAGGACCCTGGGCAGAGACAGCAGCATGACATCATGCTGGAACAGGTCAACAAAGAGCGTCTTCCTGCTATAGTCCTCCCCTTCAGCTCAGGTCTGGCCAATGTTTCCTGCAGTTTCCTGTGGCACACGGACCACACACACTTGGAACACTTTACAAAGCTAACTCCTCAAAAACCAGGTTTTGTCAAGTACAATGCCTTGCTAAAGTATTCACACCCCTTTTTTGGTCAGGATACAACCTCAAACTTCAGTGCAGTTTAGTAGGATTTTATTTAATAGGCCAACAGAAACCAGAGCATACTTATAAAGATTTTTTTTTTTTTTTTTTTTTTTTTTTTTACAAATGAAGATCTGAAAATGTGGTATGCATGTGTTCAGTCCATTGAAATTGCAGTCGCAGGACCTTTGGAGTATTACTAATTCCACTGCAGCTTTGATTGTATGCTTAGGGTCAATGGGAGGTAAACCTTTGTTTCGGTCTCAATTCTTTTGCAACTTCTAACAGGTTTTCTCCTGGTATTGCCTGCATTTAGCTCTATGCATCTTTCTAGCAACTCTGTCTAGCTTTGCCTCCCTACCAGAGTAAAACACGATGGTGCCACCATCATGTTTTGTGCAGTGGTTTCTCCCACCTGAGGTATGAATCTTTGCAGCTCTTCCAAAGCTGCCATAGGCCTTCTTCTCTGAATAATGTTCAACTTGCACAGCCTGTCATTTTAGGTGGATATTCCTGTTTTTGTAGGTTTAGGTTCAAAACATGAGCTGTTTACTGTGTTCCTTGGTCTTCTTTTTGTTGGTTGTTCACTAATGTTCTCCAACAAACCTCTGAGGCCTTCAGAAAACAGCTGGATTTACTCTAAGACTGACACTATCTCAACTCAATAGAGGAACACTGATAAATTAGTCTTAAATAAATAAGCAGGACTTGTGTGGATGGGTTTAAATATTTAGAATAAATTGGTTCTGTGTAGCAAAGTATCGTCTTTATTTACCTCTGGCTGCAGAACATTCACTCATGAAATGCTACTCAGCATAAAGTACAATCTACAAAGGTGTGATTTATCAGCTTGCAGCTTCTGCTCTGACTTACCAGCCGCAGACTGATATTTAACGCTTTTGTCATCAAGATGTTTTTTGCGATATAGCAAAAGCGTACAATGCTCAGAATCTCTCTGCAGATCCCTGACACAGGAAGAGGATGTTATTCAGTGCCAGTGCAAGTGCTTCTGTTTTTCCTTGATAACCTTCTTGTGTATTTTCCACCCATGCTTTGCATTTATGAGAACACCTGCCCTCTACCTACAGCACCCATGCAAATCCATTTCTAAAAAACGCACAGTTGGATGCTGTGGGAGGGAGGGAGAGGAGTCAGAGAGAACAAAGACGTTTGAATCAGTGTCTGGTTGCTGGTAGGCCTCATTGTTGTCCGTACCTCGCTGACCACCAGAGGATGACTCAACCACGATGCCGACATTTAACAGCTTAGACAGAGGAGGTGATGTGAGAAGAAGCGAAAGTTGGATCATTACAAAAGGGATGATCAGTTGTTTGTGAACAAATGAGGGTCAGCGCAGGCAGGAGATGAGTGCAAATCTACCAAAAATCTTTCTGACTTTTTGCACAGCGTGGGCGTAGAGAGTAGTTCATGAAGTATTCACAGCGCTCCGCTCTACCAGTGCCCTTGCTTTCACATCACATACTGCTGCAGCTGTTACTGTACGCTGGGTTTACAGTGTGGCTCTCAGGATGTGGTTTTGTCTTGCTGCCCACGTGAAGATCTAACTTCACATTCGGGGTGTAGTGTATGTGGAGGGTGTGGCTTAGGTTAACAGCCTCAGTTCCTTTTATGTGTCAACACTTTAGGAACCTAACCTCACAGCTAAGCAGTTGTTTCTGAATGTGCGAATGGATGGGCCCTGCAGGACGCGCTGTCTTGGTTAAATTGAGCGGGAGAACATTGCTGCAGAAAGGTCACGATAACGACACGCAGATGTTTGGGATGCCGGTAAACCCCTGGTGTTGTGCCAGACTGATGCCGTTGCCTCTCTGACCTTATATTTTGCTACACTTGACGTGCCTCGGTGATGTCAGAGCTGCTGAACAGAAACATAAATAAAGGGCGGCAACCGCACTGTGTGCATGGAACAAATTAGGCCGACAAGTTCCTGTGCGCAGGGAATCCACAGAGCGGTGCATATTTCAGCTCAAGTGTAACTGACAGGCCATAAGAGAGCAAAACGGTTTAATAAAGGAGGAAATAAACAGAGCGCTGAAGACAGGATGGTTTATAGACTTTTACAAGCACATTCATGCTTTTAGTAGCCTGGTTTCATAAACAGGGCCCCAGAGTTCCTGACAGTCTTTACATTAACCAAAACATATGGATGTTTTTAAGTCTTTTTTTTTTTTTTTTTTTTTTTTTTTTTTTTTTTTTTTTTTTTTTTGTCTCTTTGTATTTTAATGCAAAAATCTTTGTCATTCTTTTTCTGTTGACATAACTAATCTTTTTGTAAACTTCCCCCAAGATCTAATTTCTCATTTCCTGCCAGCATATTTTTCCCCTTCATTGGCCAAATATGCAGCAAGGATACAAATTAGGGTAGAATTAGGCATGGTTTTATTGTACAGTATTAACAGAAAACATTTAAAACCAAAAATAATTCAATTATCAATTTTTTGATGGTGCTAATATATTATCACATAAATTATTACATATATAATATTGGTATCAGAAATCAGAATCAGCTTTATTTCCCACATTTGTGCACACAAACAAGGAGTATGACTTTGGTTCAATGACTTTGCTGTCAATGAAGAGATTTTAACCATAAACATATAAACAGAGAAACTACCTTAAAGCTCAGAAATTATTCATACCCATGGTAAATTTAGATGTTAAATTATGTATCGTTTTACCAGAAAATGCTGTTTTTTCTTCCTTCTAGAAGGGAGTTATTCCTTTCTACTGTGACCACATGCATTCTCAGTTTGCTGTAAAGTGAGTGACTAAATGCAAATGGCCGAGTTTCCTCAGATAGAAAACACTTTCATATTATCATTATAAACTGAACCTGACTGCATTGTATTGAAACTAGGAATATAAAAATTGAGGCCTCCTGCCATCATTTGCTCGCTCTACAGATTCTTTTTAGATTCCAGTCAGAACCAAAGAGTAATTATTACTTCCAGTCAGAAAAAAAGTATTGGTAAAATTAAAAGATTATTTTAAGCCTAAATATGCTGGCTGTATGAATAAATTTAAGCCTCCTTATATTAAAAAAAAGCAAAAATTATTTGTTGAACCATTTATATGGTTTAACATCCTTTTAATGAGATGTCAGAGCAAATACCAGAAGGACCACGTTGCTCTTGGTGTGTGGTGCATAGAGTAACACAGTCATGCCCCTTCCCTACATATTGCTGAATACTGCTGGTCAGCATGCTAAATAAGGCTTCAACTGCTGGCAAAAGATAAACAACATGTCTGTTAAGCAGCACACTGCAGGGTGGGAAACTTGAGCAGTTAGCTTGACTAAGTAGCCAATATCAGGTTGTTATACTTGTTTTACTCTATAGTAAACAGAATGAATAAAAGGATTAATATTTTACAAAATAAGCACTTACAAAAAAAAACTGCCAAATTTGTATTTATTTGTGTTTATTCTAAATTTTTCTTAAGTCTGTATTAAAATTAAATAAATAAACGAATAATGAATAATAAACCACTTATATTATTTTATCAGCATTATTATTAATTGTTGCTTTTTCGTGTTAAACAAACAGATTACAATATATATATATTACTTTTTGTGTAAATGAGTTTCTGTGTAGATAATGTTGAAATGTGAAACCCAGGCTTTTTTAGTCTAGGTCATTTAAACTAAGTGTTTAAATTGGCACATTTCTAATTTAGTATATTCAGCTTGGCAAACCAGCCTGCAGACACCAACCTAACAGACATGATGGTCATAGCGCAACAACCAGAGTTTAAAAACAGTGTTATCTTAATAAAAGTAACAACTTGTGCTTCTTTAGTTTCCAAACCATGACTGTCAATGTTTTTCACAATATGACTTTTTTTAAGCAGCCAAAGTAGTGTCACTTTTTAAAACTTTGTGATAATTTGATGCCGGTAACCTTTCCAAACCTGGATACAACAGACATAAACATCAGAGCTTCAAAAGTGTTATTTTTTATCTCTTTGATGCAAATGTGCATAATATTTGCAGGAGTGGTTGGGATCCTTTTCATATACATACTTATAACTCTTATCCAAAAAAGAAAAAAGAATTTCCTTGAATCAGCTAAGTAAATATTCTGTCAGTAAGAGATGCAAATAAAGTGACAAGCAGTTTTGTGACTATTGTACAGTTGAAATCATTTATTAACATGCACCAAATAAAAAGACGCAGACATATTTTTTTCTCACCATCTGAAGTTAAATCAGACCAAACTTCTCTTGTTTTAGGTCAGTTAGAATTACCAAATTTTTTCTGTTTGCTGAATTCCAGAAAATTTATTGCAAACATTTTTTAGAGATTTTTTTGTAACTTTCTTCGAATTCAGAAGTTTCCATACATTTAGTCAGTATCACGGATAATTGTCTTTTAAACTGTATGACTTGGGTCACACCTTTTGGGCTTCCTTCCACAAACCTCTTAACTGTTAATTGACACATTTGAGTTAACAGGAGGCACACCTGTAGATGTATTTGAAGGCCACACCTGGAATGCACTGCTTTCTGGTTTGACATGATTGGAAAGTCCAAAAAAATCAGCCAAAATATCAGGAAGAAAATTGTGGAGCTGTACAAGTCTGGTTCGTCCTTGGGAGCAATTTCCAGATGCTTGAAGGTGCCCCATTCATCTATTTAAACAATTCTACACAAGTATAAACATGATGGGAATGTCCAGTCATCATACTGCTCAGGAAAGAGACCGGTTCTGTGTCCCAGGGATGAACGTATTTTGGTCCAAAATGTGCAACTTAACCCCAGAACAAAAGCCAAAGACCTTGTGAAGATGCTGGCTGAAGCTGGTAAGACAGTGTCATTATCCACAGTGAAATGTGTTCTGGACCAACACAAGCTGAAAGGCCACTCAATGAGGAAAAATTAATTACTCCAAAATAAACATAAAAAGCCAGATTGCAATTTGCAAATGTCCACAGGAACAAGTCAAGTCAAGTCAAGTTTATTTGTATAGCACATTTCAGCAGCAAGGCAGTTCAAAGTGCTTTACATCATAAAAATATCAATCAAGTATACAGCAAAATCATCAAGACATGAAAATCTTTGAGAAAAATCTTTGAGAAAAATCATCAAAATTATCTAGCAAAGACACATGAAAATCATAAAAATCATCGCTAAAAATATTGATCAATGATTCACTTAATTTATTTAACTAATTTATACTCAAACTTCCACCCTTTGGCACACCAAGCTTATCTTACCCGGATTTGTTTGCAGATTTATGGTCCAGACTAGTAATCAAAGGCAGCTCTAAACAGGTGGGTTTTCAGCCTTGATTTAAAGGAATTTAGTGTTTCAGCTGTTTTGCAGTTTTCTGAAAGTTTGTTCCAGATTAGTGGTGCATAAAAACTGAAAGCTACTTCTCCATGTTTGGTTCTGGTTCTGGGGATGCAGAGCAGACCAGAAACAGTGGTCTGGAAGGTTGATACAACAACAACAGGTCTTTAATGTATTTTAGTGCTAAGCTGTTCAGTGATTTATAAACCAGCAGAAGTATTTTAAAATCTATTCTCTGAGCTACAGAGAGCCAGTGTAAGGACTTTAGAACTGGGGTGATGTGCTCTATCTTCCTGGCTTTAGTGAGAACGCCAGCAGCAGCATTTTGGATCAGCTGCAGCTGTCTGATTGATTTTTTTAGGCAGACCTGCTAAGACACTGTTGCAGTAATCAATGCAACTAAAGATAAACGCACGGATGAGTTTCTCTAGATCTTGTTGAGACATTAGTCCAAATATTAGGACAAAGGTCATCGCTTTTGGAGACATGTCCTGTGGTCTGATGAAACTAAAGTGGAACTGTTTGACCACAATGACCATCGTTACATTTGGAGGAAAAAGGGGAATGCTTGTGGAATGCTTGTACCATCCCAACTGTGAAGTATGGGGGTGGCAGCATCATGCTGTGGAGCTGTTTTGCTGCAGGAGGAACTGGTGCACATCCTAAAATAGATGGCATCATGAGGAAAGAATATTATGTAGAAATATTGAAGCAACATTTAAAGACATCAGGCAGGACGTTAAAGCTTGGGTGCAGATTGGTCTTCCAAATGGACAGTGTCCCTCAGCATATAGCCAAAATGGTTATAAAATGGCTTCATGACAACAAAGTCAATGTTTTGGCATGGCCATCACAAAACCTTTATCTCAGTACTATGGAGAAGTTGAGGGGAGATCTGAAAAGGCGTGTGTGAGTGAGGCGGCCTACGATCCTGACTCAGTTGCACCAGTTCTGTCAGGAGGAATGGGCCAGAAGTCCAGAACACTATTGTGAGAAGCTTGTGGAAGGAAACCTAAAATATTTGATCCAAGTCATACAGTTTGAAAGACAATTATCCCTGATACTGACCAAATGTATGTAAACTTCTGAATTCGAAGAAAGTTACAAAAAACCTCTAAAAAATGTTCTTGCAAAGTTTTCTGGCATTTAGCAAATGGAAATAATTTTTGTCATTCTAACTGACCTAAAACTGAGAAAAGTTTAGTCTGATGTAACTTCAGACCATGAGAAAAAAAAGTGCCTGCGTCCTTTTATGCGGTGTATGTAAATATATGGTTTCAACTGTATATCACTAAATTAAGGAAAATTAGGCCTCTTAAGTGAGCGTTAAATATGTTTTAGTCTCTTTATTTATTTATGCTCCTATACTATAAATCAAAACTAAAGCAACAAATTATGCTATAATATACAGTATATGGAACCTTAAAATCATAACAGCACTTGGCCAGCTCAGATATGGTGAAATCACAACCTTTAACTATATTTAAGCAGAGCAGAGATCAGATAAATAGCTAGTAAATACAATGAAGACTCCCACACTAAGCTGAAAGGTAACAGATATTGGAAGGTTCACCTCAAGAGTCGTGGTAAAGATGCTGACATGAAGTTTTTTTTTTTTAATCTCTTGTCAGATCATCACCTCCTCTTATTATGTGGTAAAAGATCTGAAAAGGAGTTAACACTAAACTACAGTTACACTCCTGCAGTTCTGGGGTTTGCACATTAGGACATCATCCTGATCGTCTGGTCTTCACCGGGATCTAAAAGTTATTTAAATCTTGCTTCAAGTGTGTAAAACAGATTTTATAGCACCATTATTTATTACATAGAGATAAAGATGTGTGTTAAAAACTAAGTTCACCTGATGATTTAGGAGCTTATAAAATTACTTTTAGTACTAACAATTTGAAGTAATTGTTTTCTAAGACTTTATCAGTCACTCACATCGTTGTAAAGGAAATTTACAACTAGTCTCCTCTGCCTGACTAGATCATTTTAGTTTGTTGAGGTTCATTAATGCACAGCTCACTTAAGGTTAAGCTGCCAAACAAATGGCCTTAAATGTGACTCTGAAATATTTGGTATAAGGTGCCCCTGTCTTGCGGCTGCACAACAGGCCCAAAAAGTTACCCCTCAACCACTATGTTTGGTAGTATAATGTGTTTATTTTGATACTGGTCTCCTCTGTCCAAAATACATCGTTTCAGAAGTTTTTCAGTTTATTCAGGTGCAACTTTGCAAATTTAAGTCAAGCTGCCATTGGCTGCTTCTTCCTGAGAACCTTTCCAAACAAACCCTGTAGCTTCTTTTATTTTTAAATTATTTATATTATCATGAGCTTAGGTTTTAACATACTGACTGCGGCTTGTGGAGTCTGAGACGGAGCTCTTGGATTTTTTTTTTAAAATAACTTTCTCAAAGCAAAACATGATCTGAACTTGGGGTGAATCTGTTGGGGCCTCTTCTCCTGAAAATATTGACAATTAGCAAAAATGTTTCCATGTCTTAATTATTTTTCTCCCTGTAGAATAATAAACTTAAGATATTTTGCAAATGGTTTTAAAACCCTCCCCATATTAAAAATTGCTTCTGTAAAGTTACTGCTGTTTTCGTTCTGCCTTCATATTGTGTTAACAGATCAGCCAGCTGGCAGAATAACTTCTTTTATAGAGGAAGTCACACTTGCCAGTAATGAATTAATCAAGAGCGAAAATGTCACTGAAACAGCAAGGGTGTACTTACTTTTCGAGGCAAAGCTTTTCAATCTTAGTTTTTATTTTTGCTTCATAAATAACATGGAAGAACTTTTAATAATTTTAGATCCTGCTTAAGATGAGATTACTTTTATTATTCCCTGACAGATAAAACCCTATAACTGAAAGAGGCTGTACTAAATAGTGTTCTAGTTATGTGTCCATAAAGCTGTAAACAATACAGAATTTTGAGGTCTTGCGAGCACTAAATCATTGAATTAGGCCAGTCACAGGCTGCCACAACTTGGTAGCAAAATGTAACGATGACAAGAACCTTAAGAAGATTGTGAAAGAAAGAGGCTTGTTTGTTTCGGGCAGGAGACCTGAAGTTGGAGGAGCATTATAGAGCAGATAAGGAAGAGGAGGAGAAGATGAAAAATAAACAAGTTCAGGGCACAACGAGAGGGGAAAAAAACAGGACACGGACAGAAAAAGGAGGAACTGCATTATTTGTGGTTGTCTCAGCATTGTGTACACTTTGAATGCCTGGGTGGAACCGCCAGTGTTTAGGACAATTATTTAACACGGCGTTGACCCGTGGCAGGAAATCTGTGCCGTTTGGTGGACCCTTTTATTCGTAGATGCCTAACAGTAGCGCAAGCGCATTCATTTTCGTTTTAGTGGCCCCCGTGGGGAATGACCTTCTCCATTCTCTGTACTGCTGTGTGTGTTTTGGCTGACATTATGTTTTTAATAAAAGAGATTAAAATGCTTTACCACAGAAAAGTATGCTGACATTTAGTCACCCTGCATACCTTTACTCATTAACTCCTTTCAGAGAACAACTGGGGCTTAAATAAGGAAGTGTTCCTTTTTTTTATACGTAGCATGTTTGGTCTACGGTAATGTTGATGGGGAGCAGATGCTGGAGGTTAATGATTGTCTCAGGGGATATTTTGACTTCATTTATTAAGACATTCTTCCTCAATGTTTGTTCACGATTATACGGCTACTCTGTGTGTCTAGGTTTCACTGCTGTGAGGTTTGGTTATGTAAAGAAAGAAAACTACTGAACTGAGGTGGTGACAAGGATTCTTACAAGCCAGCAAACCCTTTTTGTGCACTAAATTTACAAGAAATAGATTAAAAATATCTAATTATAGCATTCTTTATACACTGAAAATAATTGTTTTTCAGATCTCTATAAAAATGTGTTGTTTTAGCTGAGATACTTACTTTTTTACTTGTGTTTTAATGTGACAAAGCAGCTTTATTACAGCAGTATTAAATACAGTGTCTTGCAAATGTATTCATACCCCACTGCACTCTTTCACCTTCCACTATGTTACAATCACAAACATCACAGCATTTCATAGGATTTTATGTGACAGAGAAACACAAAGTAGTGCATAACGTAGGTGGAAAGAAAATAATTTATGGCTTTCAAAATTCTTTACAAATGAAAATCTGAAAATTGTGTTATGCATTTGTGTTCACTCACCCTTGAGTGGATTTTGTATGGAACCACCTTCAGTATCCTTGTATTTCCTCAAGTAAAAAAAACAAACAAAAAAAAAAACCTTACTACAATGCCTCCTTCACCATGTTTTAAAATGATAATGATGTGTTCAGGATGATTCACAGTGTTAGTTTTTTGCCACACGTAGCATTTTAATTCTAAGATGAAAAGTTACACTTTGGTCTTATCCAGCTAAAGCATCTTTCACCAAATCTTTTCTCTGTCCTTTACATGGTTTTTAGCTAACTGTAAACAGGAATTTTTTGGACTTTCTATCAAAAAAGGCTTTCTTCTTGCCGCTGTTTCTGAGATTTAAAGCAAAATGCATTTGTTCTATTCATAACAATAACTAAAACAACATTAGTTTTAGGCTGTAGTCCAACTTCTCTTCACTTTCCTTTATTATGCCACTGCCGTGTAGCCATTATTTATTTATTTTTGTGTTTTAATCATGTGAACCACTTTGAATTGCCTTGTTGCTGAAATCTGCTATACAAATAAACTTAAGTGTACTCTTAAGATACCTGGTTGCAATTGATTTTATTAAGAGGTAACAGGGCAAAGACTGCTGAATACAAATGTATGGCACACTTTTCAAATTTTTATTTTTGGATTATACATTGCTTTGTGTTGGTCTGTCACACCATGTCTCACCATGTCTAATTCGTATTCAGCCCACCTTGGGTCAGTATATGGTAGAAGCATATTTTATTACCCTGATCCTGCTCAGAAATTAAAACATCTCCCACAGTATGATGCTGCCACAACCATGTGTCATGGTGAGGATGGCGTGTTCTGAGTGACAGTGCTGATTTCTCCTAATAAAATACAATGTGGTTGTAATGTGACAAAATGTCTTGCAAGGTAGTGAAGAGACGGAAGTATGTTACAAATAAACTAAATTTCATGAACTAAAGTGTGTGTTTCACATAATATGTTACAGTGGTTATTTGGGGTAAACAGATGTGTTTGAGGCAGCGGGAATGGAAAGGATGAAGCACGAATGCAGCAGGATTGATGGGAAAACTGCTAAAGCTTTCACTCACAGGCTCCAGCATGACGTAGTGCCTCTCGAATTCCTGAGTTATTACTTAAAGATGTCTGCTTGTCGTTTCCTCTCTTGCTTTCAAGCACTCAGTGCCTATCACGCTGGCTAAACTGGGTGCAGCGAATAGGAAAAATGCTTGTCAGTCTGTTGGAGCAGTTGTAGCGTGTGAAGAAATTATAGTTGAAAAAGACATATTTCACTGCAAATTATGCTTTATTTAATTATGGCGACGGCACAGGAGAGAAATATAATTTTGATTTAGTCTGGATATGAGATGTGGAAGCCGCCAACAATGAAAAGCGAACTGAGTTATTGAACGATGCCTTCAAAATTTTCCCTTAGATGTCTGAAGATTGAGGGTGATGGAATCCAGTCGGGCTGAGTCCCAAGTTCTTATGGGAACGGAGTTGGTCAGAACAGACTCACTGACACTAAACACACACACTGTTCCACTTTCAGGGAAGCTTCTGAGTTAGGAGGAAAGTCAACGGAGAAATTTACAGAGGAAGTGAGACGTAATCTATGAATTATATATACGCGCTGAGACTATGATTTCATTCAGGGGAAAGCCCATTTACTACCCCTCCGCCCCCATTTTTCCCACCTCTGTTAGGCATTAGTCCATGGTCTTTTCCCTCACTGGTAAAAGTTGCCTATTACAAGTTTCTGAAGTGTTGTCATTTTAATATTTTTCCGACTTATTTGTGTGTCGCCACAGGTGGAGGTGGAAAACGGAAAGGCAGGAGTAAAAAATGGAAGGAGATCCTTCGCTTTCCTCACATAAGCCAGTGTACTGAACTGGGAAAAATCATCGGTAGGTTCTTGTGCTCTTTCCTCATCTGAAGAGGGTGTGTTTGGCTGTTGGTGTTTCCAAATGCTCTGTGTTAAGTTGTTTGCTTTTTTACTTTTGCAGAGAGGGATTATGCCAGCATCTGCGACAAGCAGCCCATTGGACGGCTTCTCTTTCGTCTTTACTGTGAGACCAAACCCAGCTTGCAACGATGCATCCAGCTGCTGGATGCAACGGTACACATAAACACACATTTAATGGGGGGGGGGGGGTTCACTCCAGGTTTTCCTTCATTAATTTATTTATGTGGAAAAGGAAGAATTGGGAAGTCCACATTTAAACAGACTATATATTAAGGTTTTAAACATTGCCTAAATTTTACTATTAATACCTTCATGTATTTCTTATTTTTAATGTGACTTTCTTTACTTTTGTTCCTTATTGTCTTAGTTATATTGTCTTATTTATTATATTACATTATCTTACTTTGTCTACGAATGGAGCTACACAGACAAACATGCCCTCCACTGCCTGAATATAGGGTTGGGTATAATAAATGCTATTTTTCTGTTTTCAGTTTCAAACTGTGCAGTAAGAAAATGTCTGTTTAATGTAGAATAATCCTGTCCAGGCATGTTAGATTTTTAAATGCAGATAATCAAATACTATAGTGTGGATTCTCTTTAAAAAATATATTGAAGTAGCTTTTAGTTGAGGAATGAAGGCTTTATGAATCTTTAAACTGTGTCAAATAATTTCTTTTCTGTGTAGCAGTATTAGGGTCAGGTTTGATCACTCTACATATTTAAGATTAGGAGATAGAGTTGCACAATGGCTGTCCAAATTCCTTAAAAAATAAAAGAAATGTCATCACGTAGCGTCGATAAAGAACCTTGAAGCAAATACTGACTTCAGTTTTGTTAGCAGCTAATTGTTAGCCAGTGGCTTCAAGATTCTTTCCCATAATTCACCTTTTTTTTTATCAAATGTTAGGAGCATTCACTCCACCACATCACCATCTGCGTTCTTAACTGTTAACTTTTTGTTCTCCTTTAAGCCTGTTATTCCCTTTCCTGTGTGAATCCTTGTTACTTCAGCTGCCAAGGCCAAACTGACATTCCTACTAAACAAACGAGGAAAAATATAAATAAAATTGGCTTTATAGGTTCCCCAATCACTCCAGATTTTATCTTACTAAAAAACCTCCAGTAAAAAACAGGAATGTTGGCCTCCAATTCTAGTTTTCTATCAAGACATCATGTACTTTTCTGCTTTTAAATTTTATTTGTTGTTTTGTCATTTAAATTATTAACATATTGTGATAGTGGTGTGTCAATTTCTGATTCTTTAGTTCTTTAAAGCTAAGCTTACTGAAAGTTAACAAAGGTGCAAGGCCCCAGGGCTTTTATATCACCTTCGAGGGCCCAGTCCGGACTGATCAACATTCAAATCCTGCTTGATAATGCCAGAGTGTTGGAAAGAGTAGGAATTCTAGGGCAAACATAATTTTGTGAGTCCAATTGTAGCAACACATGTGAGAAATTTATGGGGAAGAATCTTAAACACACTACCAGTGGAGATAAGAGAGAATACAGTTTTCCAAAGGGAGGTTCATTTAATATGACTGTTATATCAACTTAATGAATAAATGAAAACTAAAAAGACTAAAGCACTATTCAGCTGCTGAATAGTGCTTTGCAAAACAAACTTTTCTGGTTACACCTCTAACAACTAATGATTAAAGAGAGATAGTACGTAGGGCTGTTTTTGTAGGAAGGAGCGGTCTCCTTCATGCGTCCTAACAGTAATAGAGCGGAAGAAGCTCCCGTAGAGCTCTAATGCTTCTTCCACTGTGCTTGAAGTCTGCCATGCAGTCTGAAAGCTGATGGAGTCTAGAATATCTTCCTGCAGACACATCTCGGTGGAGTATAATGCTGCATTTCTCATCAGAAATCTACACATGGAGACACAGATTAATATGTCGAGACCTTTATTGCCATTATGTACTCATCAGCCTTTTCCTCTTAGTCTATTTTGTGTACCAGGGATCTCATATTTCACATAGTAATGAAGGAAAGAAATATCTAAACTTCCTCCGCCACACTCTCCTTTCTGGCGCTCCCTCACAGCTATGATGTTTCCTCCTCAACCATTAGGGATCTGGCAGTCCTATTTTGAACATTTGTTGAATTTTGGAAAGTTCAATCAGCTGCTTCTGCTTGTAAACAACATTCCTATTGGCACGGTTACTCATCATATCAGGTTTGCCAGACATAAAACCCATTGGATATAACTTAGGCAGCACAGAATCCATGTAATGAAAAATAAATCCTTCAGTAGAAAGTTAAATCCAGTTGCGATGCAAAGATAAACTAAATATTACAGGAATTAATACATACCATTATGGAGCCACTCTAGGAATTTTCTTTCAAATGCTATGGTGGAGGAGCAGAAAGAGTGTTTACAAGAGTGGGTGAATGTGTTGTAATTCTGGAGTGAAATATTGGTGCTAAAATTGTTATCTATAACAATATTTTATTAGAAACAAGACTGAATAAGAGTTGTTTGGATAGGAATCTGAATCTGAATTGAACTGATTTAAATTAGAGTTGAGTTGGACCTGTTGTCTTATAGTGCTTCAAGAAGAAATTAGTTGTGAATATTTGTTCAGAGAAGTTCAGAGAAAATTAGATTTTTTGAAATCAGCACTACATGCAAAAAATAATATTGCATCTTCCAGATTTGGGTGTCATTTCCATTGTTAAACCCCTAACTCTGGTATAATTTATTAGGGAACATAGTATGATACTGTTTTAAAATATTAATATTTTAAATTTTTCCTCAAAATATCCTATTCTTTTGTTCCTTTTGTACAATTTTTTATTATTATTCAGTAAAACATTCACTTGGTAAAATTAGGAAACCAGTTTGGCACATTTACCTCAGAAACTGCATTTTGGACATTTATCAACCCACTGTTGTCCATCTTGATGAACTAGTCATATTAGTGCTGTTTATTTTCCACCTCAAAATTACAATAAGCAAAACTAAATGAAGTGTATAGAATACAGTGGTACATATATCAACATAAGCTATCGTGCCCTGCAACCTGACACACTTTAAACACTAACATTAGCTGCAAGCTAGTATGAGTTTCTATATAAGGAATGTTGAGCATAACATGCCTTTTATCTCAATGATGCATTAGATGGCCTTCTTCTCTATCTCATTTAGCATTTTTCAGTGAAAGAATTTAAAAAGCAATAAAAAAATATATAGATTTGAGTTTTGATCAACTCGCTGCTGTTTGAAATCAAAGACTTGTATTAATTTTGTACTGTAAATCTCTTTATTTAAACTACTTGTGACCATCTCTGTAAAGGACAGCAAACAACAACTGTTATCTGAGTGGAAGAAAAAAAACAGAACTGCATGTCAGTCAACAAAACAACTATTTCAGTGAACTGTTCTGATTGCATTGCAGTCTATAATACAGTTCAACAGAGCTTCGATTACTCAAACAGGCAGATCTCCTGTTTGCCCCCCCACACACACACACTCCAATTTCTCACTCCTTGTCTAGACTAAATACCTCCCACATGACACATTTAAGTCTTGATCTATCAACATCCAGAATATCTTTGTGAGGCATGTGACAGGACAGAAAGGACAGCATTGTTTCCCAATCCCAGAACACCCCCTCTCCCTTCCCTGCTCTGCCTTCCTTTAACCGCTTACTCCAAAATGCGACCACCTCTGTAAGAGGGAAACCACTTACACACACTCATCCCAAACGCATGCCAAAGCTAATTCTGCACTCAGTCCATGTGACGAACTCTGAAGCTGCGCTCATTGTTGGGCATTATTTGTGGCACTCAATAAGCCAGGTCTGAGTGCGGTTACAACCAAGCAGATCCTTGTACATCAAGTGATTAAATAACACCACTGTGAGATGTGTGCAGTTGTGAGGTTTGCTTGACGTTATGCAATCTAGTCATCGTGCTATTCAGAAAATTTTATAAATAAGTGGGCAATTAGCCGGAAAAGAAAATGAGGAAGAGAAATCCTGAATGTGTGTTTTTTTTCGTGCTTAGAACAGAGGAGGGAATGCACTCGAGGGGCTTCCAGAGAACCCTCCTGCATCACAAGAGGGTGTATGTGTACAGTTTATATGTTTTGGAACTCCTCTGTTTCCAAAAAGCCAAAGGGGCGTCTCCTTTCCCCTTTGGCTGACCCCCCCAACAGCAAAGGGTGGGAGTGAGACCACTATTTTACTCTGGGTTTGAGTGCCTGTTTGCATGTTTGTCAGAATATCTCAGAGTGTGTGTGTGTTTATATGTGTAAAATCAGTGGAACTTCTGATAACAAAGACTGTTAATCACTATTCTTTGTCTGTATTTCTTTGTATATAATACATATTTGTTGCTATTTTTTTTCTTGTCAGTTGCTTTGTGGCTTTTTGATTGATTTTTCACTTAAACTGTTGGGTTTTGTGTGTATGCAGTGAGAGTGCGTGACTGTGTGTGTGTTTTGTAGTGGAAATCTGGTGACGCTGGTGTGACACACTGTGACACTCCAGGACCTCAAGGAATCCCACCGTGTTTACTGTGGGATTGCCAAGCAACGCGGACCCATGCAGGAAAAAGCCCAGCTAGTCGAAAGAGGGGGGCCAGTTTGCATCATGGACGCCATGTTGCTTCCCCTGTCCCTTCATAGAAGTTAAAAGGAAAACACATCAGAGCACTTCATGTTGCTGCCTTTGCAAAATGTCCAGTGCATCTAGCAGACAATTGCCTGTTTTTCTCAGTGGCAGAGCAGAGAGCAGCGTACGTTTATGTGAATGAGACTAAGACATACTGATGCAGAGTCAGAAGTCTTTTTCATAGACAAACAGCATTTGGTTAATCCACGATTCCTCTGTATTTTTAATGTAAAAACTCAAATTCCCATATTTTTCAGACATTTAGTATGACTTTAAAATATGAAATACAAATATTCACAAGGAATTTATGACAGATATTTCTACAATGAGCAGGCTTTACATATGGTATTAACAAAAAGCCAAAACTTGGAAGAAGGATTAAAGGACAGAAGAAATTGAGGCAGCAGTTGAGGATGGACACAAGGGGAGATGTACAGAAAGAAAGGAGGAAAGAAAAACATTAGGAAACAAATAGTTGAATGTGAAATAAATCCTGGAAAACCAAAAAGGTTTCCAGTGTCTTGTTTTCATTTTCCATACTTATGGACATCTGGAAAATCAAATTCCAGACTTTTCCAGACTATGCAGGAACTCTGGATCCATTAAAAAATGAAAATACATTAAAAATCTGTTTTATGAAACAGAAAGTTAGATTTTTATTGACTTTAGCTATTTGAGTGACTTGAGCATCTGGTTTTCGTCTTTTTGCTTTTTAGCCTAACCAAGCACTTTCACACAATCAAGTCCATTTCATCCATTCACATACACACATTTACACAACAATGTCATTATTTCTCTGTTTCTTGTGTTTCCTACCATGATTCGTGGTGCTCTTCTGCTCACAGCCCCTCCCTTACCTTCTGATTAACTCATTGCTCTCACCTGTGCTGCTACCTATATGAACTCCTGCTTTGCATTCACTTATTGCAAGATTATCTGTCGTCAGTCCCTGACATAGGCTTTGAGGGGTCATGGTTGATATCCTGATTGTGTATCTGGCGTGTTTCTTGTCCTCTGACCATTGGCGTTGCCTGTTCTCTGACTGCATTGTGCTTTTCTGCCTCAATCCCTGCTTCATGTACCTGGATGTCAATCACAGCCTCATGCATTTTGGATTTGTTCCAACTCTTCACCCCTTGCTGTTACCAATCTGAACTGGATTACAGAGTAATTATTCACTTTCCCATGAGGAACACATATCATTGTAACAGTGAGTGTATGTCAGCTTACCTCCCTGCCGGAGTCTGTGCTCCATATGACTTCAACACTTTTTATTTCCAGCGCATAGAGTTCTCTTCTTTGTATGGTCCTGCGGGTGGAACAATCCCGATAAACTGATTTTTTTTTTTTCTCTCACCCTGTCAGAGCTTGAAGTATTCCAGACAATCAAGGTCCAAGTCTCCAAAGAAAGCCTGGGAAACAACCTCTGCCATATAAACAATTACTTCCTGTTTGAACATTATTTCCTGGCTACCTTGCCAGTGCAGATTGGCTATTTTAACAAATTGTCCCATATGCTTTTTTGTAATCATAAACAAATTTTTTTTGCACAATTCTGGCTGAAAATTTGACCACTGCTGATGCTAAAATGTTTAGAATTCATTCAAAATGATTGTCTGATATGGACTGCCTTTTAAGCATCAAAATTGTTCAATAATGTTGAGGTTCAGTGTTTTTGGATAACCATTCAGCTTAACGTTTTCTAAAGCAAATTCTGTTTTTTGAGATCATTGCCCTGTTGGAACATCGAATTCTGTGAAAGTTTCAACCATCTGTCCAAACTGTTGCCCTCCAGTGAGCAAACATTGGTTATGATGTTGAAGAACCAAGAAGGCCCCAGCTAATAATAAACTGGATGACGGTAAAACACCAGTGTAACTGTCAGCAGTGAAGTCAGGTTAGCCTCAACATGAAATAAAAAGGTCCCAACCCCCCAAAAAAACCCTTATTCAAATTCAATGCCTTCAAGCCTGACTGATTATGCAGATACCCACAGCAGTAAGTGTAATACCTTATGGAGAGTTTCATAGTGAGACAAGTCAAAGAGTAAGTGAGCTATTTAGTCTCAGTGATGAAGAATGTTTGAAGGACTTAAAGTAAGGTTTTCAAACCAAAGTAAGCTGTACCAACTGTCAAGCATAGTAGTGGTAGCATAAGGCTTAGGGTCTGTTTTGCTGCTAGTAGTACTGAATGCACCTGTACTGAATTTGGACTGAATCCCACAAAGTTGATAGCATAATGAAGGAGGAGGAGGAAATTCTTCAAATCTAAATTTAGAAAATCTTAGACAGGTCTGGTCGTGAGTTTACCTGTTATAGTCATGCTATTTGAAATGTGCCCTCTCAGACAATGTCAGAATAAGAATAGTTTTGATAACTAAGTGTAGTACAAGTCATGATCAAAATATTGCTAATGCTGCTGTTTTTTGTGTTTTTTTTAGGAAGACTATGAGGTTACACCTGATGAGAAAAGAAAAAGCAGGGGGGAGCAAATCATCAAGACCTTTCTTTCAAAACAAGTAAGTTTCCTTAGCGCACATTTTCATAACTGCATCCTTTGTGGTTCACACTTCATTGCAAAAAGGAAACCTATAACCTTTGACAGAGACTGATATTGTAGTCTTGAGGGAAAAAAACTTGGGGAAACATTGACAACAATTTGTCACAGAAAAATCCTACCAAGGTTTAAAAATTGAATGTACTCGTTAAATCTGAAAATAAAACACAATATACAGGAATGCATGTCATTTAGTGTTTCTCCTTATCTTGAAGTGGTGCATACGTTAGCAGGTGATGGATTTGTGTGTGTCTGTGCATTCTTGTGACTGTGTGTGTTTACATGTGTTGATGTAGTCACCTCAGCGAGTAGACATAGCGGAGGTTTTTGCAGAGCAATGCAGGGAGAACCTCGAGCTCAGTCCTTGTAAGGAGATCTTCAGCGACTGCCGCAAGTGAGTCGCCATTTATTCACTCTCACCTGTTTCTCACGTGACCAGATTTTTAACTACATTCTCATGTTTTTTTCTCTCTGAAATTTAGACCATCTCATATTATCAGAGAGGTTTGATTGTGGTTTTTGTTTGTTTTTTGTTTTTTTTGTGCCAGGGCGGTCCATGAGTACCTGAGTGGAGCCCCATATTCAGACTATCAGAACAGCATGTACTTCGACCGCTTCCTTCAGTGGAAGATTCTGGAGAGGTTTGTTGGGTTTTGTTTCACCGGCTTGTGGAAGATGAATTAAAATGCTGAACAAAATGAAATAAAATCAATGTTAGCTTTAAAGGTCATGCAGTAAACCGACTATCAATGTTTTGTAACAGAAGGTGATTAGCTAAATCAGTTTAGGTAAGCTGAATTGTTAATATCTGAGATTTTATTGTTGCATATGTTGATGCTTTAAGACAGAAGAAGTCCTCAACTTCTTTAAAATCTGAGCAAGATTTGCTTGCAGTAGGTTGTGGAAATAAAGCTGTTGCAGTGTTTACTTAAATCATATTTTATCTACAGATTGTAGTGTACTTTTTAAGTAATTCTGCAAAGCATTTGCTATCTTTAGGAGCAGAAATATGGTGTGAAATGCCAAAACTTATACTGCATACAACACCCTCTGAAATTTGTTGAAACTAGGCAAAGAAGTGGGGAGAAAGTGCCTTATAATAAATAATAAAGCCTTAAATTAATCTTGCAGCACCTTACACCTTTAATTTACTCAGTGGGAGAAAAAGTATTGTAGTACGTATGGTGGAAGACTTCTGATGCTGTGGGCTAATTTCTTCTCCAAAGAACCTGAGAACTTTGTTACAGTATGGCATCATGGACATTTTAAATAAAAATCGGGTGGCTTTAATCTACCGGAGGTTTTATAAAGTATCACCATCATAAGTA
Organism: Anableps anableps; assembly: GCA_014839685.1. NCBI lineage: Eukaryota > Metazoa > Chordata > Actinopteri > Cyprinodontiformes > Anablepidae > Anableps > Anableps anableps. The sequence goes on along the minus strand of CM026066.1, from coordinate 13,208,481 downwards.
TCAGTACTTGTTACGCATATGAGTTTGTTCAGTAGAGTTTTCTTTATTATTATTTTTTTTTAATATTTCAAAGAGTTTATATATCTCTGAACTCTTATAATATTCCCAGGCAATGAGAAATGAGGCCACACAAATGAGAAAATGAGCCCACATATTCACAAATCCTCCACTGTATTTGTTACTATGACTTTCCCCTTACTGAGTTAATGTGCTGAAATTAAATGTTTAAGATTTCTAAATGTTTCAGTGTGTGATTACGCTAATGCAATAAAAGATGGATGTATTTGAAAGCTTTTATAAGCTTTTTGCATCCAATAATTTGAAGGGTGCTGTATATTTATATTTGTAAATGAATGTTTTAAATTATATATGTATAATAAGTAGTAAGGACGAAATCTTCAATTAATGCAGAAAGCAAGATAAAAATCTCCACCACAGAGGTTATGTGGTTGATACTTATCATTTCCCTTTTTGTTAGTGAGGTTACTTGTGAAATTACTTCACAGATCTGAATAAAAAAATAAAGTATAGTTTCCTTTAAAGGTGTTTAGTTAATTTTGATTTGGAATCATAATTTGTATATCCCAGATAATTCCATTCATTGTTTCTGTAAGCCTTGTCTCAGCCAAGATATATAGACTTTATAGGGAAGCAAAAATCTTTACAAATATTCTCTAAAATGACATAAATGGAACATCTATCCTAAAAATGTCAGATAATAAATCAGTTTTGGTTATTATTTGCATTAGGATACAATCTAATTTAAGGATAGTATCCATACTCCAGCCTTGAAAATACTCTATGCAAAACACATATTGAGGTCATTTGAAGTAGGCAGCATGTTTTCAAGGCAGCATTGATTGTATCTGTCTGGAAAGTGAAATTACGCACAAGAAGCCCCACTCTCTACTGGAAACTCAGTCAGGATGGTATTGAGTTCTGCAGATAATATCTCTGACTTGATCGATACCGCATAACCATCTATTAATGGATTTGCTGTATCTTTGTTCTATCAGGCAACCAATCACTAAAGACACATTCAGACAGTACCGGGTGCTGGGAAAGGGTGGATTTGGAGAGGTAAGAGAAGCGGCTTGGTGGTATATCTAAAATATTGGGATTTTGCTGTAACACACTGGATATATTTTTGTTGTTCTTCCCAGGTGTGTGCATGCCAGGTCAGAGCAACAGGGAAAATGTACGCCTGCAAGAAACTGGAAAAGAAAAGGATCAAGAAGAGGAAAGGAGAGTCCATGGCTCTGAACGAGAAGCAGATTTTGGAGAAGGTCAACAGTCGGTTTGTTGTGAGTAAAACTGATTAGTTGAATCTACAATTTTGGGATTTCATCATTGTGTATGTTCTAGCACAATTTTCTTACATCACGTCACATGTTGTATTTACTTAGGTGAGTCTGGCGTATGCATATGAGACCAAAGACGCACTGTGTTTGGTGCTGACTATCATGAATGGTGGCGACCTGAAGTTTCACATCTACAACATGGGCACGCCAGGCTTTGACAAAGACAGGGTCCAGTTTTATGCTGCTCAGATCTGCTGCGGACTCGAGCATTTGCACAGGGAATCTATCGTCTACAGGTAGCACTCAGAAGAATATGGATTTCAAGCAACACTGTTCTTCCAATCTGAATATGAAACATTGATGAATGATGATTTTGTTCTCAAAATTCTTTGTTACTTTTAGGGATTTGAAACCAGAAAACATCCTATTAGATGATAATGGTAAGTTTTCTAATCATATTTCAGGTTTTAACATATAAGGCCATTTACAAGGTTTACATACACTAACTATGGCCATGATTGTCACATTACAAACAAACAACTGCAGATATTTTCAAAAGCAAGAACAGTTTTGCATTTATTGTGGATTTTCTCTGATCTACATAGTTCCAAATTATATGTATAGGTGTAAATAGACACATACAGCCCCTCTAATATTCAGTGAATTGTTCCTTAGCAAGTGGCAGAGAAACCACAAACATCATTTAGCCATCAAAAAGTTTCTAGCATAATTCTGAATGAACATTTGACCTGTTCTTGACAGAACTGATACGGTTCATTTAAACTAGTTGCTCTCTTGGCACAGAGCAGACTTTTAAACATAATTACCACATTTTAATTAAGGCTGAGATTAGAGTTGTTATAGAAGTTTAATGTTGGCCTGTTTAAATCCATTGCAAAACCAGTTTTAGATTGAGTTCAAGTTGCGTTCAGAAAACCCAAGGTGTTTCATAGTTTCAACCATCTTGTTGGTTTACAATTAAGTTTAAAGAATCATTAGCTTGTCCTTTGCTTTATTATTTTATCAACTTGTACAATATACCAGTATCACTGACCGTGAAACATCCCTCAGAATGAAGTTACCACCACCATGCTTGACAGTTTTTAGTCTTCATATGCTTGAAAGTGTATGTGATTGCTAATGTGTTGTCACTGTGGCTAAAAACCACAACCTTTGTCTGCATTTGTCTGGCCATTAAAACATTTCTCCAGAAGACATTTGGGTTGTCAGATTTGAGCAGTTCCAAATTTGTGTCATGCTTTCAGGCTCTACTTTTTTTTGGTTGGCACTCTCTCAATATTTGCAGATGTGAAACTGTGTAATCTCAGCAACAGTGATGTTTCTGCGCCCTTCAGTTTATGAAACTCTTGAGATTTGCTGATCCCTGGCTATGTCCATATCTCACCTACTATGTACATCTTTGATCATAAGATTGGAGACAGTCTTCTTTGAATTCGATCCTGTTCATTAATTCTTTATTTTTGAAAATCTTTGAAGTTTTTTTTACTGTAAAATCATCTCATCCTGAGAAAATAATGGCTGAAAAGCATAATTAAAAGCCCCAAATTAATATGACATTTATGCTAACAATTAATGTATGAAACTTTTCACTGGTGCTTTTGGACAGTGTTTTGTTTATTTAAGCACATTAATACCTCATAATGAACTGAAGTGAAATGTAGAATTACTTTGCATTTAATGGTTTAAAAAAAAAGAATTACTTTATTAGCCCTTTATCCACATAATCAGATGTTGCACACGCTTACTTGTTGCAGGACACATTCGGATTTCTGACCTGGGGCTTGCCATCAAAGTGCCTGAAGGAGAACTCATCAGAGGCAGGGTGGGGACAGTAGGCTATATGGGTAAGAAATAACTTAACATTGCTGAAGACACACTGACAAAAACAAACTGTTTTAGTTTACCCAATAAAATATATGCAACAATTTGTCTACATTTTATTTCTGAGACAAAACTATGTAAGTTTAACAGCCAAATAAATTTTAAAATTCCAGCTATTTTTGATATATACTTACCTAAGCACTTACCTACTTTACCTAAGCTAGGTAAAATTTATGTAATTAACAAGATCATTTGGTTCATCTGGTCTGTCCTCCCATGTTAATAAGAATAATACAAAATAAAATTGGTTTGTGATTTGGCATTAAATATTACTTAAACAGTTGCCATTTTTTCCTGACAACCACAGTTGGGTTGTGCTATTCATTGGCAACGATTGCCTCGGCATGCTAGCAAGTTTGACTTAAGCATTAGCATTGTTGCTAAACCACTGCTAAACAAGCTAAAATTATTTCTCTAGTATAGAAGTTTTCTCAAACACAATTCTTATAACAGTTCTTAACTTTTTGTTCAGTTTATGAATTCAGTCATAATACAACCCACATAAACGAATTAGCCTTGCTGTTTTCTGCTGAACACCACAAAGGACACATGAATAGCTAATAGCTGACCGACCCAACATATTCAATTAATCATTCAAATGAAAATAATAATAATAAAATTGATTAATTGATATTACTGGCTTAGATTTAAAACAATCCAAAATCTTGGGTATTTTTTGTATTTCATATTAACAGGCTCTTGGACCTGTTTTTTTCTCCCTCTCTCTTCTCTCCAGCTCCAGAGGTGATCAACAATGAAAAATATGCCATGAGTCCTGACTGGTGGGGACTTGGCTGCCTTGTTTACGAGATGACCGCAGGAAGATCGCCTTTTCGTGCCCGGAAAGAGCGAGTGAAGCGGGAAGAAGTGGAGAGAAGGGTGCAGGAGGAAGAGGAGGAGTACAATGACAAGTTTACAGAGGACGCAAAGGCGATCTGCAGAATGGTGAGACTGGATAAAAAGCTGTGTGTACAGACAGAAAGATAAATAAATGATAAATAACCTGAATGACTAATCTCTTTGCTTCTACCCCACCAGCTGCTCACCAAAGACCCCAAGCAGAGGCTTGGGTGTAACGCAGATGGAGCAGCAGGCGTCAAGGCCCACTCGTTCTTCAAAAACATCAACTTCAAGAGGATGGAGGCTGGAATTGTAGATCCTCCCTTTGTGCCTGATGTGAGTGGTTGCTTGTGATGGTGTGCTCAGATACATTAGTGATAAATGTTGTTCGGATGAACTGGTCTGCTAATTTTCCTCTCAACCCTATCTGTCTCCCCCGGTCATTGCCTTCTCCCAGCCTCGGGCAGTGTACTGTAAGGATGTTTTGGACATAGAACAGTTCTCTACTGTCAAGGGAGTAAATTTGGACCAAACTGACAATGACTTCTACTCCAAATTTGCTACAGGCTGTGTTCCCATCCCATGGCAGAATGAGGTGAGCGAGACATTCCTAACTGCTCCATTCACTTTTAAATCAACAAATGTTTACATTCCTCATGTTTTTATCTCTTTTATTTTCTCCTTTAGATGATAGAAACTGAGTGTTTCAGAGATCTGAATGTGTTTGGGCCTCAAGGGACGAGACCTCCAGATCTGGACTGGAATCAGCCACCGGAGCCACCCAGACGTAGCCTGCTGGACAGGATCTTCAGGAGGCATGTAAGCGGATGCAAACACACATACACCAGAGGATCCAGATGTGCTCATTCAAACTAACCCTTTTCTATCTCTTTCTTTAATTCACCACAGCACCCAGATGTGTCCATCTCCAACAGCCGTGTGCAGTCTTCCAGTGTAAATTCTGTGGACTCCATGTCCAACTCCGCCCCCTAGTGGCACAGTGACAATGTGGGATCTACTTAACCCACAAACATACTCACAAGAAGGGAAGGAGCTCAGAAGGGCTTCCCTGTTGCTGATTGGTCTGCAGCTGAAGGCCTGAGCAGCAGCTGGAGACAGCCTGTTTAAAAGCCTAAATGGTCAGCCTAAATGGTAGGGAAGGGAGGGGAGGGCACGGGGGGGATTGACCGGGCCCTGAGATCCTGGGCATTAGTAGTAGGACACTTGATGTTGTGGAGATGTTTGGAAATATTCAGACAAACCTTACTTTCCCTCAGGATTGTTGGACTGTAGAACAGAGCCACTGTTGTTGTTCTTGAACCAGAAAACGATAGAAAACAAACTGATAATCAGGGGATTCACTGTATAATAAAGACCACCACAGGGAATAAAGGTTGGGTGGGGGTGGGGGAATTTTGTTTTTCAAAGAAACAAATGGGTCCTTTTTTTCTGTCATTTCAGTCTTGTACTTTCTGGCCTGTATCTTGTACCAATATCTCTCTCATCTCTCTGCTTCCCCGCTTACATGTCACCATCTGCACAACTCTTAACTTATTCTTTCTCTGTACTTCACCTTCCAGACCTCAGATCACTCCTAAACATTCAGAACATGTCACCTCAGCAACCTCAACACACGATGTACATTGCCTTCGCGTACACTCAGGCCAAAGATTGCGGTTCTAGTTTTGTGATACTGTTGTCATGTTGAATTGTTGGTTTTTTGAAGGTTTTTAGCTGTTGTGTAGAACTACAGGAGGATCAGAATGTGTGATCCCTTTTATAGACTTTTCTTTAAATATGAGCCTGCAGACATATCATACAGCTTCAAGCACACACACATACACACACACATACAGTACAGCGCCTTCCAAAACTATTCATACCTCTTGAACTTCTTCATCTTTTATCATGTTACAAACACAAGCTTCGATGTGTCTCTCTGGGAGTTTATGATGGACTGTCACAATGTAGCCCATGGTATGTCATTTTTAACTTCATTTACAACTAAAAACCTAAAAAGTGTGGCATCTGTTTGCATTCCAGTCCTCCAGTAAATACTTTATCGGACCATCTTTTGCTACATTTACAGCTGCAATTCATTTGGTGTATGTCTCAACCAGCTTTTTTACATCTGCAGATATTTTTGCCCATTCTTCTTTGCAAAACAGCTTCAACCCATTTTTTTTTTTTTTTTTTTTTTTTTTTTTTACCAAAGATTCTTAACTGGATTTAGACCTTAACTTATACAAGGCTGTTTTAACACATGCATATGTTTTGATTTAAACCATTCCATTGTAGCTCTGGTTCTATGTTTGGGGTCCTCGTCTCGCTGGAAGATGAAGCTTCGCCCAGGTCTCAAGTTCTTTGCAGCCTCCTCCAGCCTCTTGGGTGCTTCTCAGATTAATGCCTGTCAGTTTTTGTAGGCCATGTCTTCTTAAGCTTGCAGTTGTGCCTCACTCTTTCCATATTAATTCAACTCAAATTCAGTTCATTTTAAACATACTTTATTTATCCCTAAGGAAAATTAAATGTTGTCATAACTCATACTATCCAATTATCTTCAAAGAGCTGTTGTGGATGGTGATGCTGTGGGCGGGATAGCTCCAGTACCAGTCAGTCTTCCAACGAATCTGAAGAAACCTCTGATAGAAGATACTGCACCTGCATTACAATTTCATGACTTCATGACATGCTCAGCAGCAGAGATGGTATTCCACAATAACATGTCCTGGATAACACCATCAGTTAATGACAAGCACTGCTAATCCACCTCATTTGCTTTTGCCACTCTTCTTTAAATCTCTGTCTAGCTGTATGGTTAGAAAGCCGGGCAGATAGACATTGGGTTTGGGGTTATGATTGTTGCCCATTATTATGGATGGAAGAGATGATTTGAACTTCTTCCTCCTCTCTCTGCTCTTCGGTCCTGCTCTGCATCTGTGAAGCCTCCGTTTCAACTCCTCTGGGATTTTGGGTCATAGTCCAAGTATTATTTAAGCTTTTGAGATCTTAACCAGCTGCTCCCAGTTGTAAAAACAATACCTTGTTGTATTGGTTGCACATCATAACAACAAAAGTACAAAAGTAAGAGCAAGAATTCATCCAGCTGCACAGCATCCAAAACCAGAGTGAATAATTGTCCAAACGTGCAATGAAGGCCTCAACCAAAAAAATTTACAAATTTCAACAACAAGAACAAATCAGAACTAACATAACAGAGGTACTCAAGCATGCTGCCTTCATAAGTGGCCTAATTTAGAATGAAAAGTTGAAGGATTGAACATTTATCTGTACGAGGTTCTAAGCTTATGTTATTTTAGAAAATTAAAACTGCATAAACATCTTCACACTTTCATCTCTGACCTTTCGTGTCTCCTTTGGTCTTCATGATGCTGTTTCTTTAGTAATGTTCCCTAACAAACATCAGAGGCCTTCACAGAACAGCTAAAAAAGAATAACTTTTTTTTTTACCAATGATTTAGCAGTGTCAGAGTAAAGGGGATTTAATACAAATACATGCCAAACTTTTCAGGTTTGTAGTTGTAAAAAAAAATATTAAAAATATGTATCGTTTTCTTCTACTTTTACAGTATGTGGTATTTTGTGTTCTGTTACACAGAATCCCAAATTAAAGTTTGTGATTGAAACATGACAGAAATGAATACTTTTGCAAGGCGCTGTAGATGAACACATTCAGAATTGTGAGAATCGTGTTGTGTTTTCATTGCATGGACAAGTGTAAGTATGGACAGCTGTATCCCTTTCGCTTCTGCATACCTCATTCCTCTGACTCTGCCATCTTATACACACAGACGTTTCCCTTGGTTTACAGTGTCACTTTATATTTGGCATTATGTGAAGTTTGACAACTAATTAATATGCTGTACAGAAACAGATATCTCTTGTTTTTCTTCCTTTTTTTGGTAGTTATCTGCACAGTCCCCATGGAGTGGAGAGGAACACATGCACTCAGCATGACTTACAAGTTGCACAATTTAAAATAACGTCATGCTGTTTCGTTACCAAATGAAAATGTCTTTCCTCTGATCATTAAGGCACATCCTTGTATTGATACTGTCACATGCCGCTTGTTTTTCTACACCCAAGACTTAAAAGTGTTCTTCTTGTTCTCCCTATGCCTTTTCCATGTAAACGATATTGCTGCATAGCCATTGTTGTCTCATGTACAGATTATTTTTATATATTTTGCCCGTTTACACTTAACCCTCAGCGCGCTCTTCAACATGCCTCACAAATCTAAAGGGTCTTCCTCTTGTTTTGTGTCCAACTGTAACCTGAAGACACAGGGTATTGAGAGCTACCTGAAAGGTTTACCTTATCTGAATCTTCTTTAATCAGCCCAGCTCCTTGGCGTCAGAGCTGAGGAGGAGGAGAGGAAGACACCAGAGAATCTCCACACAAAGAAGTGGCCTTCTCGCAGCACAGCCAATTAAAGGGAGGGAGAGAGAGCACTGGCTCTTCTGCTTCGTTTTTAAGAATGTGGTGTATTTCCCTATTTTAAGCTGGTGAAAGCTGTTCCATGCAGTAATTTTAATTGTCCTTACCGGTCTCACACAAGCCTGTTTTTTTTCTTTTCTTTTCCTCTGCGTACTTGACGTAAAAAAGAAAAAAAATATCTGAATCAGACTGAAGTGCCTCCTTGTTAGCATGATTTCCAGACAATGCCCACACAGACATCAGCACTTTGTTTATTATCTGACTGTCATGCTCTGTTTGCTTCGCTGGGGAACACAAATACACATAGACTTACACAGTTTGTTGGAAGGGAAGGGAAGGAGGAGTTAAGACGGAGTGGAGTCTATGAGGGAATTTTCCTTCTTAATGTGATGTACAGCAAAGTGCTGAGTGCATGTGAAAGCCAAACCCACTGTGTCAATCAAGTCCTAATAAACTCTGTATTATAGTTTGAATACTCAACAGTTTGTCTGTCCATTTATTTCCCCTGATTGCTCTGTGGGTGTGACCACAAGTTCACATTCAAACACGTCCACATGTTTTAAGACATTGACCTAATTCCTGTTTTTTTATGGCTGTTACACATAAGCAGAGAGGAAGAGGCGGCCCTAGGTTTGCCGTTCCTTACCATGTTGAACTAAACAGCATCATTGAGAAACATATTTTAGGAAATGAAGTCTTGTAGTAAGTGGTTTGTTTTTTTTATTGTTCAGATAAGGTGGGTAAAGAGATCTGCTTCTTTGATCCTTTGTTTCAAAGCAAAACATGAAAATTCTAAAATAATACCCATGTTTTACATTTTTTTGTGTTGATAAATGATTGCGCAGAAGAAAAGGGTGAAATTATTTTGAAAAGTCATGTCACAACACAACTTATTACAAGCGACTCATGTTCTTACACCTAACTTTACAACAAATTTTAAATTTTTTGCTATCAATTAACAAACTACTAATTAGATACAGTCATGTGAATAAATTAAGACGCCCTATGACAGCCTGTGTGTTTTTATAACATATTTAGACAAATGCAAATACAAATTTTAACAATATTAAAACAACAATAACAATAAAAACTGAAAAAAAAAGTTTTTAATACATAAATTTATTCCTGGCTGAAATCCTACACAGCTATATTAAATCAGCTGCATTTGATGACAAACATTTTGGTGTGCTCCTGACTGTTAAAGTTAGAGTGAAATTCAGGTAGAAAATTGTAGCATCTTAAGAGTGTGGAAATTAATTTAAGTCTCAAAAGAATTTGAATTCATTCATTCCACTGCATGGAAAGTAGTTTACAGTAGAGGACATTAAAACCAACTGCCAACATGCAGTTGGTCTGACTGTCCAAGCAAGTTTGTGCTGAAAGCAGACCACAAGATTCTAATGGTCCTTTTCCATTAGTACCTACTCAGCACAGCTCGATTCAGCTCTACTCAGTTATTAGGGTTTTCCATTAGTAACGGTTTCGTGGTACCAGCCCCTTTTTAAGCTGAAATGTCATCACAGGACCTACAGCAGGCTCTTGCTACTGATGATGTGAAAGCACAATCAGAAACAGACTGTGCAGGTTTTACTTTCATGGGAGGTGTGCTTTCAAAGAAAAACACAAAGGCTAGAGCTAAGTATGCCAGAGAAAACATAGACATGTGCCAGTACTTCTGGAATAATGTTCCTCGCTCAGATGAGTTAAAGTAAAAAATTATTTAGACGCCGGAACAGATATATACTAACTACAGTGATCCAGGAAAATAAGCTTCTATCAACCGTGAAGCAGTTCCACCACAGAATCTGACCAGCTCACCATCATAAAATCCAGCCTGAATTCAGACATAAATCAAAGGGTTCTTGAAGAAAAGCTGAGACCACCTGTAAAACAAAGTAAAGGCGAAGCAAAACTGAAACCTGAAACATGACAATGACCCGACCTGTGGGGATGGCACAAACTGATTGAGGTTACAAGAAGCTTCTCAGTGAAGTTATTTTGACCATGTGGGTGACACTACCAGTTAGGTAGGGCATCATAACTTTTACCTTACCTAGCGAATGCAGTTCTATAAATAAGGTTATTCTAGTTCTTTTAAGTGCAACAAGAACACTTTGTTTTTCACAGACAAAAAACAGTAGACATCAATATGTGAACATTTATTAATAAAGAACTGAATACTTAAAGGGGTATCTTAATTATCTCACACGGATCTAGCTGAGGTTAAGTATAAACAACAGTATCATATAAAAAGATATATAGATAATCAGGATTTGGTTTTGATTTTAAGAATTACACGATCAGGGTTAAACATCATAATACACCATGGCTTTAGTTTAAAAAATATCCCAGAATACTTTAAAATAATCTCTGATGTGTTAATAGTTATCTTTTGCTGGTTTTTTAAAATATTTTTCTGTTTTTAGTATTTGATTCAGTATATTATGATGTTATGGAGGGCCGACTTTCTACTGAATCTTTTTGACTTTTCAGTGCTGTTTTGGATTTTCAGCTACAGTCTTAAACATTTGATCAGCTGCTGAATGACTTGTGTGAGCTTACATATCACCTTTAGTAGACTGCTTGCACTGTTTCATCTCTTGCTCCAGTTTCTGTTTTTTTTTTACATTTTGAAGTTTTCATTTGTTATTTCAAGTGAAATAACAAAAGGCTAAAGCAAACCATAATGTAAAGCACATTCTAATCTATATTAAGGAAATCAAAAGCTTCAGAAAACACAAAAAGAAAACTTTCTTGTTCATATAGGACAGACTATTTGATCTTTAGCTTCCAGGTACATGTGCCAACTTTGGATTAACTCTAGAAATGTGATGCAGAACGGAGGCCCATTAAAAGAGAACTGTGTTCTTGCCCAAAAAAAGAGACTCACTCCATCAGGCATATGACCTAGTTTCCCTTTTGATTCTTTGTCTCAAAATAAAAAAATGGCTTTACTGTACAAGAGAGATGGGAGTTTTTCCACTGTGTGATGAATCAACCTGTCGTAGGCCTGTTTCTTCCCATGTTGAATGGGGGAACCCAACCAGAACGACGCGAGGTTACAGTTTAAGGTGACTTCAGCTTCTCCTACTCTTGCCAGGGATTTATTAAACACCTCTTTTTTTGTCTGCGCTTGCTCTGACTCTGATCAGATAAGTTGTTTCGCTCTTCACAGTTTTCCAGCTCTCTGATCTGATCTGAGCTGTTGCCTCTGACAGCTTTCTTGACGTAGAGCCTGTTGAGACAATATTACTCTTAGATAACTTGTATTTATGTTGGGTGTAGTAAGCAAGGTTCCTAAAACATGCACATAACTTGATACAGCTAATATAATGTGTCATTACCAAACTTAATTATCTATCTTTTTGGAAGAAATTCCAGAAACAGTAATCTGGCTGATGCTTTTTTCTTCTTTTGCCTGTTTTGAATAAGTTTAAATATGTTTAGAGCCTAAGATGAGACAAAATGTTAATGTAAATAAGTATTACAAATGTCAAAAGACGAGAAAGGCTTAATGAGAGAAATTATACTTTATATGGCTCTCCACTCAAACTCAACAACAGAATAACCATTTTTTTGTTGTTTCCCACAATGTCACAATATTTTTGTTATTTAGACTTATAATTCAACTGATACTTTTTCCGTCAGTGATAGTTTTATTATTTTTGCTTAACATGATAAAACAGGATTACAGAGTAAAATAAAATAGTTTTCTGTGTAGTGAAAGCCAGGTATAGTATACAGTGCTTGCAACATTTATGGGGCCTTAAAATAAACCCATCTTTTATCCTGTAATCATCATCTCACACTTAGCAATTTAGAAAAGTCAAGCCTTTTATGAAGAGTACAAATTAGATATGCTTGACTTACTCCCTGGCCATTAGATGCTTTCCACATGAAAAACTGGTTGTTGAGAGTATTCTGTGTAAAAATCCACTGACTTTGTCTCTTTGAAAAAAGTCTAGAGAGTCAACAGATCCAGATAGAATGTTCGAGTTGCTGATGTGTTAATTTCCTCTAATGACATTGAAGATTTGCAAGGCTTATTCTGAGATATCAATCATTCTTGGGAGAGAAAGGAGACAAACTAAGAGAAACATTATTGCCCTTGAGTTCCACAGTGATAATGCGGTCATGGACCATGAGGCTGGAGGGATGAGACTTTCAGGGTCTGCCCCACTGACCTCTCTCTTCTGGGTTCTCCCATCCCATAAAGCAGGCGGTCTCCACTGTGGAATGTTTGTTTGTGTGTGAATCAACGGGCCCAGACACCGGATGTTATCTCACACAGAGTTTGTGAGACTCTGAGAAATGCTTGTCATGTCCCCAGAGGTGGCCTTGATGACATGGTCGTTGGAACAGTTAGTTGGTTCTCCTGTTTATCTATCTGGTGATAGCAAGGTGGCCTTGAAAGGGAAGCTCCTATATATACAAGAGCTCTCAAACATCCCACAGATAGAAGCCTAAAAGCCTCTGCAGTTGTCTCTGCTACTCAGCTGAATCTTTACATATTGGACGCAGGCTAACCTTTTTCTGAATTGCTTGTTTCCAATTCTTTTTTTTTTATTTTAGAGTGTCAGAAATTCCTACAACGAAAAATGCTGCCCGCAACTTTTAAACTATGTGCTGGCATCTCCTATCGGCACATGAGGAACATGACAGGTGAGTGAGTGAATCCCATCACACTGACAAACAGCGCTGCTACCTTGACCTACAACTCTGATCCCTGTTTTACTTTGTGCTCAAATCCACACTTTTTCCAACTGAGGTTTGCATGAAGCTACAAACAAATAAAGGAACACGGAAAAAAGCCAAACATGTTCTTATTGCTTCCTTTTTCTTGTAGTTTCACCTGAAAATGTTATGTTCTCCTGCCTTCCAGGTCTAAAAAGAAATGCCCTGGCAGCAATCCATCATGAGCTGAACAGGCTGGCAGGTCCAGGCCCCAGTAGCTGGATCAGCCAAGTCCGCCGACGAAGGTCTTTCCTCAGTGAGTTGATTTTTTTTTTTTTGCTTGTTTTATTTTACCTTTATCTATACAGATAAATATTAGTGATATGCAGGGTGTCATTCTCAAGAGAGATCTGTTCTAAATAATTATACAAGATAATATTGGTATATATTATATTGTCAGGAGCATAGTGAAAAATTTTGGCCCCTATGTTTGAACCATGTTGGTTTGTCGTTATGCTCGCTTGATCAATTTCTCTCCAAGATATTTTTCCCATTTTAAACAAGGATAAGGACAATTGTATAATCTCAATTTAACCTGTATATTGGGAAAATGCCTAATCACTACTCTAATAAAAGCCAAATAGCAAAATTTGGTTCATTTTTATTTGCAGAAAATGTAAATCATTAGATCTTCAAGATTATTGTTGGGAATGTGAAAAACATCAGGCTGGACACCTTGATGCATAACAGTCTCTGAGTTTTCTAGTTATTGCACTAAATCTACAAAGCTGCAAAACATGTCAACCCAGGAAAACATTGATAGAGTTGTGGTACATTAACATGTTCACTGTTTAAGGCTCTCAGATTCAGGAGGGGGAACTGTACAATGAGGAAGAGATGTCATATGTGAAACAAGGTGAGGATGCACTGCAGAAAGCCATCAGCATTCTCAGCGAGCAGGACGGTTGGACTGTGGAAACCATAGCTGTGAGTACAATGGCAAAGCAGAGCAGAATAACATTTCACTTAAGTTTAAATTAACTCTCACAACTCTCTGACATAAGCAATTCAGGTTATGTCCCATTTGCCAAGGCAGATGATTGCTGAATCTCTTCCCACATTTCTGCAGGCAAACGGAGATAAGGTTCTGAGCAAGGTCTTGCCAGACATTGGGAAGGTGTTCAAACTGGAAGTGGTGCTGGAGCAACATCCTGACAACCTGTATGAAGAGCTGGTGGAAAAAATGGAGCAAATGGGAGACTGGAACCCCAACATCAAACAAGTCAAAGTAAGACAGAGATATTTTACTGGGGATTCCTCCAGAAACATTCAGTGCACAGATCTTAAACTCAGGGTCATTGGTGACATTTTAAACTGGGATGTCCCAGATTCTTCAAAAGATTGGACAGGAAACCCTGGTTACCCATGAAGAGGCAGCAGAGACACCAGGCAACATAGTGGGACCGAGGGACTTTGTGAGTGTCCGCTGTGCCAAACGTCGAGGCTCCACCTGCTTCCTCGCTGGAATCTCCACTCAGCATCCAAAAATGCCTGAGCAGAAAGGTGTAATCAGGTAAATGAATGAGTTAGATCATCTACTTGCCATAAGGTTGACTGACACTGTTGTCAAACATCAAGGTTGTCATTCAAACTTGTGACATTTTGCAGAGCCGAGAATGGGCCCACCTGTATAGTGATGAAGCCTTGTGCTGAAGACCCAAATAAGACTAAGTTCACCTGGTTACTGAGTCTAGATCTAAAGGTACAATAGAATACTGCAATCACAAACCTAAAGTAAGAACCCTGTTTAAACACCACAGGAGTCTGTCTAATACCAGATTTGTCTTTGTCCTCTGCAGGGCTGGATCCCAAAGACAATCATAAACAAAGTGCTGTCTCAGACGCAGGTGGACTTTGCTAGCCACCTCAGAAACAGGATGGCTAATAACGTTTCCATGGAGATGGCTCACGCCTGCTGACACAAAATACCTCTTGAGCCAACAGAGAGAGAAACTCCTGTTCATCAAAATTCCCATCTAAATCTGCTTAGAGCCACTGAAAAAGTAGACATTCCAGGGGGTTTTAACAAGATCCTGGGAAGATTGTGCTTTTCTGAAATCCTGAGAAAATCTCAGCACTTTTCATTTAACAGATAATCACAACACCATTGCTGATGAGATTTATGCCAAAAGAATTTGAAAAAAAGATATTTTATCTTAAATATGTGCACTGTGTGTACTTCTGCCTGTTATGGGTGGTTGTCAAGCAAAGAAGAGAGTTTTGATATTCGCCCTTCAAAAAAATGTATCAAATTTAATGATGTCCTTTTAAAAACACAGTTTAGGAATACTCAGATTTCCAAATCAAAAGCAAGTATCCTCGGATGTAAACTTTTTGCATTTAACATTTAATGAACTTTACATTTAAAAAATGTAAAGACTTAAGAGGAGTGCACTGTGTAAAACATCATCTAAACCAAGTGACTGTTGTTTTTAATCAGCTACTATACTCAAACAGGCCTTTTGGTCATTTTAAGTGTTACCCCGGATTGACGTGTTTGGATCATACATTACTTGTTAAGAGAAGTGGAGGCTCCTGATAGTCATAGCGTCTTCCCCTCTCGCAAAATAAATGCAGAGTATTTCTTTACTGACCCAAGCGTCAAGCCTTGCCAATGAGTCACTTTCAATATCAACCGAATTAATTTCCTTGCCCCTGTTGTGAAATTGCACTTTTATTTCTGCATGTTATTTATTGATTTTTGCATAGCTGCATGACATTACCCCAACTGCTGGGTGTCACTGATATTTATGCTTTCAGAGAAGTTTGAATAATGATTGTAATGTGGTGGATCAGAGCTGGAATAAAATGTTGAACATGTATCTGGTTATATGTTTAATTTGAAAACACACACACACACAGATATATAATAATACATATATACAAAGAGAGAGAGAGAGTGGTGTTTGAAAAAATTGTAGGGGAGCACACACACACATCCTCCTTAGTCTTTCACTTCATATAAAATACAAAAAGTAAACACAAAAAGTATACTGAATTTTCTGATTGTGACATGGCAAAATATGAAAAATGTGAAGAGGTTTTTATAAGTTTTTATAGAACAGAATATGCAATATATGACAATTTTAGTTGCTCCTGCAGCTATTCACAAGTAAAAAAAAAAAAAACTGAAATTAAATGCAAGCCTTAGAACGCAGTTTGGAGAAGTCACATCAGGTTTTTTTGTTCAATTATTCTACTTAAATAGAAAAGAAAGTGGAAAGGTTTACGCTTTTCTCCTTAAAATACTGTTTAAAGTTGATCATCAAAAACACTGTCCTGCTTTCTGATGGGTTTTCACTACCAGTTTGCCAGAATAAGCAGGTGTTTGGCCTTTCAAATGTGTTAGAAGCCCGGCAGCTATAGAAGTTCAATATGAGCCAGCAGCACAGTCCCCATGATCAATTAACTCAGGGTTTTCATTCCAAACAGGAAATCTGTCCTTCATTACTGCCCGTTGTGTAACTCGTTGCCAAATTTGTGCAGCCTTGTTCAATCCAAAATGTTTTGCAACGGATAATTTTCTTGGACGCAGCGCAGACAACAGGGGCCAGAATGAGTCACGGTTTAGGACTCTCACTTCCCATCTCACAGAAGTTCTCTAAGATCCTACTTCATATCTGCGTGATTATGTTGTATCACTAAAGCTCAAAAATGTTCTCTGAAATTGGAACTAAGATTCCAGGATCAAGAGCTCCTTTTTTCTTCTTTTTCCTCAAACCTTATCAAATAATTGGATTCCTAACAAATATCTGGATATTTACTCCAGAATGTTTAACAAGACATACATATCAGTACTTAAGCTCCAAGTCCTGCTTTATGTAATGCTCTTCTTGAAAGAATGTTCCACATGCAAACTGATATCCGCTTGAAATTGTTCAAAATGAAAGCATAAGCAGATGTGATCAGAGTGGAAGAGATTCACAGAACGTGTTCCATTACTGGTAAAATGAGGGGAGATGTGGGAAAAATCTGACCCTGGACCAGAAAAGAGAAATAATTTCTTTGCAAAGAAGTTGTGCAATGAGACTAGAAAGACAAAACAAGATATCTAGCAGCCATATTAAGTCCTTGGCAATGATGCCAGCATTGATTAATTTGTTGGTTTTTTTCCAGTCTTGAGGCGAATGTGGACAGATTCCGAGAAACACATCTTATTGAACTCCCTAATAAGCCTTGATAAGAAGAGAAAACGATTTCAGTATTGTATAGTAAATACTAAATATATTGTAGTATACGTAGGTTGCAGGGTAGCACAGTGTTATCTCTGTTGCCTTTCAGCAAGAAGGTCCTTGATTTGAATCCTTGATTTGAAACCTTGCCTGGGGTCTTCCTGTATAGAATTTGGATGTTCTCTACCTGCATGCATGGGTTTTCTCTGGGTACTCTGGCATTCTCCAACAGTCAAAAAACATACATGTTAGGTTAAGTTGTCTCTGAATTGCCAGATTGAGTGTGGTACATGGCTTTTTGTCCTGTGATGAACTGCAGGCCTGTCCAGAGTGTACCCCCTTCTCGCCCAATAACCGCTGGAGATGGACACCAGCCCTCGAAAGCCTGCATGGATATTCAGGTTTAGACAAAGGATGGATGGAATATATAATGTAGAAACATCTTTTGAGTAAAATGGATGTGCTAATAGCACACACTGACAGAAAAAAAAAAAATCTATTCAGACTTCCTTTTTACACTTTAAGAACTTTATTGAAAATATGACAATACTAAACAGAACTGTAAAAATCCCAGTAAGGAATAGGTTATGTGTTGGGTTTTCACATGGTAAATTAACTTATATGCCTTAAATGCCCCCATTTGACAAGCCAATAGATTCAGGCACCAGGACCAACTGGATTTATACAAAATGAAAATACCAAGAGAGTTATTTTCTGAAGGAAAGATATTAACTGCTTCTTGTCTTTTAACAGAACCTCTCTTTACAGATGCTGAACTATCCTTTTAAAGGTGAGAAAAGAACCATGATTTTACATTTAACTCCAGGAACAGGCTTAGAAAATAGGGACACCGAACGTAGAAGAGAGGCTGGTTTCTACAGATCTCATCTGTGTGTTAAATCATTGAAGTAAAGACTGAAACAGACATTAGCAAAGGTGTGTTCTAAGACTCTGTCATAGATACTCCACCTTAGCTCTCAGAAAGCAATGACGTAATGAATTTAGTCTTTGACATGAAACTACAATTCCCAGAATGCACTTGAAATTGCTGTGACTACTGAACGGGGGAAGGGAAGCTGAGATTGGAGGGAGAAACAATCAGAAACTCAGGTACTTTTTGAACGCTTTTTGTCGTATAATAAGGCTAGACATTTAACTGCACGTCATGTTTTGAGGGTATTTAATAGACAATAACGACTGAAGTAGATTTAATACGCGCCTTCTTGTCGGATTTGGAGATCGACTCCATCTCCGTTACAGTTCAGTAGAGCTCCAGCTAGCCCCGTTAGTTAGTTAGCCTGGCAGCTGGCTTTTCTTTTCTACGTTTCGTGGGAACAGGCTGCTTAACTGCGCGTAGTATTTATGTCAAAAATTGTTTAGAGTTTTCCTAGAGAGTTTCGACGGACTTGCATGCGGAAAATGCCATTGGTTGCATTCTCGGTTTGAGATAAAGCTGTAGCTGCGTCTTTGTGCCAGCGGGGCTGCTAGCTTTTTGGTTGCTAGAGATACTGGTTGCTAGCTGACGGCAGACTGGAGCTGGAGCTGTCACCGCCTCTGTAGGAGACTGTCAGCACAAAAACTCAGCTCAGTGAGTACTTCTGACATGGCGCTGTGCGTTCACACTGAAATACTTTAAACGATTAACACATGTTCAGCAAGTGTG
The DNA here is from genome assembly GCA_014839685.1 of Anableps anableps. Lineage (NCBI taxonomy): Eukaryota > Metazoa > Chordata > Actinopteri > Cyprinodontiformes > Anablepidae > Anableps > Anableps anableps. The sequence continues at coordinate 13,189,411 of CM026066.1, read as the reverse complement.
CTGAGCTGTTGGTTTGGTAAAAATGGCACCTATAAAATTAAAAATTATATATATATAAATAATTATATATAAATCCTGTACTCGGGGAAAACTATAAGCAAATACAAATATTTTCAAATGGGAGAATGTGAAGTACAGCTCGTTAGTAATTCTGCTATCATTCTACCAAATTACGCTAATATATTTCGGATGCTTAAATAGGTTACTATTAATACAGTGGAAACCAGAAGTTTACATACCCCGAATAAAGAGACACATTTCTCTGTCTTAAGTTAAATTAGTTTTTAGTCAATTGGAATTACCAACATTTTTTCTATTTCCTGACTATTTTCTAAATGCCACAGAAATGAAAGAAATAAACTGTCAGATTTCTTTATCAATGTTTTCAATATTAGACGTTAACTTACATTTCCTCAGTATTTGGTAGTGTTGCCTTTCAACTGTATGACTTTGGTCAAACGTTTTGGGTTTCCTTCCTCAAGCTTTTCACAATAGTTTACTGGGATTCTGACCCATTCCTCCTTACAGAACTGGTGGAACTGGGTCAGCTATATAGGCTGCCTTGCTCACACGTGTTTTCAGATCTCCCCACAGATTCTCTATCGGATGGCGATCAGAGCATTGTGATTGGCCACACCAAAACATTGATTTTGTAGTCCTTTAGCCTCTTTGTAATCACTTTGGCTTTATGCTTAGTGTCATTGTCCACTTGGAGGACCCATTTGCACACGAGCTTTAACTTCCTGGCTGATGTCTTTAGATGTTGCTTCAATATTTTCGTATTTTCAACATGAAGCTCCCATCCCCATACTTCACAGGTGGGGTGGTACAAGTGTCCTCCTTTTTGCTCCAAATGAAACGATGGTCACTATGGCCAACCAGCTCCACTTTACATTCATCAGACCACAGGCATTTCCAACTTCAATCTGGCTTTGTTAATTTTTGGTGTAATGGCTTCTTTCCTTACTGAGTGACCTTTCAGCTTATATCAGTACATTCATGTTTTCATTATGAATAATGACACTATCTACCAGCTTCAGCCAGCATCTTCACAAGCTCCTTGGCTTTTGTTCTGAGGTCGATTTGCACATTTGAGACCAAAACATGTTCATCTCTGGGACACAGAACCCGTCTCCTTTCTGAGCGGTATGATAAAATGGACATTCCCATAATGTCTGTACTTATGTATAATTGTTTAAACAGATCACCTTTAATCATCTTGAAATTGTTCCCAATTATTAATCAGACTTCTTTTGACTTTCCTCTTGTGTCAAACAGGAAAGCAGTGTATTCCAGATGTGATCTTAAAATACATCCACAGGTGTGCCTCCAATTAACTCAAATGTGTCAGCTAACCTATCAGAAGTTTCCAAAGTCATGACATCATCAGCTGGGCTTTCTCTCATTGTTTAGAGATAGTAATCATTCTGTAAGTATATTGATTTTGAAGACATTAATAAATAAATCTCTGACATAATCTTTCTCTCTGTATTGTGGCATTTACCAAACAGAAATATTTTGGTAATTCTCACTGACCTAAAACAAGAGAAGTTTGGTCTGATTTAACTTCAGACGGTGAAAGAAAAAATGTGTGTGTGACTTCTTATATATGTGTGTGTGTAAATTTCCAATTTCAACTGTAGTAAAAGGAAAAATGGTAAGCATGAGAAAATATCTTTCACATACACTGATAATTATAATTGTTTTTAAAGCCTTTAATTGCATCTAAAGAAATTTGCCGTTGTAGTCCTAAAAGTAGCAAGTTTTAGCTGCTGGTGTTTTTCCTCAATAACTATTTACCTTAAAAATTTGCTTGTTTGTCTCCAAGTTTTTTTCTTTTTCCAACAGTTTTAGTTACTATTAGTTTTAGTAAGATATGGAAAAATATGAAATTGTCAAAATATAGTAATCATGTGTAAAAATAATAATAATAATAAAATACAACTGTGTTACAGCATTTACATTTCAGATTTAATCAAAAACTTCTAATATGCCTTTTAACATATCACAGTTATAATAATGTTTTTTGTAACATATTTCTATATTTAATTATTTTGATGCATTCTGTAGACTGAAGTAAAAGCATGGAGAACCATAAAATTCCTGTTAGCTTGTTGTTTAGTTGGGCAGTCTGCTGTGGTAGAGCCCGCAGTCAGCCGCTGAACACACATTTTGGTCGTAGGCCTGATAGGCTGTTCTCCTTTAGGTTCCGCGCCATGTCCGTCTTTTTCACAAATAAAAATATTTCCAAACAACCAAAGCTGTCTGTCTTAACATTTATGGCATTGTCACATTCCACATATTTATGCACCATAAGTTGCAGGCTTTCTCCCATTATTGTGTGCCATGCATGCCTTTTTATGGACCCCTGGTGGAGTTAAGAACTAATTCTAGTTATTTATTTTTGCTGTGAGCCTATTTATGTTTGAACCTGTCATGTTAAGGTTTAGCTTTTGTTTTATTTTTCAGATACGGTGTGCCTCCTCCTTAGGAGTTGGGCCATACAAGAACGTTTCTACATGACCCTCTGCGCGGTTCCCTTCCTTGGCTTCTCTGCTGCAGCTGAGCTCATACAGTAACCCAGCTTTTGACAAACTGCATTTGTCCTGGGTGCCAGAATCATGACAGTTCTTGGACGGGGAGAGCCCAGCCCTGAGAAGCAGCAACATCATGCAGCTTCTGTTTGCCTGTGGTGGGGCTGAGCTGCAGAGGAGAGGAAGGAGGCAGGGTTTCATGACACTATACGCCGATTTTGAGAAGATCTCATTTACCTGCATACGCACATTCCTCCACGATCAAGGCCTGTAAATCCACCCAAACTCGGCTCCAAAAAAGAAGACAAGATGATCCGGACAACATGGATCTCACTGACACTTCTGTGAAATCTGCCTGTTGACATGAAGATCTCTGCGCATGTGAGGAGAAAATGAGAAAAGCATAGAGACTTTCAGTCCCTTCAGGTGTGCACTACAGAAACCATGCTGGTCTTTGCTGTGACTCCCCAGCCCATCTCCTTTCATGATTTCAGAAGCCTTTAGAGGCCACGATCAGGAACAACATCAACAGTCAACACGATTACGTGCAATGGAAGAAAACATTGACGTCAGATCACACACAGAGGTACCTTCATTTCTCCTTCTTCTTTTCAATCTAAGCTTTAATCTCATTGCGGCATTTGGGCTTACAGTAATTTAACACCATTAGGAGCACCTGCCATGTCGATCAACACAACGAAGCGAAGTTCCATCTGCTTCTGCCATATTCAAAGCGTCTCCTGCCAGCAGGGGGAATTTTATCTCCATGCATCGTCCTAAACAGTCCTGAAGTTTGAAAAATGTTTCTTTTAAGCAGGTTGCCACCCTTGCTGAAATCACAGCCTGAGGTCAGCTGCCTTAGCTGTAATCTCTGATCTGGCTTGCTCGGCAGGTTGCTGCAGTGGCAGCTGATATCGCATTTCTCTTATCTCTAACTTGGTTTGTAGCCATAACATTACCTCCAGCAGCCTGGCCTTTATCCTTGTGTGGTGCAGCGTTTGTAGACGGTCAGATAATCATATTATTAACGTCACACAGAGTGGAAGTTTTGCAAAGAGCAAGGAGGTTGTTAAGGCTGTCTTTCCAGGAAGTTGTATTATTTAAAAAAAAAAAAGTTATGATAAATGTAGCATTTCTACTGCCCCCAACCCCAAGATTGCTCAAGATTTTTTCAGGCAATATTTACACTTACACTTTCTGAGTAAGTAAAGGTTTATGCATTGTTTTTATTTATGGTTTTAAGATTATTTGTCCCTCCTGTTAGGGTCGGAATGGTTTGTCACATGAACGGAAGCCTGTAGAGGACATCAACAATGGACATTCCACCTACAAGCCTGTAAGCTGCAAGCCACTTCTCTGTGATCCTGTGTAATTAATTATTGCTAGGGAGACTAAGTCACCTGTGTTAACTCCTGTTTTTGCGCAGGTCATTAATGGAGTGGTCATAGGTCACAATGGGAAGGACCACACTAATGGCAGCGCACCTTTCAGATCTCTGCCGGTAATAACGCTTTAATTAAAGTATCTTCTTTTAAACATCTACAGTTGCTGGTCAGAAGTTTACAAACAAACTCGTCATCAGCAATGAGACACTTAATGACACTTTTCTAAAAACATAAAATAAAATAAAAAGTTTGCATGGTGGAACTCTGATATACATGTGCCCCCTGACTTAAATTTAGGTAAATATTCCTTAACGTTGTAGAGAAATTAAATTCTTTTGTTGCCATTAACAAGATTCTGGGCTGATTTTGTTTTCACATTTGACTTTTCTTCTTATCTGAAATGGTAGAACCTCAGGCTGGGTGATATGGCTTAAACATAAAATCTGATTTTTATTTTATTTTTTTTCATACCAGATCCGATTTCTGATGTTAATCTTGTTTTTTTTCTTTATTTCTTTCTCGCTTTCTTTTCTACAAAAGAAATTACAAATGACAGAAAATATTTTCAAAAAGTGGCTTTTATTTCAGTCTGTGTGTTCAGTGGAGTATCAGGGCCAAGTTATAAACTTTTTTGTTTATTTATGAGAATATAGTTATAGTATTAGCAGAATAAAGACAGAATTTTACCAGAGGAAGGTCTTTAAAATTATAAGGAAAGTCATTTTAATGAGAAAAAAGCTTGAATAATTGATTTTTTTTTTTTTTTTTCCGAGTTCTCATAAAATTACTACTTCATTCTTCTAATATTCCAACTTTATTCTGGTAATATTAAGACTTTATTCTCATATTACTACGACTGTATTCTTGTAACATTATGACTTTATTTTGGTTGAAAAAAAGAAATGTTAGCCTGACCCTAATGCTCCATCATAGGTTTGACCCGAATTCAAAGTCCAAATAAATAGAAGCTGTAAAACACGCTTTTCAAACAAGATGGTGGGCCCTGGGCGTCCTCTGAACTATGGAAACACAAGGAGAGCGTTGGTGAAAAAAAATCCAGATTTCCAAAAAATTAAATCTTCAAAAGCCAAAAATTCGATTAATCGATTTATCGCCCAGCCCTAGTAGAACCCGTTTAACCTGGTTTGCTGGTACTGACCCAGCTTTTAAGTATAATTTTCCTACTATTCAGTATTGTTCAGGTCAGGTCCATTGCAGAAGCTTAGCCGGTGATCAGATACCCTGCTGGGGTAATAAGCTGGCCAAAGGAGGAAATTCAGGCCACAGATGTTTAAACAGTGCTGGCTGTGCAAAGAGGGCAAAGAGTCGTGTGTTTTTTTTTTTTATATAAAAATGGCTGAAGTTGCATGTTGGATTTTCATTCCATCTCCCTAACAGAAAAGTAAAAAAAAAAAAAAACAAACATTAAAATCCCCAAATCAATGCTAATTTCATACTGATGACGAGTGGGTGTAAACATCTGGCAGATACTACATATACTACTAGGATTCTATGTAATACAGTATGTATTTATGCTTCAGATTTCAGCACTGAAGCAAAATGGCCTTCTGCAGAACCTGGCAGCAGGCGGAGACAAGCCCAATCCCTCAGGTAACTAACTAACACACACACACCCTTCTCATACATGATATTAATGTATATCCTAAATATTGAATATTGAGTGAACATAACCTGTTGAGAAGAGTCACAGAGTCTCAATACATTCTGAAGAGTGCGGCTCTGTCTAGATTATGCTTCTCCTGGTTGAAGGCTGCAGTGAAATGTGTTTATGGGAGATGATGTGAAAAGAGGAGGGTAGTTTGTTTGTCCCAGCTAACAGATGTTTTTGTTATTGTTTTACAGAGGAGCGAGAAGATGCTGAGTTGGAAAAGGCCAGGCAGGAGTGGGAGGCTCTAGATAACATCCAGCCAGGTCAGCTGCATCTTGTTGCCTCACCTGTCTGAGTCAGGATGACAATATCATTTTTTTTAATTTTTTTTTTTTTTTTTAATTATTTTTTTTATGTGAACTGTAAGTTGGGGCAATTAAAGTAGCCCAAGACGATGGCATGAAGAAGATGTTGAACAGGTTTCTTAAAGTTATTACACAAGCTTAGAAAGACCTTCTCTTTTTTTTTTTTTTTTTTTTTAAGCAAGAAGCGATGACATCGCTTGCAAACGTACGCTGCTTCAAGGAATCTGAACATTCTAGAAATTATTACTGATGAAATCAATTGCCTTGTTTAGTCAAAAGTTTGTTCATAATTAGGAAAGGCCGGTGGTATGGAGATTTCTGTAGTTTTGGCAGATTTTTTGCTGACTGCTGAATACTGCTGTAGGGATGTTGTTCTGAAGCAAACGTTTTTCTGCGATGCCTCAACAGCTCTGACTGAGGACTCAAACCCAACCCCACTCATCTCCTTCAATGAAGCTCTGCAATACTTCCAGACCACAGACCTTGGAGATTTGCTGGTAGGAAAAGCAATATTTCATGGTGTGTGTCACATACTTCAGCTCCATATGTGCATTTGACATTGTTTTGTTTTGTTTTTTTTTGTTGTTGTTTTTTTTTTTTTTCTTTTTCTTTTAAATGATCAGTGTTCCAGGTACTCTGACTTATATAAAAGAAAGCCACATAGATGAAATTTCACACTGCTTTCTTGTGATCAGCACCTAAGTAAACTTTTTGTTGTTGTGCTATCCTCCTGTTTTCACAAGAAAAGCAAATAAAAAAAAAAAAGTAAATTTAAGCAGTGTTAATTTGAAATGAAGCACAGCTTCATCTGTCTGGGAGTCCATGAAAAACCTTTCGGTATCCGCAGTGGCTTCTGGTTCCGGAAAATTTGCATCCATATTCAAAGTGTGCAGTGTTATTAGAGTAATAAAGTGCTGAATATCCTCCCTCCCCCATAGAAAAATATCCAGCCAACTATTCGCAGGACCGGTCTGGCTGCGATCGCACACTTCCTGTTCGGACCTCCGCGATTGCACAGGGAGCTCCTGGAGGAGAGGGATCTTGTCTTTGCCATTGCACAGTGTGAGTGTGTGTGGCTGTGTAATTAGCCGCAGTTACAGGCACATAATCCTCAGGGGTTTTTTTCATAAACCACTGAGTTGATCTTTGTTTGTGTTTGTTTAGGTCCCGTGGATAACAGCCAAACAGTCCACATGCGTGTCCTGCAGACCATATATAAAAGGCTGATTGGAACCAGGCTAGACAGTCCTCGCTACGGTCCGCACTGGGAAAACATTGGCTTTCAGGGTAAGACCCTCATAAACCATTTCATTGTAAGTGTGGTGTTTTATGGAAATTGATTTGTGCATTAATTTCAGTGTACACCTAACTCAATTGGATAAAGTTATTTGATCAAATCTGTCTTTATCCTAAAACTGGATTAATGAATATCATTTTGTTGTTCTATGGCCTCTGCATATGAAAATCTAAACAGCCATTCTACCAAACAAAGCAACATTAAGACGTTTATATGGTGGTTTGTTTGGTGTTTTTTCAGGTACAGACCCAGCCACTGACCTACGTGGCACCGGGTTTCTTGGACTGATGCACACTCTGTACTTTGTGATGGACCCAGAAACTCTCCCGTTGGCAAGAGACATCTACAAGTTGTCACAGCACCCTACACAGGTGTCAAGTCATGACATACAATCGTAAAGCAGTTCATTCATGGCAGAGTTGACAAACTTCAGGCTTGCATTTGATATGAATACTGGGGAATTATTTTGAACTACAACTTTACTAGAAATTCTGAAATATCTCAAATATTCTCACCCTGCTTGGTAAATTCCTTTCACTCTTAGGCAAAACACAATTTTTATACACTTAAGTTTGTGAGATAAAAATGGAGTGTGTGTGTTGTTTGTGGTATAGTACTTATCAAGTCTTTAGGAATCTCACGCGTACATGTACAAATATTGTTTTAATGTCTCCCGTGCTACATTATCTTTGGTGTTTGTATAGATCAACCAGAGATATTAAGTGCCTCTACTAGAATAGAATATACTTTATTGATATTGAAATATATTATTTATTGATTCATTAAAGGTACTTCTCATTAAACTCCTTTGCCTACAATTTTAGTTCTGTTTTTTTGTAGAGATGCACAAATCAGTCAGAGATTGGAATCAGCTATTTTTCTCTCAATCAGTGGTAAAAAATGTTTCTCTTGTTAAGCATCCTTGAATGAAACTAAATGGTAAAATTAGCCACTGTCTAAAGAAAACTTTAAAAGACCTTTATAGCTGTTTCTTCTCAATTCCTATTAAATCCAAAGTATAAAAGAATGAGACTTTTGCACAACACAGCACATTACTTATCAGGTATTTTTTCTGTTGCAGAACTTCCCATTCTGTGTGATGTCAATCAACATGACCCGCATTGCTTTGCAAGTCCTGAGAGAGGAGGCCCTGTCCAAGTGAGTCACTGCTCCTCAACCGCTGTTTTTCTTAGTCGTTTTACTCTGCTCAACAAAATGAAAGGGATGGTTGAAGAACATCAGATCTCAAAGGGAGGGATAAAATCTTGCTGGATATTGAAATGGAAGGGGTAATGTATTTGGAACAAAAGGATGCAATTATCGCCAACATCATCCCATCAAAAACAAACCAAGGGGGGTTGCCTCACTCTCCATTATAACTAAAGTGGAGCTGCAAAATACATCGAATCACAATATCAGTTTTTAATAATATTACGATCACAGAGGACTGCTTGGACTGAATGTGTTGCAGGACATTATATTTCAAGTGCAGTATCGATAGACACTGACTGCTCCCCTGTTCCATGTCTGTGTCAGGGAGTGCAATCGTCGTCAACAAGTGGTCGGTGTGCTCAATGAGTTTTATGTTGCCACATTTCTCCACGTGTACCAGCTGTGGAAGACCCAACAGAAGACGATTGCTGACTCTGGCTTCGTGCTAAAAGGTAAAAACAGTAGCTGGTTTTTTGCTTTTACCAAGCAGCTAAGAAGCCTTAAAAATGCAGTTTGAGTCTGGATAACATTAGCTGCCCCAAATGACTTTACACATAAACCGAATTAATAGAGATGGTAAAGAAATACTCGTTTAAAAAATATATATTATATTCATATATTCATATTTTTAGACCAACATGTGAACTGAATCAGTCTTAAACTTTCACATTATTTTGTAAAATGTCTTGCTTTTCCTTTTTAAAAACATGTTTGGTTGGCTTGAGTTGAGCATCTGTGTTTTTTGTAACCCACAGAAGTGGAGCTGTTTGCCAAAAAGAACCCCAAGCAGATGCTGCGCCGACTAGAGGTCTTCCTGAAAGAGAGGCAGGCAGGTGGAATCCCCCGTGGGATGTCGCCGGACCCTCAGGCCCAACAGCCCTCTCCCGGCTTGGGGGAGAGAGGGTCTAGAGCTGGGACGGGACAGGGAAGCAGGGGAAAGGAGATGCACTTCACAGGAGTGTGTGATCTCCCTCCAGACATGGAGGGAGAGGCCAGACTTATCTAAACTAGAGGCAGTGTGTGTGAGTGCGTGCATGAGAGCTATCCTGTCCATGTATAAATCTAACACTTGTGTGAATGGCTCAGTCAAAGCAAGAACAGCTCAGCAGTCGCTGATCTGAGGTCTGCTACCTGGATCAGAACACACACTATTACTTCTTCCTACAATGCTGGGGTGCTGCACTTTGATCAGATTAAGATTGGTGATCTTTCAGAGTTATATATGATTGTTGTTTTAATTTATTCTTTACACTCGGGACATAGATCTGTCATATGTATAAAAAGATCTTTAATGTAAGATGTCATTTAAAAAAAAGAAAACAAAAGGAAGTGAATATTTGCACTTTTCCGTAGTTGTCGTAGCCAAAATAACAGCTGCCAAATTCCTTTTGTCTAGAAGTCCAAAATGTACATGTTCATGTCTCAAGGATCTGGAAAAAAGGCAAGGAACCATGCAGCAGAAGAGCAACACTGTTTAAACCTATCCGGTTTGAAGGCGGTTTGCTACTGTGCTGAGTGGAAGGAAAAAGATGAGAAACCCGGAGAGGTTTTCGAGTTCTTTCGGCAGGGATCAGAAATCATTTGTAGACCTCGTTTTAAAGAAACTTTATGCAGTAGGATTTGAACGCGGTTCGATTCAAAGGTGGAATCGTTCTGCGTGAACTGTTAGGTGACCGAAATATGAAAGGAGACACGGTCCAGTTGTGTGGAAGTAAAACCAGTCATAAAATATCGAGTGGATTCAGTTTTAGCGAATTACCTGGAAATGGACTTAAATATTTTTAAAGATGACCATTTCAAGAACATTTGTCCATTTGATTCTGACTTCCCAGTTGTGTATAAAAACACTTCAGACATAGATGTCTTAGTAAACAAGAGAAGATTTTTATCAGAACATTTGAGTCGTCTCACTTCTTGACTTGTTGCAGCTACAGGAAAGATGTTTCATTGGTGTGTGTGTGTTAGGCATGGGCTGGTATGAGATTGTCGTGGTATGGTAAGTGAAAATATGGAAATATACGATGGTGTTGACCCAAAAACTTCAAACGAAAAAATCTATAACATGATATAATTTCATTACAGTCTAATGTCTTTTATGTAGAACCAAAAAGTCTGTTTATCTTACTTGGAACAGCTCTACCTACTCTTCACGCCACCATTCTTCTTAGGGGTTTTTTTTGTAAACATTTTTATTGTTGTAAAGAAAATACGTCCAAACAGTCAAATTTATCTTTCTCGTAAAAAGTGCAGTAGCCTTCTTTTAGCCAGCTGACTGGCAGTGCGCAGCAATGTGTGGAGGGGGCCATGGTGCAATGAAACCTCCAGTCACACTGCACTCCAGAGAATGGAATCTTATTAAAAGGATTTTTAACTGTATAAATGATGTGACTGATATATATATATATATATATATATATATATATATATATATATATATATATATATATATATATAAATTTTTTTTTTTTTTTTTTTTTTTTTTTTTTGCGGTTTTGAAACCAGAACTTTAAGGAATCTTGGTATACCGTGATGCTATAGCCAGCCCATGCCTAGAGTGTGTGCTTGGTCCCAGACGTAGCCAAGAGTCTGATTTGAACTTTCTCTACATTCCGTTATAAAGCATGTGATTGTAATTTTCTTCTTTTCTTTTTGAACAAATATTCTGTGTGTGTGTGTGTGTGTGTGTGTGTGTGTGTGGCGATCTAACTGATCTGATGCTGATGAAGGGTGCCTCTCCTAGGAGATGTATGGTACAGTATGCAATCCTTGCTCTTTCTCTATGATAATCAAAAACACTAGTGCTGTATGATGATAGAAATCGTTCCTAATTTCAGGGTTTGTGCACTCGTGCAAGCGAATGTGTATGCGTGTGACTCATATGAGGAACTGACTACAGATAGTTGGGGGGGTGGGGTTCTTTCTTTTGCACACAATAGGCTGGCTTTACTGAGCCCTTGATCCACTAAGCTGCAGACCCGGTACTCGAGTCAAGCTTAAAATGGTACATTAGGTTAGTGTGGACAATATTTATCGAGCAAATAATTTTGTGTTCTGCTTTAAGCGGTTCTGTGGCCTGGAGTGGGTCAAGTTTTCAGTTAAGGTGGTTCCTGCTTTGTATGCATATAGAAACGCCTCCCATCATCGTAGTCTCAATCTGTAGCATGTTCAGGTAGCTCTAGTACTGTAGCATCCTATAGCCTCCTCCTCTTCGTACAGCTTGTTGATGTCATGTCTCAGTTTCAGTCTGTAGTGTCGATGAGTGTGCAAACTGTTACTACTATAGCACATGCATTTCATAGCTTTCTTCAGCCTCCTCAGTCAGCATGTTGTGTGTTCTGATGAGATGCAGGATGTTGGTATTGAGCTCAACTTGTCTTCAGAGGTGCTGATGGTAGACTCGCCAGGTATAGCAGGGAGAATATGTATTGAACACACCAACTGATTTCTCAGTAAATATTTTCTAATAGTACTGTCAACACAAAGTTCAGCCAGATGCTGGTAACAACCAAAGTGAGTCACACATACAAAGAAATCAAAATACAGTAGTACATGAACTGTATGGGTTGTTTTTTGTTTTTTTTTTTTTTTAAAGTGGAGTGACACAGGGAGCAAACATTGAACGCAGCAACTAAAATTCATTATATAAATAGCAAAAAAGCCTTTGTTGGGAATGAGAACTGAAAGATGTCCCCTGTATGGAGAAGCTAGTTGGATGCATTGCTCTGGCATGGCTCTTTTACACAAATCTTAAAAGGTTGTGCAGACCCCTTTCATTTACTCTAATTCAGTTCATAGATTTTAAATGGATTCAAGTTAGATTATTGACTGGACCATTCTAGAAGCTTTATTTTTTTTTCCTCTGAAACCTGTTGAGCTTTCATTCCTACTTCAGATTCTTATGAAGAAAGTCCAATTAAGGATGGGCAATATGTACTTAAAATTTTGTCTTGGTATTTTGTGCTATTTATTGCAACAAGAAGATGATTGCCTATCCCTATTACTATACATTTCTCCTCTTATTTTCCTCATATCACACTATATTCTTCCAGTGTTTCATCTGCTTGCCTAAATGTTCTGTGGAAAATGTTAAAGAGCCTCAACATGCTTTTTCTTCATGAGTGGAGTCTTGTGCAGTGAGCATTCATAGAGGCCTTTGTGGTTGAGGGCATTACTTGTTTTCTTTCAAACAAATGTACCTGCTAATTGTCCCAGAGCTCCTTGACTGCGGGACAACTCTGATTATTGTTTGGACTCATTTTTCATATATTACATTCGAATTGTGGCTCATAGGAACATTTAGCAGTTTAAAGATACATCTGTAACTGGGTCTGTTTTGCAATAGTAGGTTTCAAAGGTCTTGAGAGAGTGCTTCGCTTTTACCTATGGTAAAATTAATAAACTTTTTTGTTGGCCATCAATTAGGACTAAACAGGCTCATATTAATTTGCTGTGCAGGGAACAGGTTTGCTTTCTAAATGCTGACAGATATCCCCATGTCCTCAAAACCTATTCCCTGTGTCATTATTACACATATCTTAATTTATGGACTAATTTGTTATGATTTCCTTCAATTTATTCATTACTTGGGTTGTTACCAGAATTTCCTCTTCTGTTCATCCACTGGATCCAGTCAGATTCTCCTCATTTCCGTTTTATCTTTGATTTAAGCCATCATGTCAAATTCGACCTCCTGCGTTCAGATGATACAACACACAAAGGTCTCCATAACACCTGTCGGTATGGTGGAGTACTCCAATACACTGGCATCCATACGTCTTTCAACATCTACGTTATTCTTCACCATCTCCTGTTCCCAGTAGTATAACTTAATGAACGAGCTTATGTAGTTTGCTAATTATCGGACTGGGGGTGTTTATGGAGGTGGGGATTGATTGATCAGGAAAATTTGCACTGTTGTAGATATTTAAGTATGTGTGACGTATGCAAGAGGAAGCAGGCCATCTTCAATAGCCATATTGTGATGTTCATTTATCGCCCAGCTCATGAAACAGGCTTTGTGAACTCGGATTCCCCGCCTCGTTCTGAAACGAACGACACCATTGCTATGATCTCATATTTAGTTTGAAGATGTTTTAAGCTGACGAGCAGTGCAGTGCAGTGTATGTAAATCAGGAAGTTTGTACATAGAGAATTAATGATTGTAACTGTATGATTGTCTGTAGGGCATTATACTGAAACACATTGCTTACCTCAAGTCTTGAGACAAATCTTTCTTTCTCTCTCTCTCCTGTTCTTTGGCCTCCCTCTCAGGCTCGTTTTGCTTCCTTCTACTTTGGCCTATTTTCATACCCAATTGGAAATGTTATATAATTTATACTCGACACCTAAATATATTATCCATTTAACACAAAAGCTGGTCAATGTTATATGTATTCTATTTACAGACACTATATAGGCCCAAACATTCTGACGCACACCTGCGGATGAAAGGCTCCTTTTCAAGACGAGCTTTAATTGGCCAATGTTGTTGAAATAAGCTGGTTTTCTTGTGGCTTCAGTGATAGTACAGTATACTTTGGATGTGATTAGGTGTTCGATGTGAAGAAAACACTGGGGAAAAATCCTGTCTCTTACAGCACCAGTCACAAACATTTTAATATATGATTGTAAAAATATAAGCTTCAATTAGCAGTCATAATGCTGTGTATGCTTTGACATTGGTATATATTCAGTGTCCAAACAAAGGCCAGATTTATCCAGGTTACCAAAACCTTTCATTTTAGTCATTGTAACACATTATATTCTTTATGCTTTTGCTATCGATTTTCCGTTCCTTTATTTGAGAAACAAGAAACAAACAAACAAAAAAAAAAAAAAAAAAACGGGTTCTTGCAGGATGTCGGATGCTCTGAGAGCTGGGGTCTGAACTTCTGCGTAGTACAGCGACGGCTCGGCAAATACAATCACTTCTCTCAATATCCTATTCTTTAATATGGAGGTGTTTTACTGTTGCCGTAGTCTTCATGTCCCTCAGAGCATTGTATGACTATTCTTTGATTGTAGAAGCCCTATTTTATACTGAGAGTTATTTCAGAATACAGTATGTGCTGTTAAACATTAAATGTATTGTATGGAGAAAGCTAAATAAATGCTGTTTAAAAACTACCTGTTTCTATTTCCTCTTTGATTTTGTCCAAATCCATCTGTATAAATGATATCAAGTATCATCACTTGATATATCTGTGTCTCATTAAAACATATTGAAAAAGTTAATTTATTTCTGTAATTTAGTTCAGAAAGTGATGATGCTATAATATACAGATCACTTTGAGAAATATGACTTTAAGGTATGTATAAGCTTATTAAAATGTTTTTAATACAGAAATGTTATGGCCTACTTGACTGCTGACTTGACAGTTGTCTAGCAGACTGTCATTGACAACCTATGCAAGGACGGTAGGCAACAAAAGGTCATTCAGAGTGCTGTCCAAGAGCAACAATGGAATGTTAAGTGGAAGGAAAAAGTATGGCACCCTGAAGTAAAGTAAGAACCCTGCTTACTTTAAACACAACGAAAAGCCTTAAAACTTCTAGAGCAAATTTATTTGCAGTCATGAAACCAAATGTGAACTTTCTGGCCAAAACCATAAAGGCTTTGTTTGGAGAGAGAGTCAACAAGGCCTGTGATGATGGAGATGGTTTGAGATGTTTGAGCTACAAAGGCATCAAGTTGGACAAAACTGATGGCAAGATGACAGCATCAGGTTAAAAAAATTTGCTTACCAGCCTGGCAGCCTTGCATTTGACATACTTGGGACATTTCAACATGACAATGATCCAAAAATGTGAGCTCAAGCTCACCTATCATTGAATCCAGCAGGGAAATGTAAAAGTCCTGGTCTTGGAGAGGCAATTTCAGTCTCCTCACCTTAATATGATCAAGTCACTCTGAGTAGATCTCAAATGTGCATCTGAGAACATAATATGCGTCACCCATAACTACCACAAGACTTGAAGCTGAAGCTAATGTTAAAGGAGGCAATTCCCAGTATGAAGAACTCAGGTTTGTAATGTTTGATCAGGCTTATTTGGTAAGTTCTTGTGGTTTAAAAGCAGCAAACAGTTGTTTGATAAATGGCTTCATCCAGCCATTATTTATGATTGACAAATAAGTGTTTATCATTGTTACTCTCTGAAAAATACCTGCTTGCGTATGCAAACTTATGAACACAAATGTACATTGATTTCTCAAAAAAATTGCTCAGCATTAGTTGACCATTAAAAGCACGTGCGGATTGTGGTGTAGCTTTTCTGTTGTTCAGCCACTAGAGAGCACACTTTGATTCTCTTTAAGGGTATCTCACATTATAATTGGTGTTTTGTAGTATAATGGTGCTGGAAGCAAAAGAAGAAATCAAATAAAGAAAAAGCCTGCAGCCAGCTTATAGAAATTTTAAAACTTCAAATTTTAAACCAGAACTCTAAACCGTAGTTGCTGATTCAATTTTCAAAATTGACCTGTCATTTTTTTGAAATTTAAACACAAGTCCAAATGATCCTGTGGATCCTCAGTCATCTGGGCAGAGCGCCTGCATTGGAAGGCTGTTTAGAGAGTTAAACCTCTTGTACTGGCAGTCTTTTCTTCATTTCTAATAAGAAAAACAAAACTCATCTGCTTCCACTTTGCAAGCACATTCTGGTCCAGAAAAGCTTCAGAAATATTTGAAGCTGATCACATGGAGGAGATTTTAGACTGGTTGATAAAGTTGAGGATCTTGATGCCACATGCCGCTACATCCTAGGCACCCGTTCCACAGGACCAGATGAGCTGGACCTGCTGAATCACAGCAAGCAACAGATGGAAGCATCTTTCAGCCAACTTCTTCTTTTTTTTTAATAAACCTCTAACTTCTTTTTTTTTTTTCTTTAAAAAAAAAAACAAAAACAAAAAAAAACCTCTAAAGTGTGCAAACTCTGTTGTATAAGCTGTTTTATGCTTGCTAACATTTTCCTGTTCTTTCTCCAGATGAGGAATAATAGAGCAATAACACTCAGAAGCCCTACTAAGGGTTAATATGTTAGAGCCCAGCCATCCTGCCCAGATCAGATATCCAGCTGGTGTGTGGAGGGCCATTCAGAATGAATTAAACAGAGCAGGATGGAGTTTTATAAATCGGTTTCTATCCATTTGTACCTAGTGAGCCTGCTGGATTACAGCATTTTTCTCTCACTTTTACTCCCGACTTCCCTCCCCCAACTCCTTTCCCTTCTCTCTGATGTCATTGTTTCCTGCCCAACACATCCTGACGCTCAGCTAGAGGCTATGTGCACAAACTCTAAACATTATTCATTCCCACATCTCAGCTTCTGCTAACATATGGAAATTTATAGAAGCACATGAACAGCAGAGTCAGGTTTATTAATGCTTGTTCAAATCTTTTTGATTGTGCTTGGGTTTGTAGCCCATGATAGCTTCATTTATTTTATGCCTTTATTTTTATGGCTATAATTTGAGAAAAATAAAAAGAAGTGTTATGGGCATAACACTGAATAAAATCTTCAGCTCAGAATGTGAGTTTATAAGAGAAAGATTTTTTTAGTGATTTGTCCAGTGAGGATTTAAGCACTACAAGCTTGATTTGCCCCCAATTTGTCACTGTTTGCTCATAAAGGCTTAACTGCACTACAGTAACATAGCTGGTAAAAATGTTGTTTTGAGGACATCATCTGTCACTCATATTAATATTAAACATGCTTGTTGGCAGAGAACTCAAAATCCTGATATACAATTTGTCAATTGTGTAGCATAGACATTAACAAAAGAGTGGGTTACAACTTTATATGAACTGTGTGTAAACATTCAAGGGAAAGGTTTGAAGAGAACAGCTGTTGCTTAATTCATAAAATTATGGTGAGACATAAAATGAAAAACCATAGTAAAATATTTTTGCCTGAGAAGTTTATGCTCACAAACAACACCTGGAGTCATCTTGGTGGTCTGGCCGCTGATCAAACTATCTGCCCAGCTGTGGCTTTAACTGTGTTTTGTCTTTATTTCTAAGCCTAGAGTTCATCCTTTCCTTGAAGCCAAGACTCTAGTTGTTTCATCGCTCTGGAGTAACTTGTTTCAAACAGAGAGACTTTTTTTGGTGGACAAATTTACTTTTTTTCCCCACTACTTGTTATGTAAAAAACATTTGGAAATAGTCTTATTTTCTTCTGCTGCTTGCTCTCTTCCACTAGTGTCCCAATCCCCACTGGTTAAAACGGCCTCTGCTTGACCTCACTGTATTCAGAACTATCAGCTGCATTCTTCGCAGCTGCGGTAATACCCACCAGAGATATGGCTGCACAGTTTGATTGTTTCTCTAAAATGTAATCCTCTTTAGTCCAACCTTGTCAAACATTTATTGATTTCCTATCCCCACACTCTGAGATCATATGAGCTGGACAATAATTGTACATATAAAAGTTTTGAGTCCACTCCTTTTGACTGATTTGACTGGAGTTTTTTCTAAAACTTTTTGTAATGTTGCACGGTAGATTCAGCATCAAACTCCCATTTAAGAGTGTGTGGCCCTGTTTTATCAGAGTGCCAGAAGTTTACCTTAATATATCCCAGAGGCAAACTTTTAAACCAGGCACACTTTAAGCCTCTGAACAGACTTTCCAAACAGCAGACAGAGCAGGAGACAGATGACAAAGAAAACACCACACATTATAAGATTCTGATTTTGTCATCTACTGAGACAGTTCTCCCATCCTGTGTGTGAGTTCCCCTCTATAGCCCTCCTCTGCTGGGCTACTTTCTTTCTCCAAAAAAAGAGACAATGATTGACACAAAACCCATTGGAGACACTGAGAACGTACTTTGGTGAAGAAACCTCTGACCTGAAAAAGAACTCTTCTCTGTCTTTACCTGCTTACCATTTCTCTTTCTGTCGGTTATTTTTGTTTGGTTTTGTTACATGAAATCCCCTCGGCCTCCTCCTCTGTGCTCCTTTCCTCCCTCTCCCTCCAGCTCTGCTTGTGTAACCTGGTGTCCAAGGAGTCACTCCTCTCTCCTGCTGTTCAGCTTTGTGTTGGTTCTGCAGGGCTGCTGAGGAATTCAACAGGAGCTACAGTCGTAAAGTAGACGGATTCTTCTTCACACCAGGAGCATCAAACCCAGCGGTCTCGAGCCCCACCTGTCCTGCCCCACAATCTGAGGTCTTAGCGCTACACCTGTTGTGACTCGTCCTGCAGGTGAAGGGGATCCTTTGGCCTTGTTATTGTTTTTTCAGCTGACCAATCTATTCATTTGACTGCTTTGCTTTAGGTGTTTCTCTCCCTCTGTCTCTGCAGACTTCCCCCTCCCTGTCTTTCCCTCCCCTCTCCCCCCTTCAGTCGCTGTCTAGCCCAGTCTTAGCCCAGCTGACATGACACACTGTGGATGTGGGTACGTGTGGAGCTGAAGGAGGAGACCTCCCTGCTGGGGTAAAAGTTTGGAACGCATTGAAAAGAGGCTGAAAGCTGAAGCTTCTGGAGGATAAATTGGAGTGAGCTGACAAAGAGACGTACAAACTCTAAAACCAAAGGAATTTTGCAGCAGATATGAAAAGCCACACCATGACTGTGTCTGTGGCTCTGCTGGCCGTTTGCTGCCTGTTGATTCCCAGAGGAGGGAGGAGTGCCGGGGGAATAGTTTCTCTTCTGCAGGAGAAGCAGTCAGAGGATCAGCTACAAGACGAGTCCCTGGATGACCCAGAAAGCGAGCAAGAACTTGTAGGGGACCCACACCCACTGGGAGGCAGCATCAAGGCCAAGAGAGAGACAGAAGGGACCTCACAGGAGGGTAAGCTAAGTGAAGTTCACTTGTCGCAGACAAAACATAAAAACTGGTGAGGTACACGGTGTCTTGCAAAACTATTCATTCACCTTGAACTGATTCCCATTTTATAATGTTAAAACCACAAAATTCAATGTATTTTATTAAGATTTTACAAGATAAAGCAACACAAAGCAGTGAATAATTTTGGTGTGGTAATTAAAAAGCTACTCAATTTTCAATATGTTTTTTAGAACTAAAGATATTAAAAGTGTGGCATAAATTTTGCATCAAGCCCTGTTGAATCAATTCTTTGTAGACCCACGTTTTGCTCCAGTCGCAGCTGGGAGTCTTTGGAAGTTTGTCTCCACCAGCTTTGTACAGTTAGAGCCTGAACTGTTGCCCATTCCTGTTTGAGACTAGATGGAGAGCATCTGTGAATGGCAATTTCCAAATTTTGACACAGATTTTGATTAAGTTCTGGACTTTGACTGGACCATTCTAACACCATTCTATGAGCTGATCTAAACCTTTCCCCCACCTCAAGCATGTAGCTGTTGCTGAACTGGAGAGCTCCTTCAGTGACAGACTGCTGCATCCTAGGTACACAAAGGAGCGTAATCGTAGATCCTTCCTCCCAGTGGCTGTCAGACTCTATAATCATCACTGCTACCAACAAATCAATAAGTGTTTACATACATGCATACATGCTGGTATTTCTACAGCTTTTCTCATTCTGACTAGCATTTCATCTGCACATCTCTGCAGTTGCACAGTTTTTATTGTCACTTATTGTAAATAATCTTTTTAATGCTCAAATACACATGCACATTTTGTACATTTTTAAATGAACCTACTCAGTTGTAAATTGCTTTGGACTGGAGTATGTTATTTCTAATAACTGCACAGTATTTATGATGAAACTTTGACATTATTGTATTTTTATTTTTTTCCTTATTCTGTTTTTATATATTTTATCTTTGTGTGAACCTACTTGTTTTGATTGCCTGTCACTTTGCTGATGTTGCACAGAAATTTCCCCATTGTGAGACCATAAAGGATATTTCTATTCTATTCTATTCTTTCTGTTAGAGCTCATTCAGTATGTTTGGGATTGTTGTCCTGCTGGAAGGTGAACCTCCACACCTACTCTCAAGTCTTTTGCTGCCTCCAATGGGTTTTCAGTATTGCCCTGTATTTAGTTCCGTCCATTTTCCCTTCAGCTCTGACCAGCTTCCCTGCCCCTGCTGAAGAAAAGCATCCAAACAGCATGGTTCTGCCACCACCATGTTTTGCTGTGGCGATGCTGTGTTCAGGGTGATGTGCAGTTTATTTTACCACACATAACATTCTGCTTGTAAGCCAAAAAGTTCCATTTTGGTCTCCTCCGGCCGGAGAACCTGGTTAATCATGTTGTTTCTCTACATTGCTTGTGGCAAACAGCAATCATGGCATTTCATGGTTTTCCTTCTACAAAGCCTTCCTTTCTGCAACTTTTCCAGTTGTTCAGAATTGTGGAGTGCTAACAGTTGTCTTTACAATATTCTCTCCCATCTGAGCCGGAAATCTCTGCAGTTCATCCAGGGATACCATTGGCCTCTTAACTGCTTTTCTAATTGATCCTCTCCTTGCCCTGCCTCTCAGTTTAGGCAGTCAGCCATGTCGTGGTAGGTTTGTAGTTGTTCCATACTCTTTCTGTTTTCTGATGACAGATTGAACAGTATTCTGTGAGATGTTAAAGCTTGGGATATTGTTTTATTCTCTCTTTTAAACCATTCCACAACAAAATCTGAGGCCTTCACAGAACATATTAATGTATATACTATGATTAAATTACACAAAAGTGGTGTTAATTTACTAATAAAGTGATCTTTGAAGATAGCTGGTTGTGCTTTAATTTATTTAGGGGTATCCAAATAAAGAGGATTGAATAGAAAACTATGCTACACTGAAAACCACAATCATTTTCCTTTCACTTTCCAATTAGATACTGCTTTGTGTTGGATAAAATCCCAGTAAAACACAAGGATCAAGGTTGTAAATTGATGTGGAAAAGTTTAGGCAACATAAAT
Source organism: Anableps anableps (assembly GCA_014839685.1). Taxonomy (NCBI): domain Eukaryota; kingdom Metazoa; phylum Chordata; class Actinopteri; order Cyprinodontiformes; family Anablepidae; genus Anableps; species Anableps anableps. The sequence goes on along the minus strand of CM026066.1, from coordinate 13,168,169 downwards.
ATGTTTGCAAGGCATTGGAGTCTGAGTGAGAAAGAGAAAATACACATATAACGTACCATCAGTCAGCACATGACGATGTTATTTGAATTGAGGATGCTGATCTTTTCCACACCCTCATGAAGCCCTGGAAGATTAGTGCAAACCTTGGCATTATTTTCATGCACTTTATCAAGTTATCTGAGACCATATCAGCTCTGTACGGATCTTCTCTGAAGATGCTGAGGTGAGAATGGTTTACTGAGTATGTTGACCGATTTAGCAACCTTGAAACCCAGCTAGTGATACACAGCTAATGGAAAAAGAGAGAAGTGTTTTCCATGAAGGCTCAGCAGAGCTTCGGACAACCTCAAAAGGAAATACTGATGGGTCTTAAAAAAAAACCCGCTGAAACAAATCCAGCTGTCTGGTTTCTGTCTAACAGCACTGTTTTCACAGGGCAGAACTTAGATAAATAAGTTGCTTCCAAATGATGCAATAGTATAAACTTTTCAGTGTATTAAAGTTTTTTTTCTTGATTCATAGTGTTTGAATGCAATCGGAAAACTCATATTTGTTCTGACTGCTTCTACTTCTCTTCTCCTCCAGGCATTTTGAGCAGGCTGAGAAGAGCCCCGGAGGAAGGCAAAAAGAAGAAGAAGGACAAAAAGAAGAAAGAACCAAAAGATCCAAATGCCACCAAAAAGCCTAAATCTGACAGGAAGGGAAAGAAGAAAGACAGGCAGACCACAACCACAACCCTCCCACCCACTACGACGAGTGAGAACAACACACAGCAGTTATGTTTGTACTGAACCTATGTGACTTAGAGGAGTTTCGCTGACCTAGTTTCTGTCTTACTTCCAGCAGTCCCAACAGAACCTCCCACTGACCCCCCCGCTGAGCCTGACTACTACCCTGATTCTGGTTAGCATCATGTTAAACTTTTTTTTTTTATCATTGCTCTGACTGTAGATAAGGGCAAGTTTAAGCAAGTACCTTTCCTCTTGCAGTCATTTGCTGATATCTACCTTACTTGAATTACCTGTTCTCTTGTCTTTCCCATTTTGAATTGAAAAATGACTGTCTGGTTGACATCATAGTTATACTTCACAAAAACAAGTAATTGTGGCATACTACTTAAAGGTTCCTCAACAAATAGATCATCGTAAGTCAGTGTAGGATTATGCAACTACAATAACAGATTCCCTCTTTTTCATTCCAGTCAAATAGTTTCAGTGCTTCATAAGTTAATTTTAGGATATCTAACCCAATCTCCAGGGTTAGACACAAGGAAACTAAAGCATGAAATAAAAAATTTTTTTTAAAAAGTTTTCTGTGCGGAATCATTAGAAATGTGTTGTAGTTCAATACTAAACTTGGCTCACATTGTACAAGTGGTTCTATGATTCTCAGTGGTTCAGCCCAGAAAAGGGCAGAACTTTACCAAAAGGGTTTAGATCAAGTCTCTCAGAACAAATAAACAGATTCGTCTGATTTCCACAAGGCAAAATCACATCAGAAAACAAAAAGATGCTGGTTTACACTCAATTCGATTCAATTCAATTCAAATTCATGAATACTTTATTTATCCCAAAGGGAAATTAAATGTTGATGTAACTCATTTAATTAAGGAGTTATTATAGATTGTGATGGCTGTGGGCAGGAAAGACCTCCTCTAGCGGTCCGTTTTACAACCACAACAAACACAGCAAGACTATTTAAAATGAACCATTTGTAGTGGGTCGTTTTTTGTTAATACAAAATTTAAAAAACTATTGTTTTCAGCTCCTTATCATGCAGAATATTAAATTTTTCTCCTCTTAATTCATTAATTCAAGTATAACAGGTTAATGTTAGCTGCTTAATTGTCCAGGCTACCTGCTTTAGTAGACTTTGAGCTCAGCAGACACGCCACTTGTAGGGTGCGACTGCAGTTTCAAAGCAATGTTACCTTTATGTTCCCGAGCGATGGATGGTGCCTTTTTAGTTTCCAAACTATGACTGTGTTTTATATTTCCACATGGGTAAATTTGTATTTAGGAGCCTTCTTTCAGGCAGCTGACTGGCAGTGTGTAGCATCTTGTAGGGAAGGAGGCTCGTAGTGTTTCTTCTTGCTGCATACTGATGAAGGGCAACTTTTCAAAACCTCGGTATACCTTGATACAGCTAAGCGACCCGGGCATATAACTCCATATGTTTAGGATGTTGTTTAATTTAATTTGTTCCATACAGTTTCTTTGTATATAATGCAACAAAAATATCTGCACATCTGAGCTTCATCCTTTTTCTGGTAGACGACTACTGGAAATCAGACGATGACTACTGGGGAGCTGACACCACTCCTTCTCCAAGCACTGAGCCCCCATACCTATACTGGAAACCAGACGAAGAAGACCCATTAGACCCCGTGACTGATGTCTACGATGACTACTGGAAACCTATCGAGGGAGAGCCATCGACTTCACCGCCCGACTATGATGATCTCTGGAAAGAAATTGAGAAGGAACCGTACGCTCCTGTGACTGATAACTATGATGCCTACTGGACGGAGGTGGACCCAACCCCCGAGGCCCCTGGGAAGTATGGGACAGATGACAGTGATTACTGGGATGCAACAAGTATGTTTGGGATTCTTAATCCTCCTGACTTTGCTTCTGCAGACACAACAGTAAAAGCTTTGTTGCTCTTTGCCTCCAGCTGAGGTCAAAAGAATTTTTTTTTTTTTTTCATGGATGCTGGAAAAGTTTGTGACAATGACACTCCAACATGTTGTCATTACTCTGTTTACCAAAAATTTTTACTCATTCACTCTGTCAGGTTAAATAACTCTTAGTTTTGTTGTTTAAACTCTTATTCTGTTTTGTTTTTCCCTCCTACAGTTGAGTTTCCCGATAAATTTCCCGATGGTGAAGAGGTCAGCCCTGAGATCATAGTGGAAACCATCCCAGGTGCCTGCTGTCACACAAGGATACTAGAAAAATTGTTATCCAACCAAAAAAAATATGGCAGATTTTCAATCAAACAATTCTCTAGTAAGACATCTCCAGAAGTAAGGGACATATGGCATATCTGTTCCACTTGTGGCTTTCATGAGCACATGGGAATGACATTACAGTGAGTCTGTGCAACAACCTACCCCACATTTGCAGACAGGAGTGGGTGGGTTTGCTTGGATCCACTAAGTCAACAAGACCGTCTATGGTTTTGTTGTGGCATTCAAAGGAGCCCTGTCATCAGATCCCAACTAATTTATGATTCCTGTAAATGTAAATTAAAGCTTTAACACCCTGTTATAGGCGGGCATCGCAGAAGCAGATGTGATGTTGTGGTCGAGCAAATCGGGGCAGGGCTAACGTGTAAAACTGCTGATTAAATGATGTGATCTCGTAAAGTCTGACTTGTAAAGCAGCATTTTTTTAAAATGACGGAATAGGATTTCTAACTTTGTTTTGTTAATGTTTTCTTGTTAACGCAGAAGAACCCACAACCTCTGCTCCTTCCGAGAGGACCTGGTATGATGATTATGATGAATATGGAATGAGTAAGTGAACACTCACAGGTCAAATATGTTCCAACCATCCCACACATCTTCTTTATTACTCAGAAAAACCAAAGGAAATAAAACACTCAGGTCATAAAATTTCCAAATTAATAACTAATACCTGGTAATCTCTTTTCTGTTGTTTGTTTCCAGCTTTTAAACTTAAAAACCATGTATTTGTCGTACCTTGCAAAAGTATTCATATCCCATCTCACATTTTGTCACAATACAACCACAAAATTCAGTTTACTTTATTTGATAGACCAGGACAGAGTTGTACATATTTGTGTAAAAATTGTTCTGTTTAGGCCTCAGAGGTTTGTTTGAGAACATTAGAGAACAAACAGCATCATGAAGAACAAATTCCAAGCAGACAGGTCATGGAGAAAGTTGTCGAGAAGCTTAAAGCAGGATTAAGATAAAAACAATATCCCAGACTTTGAATATCTTGTAGAGTACTCTTCAAACCATCATCTGAAATTTGCAAAAGTATGGTACATCTGCAAACCTACCAAAACATAGGTGTCCACCTATTCTGAGAGGCTGATCAAGGAGAGCGTTAACCAGAGAAGGAGCCAAGAGACTCACCGTAACTCTGGATAAGCTGCAGAGATCCAGAGCTCAGCTAGGAAAATCTGTTGAAAGGACAACTGTGAATCATTAGTCACAAGCCATGAAGGGGCTAAACCAAACATGTGGAAGAAGGTGCACTGGTGAGATGAAACCAAAATCAAAATTGTTGGTCAACAAGCTAAAGACTATGTGTGGAAGAAAATCAAGATCACTCATTACCCTGAACACACCAGCAAAACCTGGTGGTGGCAGCGTCATGCTGTGAGGATGCTTTTTTTCAGGAACAGGTACAAGGAAGCTGGTAGGAGCTGATGGAAAGAGGGAGCGAAATCCAGGGAAATGATGGAAGAAAACCTATTAGAGGCTACAGAAGGCTTGAGATTCAAGTAGTGGTTCACCTTCCGTACCAGCAGAACAGCAACCCCGAACAATCAGATTTACAATCAAATGGTTTAGATTAAAGCATATTCATGTTAGAATGATCCAAAAAAAAGTCCAGAACTAAATCCAGTTGAGAATCTGTGGCAAGACTGGAAAAGTTATGCTCTCCATCAAATCTGACTGAACTTGAGCTATTGTTCAAAGAAGAGTGGGAATAAAAATCTGTCTATAGATGTACAAAGCTGGTAGAAACACTTCACAGAAGGCTAGCAGTTGTCATTGCTGCAAACGGTGGTTGGATGAGGTATTTCTTTAGCTATACCTCATCCAAGCTCTAATTACTAATTAGGGCACTTCTAAAGGCTAAATTTGTTGTAATATAATATATAATATAACATCCAAAAAAAAAAAAAAAAAAAAAAAAAAAAACCACATTAGTCATGTGGTAATATAACTTAGTCATATTACAGCCACAAAGATTATGGCTGTATTGTGCTTAATAATAAAAAGTTCAAGGGGTTTGGATACTTTTGTAAGCCTCTATATGTCTGAAACCTACATGTCCTCTGCCTATAAACAGGAAAGGTCAATAACTTTACAAAATAAAAGCTGATCTTTCATGATCTTTTTCTGTTTGTTTCCAGCTTTTAAACTAAAAGGGCGTGCCTTCATGGACATTTCTGTAAAGTTACCAGTTCTCTTTTTCCGCTGCAGGAAGGAAAGACTATGACACAGATGAAAACTGGGTAGAGAAAGAAAGAGAACGAGCCAAGAAAGAGAGGGAGAGGGAGGAAAGAGGTAAGAGGACCCAGATGTGGACTTACCCAAACCCGTTTGGAAATTATCTTTCTGTGCAATTATGTCAAAAACTGTCTTGCTGCCAATGCACAGAACACAGCCTGTGACTTAACAGCAGAGGTATTAACAGACAACAAAACAACACTAACATCCTAACTGTTTCAGTCTCATATAAAGTACTGCAGATGGAGTAAACACTCTCGCTTTCACTTGCACGAAAGGGACCAAAGTTTATCCAATCAAAGCAGAATGGAGACCAGGCATGATAAAACCTCAGAAATCTCTTGTGAGCTAAAGAGAAAACAAACAGATCAGCAAAGGTGGAGCCACTTGTATTGGATTGGAGTTATGAAGAAAAGAGACACCATGGGGGAGTTTTCTTTGGGCAAACTCAAAGCATGCTCAATGCAATCAGTCACTGGTGCCACGTGTTTGCAGAGTGCATTCAGGCAAGCTGGTGGCTGGGGAGTAAAATTCAGAGCAAATGATAAATAACTCAGACAGGAATTGGATCAAAAGGTCACCTCCAACAGGCACTGTCTGCTCCCGATTGGATTTTAGCTCAACTCAAAGCAGATGTTTCCATAACTTAATGCTGTCACCTATAACATGGACCTACAAAACAGTTTAGTGAGTCAAAAACACAAACAACTAAGTATGTTAGACAGTCTTCTTCTACTCTCCAGGGAAGACCTGGTCCAAGGTGGTATGGGACCCTAAACAGAATTGGATTTGGGAGGCCTTCCACCTACCATCAACTACCACAGTTCAAGTAATATTCCCTTTATATCAACCATGTTCAAATACATGAAATTTCACAAACCTTCTCTTAGATTTCCAGAGATCAGAAAAAGCAAAAAAAACATCCAGGAGTTCTATATTTAAAATGGGCAGACTATGATACAAAGGCAACAGTAGCTTAAATAACCACTTGTTAAAACCAAGGTATGTAAAGATCCATCGCTGAACGCAAACAACACAACAAAACTTGAAGCGCATTGGCTACAGTAGCAGAAAAACCAACCGGGAGCCGATCCTGACAGCTAAGAACAGGAAACTGAGGTCACAATTCACACAGATTCACCAAAATTGGAAAATAACAGACTGGAAAAATATTGTCTGGTTGCATGAGTCCCGATTATGCTATTTCTAAATGTCAATACTTAACTCTAAATCTTTACAGTCTGACTGTAAAGTCATTTTCAATCATGAGGATCACAAGTCTTGTTTTCCTTAGTTTGCATGTGCTTTGGGACGGTTCTGCTCGAGGTCAGGAAGGCATGAGTTTTATTAGAGCAAACTTAGACTGAAGGCCAAGTCATGACATCTGGTTTTGTTTTTAAATTTCTTCCCTGCACCAGACTCCAGCTCTTCACATCCTCAGGAGGATTTTTAGCAAGTAAAATGTAAAAAGTTGCTAAATTATGTCTGGGCAGAGAAAGATTAAAAAAAAAAAAAAAAAAAAAAAAAAAAAAAAAAAAAAAAAAAATCAGGAAAAACAGCGCAATTTATTTTTCATTCAGACTGTTCTTCTGATCCCTGCCAGAACGAGCACAGAAACTGAAGGAGGCGGAGGATCGAGCCAGGAACAGACCACGTGTCTATAAGGAGCCAAAAAGTAAGTCAGTGTCCCTTCAAATCTGGAAAAGATGGTAAAAACCTTGTTGTTTTTTTTTTTTGTTTTGTTTCATCTCCTTCGTTGTGTCTCTGCATGTGGCAGAATGTCCTCCTCTGGGGATGGAGTCCCATAAGATTGAGTCAGACCAGCTCACAGCCTCCTCTGTGTCTCAGTACAGCTTCTCTCCTCAGAGGGCACGCCTCAACATGCAGGTAAGCAGTCGGGGCCGCAGTCTGAATAAGCCTCATGAGTACCCAGAAGCTTTGGAAAATACAGTTATTGCTGAGCCTGTCACTTCCATTAATCAGAGATTCCAATAAACAACCAAGTTATTAAATCAAAAACACACTTTGGCTTGCTGTTTCAAAGTTAGAAAACGTTCATTTAAATTTAATAATGCAGCATGTTTTTAGCTCAGAGCTCAAACTGTCAGTAAGCCAGAAGATTCAGCAGCAGACACTCTGGTCTCTGTGGTTCCCAGGGCTCAGAGGATGAGGACAACATGAGAGGTGGAGCGTGGTGTGCAAACTCAGAGGACAGGATCCACTGGTTTGAGATCGATGCTCGCAGAGAGACTGAGTTCACTGGAGTTATAACTCAAGGCCGAGATGCCCTGAATGAGTAAGGAACAAACACTGGCACGGACCGTTTCATCTCAGTAAAAAACGCCACACGATAATCTTCTGTTGTCTCGTTTCAGGAGCGACTACGTCACATCCTATTTCCTGGCTTTCAGCAATGACAGCAGAGAATGGACCACCATTCATGACGGATACGCTGACTGGGTGAGGTTACCTAAAACCGCGTCACCTTCTCCTGCTCCACCTCTGGTTCCCTGACCTCCCGTCTCTCCTCTCTCGTCCAGCTGTTCTTTGGAAACAACGACAAAGACACTCCTGTCATGAACCGGCTCGCGGAGCCTGTGCTGGCTCGCTACATCCGAATCATCCCTCAGAGCTGGAACGGCTCTCTGTGCATGAGGCTCGAGGTCCTCGGCTGCCCTCTGCCCGGTGAGCCTAACGCCCCCCCAAACACAATGTGACACACATAAAGAGGAGTGTAGTTTAATCAGCTTTTCTTCTCAGATCCAGGTAATGCTCTGTACAGGCAGAATGAGGTGACTCCTGTGGATTACCTGGAGTTCAAACACCACAGTTACTCTGAGATGGTTGAAGTGAGTATCCCTGAAGTGCACCCTGAGGAAGACTATCACTTTAGTAGACACTAGGCTGCACAGTGTTTCATAAATACATCATGGCATAATCAGCCTGTACAAAATTAACATTGAAAAGGACTGTTTTGAATTAAATATTTGTTGCCTATTATATTTTATAAATTAGTTGCACCTTGCATGCTAAGAATTCAAATATTGAGTCTGTTGAATGGAGTCTCACCACACTGGGCATCAGACCTGACAAAAATGATGGTACCCTAAGATGCTAGAGGAACATTGTGCATTCTTAATTGAAGCTAATATTACAATATAATCCAGTAAGGCAGTGTTGCTCTCTAACGTCTCAGATGACAAACATGATGTGTATCTTCGATGGGGAGCTACTTGTTGTCTAAATGAGCAACACTTCATATGTATTCATTTTGACTCATCCAGCTCATGAAGTCTGTACATGAGGAGTGCCCCAACATCACCAGCGTTTACAGCCTGGGCCGCAGCTCTGAAGGACGGGAAATCATGGCAATGATCATCTCTGGCAACCCCATGGAGCATGAAATAGGTGAGAATATGAGCATGACAAACACATTTCTGGTTAAAGTACATCCCAGTGCATTGCAGAAGTATTCAGACACCTTGAATCCTGCATTGGGTGGCCATTCCAACACATAAATATGCTTCAGTCTAAACCATTCCATTGTAGCTCTGGCTGTATGTTAACGGTAGCTCTCCTGCTGGAAGGTGATACTTTGCCATAGACTTTGATTTCCTTTTACAGCCTCTAAACTGTTTTGCACAGTATCAATGTGTGCTCCACCTCAAAAGACAGCTGCAATTTTAGGCACCCTGTTATACAGCAAATATCATGCATTCATCCTGAGCAATAACATAGAAAGATGCTGAATTCCCACTATTAAATCACAGATGGACCCTGAATTTTGAGACTACTTGATTGCACCACATTTTGTTCTGGAGTGTTAGAGTAAAGCAGCTGAACACACAGAAATGTGCATCATTCTTTTTAGATTTTAAATTAGTTTGCTAAAATACACTGATATTTGTGTTTGTAATGTAAAAAAATGTTCAAGAGGTGTGAATACTTGTGCATGTCATTATATTTAAAGTAAAATCCTGATAGATAAAAACACAGTGTTTGTTTTAAATATTTTCCAGCAGAGTGAAATCTGATTGACTAAAACTGGAGTGCCCCGAACATATCACTGTGTCCTTTCAAAACCAGGGGGACATGTGCAGATTGTGGTTAACAAAGAATAACAGGTCTCCTCCCTCGTCTCCTCAGGTGAGCCGGAGTTTCGCTTCACAGCTGGTCTCCATGGGAACGAGGCAGTGGGGAGAGAGCTGATCCTGCTACTCATGCAGTACCTGTGCAAAGAATACAAAGACAGGAACCCCAGAGCCCAACGCCTGGTGGAGGGAATACGCATCCACCTGGTGCCCTCACTGAACCCTGACGGGCACGAGAGAGCTTTTGAGGTGGTGAGTGGAAGATGAGAAATCATATGTTCTGGCTTAAGCTCCAAAAACAAAAAGAAACAAGCAGAAGATGCTGATAAATCCAAGTGAGCAGCTTTGGTCAGTGCAGTCATCAGCTGATTCCCATTTCCTGCCGCAGGGCTCAGAAATGAGCAGCTGGACCACGGGACACTTCACTGAGGACGGGTTTGACATCTTCCAGAACTTCCCTGACCTGAACAACATCTTGTGGGATGCTGAGGATAAGGGCATGGTGCCTAAGCTCACCCCCAACCATCATGTGCCCATACCAGAAAACTTTGAGTCTAATACCTTGGTAAAGAACTCAAAAATAAGTCTTTAGTGCTTGTTGTTGTGTGGGCAGATTTTCTTTTAGATGTACAATGCATTTGGGCTATTGCAGTGTGAACATGGTGGTTATCTGGAGAAATATAGTTTACATATTTTGCCTTTAGAAGATAAAGATTTGTCGAATCTTTATCTTTCTGATTTTGCTCCAGATTGCTATGGAAACCAGAGCCATTATTTCCTGGATGAAAAGCTATCCATTTGTGTTGGGTGCAAACTTCCAAGGCGGAGAGGCAATTGTGGCCTATCCTTATGACAGTTTACGCCTCAACAGTCCTGCCAAGAGCGAGCAATCCCGCAGCCGCAAGAAGAGACAGTATGACATTTCCTCCATGAATTTATTGCTCTTCTTCTTTGTATATATTTTTGCCTCATAGGTTGTTTTGCTTTGCAATTCTTCCTTCCTTTTCTACTATATAAATCAGAGTTGTGTTGAAAGGCTTAACTAGAATAATGTCTCCCAGGTATGAGGATGACGGTTTTGATGCAACCGAGTGGGGAAGGGGGTACCAGGAGGAGCCAGAGGAGGACTGGAGAAGTCGAGGATACACACAGCCAGAGGAAGAGTGGCGAGGCCATGGATATGACCAAGGATATGACCAAGGATACGACCCTGGATATGACCATGGCTACAACCAGGGTTATGGTCACAGAGAGGAAGAGGAGGACGATAGAGGTCAGGGGGCTGGATACCAGTACACTGAGCCCGAAGACGAGCCCCGGCTGACCCCAGACGAGTCCCTGTTCAGGTGGCTAGCTGTATCGTATGCCTCCACACACCTGACCATGACCCACAACTACCGTGGATCCTGCCACGGAGACACACCCGCAAGGGCACTCGGCATGGTTAACCGGGCAAAGTGGAAGCCAGTCACTGGGAGTAAGTAGAAACCTGCTGTCTGCTTGAGATTGTGGCACACCCTGGTGGACATGATAGTGAATGATTTCAGGTTAATGTGCACCCTGTAGTCAAAGAAACAAGAACTTTAATAACTTTATATTTAATAACTTCTTAAAACTATAATCATGACCTCAAGGTTCAGGAGTGTGTTTATGAGAATCATTGACATTTCTTCGAGGAGCACATTTGTCAGGTCAGACACTTAGGATGGCTGAGATGGCCTGACTCACAGTGTCAGTTTTTATTAAATCTCAAAAGGTGTTCTGTCAGGTTGAGGTTACAGCTAAGTTCTTCCACACCAAACTCCCTCTTGCATGTCTTCATGGACCTTGCTTTGTGCACTGATGCAAAGTCACGTTGGATGAGGAAGGGGACTTCCACAAACTGTTCCCACAAAGTGAAAAGTATTAAATTGTCTAAAACATCTTCAAATACTTCATTACCAGAGTGCTTTTTAGTGAAACTAATGGGCGACAACCCAAGCCCTGACCAACAACTCCACACCACCATACTTGGCAAAACATGGTTAAACAAGTACCGTTCTCATGGAATCTGTGACACCAAGACTCATCCGTTGGATTGCCAGACAGAGAAGTAATATATTTCCAGATAGCGTGTCTCAATGCTTTTGAGTCTTGTGGGGATGCTTTGCATTGCATTCTGTGATATAAAGTTCAGATCCAGATGTTTAGCCATGGAAACGCATTTCATGTCGAGGTCTACGCACTGTTCTTCAGCTAATCTGAAGGCCACACGAAGTTTGGAGGTGTTGGATCCACAGAGTCAACTTCGGCACACTAAATGCTTCAGCATCTGTTGTCCCCACTCTGTGAGTTTATACGGCCTACCACTCTGTGGCCGAGTTACCAGATGTCATTATAACAGCACTAACAGTTGACTGTGGAATATGAAGTAACCAAGAAATTTTTCAGATGAGCTTCTTGTACTGATGGATTCCTGGAATTCATTAAGCTTCTGAGAGCAACCTATTTTTTTCTTACAAATGTTTGTAGAAACATTCGTTAGTGCTGGATTTTATACAAGTGACCATGGAAGTGACTGGAACACCTGAATTTATTTAATTTCCCTTTGGGATCAATAAAGTAATTTTGAATTGAATCATTTAGAATAGAATTCATCTTTTACTTTTCCCACGGTGGGGACAAAGACAGTGTCAATACCTGTATTTGTGATCTTCTGTCCAGGCATGAATGACTTCAGCTATCTTCATACAAACTGCTACGAGCTGTCCATATTCCTGGGCTGTGATAAATTCCCTCATCAGAGTGAGTTAGCCCAAGAATGGGAGAAAAACAGGGAAGCAATGCTTACCTTCATGGAGCAGGTGAGTCACAAGAACGTAACCTGATCTGGATCCAAGCGAGATTCCATCATTGCTAAATTTAAAATCTACTACTGACCGTGTTTTAAATTCTGTTTCCTCTTCCCAAAACCCTAAACATGGATGTCGTACACTGAAAATCTGTTGTCGTCCAGACATAAATGTTATTTTACAGGATCTAAATTTGACATGGCTTATATAGAACGGTTTGCTTAATACAGTTGTTGTGCAATTACATAAAATCATAAATTACTGTTTACCAAACAATGTCCTGTGATTGGAGGAACAAAAATCAAACAAACTTAAATTTAAGAAATGTAAACATCTTTTTTTTTTTTTTTTTTTTTTTTTTTAAATCTTTTCAGCACGGGTGTGGCCAAATTTCTTTAAATGTTTACTTACTGAAAAGCAGAATTACAGCTTCCCAGGGCAGCGTACAGACATTTCATTAAACAGCAACATGAGAACTCATAGCGTGTTTCCTCATGTCCTGTCATTCCTGTTCTTTAGGTGCATCGTGGCATCAGAGGCATTGTGAAAGATCAGCAGGGGAATCCTATCGCAAACGCCACGATCTCTGTGGAGGGTATAAACCATGACGTTACCACAGGTGACAACACTTTGTCCCTATTTAAACACATTCACTGCCCGTTTTTACCTCTGATGCTTTTAAACATGCATTTCTGCCATTTTTTATATTCCTGCAGCCCCAACAGGGGACTACTGGCGGCTGCTGAACCCGGGGGAGTACCGGGTGACGGCGAAGGCTGAAGGCTTCTCCTCCGAGACTAAACTCTGCGTGGTGGGCTACGAGTCCGGTGCGACCTCCTGCAGTTTTAACCTGGCCAAGTCCAACTGGGACCGCATTAAACAGGTGAAACACTCTGACCCCACTAAATATACAGCAACTCTCAAAAGTATTCATACCTCCTTCAACTTTTTCACATTTTGTCATGCTACAACCATCAACTTCAGTATATATTATTGGGATTTTATGATAGACCAACACAATATTCACATAATTGTAAAGAGTAAAAAAAAAGTAATACATGGTTTTGGAAAATTTCTAGCTATAAGAATCTCAAAACTGTGGCATGCATTTGTATTCCGACCTTACTCTGGTACACTTGAATAAAATCCAGGATTTCCCTCAGAGACCAGGGAACGCAGCAGACAGGTCAGGGATGAAGTTGTGCAGCTGCTTTGCACTAAGTATGGCTAACAGCAAACTTACCAAGACATGTCTGTCAATCTAAACTGGCAGGCTGGGATGGAGAGCACTGACATGATCACATCATATTCATGAGGTCAGACTTGATTTGTGCTCACGCTCTCCATCCAGTCTGACTGACATTGAACTATGATGAATGGAAACGATTTTAATCTTTACATATGCAAAGCTGGTAAAGACATGGCCCAAAATATGTCTTCAACTTATGAATTTAGGGTGTGCGTATGCCACACTTTTTAGATTTCAAAAACCATGTAGCCTTTTCTTTACATGACAATTATCTGCTAATTAAAGTTTGACAAAATGTTCAAGATCTGGTCTCACAGAAGTATAACGAAAGGTCTGCACTGATTTCTTCACAGATCATGGCCCTTCATGGCAACAAGCCGATTCGACTCAGTTACAGCAACTCCAGAGCACAAACCATTTCACGCAGCAGCAACCAGAGAAGTGTGGTTGGTGGCAGCAACGGGGTTTCTTCAAACTCCGTTTTAAGTCCTGAGCGCAGGAGGATGCTCAGGATTTTGCGTATCCGCCGTCTTCGGCAGCAGAATCAACAGAAGTTGAGGTCAATGACAATGCCCACAACAACAACAACAACAACGACGACGACGACGACGACAACGGCAGCAGCAACTCCAACAACATCGTGGTTCGACTCATGGTTCACAGGGGAGGGAGACTCCATCACACCTAGCCAGGATTATAGCTACTTATACAAGATTGATGACTATTAAACCAAAAATCATCTGGCTTGTAACTGTAGCTCTTGTTGTCAGTCATCTTTTTTTTTTTTATCCCAAAAGCAGTGAGAATGTACATGTAACTACAGTGAAAAAGTTTCTGTTCCAAAACAAAAAAACCAATCTATGTTTATAGAAAGATCTGTCCAGCTCAAAGTCCACTCAGTTATTTTTGTTCCTTTTGTTAATGTATGCCTAATGAAAAGATGTTTATTGTGAACGCACATTAAAAACAAACAGCTGAATTATTTACACTGTCGTCACTCATATAACAGTTTACACAGGAGTCATAATTGTGTGAAAAGCAGGTCACGATGGCAACACCATCAAAGGCACAAGTGGGTCCTAATAAAACTGATAATAAACAAGTGTCTTTCTTTTTATAGCACCTCGTCTCTGTCAATGGGCTATCAGTTTTAACAACTTCGACCTGGACAGTAAGGGGGAAACAAAGCTTGGAACGTTTAGTCCAGCTGATCCGAGATGGAAACAGTTCTGCTGTCAATGACTGATGTTCATCTCACTTTCTTCATCTTCATCAGCGGAGAAGGCTGAGAAGAAAACCGGCTCGCACCGCAGGGTGCGTAAATTGACCAGGCAGGCGGTCTGGGTGCTGCTGAAGTCTGGAATGGTAACCAAAAGGACTTCCTGACCATCAGAACCTGGCAGGAGGAGACGAAAATTAAAAAAAAAAAAACAAAAAAAAAAACATACTGACAAAACTGATCTTCTGTGTGGCATGCATGTAAGGTGCACAGTCACACACAGGATTGCCTCGCCCTTTTACTCCCTCAGCATTTTCCACCATCCTCTGAACTCTACAGAGAATGCTGCTACAAACACAACCATGGTAGATATTTCTATGGTTGTCAGACTTTATATAGAGAACATCCAAAAAAAAAAAAAAAAAAAAATCAATCAATCAGGAAGGACTGAAACTGAATCGACAGGTAAACGGACAAACATAAACAATCTTTTCCAAAATACTTTAAATTGAATCCCACATATTTCCACGCTGTGAAGGAACCCTTCATCCGTCACCAACCTTTGATGAGCTTGGACTCAAAGACGGGAGCGTTGCCACTGAAGTATACATGGGGACATTCCTCCAAGATGAAAGGGTCTCTCTGATAAAATGGGTAGCAACCTAAAACAAAGAGACTACTATAGTCATCCAATTACATGTGTAAACTCAGAAAGCCACGTGACTTCTTCCCCTCCCCTCTGCACCAACCTAGCGTATCAGGAGCCGTGGGGGCCAGGTGTCGGAGCCGAAGCGTTTCCTCCAATATCTCCAGATGGCTGTCCATGCTGCTGTACTTCCTAATGTCACAGACGTTCTGACCTGATGTGCCTAAAAACCTTCGCGGAGAGAAACCAAACCAGATCTTAAACACATCTGAGCAATCACTTCGGACGGGATGGAGCGTGTTCGTGTGGGACACCGCCTACCTGACTCCGTCGATGTTGGCTCCGTAGGGATTGGACACCAGCTGCAGTGTGGGGTACACAGAGGACAAAGGGAACATGCATCTGTGAAGGGGCTGCTGAGGGAGCGTGTAGTTGGTGGGGTCGTACTGCCCTGGCATTACATCCACTGGAACGGATGCCTTACGACGAGCAAGAGGAAGTGACACGCGTCATCGGACATACGATCAAGCAGGAACTAATAAACAGCCCGAAAACACTTCATCTTTAAATGACTAAAAAAAGTTTGTATTCCATTCATCTGTTCTGCATCTAGAGCTAGAGTTAAAAAAAAAAAAAAAAAAAAAAAAAACACTACTGCTTGCAGCCTCTAAAGTTTATCATCACTTCTAACATCTGTTTTACAACAGTTACAAACAATAAAACAGAAAGATACCAATCAGATGAACTGTTTAAACAGTTAAAATGTCTAATAACAACCATCAATAAACTCCTGCAAGTCATCTGAAACTTATCTCGAATACTGTCTCTTTAATATTACCATATGACGGTCTGCGTATTTATACAACAGTAATTATCCAAACCTTGCCAGATATAGCCACCCTCACTTTCTCCAGCAATAGCACAATAGTAAAGAGATTATTAATGCCCCAGTTCTCACCACCAGCTGAAGCAGCAGTTCATCAAGCAAGCGGATGGCTTCCACACTGCCAGCCTGAGTCTTCTTAGTAAGATACTTAGCCTGAATAACGCATAGAAATCCAAGTTTAATATGTAAACCTGTTTACAGGGGAAACATTTCTTAAGTATTGCACTTTTTATTAAATTTCTTAAATTTTAAGGTGGATTAGCTCTTTTCACCTTTGTCGAGGCATCTTTGTCCTGGGTGTTTTGGCTCAGGAGGTTTCCGGCCAGCAGGACCCTGGAAATGGTCGCCGCCCCGCTCTGCTCCCCCGTGTCACCGAGCTGGCCGGTCACCATGTCCACCAGCAGCTGCAGGCCCAGCATGCTGTCGGCCTTGCTGCTGCCGAGGCCGAGCCCCGAGGCCAGGAGCACAAACCTGAGCAGACAGCTCGGTTAGAGGCGGCCACTGTGGCAGAGAGGCTGGGATCTGCACATGAGTGAGCTTACTTGTCACAGCTGAGTGCAGGTCTGGGTGTCTGCAAGGGGAGATCAGCCATGCAGAAATCCTCAACTGTGAACTTGCCATCGTTCTTCTCAGCTCCATAGATGGCTATAACGCTACCTGAGAGGGAGAGAACGACGATAAATGCCGTTGAAGACCTGTGATCAAAGCTGTGGCGACAGCCAGTAATAAACTGACCTGTGACACACTTGTCTCTGTCAATTTTGCCCTCCAGTTTAATCCTCTGCAGCTCGTCCTCCAGAATCAGTTCGTCGGCTTCAGTGATGTATTTGTTTCGTGCAGGCTGGGGCAGGAGGTTGTGCTGAAGAAAAATGAATGACAAAAATCATAAATACAAGCGCAACCATGAAGGAACTTGCAAAAATAATAACACCTTTAAACAGGAATGGGTCTTCTTAGTGGGTAACATGTAAAATTAACCTAAATCTTTACAGCCGGAGCTCCGGCTATATGTTTAGGGTCATTATCCTATTGGAAGGTGAACTTCTTCCCTAGTTGTAACTCTTTCACCATCTCTTGCATTTTTTCCCCCCAGGATTGTTGTGTTTACCTTCGTCCAGCTTCCCATCAACTCTGATCAGCATACCTGATCCTACAAAAGAAAAGCATCCCTACAGCATAATACTGGCGCCATGATTCACTGGTGTTTCCATGGTGATTCGCCGTGTTAGAATCATAAACTTAAGTGCAGCTGATCTGTTGAAAGAAAACTAAGATTGCAAATCACCCTGGACCTACCATCGATATAATGAAATATGGTGGTGGTAGCATCATGCAGTGGGGATGCCTTTTTTTCCTTCAGAGACGGGGAAGCTGGTCAGAGTTGATGGGAAGACGAATGGAGCTACAAACAGGACAACCCTGGGAGAAAACCAGTTGGAGACTGCAAAGTATTTTAGACCGAGATTCATTTCTCCAACAGACACAACGACCCAAAGCTCACAGCCAGAGCTACAATGCACTTGTTTAGAACAAATCATTTTAGAACAATCATTCAAAGGCCAAAACTAAATCCTATCAGAAACTCAAAAACCTTTTGATGTTCACAAACAATTCCCATCAAATCTGAGTCATTTTGAAGGAAGAACAGGCAAAAATGTTCTTGTCTTTATGTGCAAAGCAGCTAGAGACCAAGGCTACCCGAAAAGACTTGGATCAATTGCACCTGGAGGTGTATTATTCATGAAAAAGTAATTAAATAAAACCACTTCACAATCAGATGCGACTTTGCTTTTTTTTTTTTTTTTTTTTTTCTGTAACATTCAACAAGGTCTGCCAACCTCCTCACTGATCTCCTTCAGAATAGATGGCTGCAGGTCCATACGTTTGAACAGGGTCCCTACAATGCAACACTGCTCCCCCGTCTCCAGATCACACAGCTTCCTGATGTGTACATCTGCACCTGACAACAGACGGGAGAAAGCTCCAAACAGCACATTTGAGGGTAAGGTAGATGCTTCAGATGTTGACAAGGCGTTCCTCTGTTCTTACCCCACTTGTGTTTAGCTCTCTCTGATAGCAGGGGCCTCATCTCCATGAGACGTGCCGCATAGATGTGAGCATACTGGCGATTGAAGCTCCGCTGCCCGACTGTGAAGCGGTCAGTGCAGGGGCTGTAGTCCAGCGAGGTCCTCTCAAACACCGGGCCCTGGTCCTCAGAGGCTGGGCGGCAGAGCAGAGAGGAGCCCTCCCTCTGAGCACTCAGGTCGGAGAACATGACGGTTCTGGAAATGTGCTCGATATCACTTAAACTGGTACTGCTTGCTGTCCACCGTGTAACTTAACACACAGTGGAGGTAATTCTTGCACAACATGGCATTTTTCAGTACTTTTGATAAAATGTAGCGACTTTACCTGGCAGGAAATTGGGTCTGCCTTAGGCTTTGTCCGTCTTAAATGTAGTATTAAGACGTATTTTCCGACTTTTCTCCAGGTGAACAAAAACAGACGACAATTCCCGCGAAATTACACTTCACGTCACTGGCTCGCGAGACGAATGTGTATTCTCGCGAGGAACTGTGGACACTGCGCAACCAACACTGCAGAACATACACAGACAGGGATAAAATTGTACTCTAACGAACTTTAATTTACCTCCGAAAATATATGAATCCAATAAATTTTACTTTATTTCTAGCAACCAAGTCATATTTTTAATAATAATAATTATTATTATTATAAGAAGAAGAAGAAAAAGTGTTCAAAAGAGCTTACACAGAAAAAAACCTCATACCGTTTAGCATTAATTTAAAATTGTATAATCTATTCTATAGGTATAATCTATTGTATTGGTTTTTGTTTTTTGATCAAATCAGGGAAATAAGTCAGCTTTTCAATGATATTCTACAGTTTGATGGATTTTTACTGGGGTTTTTCACATGATATCGATGATGATCGATGGTAATAAGTTGAGACAGTGAAAATGTACAACCATTCTGAAAAGGATTTGCACCCCTGTTTAAGACATAAATGAAAATGTATCCCACATTACTTAGAATAATTTCCCCGCGTCATTCAGACATAAACAGAATATTCAAAAGTCTGAAAAAATGTTTTTCCTTCGCACAGAATTATTTTCTGTCAACGTCGCTCCCAAGCTCCTCTTTACTTTGTGATCTATGTTAGACTTTTTTCCTGCTTATTTTATTGTTTTCTAAACATGCCATTTCTTACCACAACCGATTTTCATACTGCTAAACAATAAATATAAATGATAAACACATAAAAAACGTCGCAAGGAGATGGCGTCATGACGTGAACCCTTTCTGTCGCACATCGTTGAGGTCACAATAGCGTCGCCATTTTCGCTGCTCTTTGTGCGCCTCTGTCTGCTAAGACTCTTCTGCATTTAGCACGGTTTTCGTCGACTTTTAATTTACATTTGTTGACAAAACATGCAAGGATACAGAGGCCCCCAACAGAACCATGGCCCCAGCCGTCCGGGGAACCACCTCAAAGGCGAAGGGCCCAACAGCAACGGACAGCAGCCGGAGCCTAGCGAGCAGACCAGCCCCAACGCGGGCTTAACGCTGGACCCGCAGAGCTTCAGGAAGCCTGGAGAAAAAACCTTCACCCAGCGGAGCAGGCTATTCGTGGGGAACCTGCCCACCGGAGTCACCGAGGAGGAGCTAGTCAAGCTGTTCTCGAAGTACGGGAACGCCGGCGAGATCTTCGTCAACAAGGACAGAGGTTTCGGGTTCATCCGCCTGGAGACCAGGATCATCGCGGAGATCGCCAGAGCGGAGTTGGATGATTTCGTGTTCAAAGGCAGACCCATCCGGGTGAGATTCGCCACACACGGCGCCGCTCTATCCGTGAAAAACCTACCGGAGTTTGTGTCCAACGAGCTCCTGGAGGAGGCCTTCGCCGTCTTCGGCCAGATAGAGAGGGCTCTGGTGATAGTGGATGACCGGGGCAGGCCCACGGGGAAAGGCATCGTGGAGTTCACCGCGAAGCCAGCAGCTAGAAAAGCTCTGGATAAGTGCAATGATAGCGCCTACCTCCTCACAGCGTTTCCCCGGCCCATCACCGTGGAGCCTATGGAGCAGTTCGACGAGGACGAGGGGCTGCCGGAGAAGCTGATCAACAGGAACCAGCAGTACCACAAGGAGCGAGAGCAGCCTCCGCGGTTCGCCCAGCCGGGCTCGTTTGAGTACGAGTACGCCATGCGCTGGAAGGCCCTGATGGAGATGGAGAAGCAGCAGTACGAGATGGTCGACCGCAACATGAAGGAGGCGCAGGAGAAGCTGGAGGCCGAGATGGAGGCGGCCAGACACGAGCACCAGGTGATGCTGATGAGGCAGGATCTGCTGAGGAGACAGGAGGAGCTGCGGAGGATGGAGGAGCTCCACAGCCAGGAGGTGCAGAAGAGGAAGCAGGCCGAGCTGCGACAGGAGGAGGAGCGCCGGAGGAGAGAGGAGGAGATGAGGCTTCGCAACGAGGAGCTGATGAAGAGGCAGCAGGAGGGCTTCAGGGGCGGCTTCTCCGAGAACAGAGAGCAGGAGATGAGGATGCACATGGGTGGTCACGGCATGTCCATGAACAGAAATTCCCTGGGTGGAAGTTCAGGTGCTGCCGGTGCTGCTGGCATGGCTGCTGAGAGCGCTCCTATGATGGCAGGGTCAGGTAGCAGCAGCCTGCCTGGAGGGGGTCAGGGGGGCTTCCCCAGAGGGCTCCCTGGGCCTGGAGACTATAACAAGCAGCGCAGATTTTGAACCACATCTCTGTAACCCCCCCCCCCCACACACACACACACACACACACATTTTTCAGCTCACTGTATGTTAAAGTTTAAGGTAGTGGATGTTACCCTTGAACTTTTAAATCCTTTTTGTACTTTTTTTTTTTTTTTTTTTTTTTTTTTTTTTTTTTTTTTTTGTTGGTGTTTTTTGAGTTGTTTCAGTACTAATACGTCTTTCCAAATGAGCCATGCATTTTACATTATTTCTGAAATTGTTTTTTGGTAGCGGTAGATGTTTTTGGTCCTGAATATGTTACATTTTCTGTAATAAATTTATGATTCTCTAAAAGGAGAAAAAAAAGTGTTTTATTCAGGATATAAAGGTTTCAAAGCATAATGGGGACTAATATTGTTCAGCACACACCAACAACCTCACTTTTAATAACTAAGCATAATCAGCAATGCACCCATTAGGCATTTCCTGTCTGGTACAGATTTCCAATCATCTCTGTGGTCTGATTGACAGAAGCTCAAATAGGTTCCAACTATGAACCACATTTGCTTACAGTTGCAGAAAATACATTAATATCATCTGTCAAAATGTCCCCAAGGCAGGTATGAATCGGGACACTGCAAAACCTCAAGCAGCACATGGCTCCTTTTCCTACCTAAATTTTAAAAATGGGTACAAAAATTAGAGATGCTGCCGATTCTTGGCTGGAGATTGTGATTTTGACGGACTCTGTTTTTTCTCTCTAATGACGACACACAGGAGACAAAAATGTGCTGGTAATTATGTGATGCCATGTAGTTTTGAATCCAAGGGAAAATTGATATGAATTAACTGATCACATTTATGCATTAAAGCGAATGTCCTTGTAGTTTATTTGATTTGTTATTAAATGCAGAAATGTGTACAAAACCTGTTGGTTGATGAGTTTATTGACCAAAGCTGATAAATACTTGATGCATCTAATCAATAGAAGGGGGGGGGGAGAAGAGATTTTTCCGTATTTGACCTCCCAATGAAGCGAAAATTGACAGATTTTCTGCACTTAAACACCTCATGGGCCAGTATGACTCTTGTGGTTAACTTTTAATGATTCTCTGGTTTTAATGACAGTATTACAAAAGTAATTTACAAGAAAAGCAGCAATTGTTACAACTGTTGCTAAAAAACAAACAAACAAAAAAAAACATTGATGAATACACTTACCGTATTTTCCGGACTATAAATCGCTCCGGAGTACAAGTCGCACCAGCCATAAAATGCATAATAAAGAAGGAAAAAAACATATATAAGTCGCATTTTGGGGGGAAATTTATTTGATAAAATCCAACACCACCTAGCTTTTAGCCCGCGATTGGCTTTTTTTTTTTTTTTTTTTTTTTTTTTTTTTTTTTTTTTTTTTTTTTTTTTTTTTTCTTCATTTCAGTAAGAGTAACCTCCGCTTTTCGCCAGTCCCTTACAAGTTTCTCGCTAACTCCAAACTTTCTTTCGGCTGCTCGATTACCGTTTTCGGCTGCATATTTTACTACTTGCAGCTTGTAATCTGCAGAATATGATTTTCTTTTCGGTGCCATTTTTGTTAAGCCCTTCTCAGTTTTTAAAAGTTACCGCCAACGTTGAAATTATCAACACAGGCCTAGAGCGCCCTCTTGTGGTTTAGTGTGAAAATAACGTGAAATGATATACCGGTAATAATGTGTTAATAATTTCACACATAAATTGCTCCAGAGTATATGTCGCACCCCCGGCCAAACTATGAAAAAAAACCGCGACTTATAGTCCGGAAAATACGGTATGTTACCTATAATTATTTTAATTTTGATAAACTATAGATCAAACAGCTAATTTTAGCAGCAGTTTTAAAGTAAAAATGCTCCTTGGCCAGAATCACATACCTTGGAATATTGTACCTTTGTGTTTCCTGTAAGTGTAGGAGCCTTTTATCAGCCAGCTGATGAGCAGGGTGCAGCAACAGAAGAGGAAGGGGATGGGATGTATTATTCTTTGCATTAAAATGAAAGAATTATATGAAAAAAAAAAAAAAAAAAAAAAATCCTTTGGCGCTTTTGAAACTTCATTTTTTAAATCTTAGTTTACCCATATCTAATCTCACGCACTCATCGTGAGATAGAGTATGTTATCATCTCATTGTAGTGCTCGTGCAAGTTGTTGGCAGAAAAAAAGCAAAAAGAACCTCCTCAAAAAAATAAAATAAGCAGCTCAAACTACCTATGGTATGGTTTTAAATAGATCTGCACAAAACATCAAATCACAAGTGTCTTTATAAATCTAAATGACAGACTGGAAGCTGTTGGTAGTATTTTTTCTTTCTTTCTCCATTTAGAAAGAAAATGGAGAATATATACTTCTCCATTTTATACTTATATTTATTTAAGTATAAAATATATACTTAAATAAATATATACTTTATTTAAGTATATATTTATTTAATATATACTTAAATAAAAGTATATATTTTATATAATAAAATATATACTTTATTCTATAAAGTATAATATTATACTTTATAGAATAAAGCATAACATTTTACTTTACTATATAAAGTATAATAACAAACATCATAGTATTTTTACACTTTGCGTGCCAAAGCTATATTTGGCCAGTCAGCTAGCCTCTCGCTGCTCTGGATGTGCACACCTGGTGTTTAATGTTCAGTAAGATAAAGTTCACAGAGAGGCGGGAACATCAAGATGGAAAAGATAGAAATGAGTGAAAGAAAATGTGGGCTCTTTACAACTGATATCAGCGTGACAATGTTCAACAACGTATGTGGATGTTTTTCTGACATTGCATTTTTACACAGTTACCAATTACAGACTTTTAGTCTTTTTTTAAAAAATTACTTTTATATTTTAACCTTTGTGTGAATTTGCATGCTTCCATTTTGCCTGTCACTTTTATATTTGTATTTTTATTTGACCTTTATTTTTAAATTTCATTAAGGAAATGAATTTTCATTTTCAAGAGAGACTTGTTCCAACATTTGCTGCTGGGACGCCTGCATTTTCAAACACATTTGGAGGGCTTTTCAGTCAAATACAAAGGTTTAACGTAAATGTACAATATGGACAGGTAATAAAACTAATGAAAGAAAAGGACTACTGGTTTTTGTTTTGTTTTGTTTTGTTTTTCAGTTTTTAGTCCTTCACAATGTTTCCAATCTTATTTAAGACAACATGAAGTTTATTTTGTAAAAAAAAAAATGTTTTACCAGTTAGAGTAAAAAAGAAAAGGCTACACCGAGGATTGCTTTAAGTTGGTACTGACAAGTTTGTCCTAAAACTGGAAATGATTTTTTTTTTATGTTTTTGAAATAATAATGCTACTGATGCCAACTACTTTCCAGCCACAATGATCAAAACTACAAGAAACAGAGGCTTGAAATACACCGTGTGCACAATTATTAGGCAAGTCTTATCTTTAAGGATTATTTATATTAATCACCAACTACAATGGTCTCAGTTAATCCAACATGTTTGTAAACCTCAAAATTGAATATTTAAGAAAGTAAAAGTGAAGTTTTGGCTTTCTTAGGAGAATATCTGTATGTGTGCAATTTTTGGGAAACTACTATTGTGCAGAATTATTATTATTATTATATAATTTATTTATTATACTTTCCAGGGTTGATCTTTGATATATAAAAACTTTGCAAATTTTCCTGGTCCATTATTTTTATATAACTGGCTGGAATATATTGAAGAATTTTATTACAGCTCTGAAGAAATTTCCCAAGGCAAAGGCCCATGGGAAGCTCCATAGATAAAACAAAGGCATAAAACATTGCAAATCTGGTTTCAAAATGCATTAAAAACTTAAATAGAAATGAAAGAAAAAAGATTTATGTCAGGGCACTTTTAAGGAGTAAAACTACCTTGTCTAAGTGAGACATTTTGAATAAACCACACATCACTGCAAAATAATCATCTACAGACACTGGTGTTTTTTTTTAAAATTATATTAAAAATCTTATGTCTCAGTCTCCTTAAATGGCAAAATAATTGTTTTGCGGATTTTTCTCTCAGTGCCATAAATTGGGTCTAATCACAGTTAGAGATAAGTGTAACACATTTATTACAGTCATACAATACTCTTATATATCGTTTCTGATGCTTTTTTATCTGATAATGAAGATGGGGTTATCAGTTCCTGTTATCTGAGTCCAAGAAGTCAGCTTGGCTTGTGAGGAACAAGAGCTCCATAAACAAAAATCGATAAGGTTGTGACAGTAAAGAGGGGAAGGTTTTATCTGAACA
The DNA here is from genome assembly GCA_014839685.1 of Anableps anableps. Lineage (NCBI taxonomy): Eukaryota > Metazoa > Chordata > Actinopteri > Cyprinodontiformes > Anablepidae > Anableps > Anableps anableps. The sequence continues at coordinate 13,143,007 of CM026066.1, read as the reverse complement.
TTGGTTCTGTGAGTTCAGAAACAATTCAGATGACCATTTTTTGTGATACTCTGAACCCTGAAGGGCAGATTCCATGATGTTTTTCTACAGCTCATGTTGTGTAAGGCCTCTCTTCGGCTATAATGCTTTCGAGCACCTAATGACCAAATTGGTGCTGAGAAGTGACATTTCTCATGAGAAAAATGCAGCATAATATAAATTAAAATAATTCATTATGATATTTCTGGCTCAGTGTCAAAGCACCTAAGGGACGTCTTTATGGGAAAAAACAACTAAGATTTTTCTGTTTTATTGAAAACCAGATTTTTTTTTCTTTCTTTTTTTTTTGTTTTTTTTTTTACAATTCTTTAGATGAATATTGTGGGGCATGTCAGTTTTCTTTTATAATTTCTCTTACATTCAGTTTCATTGGGTTATAATTTTAGCGCAGACAAAAGCTACAGGTTTTTTCTAATTCAATCTAAACAGTAATTTCCTTCTGTTATTAGCATTTTACATCAGTATAATTTTACACAAGACTTTTACTTTTGATAAATGTATTTCTTTATTACCTGAGAGGAGCCAGTGTAACAAGACAACTTTCCTGTCAAATCATGAAAAAGAGAAGACATGGGATTATGGTCTTGATGTGAGAATATTTTTAAGAAAACAATATACAAATCACACTGGATATTTTATCTAACTCATGTTAAAAACTTGGCTTTTGGTAGGAATGTAATTTAACTTCCATCCTTCCTTATGTAACTCCAATTCACAGGAAAAAAGGTGGGGTTGTTTTTGTTTGTTTGTTTTTTTGAAGTAGTGGTTTATTCAATATAAAAATGTATTTCTATACTACAAAGTTCACCCCAGACTGTCTGCAACAATCAGCTTGTTAGACAAAGTTTTATTTATAATTCATGTCTTCCAATTTCTTTATTGACATAACACAGAGGCTCATTTCTTTTAGCAATATTTTAAAAACGGAAAAGAGAAGAGAACATGTCATTCAAATAGATAACATTTCTATGATGGTATTTATTATTACTCATCATAGACCTTACAGAAATAACATCTTCACTGCTGCACATAAAGCAAATGAACATCCAAGTGAATTATCCATAGAAGAAAAAAGGAAATGCATGTACTAATGAATATATATATATATATATATATATATATGAAAGTAATGTTGCTCATGACTTTTTTGTGGTTGCAGTAAAATAATAAAGGGAGTAGCAAATCTGGAAGCAGAAAATCATCATAATTAACAGGAATAATGGCTTATAAATATTAGTCTGTGTGTAATTAATCTATATAATATGTTTCACTTAGTGAACTGAGCTACTGAAATAAATGAACTTCTCAGTAATGTTCTTATTTACTGAATGGGTCTGAATATGAGATAACACAGTGACCAGTTTCTCTTCAACACTCATCAAAATGGGAAAGACAAGAAAGGACATCATTCAAATAAGCCGGATGTTCACTGAGCCTGTTTGTCTAATAACAGCAACTCACCTAAACTCTGAATATCTGCTGTCAGAACAATAATTAAAGCTTTTTAAGACTCTTTTACAATGTACATTTATAGAAGAGTGGGAAATCTTTTTTTAAAAAAATACATTTGAATGAATGTTTTTTATGCCAGGGTTGCCAAAAATGTCAGGAGAACAGTAAATGCAAAACATAATGTGTGACATTTTTAGTTTATGTCTTAGTAAAGGCTGCCGAGCTTATGATACTTCTAATAGCATTATGTGGCAGATTTTAAATATATGACACAAACAGCTAATTCATCTTACGAACTGTTGTCATGCAGTGTTTAATTTAACACTTTCTTTGAGGAAGAACTACCTAGTTGATATTACTCTGCTTTTTGACCAGAGATAGGAAAAAAGAGGAAGATCTTTGTCATGATGTGTGGTTGGCTGTCTCAGACCAAAATGCAGAGAGGCAGAGCCAGCAAGCAGTCGTTGAAGATTTAACTAAAGAATACAAAAACACAGTAGGACACAGGAATCCAGAGCAAAAACAAAACATGAATCCATAGAGCATAACAGGAAGATAAAACAGAGAAACAGGCAGTGATAACAGGAGGAACGACTTTTAGCAAGCAGAAGGAACCAGCAAGGAGTGGGAAAAGGAGAGGAGCTTAAACACTGGGGAAGTGAATGCTGGAACAAAGGCTGGGGCTGATGACTAAATGATAGCAGGTGTGGGGAATTAACTGGAGTGGAGACTGAGGAGAGAGAGAATGGCAGCAGGGGGCGAGGGAGAGCAACAGGGAAGCAAGGAAAAGACTCTACATGTAACTGAGGATAACGAGACACAGGGAAATAACTAAAGTCAGTACTAAAGTCAACTGAAATATGGCTGATCTAATAAATATAAGAAACACAGGGTGACAAGATACAAGGAGAAAACTGGACGTAAGGAAATAACTGGGATGACTAAGAAAAGACTTTAATGATCAACATAATTTAAAAGTAACTGAAATACTCAAACTAAGCACTGGACAAACCAAAGAGATAAGCTAGACTGGGGAAAATAGGAAATCAATACAAAGAAATGACAGCAGCAAAATCTAACAGAAGCAGAGGATAACTAAAGAGTATACTAAGTAAAACAGAAAGACCGATCTAATCAATATGCTGGAGAATAAACATAATCTAAAATAAACTGAAATACTCAATCTAAGACTAGACAAACAAGAAATAAACTAGGATAAGTGAAAATCAGAATTCAACACTAAAAAACAACAAAAGCAAGAGTCCAAAAGAGGCAGGACCTGACAATCTTAGATAGAGATGAATTAAAACATGATGACAGTCTGTCTTCTGTTTATTGCTGTTTTTATCTGTTCTTGTCCATATTTATCAGATTTATTTCTTCCGTTTTTAGCTGTTGAACAAGCTTTGAAATAAAAAGTCCACATGTTATCTGAATGTTATTGTTTTTGTTTGTTTGTTTTTTAAAGAAAAATATTTCTTTAAAATTTAGAATTCAGAAAAATAGTCTGATTCTCCCATTTCTAGCAATAAAATACTTATTTTTAATATTTTGCAAATATTAAAAGGTATATGAATGGAATCCAGATTCAACACAAACGGTGGCATATTAGCAAATCCAAAATGTCATATCTTTAATTTGATTATTCAGTTTGATTAATCTTTACCTAAATAATTCATAGATGACTGGATTTCCTTTCACTGGATCATTAGACTGATCTAGCAATAACTGTCAGAATCCCAAAATCCAGATAAATAGATGATACCCAGTCTGCTAAACCGTGAACTCTGAAGCGTCAGCTGATAAATGCACTAGTCAACATTTCTTTTTCTCACTGTGAACAGAAAATCTTCAGAATATGTCACTTTCAAGCCAGAATTGAACACGATTCATGGATCAACATTAGGCAGTGGTTCAGACCCACTGTCAGATCAAGCACAGTCCTGCCGTTTTCATCCTCTGCTTTGAGTTCTGCACACTGCTGTCTGAAACAGTATATTGTGCATGCATGACAATTTGCAAATTTCTCTCTTTCTGCAACTTATCAGCAAATGATAAAACAGAGAACATCTCTCTATCTTCCCTGATTCTTCTTGTCTTCTCACCATCTGCTTTTATTACAAACTTTCTACCAACACCTTCGCCCTGATCATCCAGACGTTCCTGTGGTATAACTGCAAAGCCTGGAGTGTCTTCCATTATCACTGCACCGACCTTGACATAATGTGATAATGGCATTTATCACAAGGTTTATCTTAAGCAGGAGATAGGATTCAAGAAATGATTTATCATCTGGCTTGTGTGCATATTAACCAGCCAGTATTGATACGGTGCAGCAGGAACTTTGGACAAACAAACTGCTTTTAGGAAAGAATACGTTTGTCAGAAAGAGACAGTGAGTTTGAAGGAGATCATATGGTGATCAAACAATACACTTTTTCTACAACTCAAACCAGGTATTAACATATACTGTGCAAAAAAACACAGAGAACCTTTTTCTCTTATGATCTGATTTCAGAATAAACAATTTCTGTTTTAGATCAGTTAGGAGAAACAAAATTATTTCTATTTGCTGAACTAGAGAATAATGAGGGGAGGTATTTTCATGGAGAATGTTTCTTACTTTTGTCAAATTCATAAGTTCCCATACTGATTGTCATCATTTAATAGATTCACATCTTAAAGTCTATGAGCTGGGGTCTTTCTGCTTAGAGTTCACATGTTCTCCCCGTGTGTGTGTGTGTGAGTGTGTGTGTGTGTGTGTGTGTGTGTGTGTGTGTGTGTGTGTGTGTGTGTATCCTGCCTCTCATACACACCTTTTCAGATCTTCCCACCAAAACTCTATGAAACTCAGATGAGGACTTTGTGACTCCAAAACATTAATTTAGTTTTTTATGTGTATGTAAATATCTTGTTTCATCTTAAATGATCCTGAAAAGGTTAAATTCAGTTTCATCAGAGAGAGGTGAAAACAATATTCAGATGATAAAAGGAAAAAAAAAAGTTTTTCATTCAAAGATGTATCTGAAATTTATCAACAGAAATACGATAAGTCAGAGACAGGAACTAACAGTGTACAGTCACCTAGAGCTTATGAAAAACCTGGGTGAGGCTGTTTATTTTGTTTTTTTTCCCAAATAGTTCCTCCAACTTGATGGGCAACCATATCCTAATTTAAGTTAATAATCTAATAGGGATATTGATCTTCCATTGCTCTGATTGGTCGTCTGCAACATCACACCAGATAAGAGAGCTGTGACTTCACAGTAGTAATGACGCTGGAAAAGTCAGGATGGTTTTCTTCCATCTACCTTTAGTTAGATGGACAGACAGTAGAAGATCGAGGACAGCTCAGACTCTGAATCCTACTCACTGTCTTTACCTGATGTATCTCCCAAAAGGACAGCAGTGATTATCAAACGCTCCAGCCTCCTCAAAGTGAGGACTCTGATTCACTTGTTGCCGAAACACTCCAGGAATAATGCTTCGTGTTGCAGCCCTCGTCACATTTCTGGCCTGTCTGGTGAGTAACATGATGTTTGTTTTTGCATTGGCAAACTGGGACCAGGTGTTCTGTTACCCAACTATGAAAAAGGATAGAAGATATGAACTGAGACACTTAAATTATTTCCTTATTATTTGTAATAAAGCAATTCATACTGTCACAAATGTTTTGGGTTTTTTTTAAAATGCTACGTTGTTATTAATGTTTTGAGTGCAAAAGATTTGTTACAGGATTGGTGCTTGCTTGAAATGCCCAGTAAATCATCTGGTAGTGTCTCCAAACAGAAAACATTCATCCATCCATTCATTGTCTACACCCGTTCATTCCTGCAGCGTCATGGGAGGGGGCAGGTGCCTAGCTATACGGAAAACATCCCCAGTAATTTTATTAGTAATCAACTTAAGGGTTTGACTGATGTGTTGAAAATAAAACACATCACAGAATTTGAGGACATACAATCCAGTTAAAGCAAAAAGTGCTACACACTAAAAATGTCTCCGAATTGTGCTTAACTCCGACTGGAAGTCTTCAGGTACTTGAAGCTATTGTTGCCCATTGAAATAGTTTCAGGACTTCCGGTTGCCTAGAATGATTCACTAAGAGTACTTCTGAAAAAACCAAGATGGGACAGTGCAAGTGAAATGTTTGTGGCAGCTGGAGTCAGCACTCTGCAGGCTGTGCTTAGAAATCTAATGTTTATGTTTATATTTCATTTAAATGAATCTGAGAAAAAAAATTATCATGGCTTTAGTAAACACACAGTTGAGCTCCACACCACACCATTCACAGCTGTGGAGACACTGGTACAGCTGTCTATCTTTTTTAAAATTTTCTTTTGATGATGGTAAATATGTATATCTAATTGGTTGGTTGTCATCCAGTTTATTTCATATATATATATATATATATATATATATATATATATATATATATGCATATATGTATAGATATATATATATATATATATATATATATATAGATATATATATATATATATATATATATATATATATATATATATATATATATATATATATATATAGTGAGCTTTCCTGTCTTAAGAACATCGACACATAGTTGCCCTATTCCAAAGGCATGTTCTTTTATTTTTCCCATTTTGAAGAGTGGTTAAAAGAAATGAGCCTCATAATTGGCATTAATTCCAGGAAAACATACAGTCATGGATTATTAAATAATAAAAGCATTTAAAAAGCTTCAGTAAACTTGTCAGGGGTGCTGCTAATTATTGCACAAGTAATTTTGTAATAAGACAATTGCTTTTTCACCTACTAAATATGGTTAAATAAAAGGCAGATTTTTTTTTTTTTTAAATACTTTGGGGTGAGTAATATTGCCACTGATATATAGGATTAGTTCGCTTTAAAACTTCCCCCAAATGTTTAATCAGAGATATTATTGCATTTGGAGGCTGCTGTAAATTCATTACCTTTTAAACCAGGAGTTTCTAAAATGCAGCCTGAGGGCCATTTGTGGCTTTCTGAATGATTTTGTGCAGCCTCCAACCACAATTCTAGAAAGGAAGGAATCGAAAAAGCACAGAAGGGTAATGCAGATAGAAACTTCTTTGAAAAAAAAAAAAAAAAATCTTTCAGAACAATATTTTTACAAACAAATAAAATCATCCTAAAATTTAAAAAACAATAAATAATATCAGGTACCAAACGAATTATTTCTCATGTATTAATTAGGTTTCTGCATTCATCTTAAGTTTGTAGTAAATAGAACCAGCAACTCTTACTTAAAAAAACAAAGAAAGAAATTCTTCTTGCTCAAATAAGAAAATTATCTCTCCAAAAATGTTAGAAACTGTTGGCTTGTGTAATAATAACATAACAGTGCAAGACCCTTTTTATGTTTTGGATCTACAGATTTACAGATCCATTTTCAACAAAAATATTTTGTTCATTTTAATAAAATCTTGAATGCTTAGTTTATTGTTGAGCATATAGAAATTTTAAAAAAGTTCACAACATTTATTTATACATTTTAGTTAACGAAAACAAATCTTCGAGGCACTCAAGTGCTTTTCACAAGCCGATTTTGGCCCTCATGGGGAAAAGTTTGGAAACCACTGTTTTAGACTATTGATACACTACATGTACTGATTTTCAACTATCCCGCAATGCTGTAGCCACAAACTGAAAGATCCTGCCCTCCTTAATACAGCCAGGCCCATACTGTACCAACATAAAAGGCCTAGATACGGTTTTCAAATAAGCTGAACACCAGGAAAAAATAATGTCATTTTTGGAGACATGTACTGTAGTCTAATTAAACTAAAATTAAAGCATTTGGCCACAATGACCATAGTTACAGGAAAAAAAGCTCATAAGATTGAGAAAATCATCTCAACTGTGAAACACAGGGGTGAAAGCATTATGTTGTGTGAGTGGATTGCTGCTGGAGGGACTGGTGCACATCACAAAACTGATGACATAGTAGTAAAAAAAAACATTATATGATCATCTTCAAGTAAGAATTCAAGAAATCAAGCAGAAAATCAAAGCTTAGGTAAAAATAGATATTACAAAATTGTTATGTGTTTTTACAGTGTATGTAATTGTGTACATTTAACTGTATATTTCATCTTTATTCCTTGAAATTAACATTTGGATAATCTTCAATTTATTATCGATACAATGTAGTGCGGGAAAACATCTTATAACTCATCTTTGACATTAATGAGTTATTTCTGTAAGGGATGGACGTATGGTTAAAATAAAAACATCCTTGCCTTCTCCACAGGCATCCTCACAGGTCAAACACAGAGCGGGTTACTGTGCCTTCTATGACGAATGCGGTCGCAATCCAACTGTGGGAGGAAGCCTCATTCCTCCTATTGTCCCATGTCTCAACTACAGCCAAGCGCAACAAGTCACAGAAGACCATTACAGAAAGCTCAAACAGGTTGGTTCATCACCTGGGTAAAGCAAGCTTAGAAACATTGGGACTGTTTTTTGTCATTTCTTTTATGAGGAGGATTGAAATGTCCTTCCTACTGCAGGTGTGCCCCATGTTGGACCAGGGCGAAAACAACACCTATGCCTGCTGCTCCATACAACAGCTCTTGTCTCTGGAAATGAGTCTGACCCTATCCAAAGCCTTGCTGGTTCGATGCCCCTCCTGTGCTGAGAACTTTGCCCACCTGCACTGTGCCACCACCTGCAGCCCCAACCAGACGCAGACAGTAAATGTCACAAAGGTCATGAACGTCACTCACTTGGGTAGGCCGAGGGATGCAGTGGTGGCCTACCAGGCGTACATCAGCAGCACTTTTGCTGAAGCTGCCTTCCAGTCTTGCAAGAATGTCAGGATTCCAGCCACAGGAGGCTTTGCCATCGCCACCATGTGTGGTCGGTACGGATCTAAGCTGTGCACAGCCCAGCGTTGGTACGATTTCCAGGGGGACACCAGCAATGGCCTGGCCCCACTAGACATAGACTTTCAGCTGATGAAGGAGAATGACACTACAGGAGTACCTGAGGGGATTGTTCCTTACAATGGCCATGTTATAGGGTGTAATGAAAACACAACATCAGGCGGGATAGCCTGTTCCTGCCAAGACTGCATAGATTCATGCCCACGTGTGGCACCCCCACCTCCACCCCCTGAACCTTTCAGATTGCTGGGAATAGATGGATTTCTTGTCATTTCTATTATCTTACTCTGTCTCCTGATACTTGCCTTTGTGGGTTACCTCTCTGTGTCTTGCTACGTGAAATCTAAAAATAGAAAAGATCAGAAGAAAAATGGCAGTAAAGGGAACAGCAAAGACAAGAATGGTAATGAAGTGGGTCAGCAAGTCATCAGCCCATGGGAGGTGACATGGGCTGATAAAACCAGCTTAGCAGCTCAAGCCTTCTTGAGTCGGAAGTTTCAGCATTGGGGAACCCTCATGGCTTCTTATCCCCTCACAGTAAGTAGATATAAAAGAATCTGAACCACCTAAATACAGAAAAAGATCAGCCAGATGAATACCTTTCCATCTTCATTCAAGGTTCTCTTGGTGGCAGCCATCATTGTGGCTATTTTCTCTGTTGGCCTCAAGTCTATCAAGCTCACCACTGATCCGGTTGAGCTGTGGTCTGCTCCCAACAGCAGGGCCCGGCAGGAGAAGGACTTCCATGACAAACACTTCACTCCCTTCTTCAGGACTAACCAGCTAATCCTGACAGCACCAGGAAGAAAAGGCCACATTTATGACTCATTACTGTTTGGGAAACAGAACTTCAGTGGGCTTATATCCAAAGATCTCATCATCGAGCTTCTAGATCTCCAGAGAAAAATACAGGTAACAAGTCAAGAGCATAAATCAGTGGTAGAGGTGGTTTAAAAATCTACTACATGTTGCTTTATCTTACTGTTGTTTCTTTTTTTTGTATTGCTGTAGCATATTAAGTTCTGGTCAGAGGATCTGAACCGCACAGCAACCCTGAAGGATGTGTGTTTTGCACCACTAAACCCATCCAACCCCTCCCTGACTGACTGTGCAGTAAACAGCTTGCCACAGTACTTCCAGAACAGCCTGGACAACATTAATGCTAAAGTAAATATGACTGAGCTGGGAGTGACCCAAGAGGTAGACTGGAGAGACCATCTAATCTACTGCCTTAAGTATGTACTGATGTAAGAAAGAGTGATGTAAATGTTCTGCAGAAAGTTCAAATGTCATAACCTTCCCTTCTTATGCCTCTTCTCAAGCTCTCCACTGTCCTTCAAAGATATCACTGATTTAGGAATGAGCTGCATGGCAGATTATGGAGCTCCAGTATTCCCATTTCTAGCAGTGGGAGGCTACAAGGGTGAGTGCCCTAATGCTTCACACAGAATAAATTTTCAAAGCACTCTAAAAGAAAAGGCCTTTCAGCTAAATTGAACATTGCGCGTCATGTTCTTTCCCAGATGACGAATACATCAACTCTGAAGCCTTCATCTTGACCTTCTCTCTCAACAACTACATTCGTGACAATCCCAAGTTTAAAGTAGCTCTGCAGTGGGAAACAGAGTTTCTCAAAATTGTCCAGGATTACCAAAATAACCCAGCGGCCAACTTCACCTTTGCATATATGGCTGAGGTAGAGTAAGCTAAGGGATATCCACCGTTTCACTTTTCGTGTTTTCCAACTGTCTATTTGTTATATCAGCTTTAGAGATAATGTCAGGGCTGTCCCTGATTAAGTGTCATCAATGACATGCCATCGATCTTTTGCCTACTGGCTGTAATCACTTCCTATCCATAAAAAGAGGTTGTTATCACCAGTTTTCTGATAAAGAATATTGCAGCAGCTTTCTTTCACCAGGGCATTGAGTTCTCTCATCTATCCTGTCTTTCTAAGACTCTGACCAATATGAATTCTTCATGACCTGTTGGTCTCTCTCTCTGCCAACAGAGGTCCCTGGAGGATGAAATTAATCGGACAACAGCAGAAGACATCCCAATTTTTATGATCAGCTACGCTGTAATCTTTGTGTATATCGCGGTGGCACTAGGGGAGTACTCTTCATGCAAACGCTTACTGGTAAGACTATGGAGAGTAAAGTTAGATTTCAGTACAGTGGAGTACTTCAACATCACACATCATTTTTTTAGCTGCTAAAAGACAGTCTGTCTACCTGTCAATGGTAGTCAATTAAACAAGTAAAATGTTTCTACCACTACTATAATTCACCTACAACAGCCTGCAAAGTCATTTGTCCCCATTCTGATCTTCATTTTTGTCAAGTTAGAACCACAAGTTTCAATGTATTTTATAGGAGGTTTATTTGATTGAGCAAATCAGCTGAGTTCATAATTATGAAGTGGAAGGAAAACAATACAAATACATTTGACTAATAAAAATCTGAAAAGTGTAGCTTGTGTTTGCGTTCAACCCCCTTTACTCTGATACCCCTAAATAAAATCCATTGCAATCCATTGCCTTTGAAAGTCACCATATTGGTCAGTTCTGTAGCTGTTCACAGACCTCAGAAGCCTGATACAGAAATTTGTAGAGAATAACAGCAGCTCATAAAGTGGACCCTTAAATGTAGCAGTTGAGAGGATTACTTAGTTATATTTATGTATCAAAAATCATCAGTCCTGTTAAATAAAATCTGTAATTTTTTTTTATTAGTCTGACCTATTAAAAACACTATCTAAAAGTTTTTTTTTACTTAAATTAAATTTGCTTAAATTAGCAATACCATAGGACAAAGAAATAATGGCATAAAAGCCCCCTAATTGCATCCTTTAGAGAAAGAAATGTGAAGTATATAATGTAAAAATATATTAATTCTCAACATATTATAAATTCAGTTAAAACTGAATGATTATATTGAAACTGGTTTCTCGTGGAATCAGTAATTACCTATTAGTAATCTCACTGTTATTTTTAAAATAATAATTAGGTTAATAAACAGAAGATAACATTAACTAACAAACAGTAAAACAAATGCAAGGAAATTTCTGAAGGGAATTTACAATGAACATTTGAAGTATAACTAGATGGTGAAAGATCTAACTTTATCAAGAGTAGTTTCAAGATCTCTGTCGCGCTCAAATGTATAGACAAGTTTTTTCAAATAATTTGGAGTTTTTAACAAAAAACTTAATCATAAAATCTTAATCATTAACCTTAATGATAGAACCAGACAGGGTATTCAGTCTCTCTAACCAGCTTAGGGTTAGAGAGACTGAACTCAAGGTTCCATTGTTCTACTTGGCAACTAACAACAACTAAACTTGTTTGGTGTGTTAATATGTATCGGTCTTTGTCTGCCAGCCCATCATTGTCATAACTCTCTTCTTCTGTCTCAGCACAAGATCAGTCTGAAGAATACACCCTTTCAAAGTTTAGAAAATGCACCACATTTAATTCTACTATGAAAGAGGGGCAGAATTTTCTAACAAACATTACAATTAGGCCCCAAATTATTAATACTTTTTCATACTACTTATATTATGAATTGTTTTTTATTTGACCAGAAAAATTAATTCTGATTGAAAATGAGACAGGGATCTCTCAAATACCTCAAAAGATTTAAAAGATTTAAAAGCAATTCTAAAAGGAGCATTGTTTTTTTCTTTTAATTGTTTTTATTTTCTTATTTTCTTTAAATGGCGCGTCCAAAATTATTTTTGCTCTTCTTGAAAATCATTGGAAAAAATATTTATTGACATTATAGCAATCAAACCCTTTTTTCCTTCTTATAATAGCTGAGCGAGCCTGGCCATTGTCTTCACACTAATGTACGTGCTGCTAAATGTGCTGATGGCAGAGAAACAACTTACCATTACAGGAAAATTGTTTAGCTGCTATCATCGATGGCTATGTTTTCTAGCCTGAGCATTCACAGTAGGCTCCAGTGTAGGTAACTAACTGTAGCCTAGCAGAGAGCAAGGGGGTGTGTGTGTGAGCAGCATGAGAGTGATTGACAGCGCTAAACCACTCCTACTGGCTCTGATTGGATGCTTCTGACCAGGAGCGGTGTGTTTCTGCAGATGGCAACAGAGTGAGAAGGCAGAGGAGCTACATTTTTTCACAGATTATATGTCTCATGTTATACTGTCATGACATAGTGACAGTTTTAACAAATACGTAAAAACATTGTTTATAAAAGTTACATACTGCAGCTTTAAGCAGCATTATTTTACATCTTTTGCTCAGCATCGAAATGTAACATTTATTATAACAGCTTCACAGTCACAAACTTAGCATTTGAAATGGGTTTAACAACTGCAGGATGATTATTTGCATCAAATAAGACTCAATGTAATGTCACAGTGAAGGCCTTTTCAACATTCTAGGTCAGAGTGTGATATGTGTACAACTGTGTAGGCATATACTGTACATGCAGAAAGTCCGAATTCTGAGCATCTATAGCACACCAACATTAGTAAATAAACAGCTCCATAAAGGTGCATAAAAATGCATACCATGTTTTCAGATTTGTATTCATAAAAAATTTAAAAACCATACACGTTTTTCCTTCTACTTGATAATAATGCACTCTTGTTGGGGACAAATCTTTGTAAAAATACACAGAAATTTGTGGTTTCAGAGGGGCAAAATGTAAAAAAAAGTATTTAAATAGTGATTAGTTTTGTAAGACTTTAATCTAAAATGTGGTGAGCTTTAGATTGCAGTGTGATCAGTTAAAAATGGACCCAACAAAGGCGTAATCAAATTTAGACAACATAGAAAACCTAATCAAATAAATTATTGCCAAGTTTGTCTTTCCTCTAGTATGTTTAGATCTGTTCCCCAGTGACAGAATCAGTTTAATAATCATACATATCAGGAACAGGTATGCTATTATTCAAAATTAGTTGACAAATATTGGCATATTAGCACATTGGAACATCTGCAAAAATGTGTTAAAATGCATCCCCATGTGTAAATGGCTGTTAAACAAATAGCAGTTCCCATGGGCTCCACTTCACAGTTTGTTATTGCTTTTTAGCACGCTAGACAGATAGGTTATCGCTGTTGTTAAACTATAGCTTCATTACTTTGACTGTTTTGCTATAAAAATAAAATTAGAAAGAGTCTCTTTTGATGAAAAGTTGCTTATTGGTGAGAACGATAAGCTCACACTACTACAGTGTGCTTGTGTCAGCTGCATGGTGCTTATCTTAACTCTAGAACATGTACTGTTTGCTTATTGATCATAAAGTTTTACAATATTAAAACAGTGATACAAGGAATTATATTGGGGAACATTTCCAATAGTGATATTTGTGTTTGTGTTGTAGGTGGACTCCAAGTTTTTGGTGGGTTTGGGCGGAATTCTGGTGGTGGGCTGTTCGGTTCTGGCCTCCATGGGTTTCTACTCCTGGATTGGGATCCCGTCCTCGTTGGTCATCCTTCAGGTTGTGCCTTTCCTGGTACTTGCTGTTGGAGCTGACAACATCTTTATCTTTGTTCTGGAGTACCAGGTGTGTCTGTTGTTTCACACCAGGAATCTGTAGCATTTCTGCCAACTACAATTGTAATATTCATTATAGTAATGTAATATTACAACTCCATCCTTGCAGAGGGATAAAAGGAAGATTGGAGAGACACAGGAGAAGCAAATTGGCCGTGTGCTTGGAAAGGTTGCTCCCAGCATGCTCCTGTGCAGTCTCTCAGAGTCTGTCTGCTTCTTTTTAGGTAGTTTTTTTTTTTTTTTTATCTCCACAATACCAGAAAATATAGATGAAGAGCTTTGTTCATCTTTGACTATGTTTCTGTTTTGCCTCACCAGGGGCCTTGTCCACCATGCCTGCGGTGAAGTCCTTTGCCCTGTATGCTGCTCTGGCCGTGCTCATGGACTTTGTCCTCCAGATCACAGCCTTTGTGGCTCTGTTGTCCCTGGATGCTCGGCGCCAAGACAACAACCGCTGTGAACTGCTTTGTTGTGTAACTGTGTCAACCCGCCATCCCAGGACACCAAATGAGGGCTTTTTGCTGCCTTTCATGAGGAAATACTATGCCCCCGTCCTGCTGCACTGCGTCACCCGGATCATAGTGGTAAAGCTCCTAAAACATCAGAAATAACTTAGGAAAAGTCAGTTTGAATCACTCACTATTTCATGCTAAATAGCCTTACAAAAGCATTTAAGTTACAAACACACACTTCAACGTGTGATTTGCGAGGGATTTTATGTGATAAACCAACACAAACCAGTGCATACTTGTAAAACAGACAGACAGTGATACATGAATAAGCTTTGATCTATTTGTATTGGAGCACCTGCTGTATGTGTGGGTCATTGCCCTGCTGGACGGCGAGCCTCCGTCTCTTGCTCTGAATTTACCTTCCTCTGTGTTCTCATCAACTCTGACCAACTTTCCTGTTGGAGCCTTCCTATCATCATCCTGCACCACCATGTTTCACATACAAAGCATTCTGCATATAGCCCTAAAAGATTCCCTTTGGTTGTATTAGGTAAAAGCACCTTCTTCCACATAATTGCTTTTTCCTCTATGTGGCTGATGGCAAACAGTAAACAGGACTTCAATCAGGAATGACAGCAGACTAATTATTGTCCTGCTAGCAGATTCTGAGTCTCGATCAGGGGTCTGTGGCTCTTTGGTCCTTCCATACGGTTTCTCTGAAATCAACTAATTGTTTTAAATATAGATATTACAAAGGCAGGTTTTAGCCATTTTTCAGGTTTTTTTATGGAATAATTACATTGAAATTCCACAACAGAATGACACTAAAAGGACAAGTAATATTTTTTAGATCTATTTTTCTTGTCATTGGGCTGAAACTAAGTGCCTTTTTTAACAAATAGCAATATCCTATAGAAGTCAATGCATTATCATCTTTTTGCAAAAGTATTTTGTTTTTCTTTATTTTAAAACCTGAAAATAGAAATAAAATGATGGTTCTTTAAAAATCCCTGTAGTGGATCTTTTCAAAGGTTCATGCAACATTTGCCACTCTAGTTTTAATCAGCTGGGTTGACGGTAAAAGTTGCTCTTTTGGTCGTAAAGGTTGCAGACCCCTGATCTAGATGGACATGTCTGCGATTGTGTTATGCTCATTTTCAGGTAATAGACTAAATGGGAGCTGTGTGAAATGTTAAAAGTCTGGAATGTTTTTATATAACCTGAACCTGCTGTAAACCTTTCTACAACTCACTCCCTGACCTGTCTGCCATGTTTTTTGGTCTTCATGATGCTGTTTACTCTCTGATGTTCTCTGAAAAACCTCTGAAGCCTTCATAGAAATAAATAAAATAAATAAATAAATAGAAGAGCTGGATTTCAATAGAGATGCTGTTACACACAGGACAGCCCCATTTACTAATTAAATTACTTGTTGCCCTGGATAATATTTAGAGGTGTCAGAGTAAAGCTGTCTGAAAACAAAAGGATCCCACACTTTTCATTTCTAAAACATTTTGAAAAGCATATATCATATCATTGGTGTTGTGTTGGTTTATTGGATAGAATCCCAATAAAATACATACAAGTTTATTGTTCCAATGTGACAAACTGGGTAAATCTTTAAAAGATTTAGCGAGTTATAAACTGTTTATTCCCATCAATTTTGTGTTTCTCATCAGATGCTGGTTTTCATCTTCATGCTGTGTGCTTCATTATTCCTCATGCTGAATGTAAAAGTGGGTCTGGATCAGGAGCTGGCAATGCCAAAGGTCAGTTGGAGCCGCATCATTCATGATCACCTAAAAACACAAACTCTGACCTCTTTCTTTGTTACCTCACATGGATTATTCTGCTCTGCTGCAGGGGTCCTACATGCTGGACTATTTCCACTACCTCTATAAATACTTTGAAGTTGGAGTTCCAGTTTATTTTGTAACAAAGAAGGGATTCAACTTTAGCACAGTGGAAGGAATGAACGCCGTCTGCTCCAGCGTGGGCTGTGATCAGTTCTCAATGACTCAGAAGATTCGATATGCCGCAGACTACCCTGAACGGTGAGTCAGTTTTAATCTTAACTGGTTCAAATCTGAATATCAGAGAATACAGCTAACCTTTGTATCTGTTATTTCTTTCTTACTGCATAAATTAGAATTTCTGAATTATCATATCATTTCCTGGGAGGTCACAGATTCTGTTTATTTTGTAGCTATAACCTCTAATTTACAACCCTGTTGGGTTAGTTAATGATGAACTCAGTTGAATAAATGCCACTGAGCTTGGCTGAGACAGCAAATATCTCAAACTTGTGCTCTTCTTCTTCTTCTTAAAAAAAAATCCAGGCAAAATTGTGTTTCCTAGAAGATGCTTAGATACAGCACAAAAAAAGAAAAAAAAACACGCTCTGTACTGTAACTTGCATAAATTCAATAAAAATGAAACTATTTGCTGTTGTTTTTCAGAGAACAAATCAAATAGAGTAGTGCTAATCTATTGCTGGAACAATCATTCACTTACTGGCTGAACTTTTCTCATAAATGACAAACAATACAATAAATTCATCAGTAGGTGTTTATTTCCCAACTACTTCCTCATGAGTTGCATTTGAGCTGTTTACTTTTATAAGTCAAGTACGTTTTTACACTTGGGGAAAAATATGGGGATGTATGCAGATAAACAAGATCAGCATGTGACATTTAAAATATATACTGATAAACAACCAATAATAATAATAATAATAATAATAATAATAATAATAATAATAATAATAATAATAATAATAGACATGCCACTTGTAAAAATAGCCCAATTTCTTGTACCTATTTCCGGATTCAACACACATATGCTTTACTTGAATGGTATGTTCTCTTTTCTTTCCCATTTTGAAGAGTGATTAAGATAAATTAGCTTTACTAGACATGATCATCTTAAAAAAGTAAAGGATACAGTACATGTAAAAAAAGAAAAAAAAAAAAGAAAAAAAAATCTCTGTTACAATTATGTTTACAAGAATTGTTTGGGTGCCAAGAACTTTAGCACCACTGTTTATAACGACTAACTGCATCTGTCTCTATTTTTTTTCTTTTATATATATATATATATATATATATATATATATATATATATATATATATATATATATATATATATATATATATATCCACATGACATCCTGTATTTCCTAATTCATCCTCTGATTTGGTGAAAAACTCATTTGTATTTAATGTGGGATTTTTTTTTTTTTTTTTTTTTTTACCCACTGAGTAAATGAAACAATTTATTTTAAGGCATTTTACACACCTTTACCAGGGGTGCCAAGAAGCATGGAGAGCACTTTATTAGTTATTCTTCAAAAATGAACTGTTTTCGTTTACTCTGAAACATTTTATTAAGTCATTTGGTTTTGACCTATCACATCACTGTTTACAGTCTGTCCTTGTTTAACTAACCAATGATGTGAACTGTAGATCCTACATCGCTATTCCTGCTAACTCATGGGTGGATGATTTTATTGACTGGCTGAACCCTGAATCTAAATGCTGTCGTCTCTACACCAGTGGTCCAGATTTCGGAAATTTCTGTCCTGCAAATATATGTGAGTCCATTCCCTGTAAACAACACTTTAACAAACATCTGTAAATTTATTCAAACAAGTTTTAATGTAAACGACACATTTATCCCACTCCTTTGTGCCACAAAAGCTGGTTTTCTCTGTACAAAGAGATGCATGCCAATTCCTGAAGATGGTGTCATCAGACCCACTATGGAAGAGTTTAATCGCTTCCTTCCTGATTTTCTGGGTAACAGACCTGACCTGCAGTGCTCCAAAGGGTGGGTAATGAAGTTGAAGCATGTAGAGAAGCTGATTACATGACAAAAACCACTACCTCACATCTTCATACCTCTTCTAACAGTGGTCTAGGAGCCTATGACACATCAGTGGTGAGAGACCAAGACGGAGAAATTATAGGTATGTTTTCTTACACTTTAGGGCAAATGTTTGAAAGTAAAATAAAATTTCAATTATCTCCAAGTTGTTAGGGGGGATGTCAGTAACATTTCTGACTGTCCTGTCATCCCAGCCACTCGGTTCATGGCGTATCACACCCCACTGACCAACTCTCAGGAGTTCACAGCTGCTTTGCTAAAAGCCAGAGAGCTGGCCAAAAACATCACCTTAGTCATGAGGAAAATTCCAGGCACCTCACCTGATTTTGAAGTATTTCCTTACACGTAGGTGTTTTAAACAACTTCTATCTTCTTGAACAAATATATTTTCACTTCTACACAACTGCAAAATTTCCTGCTTCATAAAATGAGCATTTTGTTTCTGACTATTACCGTATTTTCCTCCTCTTCTTCCAGGATAACCTATGTGTTTTATGAGCAGTATCTGACCATTGTGAAAGAAGGCCTCTTCAACGTCTCCCTTTGTCTGCTGCCGACCTTCGTGGTCTGCTGCCTGCTGCTGGGTTTGGATCTGCTCTCCGGCTTGCTCAACCTGGTCACCATCATCATGATTGTCGTGGACACCGTTGGGGTGATGACATTATGGAGCATAGATTACAACGCAGTGGCACTGATCAATCTGGTTACGGTAGGAGAACAGTTTTCTGGTAATGTTGAGCAGTTTTATTTATTTATTTATTAATTTTGACTAAACTGTTCAACTCAAAGTACCACACACCAGCAATCACAGTGCAATCATAGAATTAGCATAAAACTGTGTGATGCAAATGAAAATGTGACTAGTTGAGAGGTCCATGCAAACTCTGGAGCAGCGCTACAGAGATCCACAGCTCAGATGGGAGAATCTGGTCTTTTTCAAAGAGAGGCAAGATGAGAGGCATAGTTGAAAGAAAGCCAGTAGCAATACCACTTCCTGTTTGCCAAAAGCCAAGAAGGGTACACTGCAAATATGTAGAAGAAGATGCTCTGGATAGATAGCTAAATTTAATGTACAATCCGCAGCAAGATTTGCTTTGCAAAGAAAATTTCAGTTTCTAAATGTGCCACACTGGTAGAGAGATACCCCAAAAGATAGTGAAGTTTGGTTCTTCTAAGTTTTGACTTAGGCTAAATAGAAATGAAAACCTAGCTTTTCAACTTTTTATTGGTAAACCATTAAAAACTCTATGTATCACTTTTTTTCAGCTTCACAATTGCTGCTTTGTGATGGTCTATGCATTGAATAATAACAAAACTATTCCAAATTTTGCTATGAGCAAAAGTTGTTAAAAATGTAAATCAAATTCTGGAGAATATACCTCGGGCACTTGATGTTTTATGACCCACATATTCTGACTTAAGTTTATTCACTTTGTAAAATGGACATGAGGTTGTTTTATTACATGGGATTTTAGAGTTTAGAGTTGTGAAAAAAAACTGTGAATATGAAGCTCCTGGGCTAGAGGGAGTTTTGGTGCTCTACTCTGACCCTTCTTTGGGCAACCCAATTGCAACAGACAGAGATAGATGTCAACCTTCCGGTCTTCAGCCCCGTCAACATCAATTTAGTTTTTCTGCAACGATTTGTCCTTTCTGAGTCGAATCCTCATCAAGCATGCAATAACTTCTAGTAATGTCTAGTAATGCATCATTCATTAATAACTCTGATAGGCCTGTAAAGCAGTCACTGAACAATACCAAAAACAAAGATGCCATAGGGTGGACAGTTAGACATCTTTGTAAAAGTAATATGCAGCTATTTGAAAACTAACTGATTCCAAAGCAGTTCAAGCCAACAAACAAGCATTTTGTAGGGCTTCTGCCTCTGGAGGCCACTCCCTAAAAGACCAGCCCAGGGTGCCGCTTCATTATACATTAAGTTCCGTATTGTGGGCACATTTTCTACTATTTTCTGTTAGTTTATGTTTTCTATAGACATTAATCTATTTTATCAGTAGCTCTTTATATTTGGGATTATCTTCACCATATTCATATTTGATGTGTTTGGGATTTTTGTAGTGTGATCCTGTCAAATTCTTATCTTTTTCTAAAATGTGATAACTTTGTCCAAACAGAATTAAAGTCACCGCTCACTATGAAATATCCAGTTATGGATGAACTCTATACTTAAGTATTTAATCTATGTAGTGATTTTTTTTTAGTTTATTAACCGTATAATCCATGCTATTTGCAGGCAGTGGGCATCTCTGTGGAGTTTGTGTCCCACATGACGCGATCCTTTGCTCTCAGCACTAAGATGACGCGCATTGAAAGAGCAAAAGAGGCTACAGCCACCATGGGTAGTGCAGTAAGTAAACTCTAAATTGTTTTTTTAAACATCTAAGGCTAATGCTGATGGATGAAACCAGATGTTAGTTTTGTATGACACTAAGAGTGTAATTGTGAAACACACTAACAGCTGCCTGAGGTTAATGTTCTTCTTTTCGTACCCTGAAGGTGTTTGCTGGTGTTGCAATGACCAACTTGCCAGGCATCCTCATTTTGGCGTTTGCCAAAGCACAGCTCATCCAGATTTTTTTCTTCCGCTTAAACCTTGTCATCACTCTTCTGGGGATGGTGCACGGACTCGTGTTCCTCCCTGTGCTGCTCAGTTATTTTGGTATGAATATTAATTTATCACTTGTTCTCATTTCAGGGCAACAGATGGTAGCAGTGGAACTAAGTGATCCTGCTCCTTGTTTTTCAGGTCCTGGTGTAAATAAAGCAGTGCTGCTGCAGCAACAGGACAATCAAATACAGGAGACGGAGATTAAAATAAGCGAAGTGCAGGATAACATCTCCTATTCAGAGGATGAAGCAAAAAAGGACTCTGTCTCAAAGTCCAGAAGAGCATCAACTGAGGTCCAAGAAGCCTCACAAACAGAAGAAAAAGACGTGAGAATAGACCATTTATGAACATCAACCATAAAAACACATCCCCTGCTTTGATGAGCAAAACTCCTGTGTTAAATATGGAAATATGGAGCGAGGACGGACACAGAGGACTCAAAGCACCTATGGAATCACGTTTGCAGCTTCATATGGAAATCATTAACCCAACTTTGCACCTCAATCAGAAAATGGATTTCTGGGAAGGATGATAACAACCTGAAGTTGTGCAATATTTGTAGAAATAAGGCAAAAGCAGGCTACTGCAACACAATGCCTTGAATTTGCCATTTCTGTAGATTTTTTTGTACTTAATGTGGTTGGTAAACTGTCTTTCGCCTGTGGAGTGCTGCATAGAGCACTCCCTTTACTCAAAACAGCTGAAGATGCATGAGTGAATAAAAAGATGAATGGATGAGTGCTATTTTGTGCACAATTCAAATGGGATCCTTGTTTAGCGCTTCAACAGAGCACACTCCAGTTTTTTTTTGTTGTATTTTTTCAGTATGTTTGGTGCATGAAAATGTGCAATCACCAAAAAATGTTTATGAAGTACTGAAATGTCCTTTCCTTTAAAAACAAGTGAATAGGGGTTTTTTATGAAAGGTAATTAAGTGTTACTGATATAATGCAAAAATGGTTCTGTTCTAACATGTTTGCAATTTATTATTTTTTATTTACTTACTAACTGCAAAAGCTACAATTTTCTGCCTCCACAGCACTCACAATACTTTAAAAGTCTTTATCATGAATGAAAAAATACCAGTTTTTGCATTTGCAAAGGCACTGAGAGGATTCATAGAGGACTTTTTTTTGTTTTCCAAATGCAACATAGTTAAAAAGAAAATATTCTTGTACGTTTAGTAAAGTTGTTTAAAACGTTTGAATAAAATAAAAATAGACAACTTATATTGTTCTACCAAAAGTCTTCATAAACAAGTGATTTTGTGTCTTTTATCCCTGCTTCACTTCAGCATGTTAGCAAGAATCATCTTGATATAGACCGCAAATGGTGCAGGAATCATTTCTCACAAAGAATTAAAAACAAAGGATACACCAAAAAGTCTAGTCAAGAGGAAAAGCATCCTGTTAGCATGATGTCACCATCACCATGTTTTACTGTAGGAGTGATGTGTTTAGGGAAAGGGGATTTTGCATGTTGGTGACATGGCAAGGGAATACCACACTTTTGCGTTTGAAAACTGGTTTTTATCTATGTACATATATAGATGTGTTTTCTTGTTTCTCAAACCATACATTACACCATCACAGAGTTCATGGAATCTGTATGAATTGCTCAGCAGAAAAAGACGAGGATGATAGTCAAAGTAAAGTTGTGATCTTTGATCCCTCATCACAAGCTGTCATTCATTAAAAGCTGATAGAACCACAAGGGCGTAAGATTATATTAGGAACATTTATCTAACACTTCAATAGGAAAGTGAAGGATACATGGTTTTCAAAACATTTAGAAAAAAGTTAGAAGTATGAAGTTAATTTTCATTTTGGTGCTTTTTGCTCTTTCTTCTTTGCAAAACAGCTCATATTTTCTCAGACTGAATGAAGACTGGAAAATTTGTTTCTAAAACTAACCCTGTTTTAAATTTCTCCTGTGTTTTCTTTCTGGTTTAGAGCTGAGTTATCTTGTGCATAAATGCACCTTGCTTTATGTTAATGTGGGAATATCCAACCAGTGGGGAATATGATGGGAATATCCAACCATCATACCACTCAGGAAGGAGACAGGTTCTGTGTCCCAGAGATTAATGTATTTTGATCCGAAATGTGCAAATTGACCCTCCCCAGAACAAAAGCCAAGGACCTTGTGAAGATGCTGGCTGAAGCTGGTAGGACTGTGTCATTATATACAGTGAAACTTGTCCTGTACTGACATTGGGTTGGAAGACCACTCAGGAGGAGGAGGAAGCCACTAATCCAAAAGAAACATAAAAAAGTCAGATTGCAGTTTGCAAATGTCCACAGGGAACAAAGGTCTGAATTTCTGGTGAAATGTCCTGTGGTCTGATGAAACTAAAGTGGAACTGTTTGACCACAATGACCATCGTTACATTTGGAGGAAAAAGGGGAACGCTTGTACCATCCCAACTATGAAGTATGGGGGTGGCAGCATCATGTTGTGGGGCTGTTTTGCTGCACTTCATAATATAGATGGCATCACGCGCAAAACAGACATTAAGCGGAAATATTGAAGCAACATCTAAAGACATCAGTCAGGAAAGTCAAAGCCCTGATCTCAGTCATATAGAGTTGTAGGCAGATCTGAAAGTGAAGAGTGAGGCAGCCTACAAAGCTGACCCAGTTCAACCAGTTCCGTCAGGAGGAACGGACCAGAACTCCAGCTAACTATTGTAAGAAGCTTGTGAAAGGAAACCCAAAACATTTGACTGAAGTCATACAGTTCAAAGGCAATGCAACCAAATACTGAGGAAATTCTGATTTTGAAAACATAGATAAATAAATCTGGCATATTCTTTCACTCATTATTGTGGCATTTAGCAAATAGAAATAACGTAAGTAATTCTAACTGACCTAAAACAAGGGAACTTTGGTCGGATTTAACTTCAGAGAGTGAGAAAAAAAAAGGTCTCTTAATTGGTGTATGCAAACTTCTGGTTTCGACTGTATATTTCCAAAGTCAAATGTGAAATTAAATATATTCCAGGCAATGTAGGAAAAACAGAATCAAGACTTATTCTGGGTGTTTCAAATTTTGTTTTATTAACAATGCATCCCTTTGATAGGATTGTATGTTTCTTTAGGTCATCAATGCCCCAAAAACATACTGTACACATTATACAAGGGAAACACAATTCAGGCAAAAAAAACAAAAAAAAAAAAAAAAAAAAAAAACAAAAAAACAAAAAAAAAAAAAAAAAAAAAAAAAAAAAAAAAAAAACAATTAAATTATAATACAGTCTCGAGGAAAAATATAAATAACTTTTTTCTTCTCTGGTTGAACTCACTATGGTACAGACATATAATAAATAGATCGGATCTGACATCACTCAGCGGATCTATGAATCATCTCTCTTTGAGTCCATTTGTGTAGCAGCATTATAGCAAAAAACAAAAACAAAAAACAAGCCAATGGAAACAGGACCCTGTTCCCCTGGAAACCTTTTACATATACTTTAGTCATCGCACTTCATCGCTCCCCTCCTCGGTCGTCCTCCAATAGTGATATTGAATTGTGGAAACAGATCCAGGGTGGCAGCTATTCCTACAATGTATGGCGACATGAAATGGCAACCTATGATTTCTTCAAAAGAAAAAAAAAAAAAAAAAAGAAAAAAGAAAAAAAGGGTTTTATAAGCCAGAAATAAGTTAGGGTGAAACACAACTTTGCCATGCTTGTTGAACATGCAGTAGAGGGTGAAGCACAGAGGTAAAGAAGGCATTGTGATGAGAAGCTGCTGGTTAGTGAAAGTTTCAGGAACATCTGTGTGCATCTGTAATCAACCTTTCTACAGATTACTTACACAAGCGAGCATCCTAAAAAAAAACAAAACCAAAGAGAGAAAGAGACCAACCCATCTTCTTTGAAGCTCACTAAAGATGCAAAAGTGAAAAAAAGAGAGAAAACATTAAAGGCCCTAAGCAAATAAAGTATGAAATAAACTAGCATTAAATTACATGCTATTCTCCTTATTCACCGAGTAAAGGTGGCAGATATAATGCTTTAGAAAATACACTAGGGACGTTTGATTGTCTGTGACACAAGAAACAGAAAGGTTAACAGGCTGTCTCTGCTGACAGGAGGCTTAAGGTTCTAGGGAGTGGTGAGGCAAGAGAAGCGGGATGGGTGGGGGGTCTGGACCAGGACGGCCCCAGTTCAAAGCAGCGGGATCCGTTGTAGTGTTTTGTTTGAAGAAAAGAAGGCAAGGTCCGAGGAATCTTCAGGCAGACGTGACGATGTGCCTTATTCGTCTCATTACAGGAAACAACCTAAATCTGCAAAAATTATAGCATGATTTGATTTTTAAAAACTACTTAAGAATTTTTTTTTTATTATTTTTTTTTATTTTTTATTTTTAAATACTTTGTTGTCCTTTAGTTTTACGATGACTTAACTGTGAATATCTCTCAGTGTTGCCAATCCGTGTGGAAACAGTTTTTGACTAAACTGCTGTTAATTTGTGTTTTTCTGAAACAGCATTACATGTGTGTGCACTCATTGAAGTCTTTTGTTTCCAGCTCAGGAGGAAGAGGAGCGATGCTCCTCTGTTTCAAGCAACAGAAACAAGCCCAACGTTCCTCTATCCGGAGAGCCTCAGACCCGCTTTGCTTTCCACAGTTGTAAGGAGCCCGGACTGCAGCTGTGTACTAAGCACAAGGCGGGTTGGGGTGGGGTCGGGGGGAGGTGGCAGGGACGATCAGGACTCTGCAGGCGGGTTAACGTCCTCTTCGACGGGTTTTGGTAGCTTTGTCAGGATTGCTTCAGCTTCCTCGTACATCTGAGAGATGGAGATACAGTGATTAAACATGTGGCCGAGACCAAAACCAGAAAAAAGTAAACGAATAAATGAACGGGGGGTCTCAGCGAGGACAGAGTTGAATTCCTTACTGGCATAAATTGCACATCCTGGAAGAGCTCTTGTATGAAGCGCCTTGAAGTCAGACGAAACATACAATGGGATAAGAGGTGGGACACCTCGGAGTACAGGCAAATGTCATCGAACGCATAAGGAAACTTCTCCTTTATCCTGAGGAGAGAGGAGAACTTCAGCTGACCCTCAAAGTTACAGGCGGGTGGTTTTCTGTGCCCGACTGGTGTGAAAAACCCACTCACGTCAACAGTCCTGTTTCGTGGCCTTTGGTTCCGACAGAGGAGCTGAGGTTGATGATGAGGCGGAGAATCTCCTTCCTCAGGAGGACGCGAGAGGCAGGGCCGTCATCGGATATCGCCTTCCCGCCTACAGAAGACATTTAGCAGCTGTCATTATATACAAATAAAACGCTTCTACATCTTTAGCAACCTGTTTCTTTTGTGCTTTCCAAATGTCATTAATTGTTTGTTTTCTTCATAAGGGCATTTTTACTGTTTCTCAAGTCAAGGTACATGTAACCCTGCTGTGTGCTTTTAGTCTTTCTGGGGTTCTGCGTATCTTTAAAGATATATGGTAAATCCAAACTACTATTGTATAACACCAGGGGTCCTCAAGGGCCATGTCCTGCACATTTTAGACAAAACTCTACTTCAATTCACCTACTAGTATTAGTACTAGTATTCATCTAATTCAATTCACTTACTAGAGTCATTAGCAGGGCTCTGTAATTCATGCAGAGCAGGTACTAATTTAGCCGTTTCAGGTATGTTGGACCTGGGACACATCTAAAGGTTGCAGGACAGTTGGACGACTTGAGTATGAGACACTTGCCCAGCATAGATTCAACACGCCAAGAGTGGCAGAAAACGAACACTAGATATCACCCTGTACACACTATTCCCCACAGAGAAACATGGGAAGCTGGTCAGAGCTGATGGAAAGAGCGACTTGTAAGTTTGGTTTATCACAGTGGGAGAGAAACCACAGAGTCCATTAAACTCCTACAGCAAACTGTGGGCAGCTAGAACTGTTGTGGTTCCAGTTTACCTTCCCTGTCTGTGTTAAGGCTCTTACCAATAACGACGTCCCCAGGCGTGGGCGTGCTGGAGATCGAACCCTGTGACACGGCAGCATCGCTGCAGCCCGACACCCCAGAGAACTTCGACTGAGGCATCACCTCCAGACGATGACCGCCCTGACCACCCCATGAAGGGAAGTCAACATAATCTGGGAATAAAAATGAGAAGCAAAGATCGTTTTTGATATTCAGCTGCGACTCAAAAGCTTTTCCACACGAGATGAACACGTGTTTGGCCCCTCACCTGTCCGAGCGTGTGTGCTGTTGATCTGCGGCTGAGTGGGGTAGCCGAGGACGCTGGCCCCTACGCAGTACAGACAGTTCTCCTCCGAGTGCTCCTGCAGACCTGTCTCCTCTGAATCCACCATGTGGTTCTGAGTTTCGCCTCGGGACGCAATCAGCTCAGAGATGCTGAACTGCTGCTTCAGTAACGGGAGAGCAGGCCGATCCCCTGCAGAGGTAACCAGCATTCATCTGAAAATTCACTCCTTTCTTGCAGTTTTATCGTTTCATCCAGCATAAAGTGACCTTTACCATCTCCGTCACCGAACAGGAAGCGTTTCCGCTCTTCAGAAGGCGGGCTGATCCTCTGCTGAAAGTAAGTCGAGTCTCTGATGTGGAACATGTCGTTGATGTTCATCGGCAGCGCCAGGCCGATATAGTCGTCGGTGCACCCGAAGGTGGCGCTGGAGACCATAGAGCGCACCGAGGAGCAGCGGTGCAGGGTGCTTTGGTTGATGGGACTGAGCAGCTCTTCTTTGTCCAGAGAGGCGAAACTCAGAGCTTTCAGGAACCTAGGGAGGGCAAGAGGAGAGGTGCGTGAGAGGATCCGGGGGGAGAGGCTGGGACAGAGAGGGAACACAGGGAGTAAGTGAGGATGTGTTGGATAAAACCACACGGGGGGTTGTCATACTAGATTTAGGAAAGTACTCATCAGGTTTACACGGAGCAATCAACACTATGGAGGCAAGCGTTAAAAGATTTATGACTTACTAAGATTATCCATTTCCAAAATTCCAGACTTTTTTCCGGTTAGTTTTTAATGACACCTCGCACATTGGGAGCATTTTTTTTTTTTTTCACAACTCATGTAAACCCAGGCTTCACATCCAGCAGTGTGGTGAATGGCTATTTCAATGTTTTATATCATGTGGACAAATTCAGTTACCTTCCAAATAATCTGAACTGGATTAAACAGATTAAACAGAGATCCCTGAAGCCAGTTTGTGATCAGTGACACCTTTATTCCCCAACTTGTCAGTTTGGTTTTTTTTAGCATCCAAACCTGAAGAAGTGAAATGCGCCTTTTTCAGTCGTTTTTGAACATGTGTGGCAGGCCTGCACGATACTGGGAAAAACTGATTGTGCAATTTGCTACAATGCTACAATTATGGTTTTTGTCTATATTTGAGTTATTCTTATGGTGATAATATTGGTAAATTTTTGCAATGACAATATCAATTGTCATATGTGCCTATTTTCTTCTTTCCTCTCCTTCCTCATCTGTGCTTCCATCACTCTGTGACCTTTGGCATTTTGGGCAACGTTATTAGTGTTCAGTGAGCATCGGCAGCCGTGAGAGTCTGTCCAACTGGCTGAACGTCACATTAGCATGAAAATAACAGTTGGAATATATCAGCCAACAGTTCGCGCTCCAAACAGTCCTTTGCGATGTGAATATTGCACAGATGATATATTTGCGATATATTGTGCAGCCCTGTGTGCTGATCTGTCAGCAGCTCAAAGTCTAAATAATCAGTGAGTTGGAAATCAATCCAAAAAACTAATTTCTCGGAAATTCAGATTTTTACTTTTTAAATGAAGGAATAAGAAAAACTTTGGAAACGAAACTCTTTTGTTCCTCATACTTAATTTTCATTTTCCATGACTCATCCAAGGTTGGAACATATCAAAATAAAGTTTCATACTTCTCCAGACTTCAGAGGAATCCTGTTCAACAGCTCAGAATCCCACTCAGACCTCACCTGTTGTTCCAGCTGTTTACTCAGTAACTCGCCTCACCTAACGCATCCATTTCACACGCTTCACAGGGAGAGCTGCACCATGTCATGAAAACATGCGGTAATTATGGTGAATCACCCCATAATTATATGACTTGCGAGAGGAAAAAAAAAAAAAGTAAACAGAAAACATGTATTTCTGCTTTGGGTTTACAGCAAACATGGACCTCAATTAATGAATAGTATTTACAGCTACCAGAAAAACAGAAAGCTGTTTTTGAAGAAGTTGCTGCTGGTTGACTCACTAAATATATCACAGGCACAGGGAGCCTGAATGCTTCATACTGCCTAAATGACAAGATAACATTTATTGCAGTCCAAGAACGTTTTTTTTGCGATATTCAAACAGAGTACTGTGATATTATGATAATGATGAATTAGAGATGTAGTGTGCAGCCCTGTTCACAGAACACATTTAAAATCCATTTATTATAATTACAGTCACATCTGTAATTTAATTTCATATTATTTAACCATTCTATGTCAGCGTGGTATGATTATACAACCAACAACTTGGATGAATGATGCCTCCACAAGTTTAGATTTTTTTGTGCACTTTCTCAAATCTGCACAACAAGCTCAGATATATACATACACTGCCACTAATAATGCCAACACATTTCTACAATTAAAATGCATGCTTTTAGCAGCCCTCAACAAGGCCCTGGCATATTTCTCGTTGAATAACAAACCAAATTTTTTATCAGATATGGTAGAGCTCAATTACATGTATTGCTTTCCTGGCAGACTTGGCTTTTAATTACAGCCCATAAATATTCTACAAGGCTATTCCACAACCTTAATGTTAGCCTGGATTATCCAGCCCAAACCTAGTTTGATCGTGGATTGGGATTATTGTTCTGCTTCAACATCCAATTTCGCCCATGTAAGTCAATCTGCTCCCCTAAGATAAAAGTAAACTGGTTGTGCTGTAACACTAGCGTTACTCTCTACAATGACACCAGTTTAGCGTGAACATTGACTGAGATTATGCTGACCAAGAAAGAATTGCCAAAACTGGCACGTTCAAGCTCTACTGAAATCTGCAGCTGCCCATATAAACAAGAAAATTACTTTCAAGAGAGAAGCTTTATGATTAAATGGAAGACAGATTGAGGTGTTTTGGCCACAACGGCAAGAAAAATGTTTGAAGGAGTCAAGGTGAGGCTCTCAAATCTAAGAAAACTGGACTAACTGTCAAGCACGGTGGTGGTAGCATCATGCTGACGGGACCTTTAGCTGACAGTGCTGCTGATGCGTTGTTGAATTTGGATGAAAAACAATGGATGGCTATCAGCAAATTCCTCAACTTCACCTCAAATAAACAGGTAGGTGGTTGTAACTTGGAGACAGATGTGTGTTCTCAGATGAATGGTCAAATATATGTCTGGAAATATACCAGAAGCTATAAATACAAAAATCACAGCATTTTTATTGTGTATGATCATTCCACCCTGACGAAAAAAAAAAAACAAAAAAAAAACCCTGTTTAGATGAAGAATTAAAAGTCAGGAATGATGTAAATCTCTGACCAGTGCTATATATTTCATTTGCTCATTCTATGATCCTATGATCTAACTAGAGGGACATCAACTGCAGGTCAGGTCTGGAGCTGTTACTAATCCGCTACAAGCCGAAACAATCAGAGCTACAAGGAGCGTCTCTACTGAGCAGGACATTGGGCGGGTCCACCCACCGCGGGATGAGTGTTCTGGACAGCCTGCGGTATGGGCTTGGGACGGTGGGTTCCGGACAGGTACGCCTCCTGTCTGACAGCCTGACGGACACAACAAGAGGTGCACACAAACACTTACGCTCGTCATTGCCGAGGGGGACGGTAATCGAACCTTGACCAGGATGACAGCTACTAAAGAGTCACGTTGATTTAAAATTAGTGAACAAACAGTTGTCACGTTTGAAAAAGAAAAAACAGGAGAGAAATCTAGACATGACCAACCGCGCCCCCCACCCCCGTGGTTTCGGCTGACCCACCTGCGAGGTGTCAACCTGGAGTCCAGGCTGCCAGTCTTCATCGTGATGGTGTCGGTGAACAGCACGTCTTTGGCAGGTGAAGCCAGAGCTTCACTGTGAGACAGAGATGGGTGTATCCTCTGCTGCTGCAGCCTCTTCAGCGTGGCGTAGCCCAGCGCGTCTCTGGGGCTGGTGTAGATGAAGCTGCAGTCAGCCAGGCTTTTGATGGTTGTGACAGAGGGGGACTTGAGTGACTGAGCTCGGCGGGGGAGAGTGTGCGAGGAGCCCAGCGGTACCAGTGAAATGTTGGAGGACTTGGAGGAGGACATGTGGTTGGTTTGAGGCTGGGGGCTGAGGGAGGAGAGAGTTTTAACAGTCTTGGCTGACACAACAGTGTTGAGGCTCACACAGTCAGAAGAGTCTGGTTCCACTTCGGGATGCTCGGGGTTTCCCACGGTCTCGCGGGAGGGGCTGGAGCTCATGGAGCTGATGCCGCTGGTTGTTGTATCCGTGTTAAAACTCTGGCTGCGGCTTTTAAACTGAGTACCCCCACCTCCTCCACCCCCTCCCACATTACCTCCGCTAGAGGAGCCGCCGTCTCCCGCGAGACGCTCGCGGCTGCTCTGCTCCCTGTGGTGCTCCACCACCCCATGGCCGCTGAGACCGCTGAGTCCGAGGCCTGAGCCTCCTCCCCTGACCAGCCTGCCATCCACAAGCTGCTCCTCAGATCCCCCCCTGGTCCCAACGAAGGAGGTCTCCAGGCTAACTGTTGGACTCTTTGGCATTCCCCTGTTATTAAATACTGAGGTGAAGACATCCCCCTGGTTGGGGCTATAGACAGAAGGTTCCGTCACCGTCCTGTTCCGCCTCGGGCTTTCCATCTTGAGCTCAGTTGGGGTGCGAGAGCCAGAGGAACTCTTTGGATCACTAGTGGAGCGGAGCTTCTTGCTGGGGAGGGACAGGGAGTTTAGGAAGCGGGGACGAACAAAGCGCGTGGAACCAAGGATTGTAAATGGGCTGCGATCTTTGACTGCTTTGGAGTGTGGATAGAAAGAGGGGTCGTCGGATGAGTCCAAACCATCAAGCTTGTCATCGTCCAGGATGTACATGTCTAGAAACAGAGAGGAGATGGGGATAAAAACACAACAGAGGGTGGAGAGGAGGAAGGTTAACCACAGCTGTCATACAGTGCCGACGGCATCTATTAGAAAAAAATGTTTAAAAACCCTTCTTGCCATGTAAAGTGAGCAGGGTGGTAAGGGTGTAAAAATTCTCTAACCAATACCACAGTAAAGGGTGGCATCAAGAATCACCAAGTCTCCATAACAACCATGTGATGCCATCTCCATGCCAACTGTTTGTTTTAGGATGTACACGTGTCCCATCATCACAAACATGATAGAACATGATGAGTTTACAAAAGTCTGCTTCTGCTAGGACTTTAACATGAACAATGGTCAGATGAGCATTTTAAGAACCAAAATTTGACATGTGTTTTGTGTGAAACAATGTGGGAAAACACCTCATGCCCATCGTTAAACATAGTGAAGGATCCGTGACTCTGTGGGCCTGCTTCTCTTCTAAAAGTCCTAGAAATCTTATCAGAGAGCCTGATGGCCCATTGATGGGTCTTTCAATTGGATAATGATCTAAAACATACGGCCAAATAACCGAAAACTAATTTGGTGATAAAGTAAAGACAACGGTGTACGCACTTGGTTGAGACTCGCTCTCGCTGTTGTGGCGGGAGCTGGTGGATTCTGAGTTCAGACTGAGCGTGCTCGGTACCGAGGAAAGCTCTGAAGTGAGCTGGGTGTCCACCTCGTCGGGAGTGACAGGCCACAGCGTCCTGCGACTATGCCTGACCGCATCCCAGCCGTACTGTTTGAGAACCTCGCATCCCTGCTTGGTCTTGGAAATAACGCCCAGTACATAAATGCATGTCCTGTAGATGGAATAAGAGTGTGTGTGACTCACTGTTGTTACCACTTCCTGAACTTTATTGTTTTTTTAGGTGAAATCCTATGAAGTGAAGCTCACCCACGCACTGACAGCACCTCACAGTGCTGAGCCAACGCAAGGATGTCAGGAATGACATTCTCCTCCTGCAGGAGATTCAGACCCCAATTTGAAGAGCCGATGTTGCCCTGGAACAGAAGCCAACACAAAACATCTCTATGTGAGCATCAGTGAGACAGTGGAGTGGGTGAAAAGCCTAAAATGAATGACTTTACTAACCAGAGCCCAGAGGGCAGCCTTCAGCTGTTTGACGCCCTCCCAGGTGTCCAGCATCGGGGAGCGCACCGTGTAGCTGAGGTCAGGAACTATATTCTGGAGACAAAAGGAAGAACATGAGAAAACTCCAAAATAACTAAAGGTGCACTGAGAAACATAGACTGGAATATCAAAAATCCCAATTTTTTGGATCAGTGAACACACCATACCCAAGAGATTCCAGGTTAAGTCGACAATGTTACTCTTCAGTGTGAATGCTGTCACTGACTGAAGAAGACTCAATCATGGCAATTTTTAGTGTGAGTGAGGTATAGGGGTTAGATACTGTCAAAAAATACTTAAGGAGCTGTTTAAAAGGAAACTGTTTTCTACAGAAGAATAGCTGCTGTTTAGTATACTTTAGGTGCATGCTGGTAATTCAGTTCTGAAGATGAGACGGTCATTTTGCTCTTTAAGCTTTTTTGTTGTTTATATCTAACTTTTTCAGGTAAAAAAATTAGCCATCTAAATCCAGGTTGTCAAATCATGCCCACTGTTTTCCTCTTATTTAAATTTTTTTGACTAAGAAGTTGCTAGGTAGGCTGGTAGGCGGGTCTGTCAGTCAGCCCTCTCTCGCAGCAGAGCAAAAGGGGACAGTGGCTAATTTTCAGACCTTTGCAGAGGTGGATAAGATCGATGGGTGTGATCGGTTTCTCGTGCAAGTATCAGCTGATCACTGAACTTTCAAAATAAAGAAAATCGGGGCCAACTTATCAGTGTACCCTAATAGTTAGTGAATATTATAGATTATGCTTAAGACAATTTACAATGACCAGCAAAAAAATAGTTTAAACTTGTTATTATAGCTCCAAAAGAAGAAAAGAGAGAAAATGGTACTGGGAGGTCAAAGTTTTACGAAATCCAGACATAAAATAACCAAAACTTTTACCTGAGATTCCAGTAGATGACAGCCTGTCTTATCATGGACCAGCTGACCATACAAGTGCACAGGGAGATAAACATTTGGTCTTTGTAACCTGGAGACACAAACAAATTAAGTTAGACATGAAATACTCTCACTTCTGATGCCAGTCTAGGGTTGACCAATTTTCCCGTCTCACCTTTGGTTGCTGCGTCTCACGTAGTTATCTCCATCCACGGGTTTGCGGTAAGTTGTTAGTGCTTCGTTCAGCTGCTCCTCTATCAGATCCACATATTTAAGGTTGTACTCCTGCAAACAAGATGAGATTAAAGAGTCAAACACCAACCACTGTTAAGTTTTTCATCTTATGAAGGTGAAAAACTACTAGGTGAAGGGCACTTTTTCACAATCTGTGGATGTCTTAATAATACCTTTTGCCATTTATCCAGCTGTTTGCTGACATAACCCCTCTCATTAAGGTAGGAGAAACCTTTAGGAATGGACAGGAACCTAAGCAATAAAAAAAAGGATGATGCACAGTTCGTTTAAGACGGTATGTATAAAGCAGCGAGGCAGCTACAAGGACAATCAGATGAGATAATGTATGGTGTTGCCGATAAAAGTGTTGTTGTTATAAACACACCTGAGAAGCAGTAGGAGGCCTTTGTCTCCCAGATGGGACACAGCTGGTTTTAGCTGGATCAGAGCATGAAGGTTGGCCTGTAAAACAGAACACCGATCACAGACTTTTTCACAGAAATCGGCCAATGATGATCGGTGGCCAATTGATCAGAACATCACTAGTAATTAGTCACTTGTACAGACTGAAAACCAAACAACTGAAGAAAGGGATAGACTGTGGTTTATTAGTGACTATCCTGCACCGATCAGAAGCAGCACAGAAAATCTGCCAGAGAGAAAAAGACAATTTCATCCACAACAAATCCACAGATTTAAACACCTTGCAACACACATCTGCTGATCCAGCTTACATTATAAATCATAATCAACTTAACTTTATTTTTTTTTTTAAAGTAAAACCTGTTTTACTAGATTAAGTTATGAAGCTCAATCCATGTTTTAAATCTGAAATTAAATAAATCTCAATTTCCCATTTGTTCTTATTAGAGATCTATCTCAATCTATCTTAATTATAATATTCTCATTTCAATTTGAAAAAAAAATCTAAATAGGACAAGGAAGGTTAATATTTACAGCATGAACAATAATATATATATTTTAAGTATTCACTATCTTCAAATTGTAAAGGTCTGGCAGATATAAACAGAATTTCTGTAGTTGATTATTGGAGGTTTAAAATATTATCATAATAGCTTGTTTTAAGCATTGGATCTATCCAACCCAATCCTCTATTTATATAGCCCTTTTAAAAAAACAGAAGGTTGCCTGCTTGCTGTACATACATAATTATATTTATTTATTTTATATACACATTACCCCAATTTTCTTGACTATAATCAATTCTTTTCTTCCTATTACTGCTTTTTCTAATTCATATATATCAAACCCAGAATAAATTAAAATTTATAATCACTTTCATAATGAAAAGCCTGAATCCCATTTTCTACAGTTTTCTCTAGTCCTTCCTCTCCCCTATATAATTATCACTCCATTTCTTCAGGTAGAGGCTGAATTATTCCACTGAGAAATGAGACGTTCCTTTAAGAGGCTGATAATGAGTTCTTGCAAACTCCTTGTCCTCCTTCTACTACTGCTAAATATAAATGACTTAATATGCCCATATGTGCCATGTAAACACTATTAACACTGCAGAATATATTATTTCTATGCTTCTTATGGAATACCAAACATACAAGCCCTCGTGAAAAAAAAAAAAAAAAAAAAAAAAAAAAAGACTTTAATGCATTAGCATTTTTAAAGATACACAGCAGTAGTCTAGCATAAGATATATTATGTAGTATATAGTTGCTCCTTACTAGCAGTTTTGAAGTAATCTTTTAGTAATCTTTACATATAGTAACTATACTTAAGTATGTCTAACTTTAAAATACTTTGGACGTTGATTTTTCCCTAGGGTAATTATCAGAATACATCAAACTAGACATTACAGTGTTTTTTTGCATTTTCATTTACTAACAATATATATATTAAATTGATAAATATTATCAGTTGCTTCCCTTATAGGAGACCACAGCCTTAAAAGTTTAAAACCTGCAAGTGTAACCAGAAGAATGTTTTATTTGGTTACCTTGTCCTCACAAGCCTCGTCCAGTATGTCCAGTGCCTCCATGGAAACAACCTTGTTGTGATCATGAAGCTGGGTGACCAGAAGCTCCATGCCCCAGCTGCTGAAGAACTCCACGCCGGCACGCAGCAGCACGCGGAGGTGTTTGGTAGCGTACAACCTGCACGTCTGTTCGTGAAGAAAAGATACACCAAGTGGTTATTTCTCAACAAGTTTAGTCCTTAGCAGTAGGTTTGCTTTGGAACTGTTTTAAGAGAAACAAGCCCTTTTTAATAACATATGCATGACTTCAAAAGTTCTGACTTTTGAGGTTTTTTTTGCATTCATGTGGTTTCTGTCAAAACTGAATTAAAATATCTATTTTTGTACACAAGCTAACTTCCGCCTTAATACTATGCTTCTGTGTCCTTACATCAGTGGAAGCAGTGAGGACCTTGGAGAGGATGACTCTGGCCAGGCCGTCTCTGCTGTAATCCAGCGTTGTTACTGCAAGCTTCAGCACAGCATCTTGGTTCTTTACAGAGCACAAATTCAGCAGGCTGCAGAAACCAAAACAACAACAGATGAAACACTGAGTCACGATCAGCTTATTCTATCAAAAAAGGACAAACATTTGGAGGTTCCTTGGGAATGCTCAGGAAAGGTGATGAGCTTTGCTTACTCACCACTGGAACAGGCCACATTTCTCTAACATTTTGACTCCCTGTGGGTGTGCAGAAAGTGTCCCCAGGAAGAGGAAGTAGTGCTGACTGAGTGTGGTGAGAAGGCCGTTACTCTGCAGACTGCGCTCTGGCTTCAGTCCTGAACATGAGCAGAGCCACGAGACCATATCCCTCACTAGGTCCTCCAGATACCCCTGACCATCCTGGTGACAACAAAAAGAGACACAAATTTAAGGAGGAGGTTTGAAAATCAGACAGGATCGAATTGGAAGATATATTGTTTTGGGGGGTTTTTTTTGTTGGTTTTTTTTACCTCATCTGAGTCCATGAGGAATTCCACAAACTGACACCCAACCACAGTGAGTTGTCTGGCCTTAATGTGATCCAAAGCCAGCCCGGCATATAATTTACTAGTGGGTTTATAAAAATACAGCAGCCTCCGAACAAACCTGCACGGCACAGAAACAAATATTTAAACCCAAATGTCATACAAGCATGTAAAGCCATTTTAATATGCGACAAAGTTAATCTTACCTGTGCATCTGTTCATCTTTGTTGTTCCTGAGGTTCACATTTGGCCACTGAAAGAAAACAAACCATTATTTAAAAAAGGAGGAAACAGAAAACATCTAAATATGTGGAGCTGCATGGGAAGAGGCCTGACCTTCAGGATGGTGGCAATGAGCAACCAGTTCCACTCCAAGTTCTGCTTGTGGTTAAGGATGTGGCTGTCTCTCAGGTTCATCAGCAGTGTTTCTTCAGTGTCCTAAAAAAAACAACAACAAGCAATTACTTCAAGAATAAAAGACACAATGACATCAGAGAGAAACTCTAATTCTAAGTCTGCTCTACTCAAAGCTGCACATGAAAACCTACATCAAACAGCCAAGATCATGAAATCCATCATGTGAAAACCTTGTATGTCTTTACCTTTATGACGTAAATGTCCCTTTGGACACGCGAGTGGGAATCTCTGCGGCTATGGGACGACACCGATTTGCGAATGATGTGGTCCAGGTAAAGACTGTACGGCTTCAAACCTTTCTTCTTTTTCTCGTGGAAACGCTTCAGATTGTTCACGGCTGCACTTGCACGGCTGGAGGGACACACCAAACAAATAAAAGGGCTGTGTTTAGGTGCTTAAAGTAGAACAAGTACTGATTGACAAATGTTTTAAGGCAATTAACATTTTGGTTATTTAGTTGATTCTCTACATTATTAACTAAAATAAAACTTCAGTGTCTGTTTCACAATGACTTTAGAAACATTTCATCGCTTTGATTGTTACTTCATGAATATTGTAACTACCTCAATCATCGTTGTGAGACTAATTTGTTCCGTCGCCATTGAAGTTTGGGGAAAAGATAAATTCTGTGGTGCAGATTTACACCAGGAAGATATGTGGCTTTCTCCATTTCAGGCTGGGACTGTTTCTGCAAATTGGGACATCCCTTGGTTTGAACATTTAAAACATACTTTTCAACATCAGGATTTAACGTGTTAAAAATAAAAACTGGCCCGCAATTACACCCAGGGTTAATGAGGTTCCAGCGCTGCACGACATTAGAAAATCTTATAAAGGTGATACTACTGGTAAATACTGCGATGCCACAATTTTTGGTACGCTTGGTTTACTATTAGCCTTGCACAGTATCAGGGTGCAGAGTACTGGTTGCAAATAAGTCAACACAATTCGGAAAATTGTGACTGACATAAAAGAAAATATCAGTGAAGACATTTTTTAAATGTATACATCAGCCTAATCAAATTCCATTTAGCTCGATGGTAAACATGATCAGGTGTAAATTTAATGTTTAGGGTCAAAATATTCCTGGCCCCAATTCCACCTGTTTGTAGTAATAATCGTTCCCTTGAGAGGAGAAACAGATTGTACTCACAGTCGTTTCTCTTGGGAGATGTCAAATGAGGCGGCCATGTTGATGAGGGTAGGGAGGCAGTGCAGGTGGTGGCTATGGGAATGAGGAAGAATTGTGTTTGCCTAAAGCAAGAGAAAACAGGCAGAAGAAATACAAATTATTAGAAGAAATGCAGAAATTTTTTATACCGGGGATCTCTGTCAATTACAAAAAATAAAAATCTTTGTTCTACATGAACTATATATGTGTATTACCATGTGTAAAAGCTCTCCCAGGAGTATAGTAGCTCTGATAGCAAGCTGGTCATCACTGCTGGTCACAACTTCCACAAGACCCTAGAGTAGAAAAAATAAGAGACGAATTGACAGCGTGACTTTACAGATAATTTATTAAATGTTAATTAGGCTTTAAAAAAAAAAGAAATCACCTCACCTCTAACAGCCCACTTGTTATAAAGGCAGAAAGGACAAATGCCAGGTAGTTGTCCATCAGGTCAGCCCTAAAGAAGCAAACAGAAAAAATAGTTAATGGCTCGTGTAAACCAGAGAAAGAACGTTAACCCAATTCTATTTCTGTTCTCTTGCCTGGAGCGGGCTCGATGGGGTAGGATAACTTTAGCCTCCGCAGCCACAAACCCATCAGAGAGTCTCCAGGTGTCCTGGAACCTAGCGGGATCTGAAGCACACAGCAGCAGAGATTAGTCCACACTATGGCCTCGTTCAAGGATAACAAGAAATATACAAGCAGGGTTAGTCTCATGTTTAGGACAAGTAAAATTAACCTGCAAATTTTTAAAGTGATAACTTTTCCTTAGAATAGGATAAATACTGAGAGGAAATATGTAAAAAGATTAATCCTCACCAACACTCTGGAGAGCCTCCGTGAAGTCTTCAGTAACAATGGGAACAGGAAGCCTGAATATCTCATATAACACCTCCAACAAGCCTTTCTGCAGAACAAAGCACATTACAATGATCAGAGATTTACATGTCTCAAAATACATTAAACAAGATTAGGAGCGCTACCTTCAATATAACAATCTTACTGCTGTTACAACTCAGTGCCCTACAGGTTCCTTTGGATGAAACGGAGTTGTTTTTAATGAACTGATCAGTCTGTGACTGTAACAGAACAGCTACATTAGTTGCTTGGATTAGATCTTTTGAAGTCATGCAACGGAGTCAGTTACAGTCCTTTTTAAAAGTATTCACACCCCTTGAACAACATTTGTCACCTTAAAAGCACAACCTGAAATGTGTGACAAACATTTGTTTTCAACCCATCTGAATAAACAGTTTGTAGAACCAATTTTTTTTTTAACAGTAATTACAGCTGCAAGTCTCTACAGCTCACAATCAGTTAAACTGGACTTCACCAGCAATTTTCTTGCCTCAGATTTACAACTGGAACTAACTTTGAACTCACTGGGTTGTTTTAACACATCAATAAGCTTTGACCTAAACCACTACTTTGTAGCTCTGGCCATAAATTTAGGGTTATTGTCCTGCATGGTGCCCTCCACCCCAGTCTCAGGTCTTCTGCAGCTCAACGTATTTTCTTCCAGGGTTGTCCCAGATTTAACTCCATCCACTATAACCAGCTTCCCTGTCCTTGCTAAAGCAAAGCACCCCACCAGAATAATACTGCCACCACCATGTTTTGTAGTGTGCAAAGTGTTTAGAATAATGTGGTGTGTTTTTGTCGCATAGCGTTCTATGTGAGTCAAAAGATTCTATTTCCAATACTTTTGCAAGATACTGTATGTTTTTAAATCAGTTCATTTGAATTCTTCATAAATTAATCTGAAGGTGTTTCAGTACTCACCCTAACCTCCATATTTGGTATGCAAAGTAAGCCAATTAAAGACTGGATTCCAGAATTTCCAGCCTTGCACAGGTTGATAATTCCTGAATTTAAAAAGGAAAGAGATTTTTAGATCATGATGCCAGCAGCAAACAGGACTT
Organism: Anableps anableps; assembly: GCA_014839685.1. NCBI lineage: Eukaryota > Metazoa > Chordata > Actinopteri > Cyprinodontiformes > Anablepidae > Anableps > Anableps anableps. Next base: position 13,102,293 of record CM026066.1, on the reverse strand, counting down.
TTCTTTCCTGAAATAATCATTTTAATATAAATGACTCTCTTACCAGACCAGGAACGAAATGCAGCAACTATCGCCATCCTGCTCGACAAAAACCTGGATTCTCTGTCTTCCCTGTGATAACAGAAAAACATGCAAATTCATAACTGGACGTCTTTCGTGCAGAGAAACTATAAACTATGAGTTTTCTCAGTTCATCAAACTATACTCAGAGATAATAAACAAAACCCCCACACACACATACACAGGCTCTAGCAAGCCTTTGTCAAACAGCCATGATAACAACCCTCACCTTACAAAGATATTGTGCATACCCTCAGCTTCTATACTGTATGTTGTCACCAATGGTTGAATAACACACTTGATCCTTTTGTTTCTGGTGTAACACTTCAGCTCCTCAACCCCTTTGCCCCCCCAACACACACTTACTTGAGCTGTCCTTCAGCTGTGTCAGCGTTGTGTCGATAGTGGAAATCAGTGAAAGGTGCGAGGATTTGCTGCAGGACAAAGCACATAAATACGGTTGAACAACAACAACGACAACAAAAAACAGTCCTTAACATTTTTAGCTATTTTCAGGCACTATATGTATTTCAGCAGTAATTACCCTGCTGTCTGTCTTATATGACTTATGGACTGTGATTGTTGAGTCAAAAGTAGATATTTACAGACAATGAGGTTTGTGAGAAAAGGCTGTAATAATTACTGTAAACTCAAAGATATGGGGCCAACCTAAAGCTGCTAATTTCCGATGGAGACACTCCGTTTAATTTATATACAAGTTTCCACTGGGTTCACATCCATGTAAACACATGTACCTCGAGCTCGACGTCAACACGCACATACTGGCGGGTGCATGGGTGGTTGAGTAAATGGAGGACTGTGGTGATCAGGGCTTCGTTGATCCGACTAAGCTGACAGTCGATGACGCTCTTAAGGATTGTGCTTAGACCTCCGCGTTTGGCCACCACCACTGGGTTCTTCAGGGCTACGGCAGCAGAAAGAGCAACAAAAGAACGCAATTATACTGTTGACAGTGGATGAGTTTTTACAAATCACGGGTCTTATTTTCACATTTTATCACAGCTGATGGCTGTTAAAGAGTCAGACTATAGTAGGATTTGTCTCATCAACGCGTTTTGTTGTCAAAGCAGAATCAAGCCTACATTTTCTGCACCTTCTAGCTGATCAGTGGCTGCAAATTCGCTGCAAATTTAAAAGAGATGGCTTGACGAGAAAATACCAGATCCTAACTTATAAAACTTGTTGCTTCAGTTATAGTCAGCTGCTCTACATAAATGTTCAGCTTATTGTTGTACTGTTCTTCAGCGTTGAAAGGTAGCTGATACAATGGTTTTTCCATACACTCAAAAGAGGGTCAGAAACACCTGAAAATTATCACCAAGCAAAACTAGTAGAGTCTCAAATAGATAATCAGCAGCACTGAAGTAGTGAAGCCTTTATTGACTCTGCAAAAGTATCTGACACATGACATTGAAGAAGTTTTGATTAAAAAAAAAAAAAAAAAAAAAAAAAAAAAAAGTTCAAAGATTTCTCCCGAGCTTCTTCAGGGACAGGCTAACAGGAATTTTAAGAGAAGGACGTTTCTTTGTGCAACATTACATTTAACAGCGGGTATGAGTGGCTTTTTCTCATATTCATCCTTCATTCTGTAGAAGTTCCACCTGGAGTGTTTGTTGAAGAATAGCTCAATGTTAGTCTCATCTGACCCAACTACACAGTTCCATTTAAAGTCCCAGCAGTATTTTAGCAAACACTACATATCTGTGAAAGTATTTAGATATCGTCAAATGGTTGTTATGGACACTTGATGACTCCAAGATGATACTCTTTGCAAAGAACCTCCCTTAACATCCTCTACACTGTGTGTGGTGACAAGATCAACTTGAATCCTCCTCCTACTGACTTAAGAGAATCAAAACACTTCTGAGTTACTTGGATGGAATGCTTTCTTGTTTTACCCATTTTGAGGAGAGGCTATGAGAAATGGGCCTCAGGGACACACTAAGCAATGCAAGGACACATCTAAAACATGTAAGAAAATATACATCAATCACCAGAATGGTCCACCCCAGCTTTATGTCCTTAAATGGGTCATTAACAATCCCCTCTTAGTGTACACATGTGCAGAGTTAATGACACTTTAGATCTGTGTTGTGATTTTCCACCGAAATGTCATGTCCTCACCGAGCTCACATATGATGGCAACAGCAGCACGAACCATGCGATCCCTCTCCTGCAGTCCGTCTGTACCAACAGCAATTAGAGAATTTGCGACAGAGGTGGGGAACAGCATCGCATTGACTGTGATTATCTGCAGAGAGAAAGAAAAAAGAATCGTTTTAAGCATCTCTTGATAAGCTCAAGGTGAACAAGGATATTTTTAAAAAAATCAGCTCTTACAAAAAATGTAAAATATGCTGCATTCATTAAGTTACTAACTGTAGTTTTATTATTTTATAATATTTATTATCATAGGTTATTAGCTTTTACATGTTGCTGAAGGCTTTGTATATTTTTAAGTTTCATACTGCATTGACTTGGCATTATCCTAAAGTCCTTTTAATTATTTTTTTGTACGTGCCCACACATGAAACAAAAATTTTCCACAATGTTTTCGTGTTTTAATAGAAATAAGACCCTAATGTGATCCGTTTACCTGGAGTTGAAACTCAAGTACAAAACTAAACTCTTCCAGTCCTAAGAATTACACTATTTTTTCTAAGGACTATCATACAAAGGATGTAAAGTGTGCTGTTGGTTCTTTGATACTACAAGATTACAACCAGGAAATACAAAATTATCCCCATTTAAGCATTAAGACATATGCCCTTTCCTTTTATTGAATTTTTATTACATAAAAAAAAAAAAAAAAAAAAAAAGTACAAGGATGTACATGCTGTTGGTTGAGGGTTTTGTTTTGCTGCATTTAATAAATAGTAGGGATGCACAATATATCAGCAAAAACATTGGCATCGGCCGACGTTTGTAATTTTTTTTAAGAAATCGGTATAGGTCCGAAAAGTAAAACTATGCTGATATTAACAACCGATGTTTATTTCCATCTTGTTGCAGTTTGTGTCTCAGGAAGAGGGGATGAGGTTGGCCGTGTGGCATTTGTTTGGTCATGTGACAGTGATAATGCTGCAGCACATGATTGTGGGGTGTTTAACTGAAGCACAGAAGCAATGTCAGTGGTGTGGCTGTTTTTTAATGGGGTTAAAAGAGTAGGGAAATATATACAGACCCACTTAATAAATTAGAATATGACTGAAAAGTTAATTTATTTCAGTAGCTCAATTCATTAAGTAAAACACATATGGGTTAATTACACAAAGACTGATGTTTTCAAGCCTTTATTTCTGTTAATGATGATTTTCCACTTACAGCTACTGAAAAAATAACATTTAAGATAAGAAAATTACATTGAATCAGTAAAAAAAAAAAAAAAAACATAAGACAAAAATGCTAGTTTTATGAAAAATATGTTTCATATTTTCTTAAAGATTATTTTCAAAAGGTACCTTTAATCAGACAAACGAGACTCTTCGGAACAAATGTTCTACTTTATTGAATATGACTGTATAGCATAAATAAAAGGTAAATATTGGTTTTAGCCTATAACAGTAATAATATTATCGGATTTCGATATTGACCTAAATTTTGATATTGGCGCATCCCTAATAAATAGGGAAAAAATATATAATATTCGTGTCATAATGTTTTGGTTGGTAAATCTCTAAACAACCAAAAATACGTAAAAAAAATACTATTTTTGTCCCGCCTGCTGCTGAGCCATGACCATCACACCTGAACATCATCACCTTGATCCACAGCAGCTGCCATATAAGGACGGATCTTCCTCCTGCATGGCATCAGATTGTTGTGAAATGCTATGTGGTAACCCCTTCAGGCCATTTGTGAACTCCAGTAAGATATGTCTAGTGACTAACCGGTCTGTTTTCTCCCTCATCCAGTTGCCCTCCCTGTCTGCCTTGCACCAGAACTCGGTCCTAACAACCCAATTCGGATTCCCTGGAACTGGAACTGCCCCACCAGCCTGATACGAACACCCAGACCTGACCCTTGCCTTTCTGACCAAGAGTAAACAGCTCCCAATAAACCCGACCTTGTTCTGAACCTATTGCTCAGTCTCTGTGTCCACTTGCTCCTGAATCGTGTCGATATTACAGCATTTTATTTTTAAGACAATAAAACTTGATTGGACGACAAGCCAGAATCCAAGAGAAAGCGTAAACAACTATCAGACATTAAGAGGGCCATGAACAAAATGTGGTACACCGGAACACAAATGCAAGTTTCGGAAGTGCAGAAACTTCTGCAAATGTGTAATTTCAGTCCTGTTTGTAGTAAAAACGTTTTTGCTTAACATTATGGAGAACTGTGTCTACTAATAGGACAAAATTACTAATTAAATACTTTTTAACTGATTCAAAATTTTTGCAAAAAAAATTAAAACCCTGAAAACAGGAAGAGCACAGTGGTCATGCTGCTGCCTGTGCAGCAATAGCCCCTGCTCAAAACCACAGCACTGTGTGTAGAAGGTTTACTGTAAACTACAGAAAGAGCTATAAATAACCAGGGTGGCAGACAAACCCTCTGCACTGACACCGCTGCTGTCCCAAAGGATTGTTCTGATGGCTTTGTGCCGGAATAAGCCTGTGCAGTCAGGGAAATTCCTCTATTCACACAACAACTAACCGAAATGCTTTCAAGGGACGAATATTTACATTTACAGATACACGTCTCACCTTTCGGACAAGTCGTAATGCCTGAGTCCTCTCCCCCTCATTGCTTTGCTGGATGTCAATGCATCTGTAACAACCAAGAGGTAATTATTGTTAAATCAGAGCCAAACAAGTACGTCAACCAAAATATTGCACAGGCTGGAACAGTGAAACAGCAGACTTCACACTAACACCTAATGTGTTGTATGACCTAATCTAAAAGTAAAAAAAATAAAAATAATAAATCAGACATGAAGTCATCAAAACAACCCTTTTCCATCTGTTTAAAGCAGAATCTTACCTGGAAATCAAATAATCCACCTGCAGTCTGAGGACCTTCTGGAGCACGTTGGTGTCTCTAATAAGATAGCGGAGTGCCCGCAAACCTGCTGCACGCACTTCCTTGGCCTCATTTAGAAGAGCTAGTCGCAGACTACAGTTTAAAAAAAAAAAAAAAAAACAAACAATAAAGATCTCTTAGAGGTGCAATAAAAATAACTTGACAGAAGGACAGATCAATCTCCGAATGATTTATAAGATAGATCTGCTTCTTTTCATGTAGCGAGTCATAAAATTACTGTGAATGAGCAGCACAACTGATAAGCCACTGACTCAGATAGTTTCGGGAATTCTACAATAACACCACTCCTAAGAATTTACAGAGCACATATTGATGAAAAGAGCAGGCTTCCCAGACGGTACGCACCAAACAATGATTTCCTCATATGTAAACCCAAAGCTCTCCTCCCGATGTCCAATGTTGCAAAGCAGCTGAAAGATAAAAGATTCAATTGTTAAACAATGAAATTCAATTTTCAAAATACAAATGGTGCCAGAAATCTTCTATGTTTTTCTGAATCTAACTTTCTAACTCCACCTGCAGTTTGCAGTAGAAAGGAAACAGCAGCAGCCAAAGAGCTAACTGTGAACCGGATAGTAAACAGCAAAACAAAAACAAAAAAACACTTAAGAATGCTGGCAACATAATAAAGAGTATGGAACATGATGCAAAATTGCAACCTGTGCACAAAAATAGGCAGTGATTAAAAAGAAAAATGGTTGTGCAAACTGCAGCGACAACTGTAATAGCTGATACAAAACTAAAATATTACCACAATATTTTGTCCCATTTATTGTAAAAACAATAAAAGGGATGATTAAAAAGTACCTTAAAAAAATTATCAATCTTTTTGGCTGTACATCTTACATTGCATACAGTCAGAACAAATTCTTCTCTAAAAATATAACTTCACTATTATGCAATATGCTACGTCACCACAAAATTTGCATGTAGTGGTAGAACCGTACTGCTCAACAGCACTCAATAATTGCACTCAATCATATTTTGAAATGAACTGACATTTACTGATGCTCTCATGAAACCAATAGCAAATATAGCAATTTCAACCACACCATCAGTTTAAACAAATTAAGTCAAGTAGTGTTTGTTACATTCCTCTGATGAGGGTAACCTGTTTAGCCTTTTACGTTCCAATTTACAACCCAAAGTAACAATCACAAGTTCAAGAGCAAGAGCAGCTTCTCACTTTTCAATAATTCAATTAGGTTGTTTTTTTTTTTTTTGAATGCCTATAGTTACATTCTGGCTATCTGCACCTGTTTTCAAAACAAGGCTAGCCTTGACTGTGTTGTTTCGCTTTCAGTCTCAAGTTCGACCTTTTAGCAGTTCCCTCGCAGCAGGTCATTAACAGGAACTCCCGCAGCGACGGGAATCAGCAGACGGGCTCAGCAAAGACTAAAACACGCGACAAAGCAGACAAGTCTCAGAGCAAAGGATGCTGCTATTTTAGAGCTGCTGACTTTCTCAGATGTATCTCCAGAGAGCCTCAAAGTGAGAACAAGTGCCTGCTACTCCATCAGAGCAGCTCAGCCTACCACTAAGAATGCTATTAGAGTTGTACTAATAAGCCATCAAAGCTGGGTCTACAATACAGCAGATGGGTTAGAGCTAGGTTTAATCTAGCTCTGATATCAAAACCTAAGCAGGCTGTAGGAGAGGAGGAGGAGATGGGGAAAATAAACAGCCACGTGATGCTCTCCGTGGGGGATTAGGTCACCCCAGCAGTCCTGAAACCCTTATAAGGAATCACAGTGATAGTGCTTCAGCAGAAAGTCAGTCATAAACAAGCGTGTCAGGCTGCAGACACGGAAACAAACTCACCCACAGTGATCTGTGCACAACAAAGCCAGCTACACAACGCTCACTCAGTGCAGAGGCGCAAACAATTGTTTACAATCCATTCATAGCTGACAGTTTGAGGAGAGGCAGTGAAAGGCAGTGGGCTGAAAGAGGGAACCATCTAAGCAGAAGGAGGAATCGGTGCCCAAGGTCTGATTAAGACTTCTGACGGCTGTCAAGGGGTTGATTGGCAAAGCAAAACCAGCTGCTAGAGATCATCTTTGATGAATCAAAAAATATCTTTCTTATTTTTACTCAACTCAAACGAGCACATCAAGCATATTGTTTGTTTCTGTGATTACAGACTAACAAAGGTGGGATCTTTTAGTTTTGACAGGGAAAATATTAATAAAGTGTCCAAATCAGACACAGCAACATTACGGTCATTTAAGCAGGTACTGGGGCTTTTGGCAGTGTGGGTAGGCGGCAGGTTCGGCTGGGAAATGAAAGCATCTTCATCAAGCTTGTCAGCGGAGGAAGTCATGAAGTGCTGCAAACAGCTGCATTTTCTTTGGAACTGATGAAACACCGTGGACTGACACCCTCAGATGTCAAGGCTCCACAAATCACCACCTACAGTTGAAACTTCAAACTTGACCTCAAGCAACTTGGGTGCTGTTCCTCTCCACTTTCCCTACAAACTCTGGGAGCTTGATTTCATCACGAAATGCTGAATTTACTTAATCTGAAAAGAGTCCTTACCCCAGGTGAAACAATTCTCATGTTGTCTCTGGTTTAAGAGTGGCTTAACAAAATGAATGCCAGACCCTTTGGATACATCCATGAAGGGCTTTCCCACTAAAGAGGTTCCAGTGCTTAACCATGGCTGGTGCTAGAGCCAGTTCTTGGTTGGTTCTGTAAAAGCACTGGTTTGCTTTTCCTCCACCCGAGAGCCCAGACATTACGTCACTATAAACATTCATTTTTATTCTGTGCTCTTGTGAAGGATTGTAGAGCATAGAAACAATTAAATCACGCAAATATTATTTATCCCTTTAAACAGACACCCCGATATCACCATCTTAGTTTATTAATGCTGTTTTAAACAACCGGTGCTGCTTGTGAATGCTACACAATCTTAATCAGCTGATCTCTCACACTGGCCAGCAGCTGGAAAACTTGAGCTAACCGCAGCTTTTAGAGCTGAGCAAGATTTATCACCACCACTTGACAGTGTTAAAGAACCCAGTCAGAAACTGTGTATGGATTCAGGAGAGTTTCACGTTTTAATTTGCTGAATACAAGACAGCCAACTTTTTTATTGAGACTCCTATTTACTTAGATGCACCTATAAGACCATGTGAAAAACAGATATACTGAGAGGGAGTGATGCGTGCCACGGATATACAGAACGTAAATTTCTCTTAACATCAAAACCGATTTTTAAAACAAAGGATGTTTTCATTCAATGACAGCCAAGACGGACATAAACAAATCTTTTTTGAAAGTCACGAAGCTGCTCTGGATGCACACTTGATCCCTCGAGCTCCTGTTACATTAACTTGTCAACATCATGGCGACAGGCACAGTTAGACCTGCTGGCAGCGGGGGATCAGAGAGAGGTCAGTGGTGACACTACAGAGAAGGACAAGCTGATTGGTCCTAAAGGTTCTTATACATCAAACAGATGTGAGGAACAAGAGCAGACAACAAGCTCTCCTGTTAGTTCTCCGCAAATTAGCCACGTCGGCCAGCGAAATTAGAAGTTGATCGCACCGCAAAGACCGCTTCTAACACGATTAGAAGTTCTTCAGCTTCTGGCTGAGAAGTATTCCTTGTTTGATGGCAAACAAGAAGAAATCAGTGACATGTTGATTTAGTATTTGTGCTCTTTTATTGCTGTCCTTTCCTCACACACTAATCAGCAACACTGAGAAGCCAATGGGAATGATTGCTCTCACCAACGGAACTGATTCCATTTCAGCACGTTACAAGCAACAAAGATGAGTGAGACAGATAATGGTTTGTAATGCTCCAAACAGAGCTTTCATCAAATTCCAATCCCATCAGCTCCTAATAATAAGCAGAACACTGAAGTTGTGCATAATAACATGAAAAACCTACCTTAATGAAGTTGTTCAGGTGGCCAAGCTTTCGCATGTTACTGACTCCATGAGATTTAGCCACATTTTGGAGGATTTCACGGAAGTTTTCAGATGGTTCTGTGTAGGAATGGAAAATTAAATCCATGTAAGTAACAGAAAAAAAAAAAAAAAAAAAAAAAAAAACATATTAGGTCATATTCTCATAATATCAGCTGATGGACCACACTTGCTGTTGGTGGAGGAAGGAAATGGGCTCAACTGGCTGAACTTATTGAAAGTATAAAGTAAAAGCAAGGTTGAAAAATTCTAGTAAAGTAAAAAAGTAGGACTACAGCAACGGTTCAATGCTTTGTTGTCAGTTCCTTCCAAGTATGTTGAGCTGGCTGCTACGATAAATCGTTCTACTCTATTGGAACAAAGGATGAATGAGCATTGTGTTTTATAAAGAAAAAAAAAAAGAACATTTTTACTTTAGAAATGAAATATTAACAAACAAATCTAACCAGGTTTAACTAAATTGTATTAAAATGTTGAAAGAAAGGAATAATTAAAAATATATATTTTTAACAAAAACAAATCATCAAAGGTCAACAGTTTCCTTCAGAATAGCAGTTCATTTTTGGCATCTTAATTTCCCATGTTATAAACAAACAGACATCAGAGGAACTCTTAAAGTTTTCTGTTTCATTTTGGATTTTAGCCAGCATGCCTTTATGAGACACAGATATTAGCTTTGTTATTCCCAAACACTTTTCCTATAGTGTAAAAACTTCAAAGGCGTTGCAAACACTGCATTTTTCTTTCCTAATTAGCGTAACAATCAGCTGTTTCCTTGCTGATATTTCCTTTTTTTAACATATAACCTGTAATTTCTGATTTTGACTGATTCCGTTTCTTCTCTACAGACAATAACACATAAAACAATCTGGAGCAGGTTTTTTGATTAATGCACACTTTTGAATCCATCCACCCATTTTCTATACCCACTTATCTTTGCAGAGACACAGGGGGATGGTGCCTATATCCAGCAGTCATTGGGTGACAGGCAGGGTACACCCTGGATAGGTCACCAGTCCATCACAGGGCAACACAGAAACACACAGGACAAACAACCATGCACACACACACACACACACACCTAAGGGCAATTTAGAGTATTCAGTTAACCCAGTCATGCTTTAGACCATTGGAGGAAGCTGGAGTACCCAGACAGAACCCACGCGCACACAGGGAGAACATGCAAACTCCGTGTGGAAACACCCCAGGCTGGGATTCAAACCCAGGACCCGCTTGCTAAGAGGCAAAAGTGCAACCAACTGATCTACAGTGCAGCCCTATTTTGCATAAATAAGGATAATAAATGATAGCAATCGTAATCAAAAGTATGAATACTTTTGAATCTAAATAAATTTTAAACAAATACAATATTATCCTTATTTATGCATTTTGCTCTAACTCTTAACCAGATTGCTATTAAACTAAACAAAAGTTCATCAAAGCAAAAGCTGTTAGTTGGTGTCTTTATAGATCAAAAACTGTGGAAGTTTTTATGTTTGATGCATTTAATGAAAAAAGGGGGAATCTGATTTTTCTTTTTGGCATCTGGCCTGCTGATGTAGATCACCAGAGCTGATCATGGGAAATTAACCGATTCTGATCTCAGGCAGAGTGGTGGTGCTTCTCCAATGCAGAATTAACATAAGTCAGCAGTAAGAAAAAAAGTGTTGTGTTTTTTAAAAATAATTTTATTACTTAATTTAAAGAAGTCTTATATGTTAATATGATGCATCTAATATGATGCATCTGTTCGATTTATTTTACCACTAATACTACAGATGAAATAATTATGCTAATAAAACATATTATCCAAATACAACGAGAGGAATTAACTAAATGTTCTGATTTTGTCCATAAAATAAATAATGACAAACAAATGGGTTTTAGATGAAAGCTCAAAGATGTTTTTTCTATAATTCTAGTGATGTATCAAGTTATTGCAGCGAAGTACGAACAAATATTTACTGAGAAATTCACGAGTAATGAGCAGCTCATAAATTATAACACCTTTATTCCCTAATAACAGCAGTCTCTTGACGACATGATTGCAGTTATAAAATCATCAGGAATGTGGGTGTCCAGAGCGGCTGCTCTGTGTAAACAAACAGGTATGTTGCGTTTTCGCTGCAAACGTGAATCTGACCTGGCTCAGCAGCTATCAGAAGGACCTTCCCATGCACCAATTTTCAGCGAGGAGCCAGGAAGACGCCCGTATATCAACGCAGACAGTCACGACTAATGCACAAAGACAAAACCAGCAGCTGTCCCACCAAATAACAGGCTGCAGTGCCCAGTCACACCGATCAAAACAACAGCGCGGCGTCATGGCTAGTTAGCTGTGGCAGCTAGCTGAAGCTAACTCAGTTCGTTTTAGTTAGCTCGCTGTTGCCGCTTGTTATTATTATTCGTTAGCAACGGGTTTATGCGAAACAGAAAGAAAAAAAGTGGTGCGACCAAAACACCATTGCACATACAACACTGAGTTTAGCGTTAGCGGGGTTGTGTTTGCAGAAAGTCCCCTCATCCATTTTGAACAATAATCGCTTTCATGGTGATGTGATGAAGCCTTTGCTTACCTCTGCTCAGATCCAGCGGGACGTTCTCCTCCCCGCTGTCATTCCGACCTGACAAAAACACAAACAGCACATATAGTAAGACACCCCACCGGGACCATTACCTGCACGGGGACTTCTCTTTTTACAATATGTCGCTGTTACAGCTTTCAATGAATCGAGTTTTTCAAGCTCACCCCGCATCCGAAGACTCCGGATAGGACGGCCGCGGAAGCTGGCCGCCATGTTTCCAGGAACATACACAACACCGGAAACTTCGTGTCTTGTCGCGAGAATACAGACAGCGAAAGGAGACGCCGCAGATTCCCTCTGCAGAACTCATATCAGAAAAATCTTGTTTTACTTCATTCTAATCTAAATATGGACAAAAACACCAATCTGACCTGGCAACGCTGGCAGGATCTGGTAGCTTACGTAATAGCAGGACACCAGGCAGTTTTTATTTCAAATACCACTTATCGCTAAAGGCAAAATAAGCACTTTAAAATAAATATGTCACTTTTATGAAAAATATGTTTTTCTTATATTTGTTAAAATTATTATGATGTCTTGACAGTATAATATAAGACAAACAATCTGTGAAAAAAATCAAGCTCCTCTGCCTGTTCCCAGTGCTCGCAGTCCTAATTGCAGAAATATGCTGCTCAGTCAGAAACAACCAATCAGAGCCAGGAGGAGGGTCTTAGTGCTGTCAATCACCCTCATGTACGCTCCGCTCACATACTTCCCCTTTCTCTCTGCTACGCTACAGCTGGTTCACCACAACAGAGCCTGCCACCAACGCTAATGCTGGTTAGCATGCCCACCGATGGCAGCGTATAAACAGCTTTAGCACATTTAGTGGCGCGAACACGAGGGTAACTGACAGCACTAATACGTTCTTCCTGGCTCTGATTGGTTGTTTTAGGTCGGGAGCGGTGCATTTCTTCAGATGGCAATACCAGATCAGGGAGGAGGTGGAGGAGCTCGATCTTTTCACAGATTATCTGTCTCATACCATATTTTCATGACATTGTGACAGTTTTAATAAATATGCAAAAAACATATTTTGTAAAAGTTACATACTGCAGCTTTAATTTGAGAATGAAAAACATGTACCTATACTTTGCATAAAGAAAAATATATTTATATAACCAAATCATTATCAGCCAATACATTCATAATACATGTGTCTATAACTATCAAAGAATAGCCACATTTTAATGGCTAATTCATTGGACAACACTGAAAAATTTCTCAACTGGACTAGTTACAACTGACTAAACTATATCCAATCAAGCCTCCACATATTGCTATGCATGAGGTGCAATGTGGACGTAAAGATATGGGGAGCAGGTACACTGTAAAAAAGAGAATAGTTGATCCAACTTAAATAAATTGCAAATTGAATTAAGTTTATCCAAGTTGATGTATTAAGTTTGTTTAACCTGGCAACTTAATAAACTTCATAAATTAACTTGGATAAATGTAATTCAATTAGCTACTTGTTACCAGCGAAAGCATTTTTTTTTTTTTTTTTTTTAAAAAGTTGGATGAACTATCTTTTTTCGGTGTGGTAGGTTTCCACCATGTTTTACTGCGGAGAACTTACTTTTTCCAGAATAAAACACGGAGGTGGCATTATCATACTGTGGGCATTCTTCAGAAAGACAAGAAAGCTGGTTAGAGCTGACAGAAATATACAAGCAATACTGAAAGTAAGAGGTTGCAAAAAACTTGAACCTGGGGCGGAAGCTCACCTTCACTAAGACGGCGAATCTCAATATACAGATGGTTTACAATAGCTTTGATCAAGGCCTGCATATATGTTAAAGTGGCCCAATCAAAGTCTAGCTCTTATTCCAATAAAGAATTTTTGGTGAGATTTGACAACTGATATTCACAAGCACTCCCCATTCAGTCTGACCTTATTTGGGCTGTTTTACAAAGAATGGAGGAAACAAAAATCAGCCTGTAAATGTGTAAAGCTGGAAATACCGTCAAAGCCTGTATAAAAAATAAAATTAAAAAAAGTGCTTACACAAGCTTTTGAAACACCATGGGTAAATACAATTGCAACCCATATTTTTTGACATTTTAATTTGTAAAACATTAATTTAAAAAAAAAACAAAAAAACAAAACAAAACAAAAAAAAAAACCATTCTCCCATTTCACAGGGATGAACTATACCTTGTGTTGGTCTATTCCATAAAATACCCTCAGATTTGTGGTTTTAAAGTGATTTTTTTTTTTTTTTTTTTTTTTTTTTTTTTTTTTTTTTTTTTTTTTTTTACAGGGGATTAAAGCTTTTGCAAGACTCAAACCTAGGGCAAACCTAATGTTCAAAATGCATTAAGGCCCACACTAATGATGGGAATAGTAATACTTCTATAGTACATCTAACTAAAAATGGTTCCAAAAACCTTTATTTGAGTTATGTTTGAAAAAAAAAAAAAAAAGCCTTCAGATCGCCGATGTATTCACGGTATCGCAACATAATGACTGCAATACTCACATTGTCCACTAAGTGTCAGACAAACACAAAAAACAAGAATGCAGGAATGGAAGTTGTCCGGCTCCAGTTTTAGGGACTAATTAGGAATTTGGACTCACCGTAGATGTCCGGTGTATACCTGGGATAATTTAAGAATCACGAGAAGAAAAAAATCGATAGCTTTCCATCAAGTTTTTTATTATGACATGGTAATAAAAAAAACAGGTTTTACCTATTGTGTAATGAACTATTTCACGTCTGCAAGGCTCCTATCATTTATTCCGTTTTAAACTCAGCGTAAATACAATGTTAACTTTTCAGACAAGGCCGTCCACCTAAACTTACATGCTGAACAAGGAGAGCACAGATCAGAGATGCAGCCAAGAGGCCCCTGGTGACTGGACGAAATGCAGAGATCCACAGCTCAGGTGGGGGAATCTGTCCACAGGACAACTGTTAGTCGTGCACTACACAAATGTGGTCTTTATGGAAGAGTGGCAAGAAGAAAGCCATTGTTAAAAGAAATTCATAAGAAGTCCCGTTTGCAGTTTGCCAGAAGCCATGTTGGGGACAGAGCGAACATGTGGAAGAAGGTGCTTTGGTCAGACCAGACCGAAATTGAAATTTCTGGCCAAAATGCAAAACACTATGTGTGGCAGAGAACTAACACTGCACATCACTGAACACACCATCTCCACTGTCAAATATGGTGGTGGCAGCATCATGCTCTGGCGGTTCTTCTCTTCAGCAGGGACAGTGAAGATGGTCTGAGTTGATGGGAAGATGGATGGAGCCAAATACAGGGCAATCATGGAAGAAAACCTGTTGGAGTCGGCAAGACTTGAGACTGGGGCGGAGGTTCACCTTCCAGCAGGACAACCACCCTAAACATAAAGCCAGCGCTACAATGGAATGGTTTAAAACAAAACATATTTATGTGTTAGAATGACCCAGTCAAAGTCCAGACCTAAACCCAATCGAGAATCTGTGGCAAGATCTGAAAACTGCTGTTCACAAATGCTCTCCATCTAATCTGAGTTTGAGCCGTTTTGCAAAGAATGGGCAAAAATTCCAGTCACTAGATGTGCGAAGCAGGTAGAGACAGACCCTAAAAGGCTTGCAGCAAAAGTGTTTCCACAAAGTATTGATCATTTTAACTTGTATGTTATATTGCTCTACTGTACCTTTGTAAATTTGAAAACTAAATACAACCTAATACATTTAAATAGGACAATCACTTTATTTCAGACTCCATACATACATGAATTCCAATATATACACTTCACAGCAAAGGTGAAAATAATGAGAAGTTCTCAGTTCAGTGTGGTGGCTGATATGAGAGCGTCAATTTCCTTAATGGTTTCAGAGGTCCTCTGAAGAGCTTCAGCAATGTAGTCCTCATGTACCGATTCATCCTGTGTGATCTTTGAAGATGTTCCTTCTGAGTTTCGTGGCTCACTTTCACTTCTCAGCAGGTGGTTGTTCTCCAGCAGAACTAGGCACAGAATGTTAAAGACTACACCTCACATACATATGACTGCATTGTATATTTACTCAAACATTGCATATTATGTTAGGAGTTTTTTTGCTAAAGGATACCATTGAAACGCTTTATCTTCTCTAGTTCTGCAGCAACAACATCCGAGCTAAAGTTGAACAGAGTACAGCCATTAAAAAAGCCTCCCCCCCTTAAAATTAAGTGATCAGAAAAACATAACTTACAGACTTCCTGCTGTCTGTGGCATCTTCATGAGTTTCTCAACAAACACTTCACTGGACAGATTTTGCTCAGACAGTGTTGTTTTAGAAATATGTTTGTCCTGCAAACGCAATTCTATTATAATTAACAAATCCTACGCTTTAACGTGTTATCACTGTAGATATACGTGAACAGATGTAGCACAACCTGTTGCAGGCAGGTGGATGTGGTAGGAAACTTTAGTAAATGCTTGGCCTGGTTGTAGCAAACAAGAATCCTGTGAAAAAACCAGTGTGATGATTAAAATCCTGAAAAAAAGAAGTGTCTATACCCTACAAACTGCAGTGAAGTGGCATCTCACCTGCTGGCACGGCTCACAATAGAGCCTACGGGGTACAACTGTCCAGGTACACCAGGGGGAAGGCTGCTTAAATGATACGTAATTTCACTTCCCTGAGGAAAAGACGGTAACAATTAACGAGTTGCAACACTTTGATCTCATAACATGTTTGCAATGAAAGACTGGAACTGACCTCCTCTGATTGGAGCTTAGGCTTGTGATGAGTAAAATAAGAGTTTAGGACACCATTAGAGCGGATCACTGAGCCATCTCCCAGGGAAACCTCTACTACTGGGACCTCTCCACTCAGTATCCTACAGAGCAAACAAAGACAAACAGAGCCATTATGGAATAAGTAAATCCCACTTAAGTCAGGACGCCTTTATCAGAGATGTATGCCAAATTTCCAATCCCAGTTTTTTGTGAAGCTCAGATCTGCCAAAACCAAATTTCATGTTTCCATTTCTGTTTAGGTAGCTGAAATTAATAACATTCAACTTTACAGGGTTGCAGATTTATGCTCTGTGACCAGTGCTAACGGCTATTAGCAATGCACGCTAATAACATATTTATATTTCTCTGCATTTTGTACATTTAAACACTCTAGCAACACTTTCACCAAAGGTGTGAAAAATATAATGCAAATCTTCAGAAGTGCAAATAAACTGTTCTCACTATAGCTAATAACTAAATCTTATGTGCAAGGCAGCCATCTTGGATTTTGAGCCCAGGGCAGATTTAGAGGGCCCCTTTCTGGAAATTTTAACTTGAAACATGGAAATTTCCACTTGGGGCTATTAAGGACTTAGACTGCTATGGACTACCAACTATGAAGCACATAATTAAAATGCATTCTTCAGATCAATCATGGAGTGCTGAAGGACAGGAACGTTTGTTGTTATATAACAACAAACTGAAAAGGTTCAAATCCATTTGTGCTACTCTTTTAAAATGCCTGTCATACTGGCAGTTGGAAAACTTGGGATTTACTCAGGGGGTGAAACCAACTTTGTACCAATGAACCAATGATCCTCAACATCAAATCAAAATAATTTTCAATGCCTCAAGAAGAACTGAGTCCAATAAGTACACATGTAATTTATTTTTTATATGCTTCTACGCATACCTGTATGTGACTCCTTGGCACCATAATATTTTTACAAGCTCTGTTGGAAGAGCTGATACTTCATCTGCATGCAGCGAGTCTTTAATCTTCCACCTAAAAAGCATGAGCATTGGGTTGAATTTGGAATTTAATAGAATGAATTGGTGTCCAACATGCTTAATCCACAAACCTATGCAAGTGAGGTGATGGACATGTAAGAGGAAGAGCCTGGGGAAGCTGGGAGTCTCTGTCCTTATGATTTTTGTCAGATATGTTCATTCCTTCATCAGCTTGTCTGGATTTACTATCTTCTTCAGGTGTCGTATTATTACTGTTAGAGAGATGGGATGTCCAGTGATGCCGAGCCAAGGAGAGAGGATAGGCCCATGTGGAGTCAACGGCAAAGCAAGAGTGATGCTGTATAACTGTGGTGGACTGGTACATCTGTTCAGGCTGAAAACAGAAGAGAAATTAATCATCATATTAAAGAGGTAAAATAACAGCAATATTCAAAAGGTAATACCTGTTGTTGAGTAGTGCTGGTAAGACATGCAGAACAACAGTTTATTCTGGTGGACTCCTTCCCCAGATGCCTCTCATCATTTTGACTGTTTACTTGCTGCTGACTCTTCACACTGCCATCTGGATCTTTGTTTAAACTGCACACAGTTTGGTGCTGAGGCTGACTCAGATTACACGTGAACTCGACAGAGAAGTCCTCACCTGAGGGCGACAGCACCAACATGGCTCGGCCCTCCTCTGACCTGACCAGGATCTCGCCTCCAGGTCCAAGTTCAGGCTTGTAAGAGGACCACTCAGGCCATTTAACACCGGAGTCAATACTGTAAAAATGCTGTCAAGGGAAACCCACAATGTTTAGATAACTTTACTCAACATACAGATGCATCTCCAGATATACAAGTTTATGCATTTCTTTTATTCAGTTCCAAAAAATGAAAGTCAAACATTAGAATGCATTGATGCATTGAATAATACATTTTGAGCATCTATTTCTGTTCATTTTGACAATTACAGCTTACAGGTAAAGAAAAACTTCTATTTAGTTTCTATGAATATGAGGATCTTACCAATAAAAAGGGCTCTAATACAAAAATGTTATAGGTATCTTTTGACCTAGGCAATGATGAAGACTGCTAACTTGACACTGGTCCAGCTGACTATCACTGACACCTTCTAAAAGGAGGGTAAACCACTAAAGTGCCATTGATAGGGAAGCTGGCTGTTCACAGAGTGCTGTATCTAAACACAATAACAGAAAGTTTAGTGAAAGGAAAAACATGCACACGCAACAAAGATAACTGCAGTTTTGAAAGGATTGTGAAGCAAAACACACTCAAGAGATTGGGGGAGATTCACAAGGTGTTGGCTATGGCTGGAGTCTGAGCTTTAGGAGCAACAATACAAAAGCATATACAGGACATGGACTATGTCTGTCACATTTCTTAAGTTAAACCACTCCTAAACAATGTTTGAAGTGTCTTTCATGGACTAGGGAGAAAAAGACCAAGTATTACTCAGTGGTCCAATGTCCTCTTTCCAGATGAAGGTAAATTTTGCATCTCATTTGACAATCAAGGTCCCTGACTCTGGAGGAGGAGTCAGGAGGCACAGAATCCAAATTACTTGGTGCCACAGTCAGTAATGATTTTAGGACCCAGGTCATCTGTTTATTTTTGGTTAACTATGTTTTATTTAGTGCAAAGTCAGCAGAGCGTTTTTTTTTTTTTTAATTATTTTTTTACTTCTGCTTGAGTGATATATCAAAGGAATGCTAGCCTTACTTGAGTACAGTTTTGGGGTAATCTACCCACGTGATTGCAAATTAACAAAAATAAATGATTAAAATAAAATACTATGTGTTACAAAATAAATTCCGGGAAGAATGATATGATGTAACATTTTTTTTATTTTTCTAATCTATTGAAATGCATCCGTATATATTTGAGTTTAAAACTGATATACCTTCCTGTTCTCAGCAGAGATGAGCTCTTCTGGGAGATACGGTCGACTGGCATACTTATTCCTGAACGCCAGTGCGGTTGCCAGGAGCTCCTTCAAAAACAAAGTGAACCTAGTTGTAATGCTTGAAATTCAAAGCGAAAATACCAAGTGCATGCTCCTTCTACCTTATAAGCACTGATAGTGAACCTGGTTCTCTGTCGGACTCGCTCCGTGGGCTGCAGAGGATGTCCGTGAGGATCCGTGGCTTTAACCAGCACGAATTCACTGCCACACGGTGACAGCTGTAACTGAGCTCCGTGTCTGTAAGATATTTCCACTGACTCGTCCTCATACATCGTCATCATCACACTGATACCCTCTGCGGTTCCCATTGTGGGGTCGTGCTTTCAGTAAGTCTGAGAGACCAAAAACAAAGCGACAACTCCTTCAGGTGGAGCCGTTTGACTATTGGCGCGTTGTAAGCGAGGGAGTCACATGACCGGAAGCATCCTCCTTTCTGGAGGATTACAGTGACAGATCGCCACCTACTGGACAACAGAGGGTACAACATCACAGCATAAACCCAACCAGTGAGTTCCTACTACCGGACATGTTTCGTTATAAAACTAAAGAGTACTTTACTTCTTTTCATTCCATCTGTCTCTTCATCTGTTCCTAGCAGAGGCGGATTTAGTCATATCAGAGCCAAGGGTGAAACCTGCATGCGGGCTTACATTTTCCATTTCCTTTCTGGGTCATTAATGTTAAAAAATTTGTCTAAAAATAACTGCTGTTCATTGGAAAAATTTGGAAAACGTGGTAAAAGGTAAGTTAAAATCTTAATTTAGATAGACACTTTCTACTATGGCTCTGTGTTGACCTAGTTTTCCTCCTATCTACTGGATAGAGGTTTCTCTGTGAAATGTGAGTGCCCTTCTGTGTAAGCTTTTATAACCTGTGGTGTTCCACAAAGGTAAATGTTTGGTCCATTATTATTTTCTTTTTGCATATGTTATTCTGTTGTATCTTTTAATAAAATTTCTTAATCATTTTTTTTATCCAACTCATATTCAGTTATATGTGTATTTTTTTAACCTCACCAATTGGTTTAGATAAACTGGTTTATTGCCTAACTTACCAAATACTGGATGGCTGATGAATACCTTCTTTTAAATTATAGTAAAACACAAATAACAATTACAGTCCCATCAGATGTGTATCAGCCCAGCATTTGCACCATTTTTTACATTAAGTAAGACTGTTGTTCAAAACTTGGAAATAACTTTTGATTCTGACTTCACCCTGGACTCAATTACTAATCAATTACTGAACTGACCGTAAAGAATGGAATGGCGTGTGTGCATGTAAGTGTGCACAGCTGTGATGGAGGAGAGAGAAAGCACTACTTTTTGTGCATTTAATTAAGGTGCTTTAAGAAAAAAAAAAGGTTGGGGATATATTTTACAGTGGGTATGGTGTTCTCCTGATGATATTTTTTTTTTGTTTTGTTTTTGGTTTTTTTTTTGTTACAAATATGCATCAAAGGTTGGCCACAAAGGTTTGCATTTGGCATCAGCTATCCACAACACTTTGCCATATATAAATGTATAAAATGATGCATTTATAATGTGTGTGTCACCATGGATACATCAGTACAATTTGATCATTTCGATCCTGTATAACTTTCAAGAAAATTCTGACATAAAGGGAAAAAGTATAGATGTCAGTAAAGTACAGGGGCAGCTAAACTTTATTTAAGGTTAATCAGATTGACTATAATTAGTGACAGGTGTGAAACCAAGAAGACTGAACACTGAAAATGAATCCTAAGGTGATTCAGAAAAGTTTGACATTAACTGTTTCCTCTAATACATATTAATAATTTACGCTTGATTCATTCAAGATACGTTTTATATTATTTGAAAAAAAAAAAAAAAAAAAAAAAAAAAAAAAAAAAAACAGATGGTATTTTTAAAGGGTTTTACACTTTGGAGAGCCACTGTATTAATTTAATTTAATTTCAGTTAATGAATTTATTAAATTGTGGTACATTTCGCCCTCAATAATCCTTATTCACATTGGCCAAATATTGCACCTATAGTGCATTCTTTTTAGATTCAGTCCATACATATTATATTTTCTAATGAAGTTATTTTTTATAAGTTGAACCACTTTCACTGTACTAGGTTTATTATATTGTTACATCTCTTTATAAGGTTGGCACATGTATCATGTCATCAGAGCGAACCGGAGGCCCTGCTTGTTGGTTCTCTTTATTATGGGTGGGGCACAGTGGGGAAGCCCTTTCGTTGATCTGTTTAAAAAAAAAAAAAAAAAGGTGCCTGTCCCTTTAAGAAGCAGCGCAGGCAGAGCTCGTTGGTTTTATTCCACAGCGGTGCACCTTCTGCTCCATCACCAGACGATGCACCCCGGTAACTTCTGACAGACAGCGCTGCCTTCAGGGCCCGCAGCAAAGATGGCAGGCTCTAAGCAACACGGGTGTGTATTTCTGTGTCTCTACTAATGCTTCTCCTTGTTTGTCTTATAATGAATATGGGTGATGAAATAGTCACACCTAACTCACGAATGGAAAGTGCGATGCAGCGCGGAACCGGAGAGAGCTGTGAGGTTCACTTTGCGCTCTTTTCCATTTTGTTATGAATTTTTAATGTGGCATTTAAAACAACGTTTGTTTCATTCGCTGTGGTATGGGTGGTATGGCGCATCTCTTAGTCAGGGAGGTATGTTTGCTTATATACATGTAATTTCACGACGCACTGCTACTTTATGACAACGCTCCTATTTCTAGTCGGGAATAAAGCGTTACGTAATTATTATGGCGGCATCCTGCTGTCGCCATATGTTTATCGGGGCCAGAAATCAGATGATGTTCCGATGTTGATGCTGAAAGTTTGAGCGGATGAATAATACGTATTAATGATAATACAAGAAATAAACATATCAAATAAAGGGAGGGAAATCTAATTTATAGGGTCATCATTTCATACCTGAGCGATGCCTTTTAGGTGACGTGGACCGGTGAGAGAAGTGCAACACACTTGTGTCCTTGTATTTTTAACACATACGGACTTGTGAACGGCAGAAATAAAAGAGTACAAATATAAAATGAATGATAACAGCAGGGTAGCTTCTGAAATAAACAAGTACGCTGGAAGACACTGTGCTGATAGAATGAAAATATCTTGTGTTGAAGGCGTTTATATGGCTGTTGGTATAAAACTGATCTGTTCATAATGCAACATGAGTACTGTTGACTTTACCTTTCATTTTCAGATAAATATTGTAAACATTTTGCTGCTGATATTTATTTACAAAGTGATCATTTATTTGAACAGAAAATGTGTGTTGGGTAAGTTTACTCCTCACAATGTAGGTTATTTATGTACAGGGGCATTGAAGGATCTGACCTTTGGGGTTGATCAGCTCCCTGTGAGCAGCTGACAGCCTCTGGGTGGACAAATTGCTTAACAATGCTTTGTCTTTAAAGATTTTTTAGAATGAACCAACGTTTTCAAACAACAGCTAGCCCAGCAAGAATTCATATTCATCCATGATCACATGCACTGACTACCAACACCACTGCTACACCCGTAAATTCACAGAATAAGAATATGCCTCGGTTGCATGACTGTCATGGGAAAGAGTGAATCATCCCAGGTTTGTCTCCAAAAGTTACATCATGTAATTTGGAGTTTGTATGTTCTCCCTGTTCGTGCGTGGGTTCTCTCCAGGTACTCCAGCTTCCTCCTACAGTCCAAAAATATGACTGTTAGGTTAATTGGTGTCTCTAAATTGTCCTTAGGTGCTTGTGTATATGTGTGTGTGGTTGTTGCCCCACAATGGACTGGTAACCTATCCAAGGTGTACCCCACCTTTGGCCCAACAGCTGCTGGAGATGCTGCCACCAGTCCACCTGTGACCCTGCAAGGATAAGTCTTGTTGCTTTTGCACAGCATTCAAATTAAAAGGCGATTTCAGAATGAAAGCTGCATATTAGGGTTTGCATGCTGAATTACCTTTAAAAAGAGAACCAACCATATGGAACAAGCAGTCATTTTACACTGTTATCATTTGTTCTGTCTCTAAAAACAGTCTGGGTAACAGCTTGGGAACAATGATACTTCACAAAACTGTGAAAATAGGTTCTTTATTTAGCGATCCTAAGATGATATTTTGATTAAAAATGAAAATCGCCACAGTTTATATTTCAACAGCGTTGTTTAAAATTTCTTGATCTTGATCCTAAAGTGGAGCATACAGGTATGTCCTGAAAACAGATAAGCCACTTTTTTTGTTCTAATGTGTGCCTTTCTTTTGTCTTGCAGGTCATCTTCATAGACATTTAATGGATCCGGTCTGAAAGCTACAACACCCACCAACTCTGCTGACCTGTCTAACACTGTAGCCATGGCAACTTGTTCGACGGGCTGTGCACCGGCTGTGCGCCTTTGTCAAAGACTAAACCGGCTCAAGACACTTGACGGTGACATGATGGCGACTTCCCTGAAGCGCTGCCTCTCCACGCTGGATCTGACTCTGATGGGTGTCGGTGGCATGGTTGGCTCTGGCCTTTATGTCCTGACGGGAACAGTGGCTAAAGACACAGCCGGACCAGCTGTCATCATATCCTTTGTTTTTGCAGGTATCGCTTCTCTACTGGCTGCCTTCTGTTATGCAGAGTTTGGAGCACGCATCCCTAAAACAGGATCTGCATATATGTTTACCTATGTGTCAGTGGGAGAAGTGTGGGCCTTTCTCATTGGCTGGAATGTGATTCTGGAAAACATGATTGGTGGTGCTGCTGTAGCACGGGCCTGGAGTGGCTATCTAGACTCAATTTTTAACCACGCTATCCAGAACTTCACAGAAACACACATCATGCAGTGGAATGTGCCCTTCCTTGCCCATTACCCTGACCTCCTGGCTGCAGGAATTCTTGTAGTTGCCTCTGTCTTTATTTCCTTCGGAGTTCAAGTGTCCTCTTATCTGAACCACATCTTCTCCACCATCAGTATGGGTGTCATTGCTTTCATCTTGGTCTTCGGCTTTGTGCTCGCCGATCCTGGCAATTGGAGCCAGGAGCAAGGTGGCTTTGCACCTTTCGGGATGTCAGGGATCCTGGCAGGCTCGGCCACGTGCTTCTATGCTTTTGTGGGCTTTGATGTGATTGCTTCCTCGAGCGAGGAGGCAAAGAATCCTCAGAAGGCTGTTCCAATTGCCACTGCTATCTCTCTTGGGCTTGCAGCGACAGCCTACATCCTGGTCTCCTGTGTGCTCACATTGATGGTACCCTGGCGTACCCTGGACCCTAACTCAGCCCTGGCAGACGCTTTCTTCCGACGTGGCTACAGTTGGGCTGGAATTGTTGTGGCTGTAGGTTCCATCTGTGGTGAGTATCAGCATTTGCAAAAAAATACAATCTAAAGTTGTATAATCTACTTTTCTGTGCTGTATTTTGACTGATAATTTTTATTTTTCCTTTTTTATTAGCCATGAACACTGTGCTTCTCTGTAATCTCTTCTCCCTTCCTCGGATTGTATACGCCATGGCAGAAGATGGATTATTTTTCTCCATTTTCGCCAGGGTCAATCCTGTCACCAAAGTTCCCGTCAATGCTATTCTGGTGTTTGGAATCCTTATGGCCTGCATGGCTTTGATCTTTGATCTGGAGGCCTTGGTTCAGTTCTTGTCTATTGGGACTCTCCTTGCCTACACCTTTGTGGCAGCGAGTGTTATCGTGCTGCGCTTCCAGCCTGAGAAGACCAATTCCAAGGACACCACTACCACATCTCCCAATGCCAATGTTGAGGTGTCCCCTGCTCCCTCAGAGTCACAGACCATAACTGAAGACAGCGAGGAGCCCAAACAGTACGAGTCCTTCTCTGACAAACTCCAGCTGGTGGAGAGGCAGAAGACGAGAGAGCGGCGTGGGGTGGGGCAGCTGAAAGCCTACTGGGAACCTTACCTGGACAGGCTGCTGGGGGACTGTGAACCAGGCGAAGTAGTGGCTTTCTGTGTGATGACCCTGATTGTGAGCTCAGTATCCCTCTGTGCTGTGCTGGAGTTTGGAAATGAACAGCTGCAGTTCCCAGTTTGGTGTTTCACAATGCTTCTGGTGATTTTTACCTTAGCTTATGTTCTTAGCCTGGCACTTATATGGATTCATGAGCCACAAAGAAACAACCAAACATTCCAGGTGAGTAGTCATAGGTGGTATGCATTATATTTAGTATCCAGTTTACTTATATAAGGCAACATCGGGTGAAATTGTATTCCCTGTAACCAGAGAATGAAAGAAGTTTGTTTGTTGCATAGGTACCTTTGGTTCCACTGACTCCGGGTGCCAGTATCCTCTTCAACGTATTCCTGATGATGAAGTTAAGCCTTTTGACCTGGATTCGATTTACAGTGTGGATTGCTATAGGTAAAATAACATCAACATCAGAACAAACAGACAGTGTTCAGTAGGCACATTTAACATGTACACTTAAAATGTTTGAGATAACCATGAGCAAAGCTATAATACCATGGTATCATGGTATTGCTGTTTTTAGATAACAATGTTTTTTTAAAAAAAAAAAGTTTGATCAATAATCAAACTGTTTCTATTTCAACATTATAACTTTTTCTTACTATTGATCTAGATATATGATTAAGCAAAAACAGAATGAACACTTGCTAAATGTATTTGTTGTTTTTATAATCTGATTTATGCAGAATGTTCTGCCTTTTTTCATTCTGGTTTTTATAAAGAAACATATTTATAACAAGATGATACTTGTAAACTGTCACAGATATTAGCTGACAATCACTACCCAAGTCTGCAGTCAGTCCACTGCTTAACAGACTCGGTGCTCGTCTGCTGTAGGATTTAAACAGTGTTACCTCACTAAGAATGATGGGTAGCACTCCTTTAGTTTTCACACCATGGCTGTCATGTTTTTCATGAATGGATATATTTCCAAACAGGCAGATTTGTATTTCTTGTTTGCAAGGGAAAAGTGTAGTGGCCTTCTCTTAGCCAGCTGACAAGGAGTGTGTAGCAACAGGTGGGTGAGGGGCAGTGCTATGTTATTCTATGCTCCATACAGAAAACTCGGGTCACTCCACACTTTCACTGACATCTCATTGAAATACTTGTAAACTGGAGGAAGATTAAAACAAAAAATTTGAAACTATAACTTTTTGAAACTTTGACTGGCTTATTAATATTTTCAGCACAACAAATATATTTTTGTGCAATTATTGGTTACTAAATGAATTGACTGTCAGCCATGACCTCTCAACTTCCTCACTTCACAAATACTGAACTGCACTCTGTCGTTAACATATTGTGATGTGAATGTTATCTTCGGAAAGCAGTGTCATAAAACCTCCACCGTCTGTGGCCAGTGAACCTGATGCACTTAGTGGTTACATGAACAGATTGCACAAAGATTTTCTGTACTTAAAGGAACAATATTTTCTTTTGATAGCAGTCTTGTGAGCATATAGGTGATGATCAGACAATTAATGCCCTGTCAATAGGTGGTGGTTGTGGTGGGGTGGGGGGGTCCCTGGAAAAAAAAGACATGAGCTCTACATTAGTTTAAAACTAATCCAGGTCAGTAAACCTTTTAAACACTGCTGCCAACTGGACCTAAGTTAACAATATGTACTTGTGCAATATTTAACATAGCAAGTTATCCAGGCTTATGTGGCTCCCATTCACTGGATACAGATACAGTCTTCTATAAAGGCAAAAGCCCAGAATTTGTCTCCACAACTCAGGATGTGCATGGTCACCTGATAAATAATTCTATTCAATAAGCTGTTTTTTTATCAATGCATACAAGTCAGGTGACATTGTAGTCATTAGGAGCCAACGCCTCAATATATATATATACCTTAAAATTAGAAAATTGAAGGTCTTATTCAACTTACTTTCTATATCATGCTTAATTTACAAGGTGATCTAAAATGTTTTTAAAGGCTTTTTTTTCTTGTCTACCAGTGCTGTTTTACATCCAGTTTCTTTTTCCGAAAAGGATTTAATGGCATTGTTTAAAAAAAAAATTAAAGATTTAATTTTTAAAATGGTTTACTCGAGACTTCAAACTATCCAGTCTAAGACATTGGTTTTGTTTTTCTTCTGTGTATAGTGGGGATGAAAGTTTTAAATCAGACAACCCTAATACCACTAAACTTAAACCTTAAAATTAATTTTGCAGGGGAAAGTTTTAGTATCCTGTAAATTCTATACAAAGGATTTGAAGCATAATTCTTACTTTTGTCTAAATCGTCACTGAAATAAACCTAACCCCGAATAGCAAGGTATAACTGCCTCTATTGTGTAATAATAATGGTGTTAGATTCTGAAACTTTAGGAGGTGTTTATATTCTCACTTTGCGTGCACCATTTATGAGATTATGAATCAAGCACTTTACAACAGTGGTTCTCAGTTTTTCTAGAAAAAGTACAATCTAGGTAAGTATGTTTTCAAAATACAAGACAATTTAAAACAGTAGCAAAACAAGACTTAAGGAAACAATTACCCACAGGAACTGCATGATTGTTTGAACGATGTGGTTTAACAATGCAATTTACTTTTATTCACAAGTCGGAATTTTCAAGTATCAAGTTTAAAAAGTTGACAGAACGGTCTTCAAAAGTTGGAATTTCGAGTAGGAAAGGCAGATGTTTGTTACCAATGTTCTCCTTAAAATCTAGTATGGCTGACTTTCATATAAAGATTACTAATAGTGGGAGTAAAAATAGTTTATGTATTTTTTGTATGTTAGGTACGGAAGCCGAGAGTGGACGTGTTATGCATAAACTTTTTTCTGATGGTTTTCTTGAGATAACGAGTTAATTTCCCAATGGTTTTCTCGAGCTAACGACTTAATTTCAAGAAAACAAACTTTGTTTTTTCGAGCTCATGAGATGATTGGTGTGTGTGTTAAACCCTGATTCCATCATTCAAATAAATGCCACACCAGCAGGAGAGGACTTATAAATATAAGTCATGGCATGCATGTGTAATTCTGTGAATAAATGATAAGTAAACCATAATGACACCACGTCATTGGTCGAATGATTAAACCATTGGGAAATTAACTCGTTATCTCAAGAAAATGGTATTCGTTATGTCATTATAACGTCATAAATAACTCATTAACTTGAGTTAACCATCGGGAAAATAAACATACAAGTACAACCGCACTCGGCTTCCATACTTAAGAAATCTGTTGCGCAAATAGTACTACATAAATAATACCTCCTTCAGTGAATGTGTTCCTTTAGGGTTTGAAATTACAAAATGCAAAGAAATACATTGCACTTAGCTGATAGCCTATTGCTAACAGTAGTTAGTTTGGTTATTGAGCCCTTTGATTAGCAAATCCCACGTTTTTGAACTTGGAACATAAACATGGTCAACACATATGCTGGAAAACCTCATCTTTTTGGTTGTTGGAGTTTATTAGTGCTACACTACAGTGAAATCCTTCTTTCATTTACCTTACATTGTCAAATAATTAGAACCAAACTGCCTTCAGAGTACTTCTAAAGCCCGTCCAAGTACCACTACCGGTACTAACCAGAGCTAAGTTACAGACAGCCCTGTTTATTCCTAATTTACATATAAAACTACTTAAAAAAGCTAATGGTGAATTAGCAATTGTTAGCATGCTAGACATTTGTTAAATTGACAGTGTTACGCTGAGCAAGTTAACTTGCATTTTTTAGTGTTTATTTGACGTTTTAAGAAGTTTCTGTTCTTATCAACAATATCAACCTTACAATGACATCAGTAGCAGCATGTTTTTTTATTCATTCAACACCTGAGAAATAACAGCTGGCAACACATAGCATCCATAATTTTCTCTCTTCAAACCTGTGCTCAGTGTTACCATGATTTAATAATGACTTCCAGTGAAGTGTTTCATACTGCCCTGTTCCCAGGTCTCCTTGTGTATTTTGGCTATGGGATCTGGCACAGTAAAGAGGGATTGAGGGAGCTGCAGCCCAAAGACATGGCTGCCCGCTATGTGGTGCTACCCAGCGGCAGCCTGGTGGAAACAGTGCAGTCCGTTCAGCCCGATGGTCAAGTGGTCACCTCAGCGCACCAAATCAACTCTTCTGCTGCCCCGACAGCTCCTGAGGCTGCTGGGAAGAGATAATGTGTGACCATTATGAGTCATCATCACGACTGCCTGGTTTTATCTGTTGTCTCCCACGCATACTGTATTATTACGCCTAGTGTACTTTCTGTATCTCTCTGCCTGTATCACTCAACAATCTGTACTCATTACTCTGCTAAAGTATCTACAAGATAGGATGGGAGGCACTGTCTTTTGTTGAACACATTTGTATATGTTGTAAGAATCAAATGTGCGTTAGGGATATTTATCACTTCCCTGGTAACATAACATGCTTTTTTTCTTGCAGTCTTGCTAGCTTTGTCCAAATCCATGTTCTTACTCTGTTTGCATTGTTACCAAGGACTTTTATTTTTCATGTTCCAGTTTTTGGAAGTGGAGCTTGGAATTTAGACACATTTCAAAAAGCAGCGAAAAGCAGCCTTCAACAATTTTGTCAGATGTTTTTAAGCAACAACAAGCCATGGAGCTCTCCTGGTGACTGCCACACATTCAAAATAATGACGTTCCATGGAAATTTACTTTTTGTGCTCATAAACTGTATGCCTTGTAAGGGTACAGTATCACGTCTTATTTTCTTGCTTTCCAGCTTAAGTCCATAGTCACAATTCACACACCCATGGATATGGATTACAAACTAGTTTGTGCATAACTGAGAGCAGAGTTTTTAAAATCTAAATATTAGATGTTTTACTTGATCTGTTCTTTTTATCTCAGACCATATAACCAACATTGTACCAATTAATTTGTAGCTTTTTACCATTTGTTTACACTTTTGTTTGGCAAAGAACTGCATAATTTGACATTTTTTCTCCCAATTTCCATACATACTGCACAAATATGTTTAAATATTTATTATTTAAATAATGTATGTCATCTTAAGACTCCCTTAAATATAAAGGAGTTTATTATTATTTTACCCTATTCTATAAAATATGTCTATTTATTCTTCTACAAATACAACTCATATTTTTAATTGTTTCAATATTATGTGTTTGTATCATTTTCATTCATCACTGGTCATGCATTATATGCTTTACTTACACTTGTTGCTTTATTAGTCTCTATAAGTAATTTGTATTCACTTTTGAATTGCCTGAACACTTACATTTCTTCCTTAATTTTCTAAATCTCATCCCATGACCCTCCCCTCTTTTGTGTCCCTGATCCCCAGCATGTGATCAGCCTTTTTCCCATGCCTCTCCAGACTGCAACCTTTTCTTCTTCTTTTTTTTCTAATTGGAGCAGCATTGTTTGTCAAAGTACATAAAACTGAGATCCTGTCGCCATATTCTATTTACATGAATGCATGGCCAAGCACGAAGATATTCACAGGGATCCTTTATACATAAATATTGGTAGGCAAGCATTATGCCCCTGCCCCATCTCTCCGAGGCCTCTGTAATCCGTCAGATTTGCAGCAGTCCCTGTCACCAGTCTGGCTCCTGACCTAGTTAAGAAAAAGCCGTAGATGTGAGAACACAACCGTAACATGGAGACAACATTCCCTTTAGTTTGTACTTGTGAACATCAATTTGACATCAAGTCAAATATGTAAAAGCACCTAAAAACATGTCAGTTCTATTGTTATTGATGTCACTTTGCTTTTGCATGTTACAATAGAAACCAATGGCCTTAAACATGTTACACATCTTATCTCCACATCTGATTTACTTGTTTATTTGCCTGATAGATGAAGAACCTTACCTATTCATTATCATTCTTTCAACAAAGAATTCAAATATAGATTGTAGAAAGCATTTTCGTGTAAGATTTGAAAGAATTTTATACAACTTTGCACAGATTTGTCCAGTAATTTTGTTTCACAGCTATGCTTTTGGTGTCAGGGGGAGTGACATATATTTATACTGTGGTGCTTTTTTAAGCTGAACATTATCACAACTCTTTCTCTCCTTTTGTGCCCTGATGCACAAATATCAGCGACCAGACTTTTCTTACTTCTAAATGTTGTTGTACTCTGCATTAGCACATGAATATCTCAGATTCCTGTCATAATGTTTGTTTGTGTAAAATGCAAAAAGACAAAAAAATAATAAATGTTTTGAAGCAGCATTAAAACCCACTGGAGTATTATTAATAGATTAGAATAATAATTTACATCACATTGCATTATCACATCATTTAAATAATTATAATTTACACAATTAGAGTGTTCCCGGTTTGTCAGTTTTAAGTCATGAACAGGAAATGAGAACAGGAGTTCAGTGACTGTATTTATTTACAAAAAAATAAAAACCAGCCTGTCAGCATAGACGGGTTTGTAGCTGTAGTATACTTGTTCTATTTTAAAACAATGTTTATTTGCTTCACCCTTTAAAACTAAGCACTGTGTTGGTCTTTTGCAAAAATTCCCTAAAAAATATACTCTTTAATGTAAGGAAATTTGAAAAACTGTTAATTTTAATACTGCTGCGTAGCCCTGTGTTTATGACACTAATCTTATTGGATCTTTGGTATTTTGCATCCTCCTGTACATGTTGCTATCACATGCTGAAGTTGAACATTTTGACCTGAAACAGATAACTTTATATCAGAGTTAGTCCCAGCTTTACTCATAAGCCTCTAAATAGTAGAAAGTTTTTATATCAGTACACTTTACTGACCAACTAGATCAAGGTACAGTGTGAAAGCTCGGTGTGACACTTTAAAAACCCTTAGTTAATACAAAGAAAATGGAAACTCAACATCTTTTTATATGATCATCTGCTGTGGGAAACTGATATTTTTCCAGTAAGAATGTAATCAAAGGTTAGATGAAAGGGACTAGAATGCTGGACAAAACTACAGAGGATAATGGAAACACATTTCCATGGAAACTAACACTTGCTTCTCTTTACGGATAGCACACACACAGTGACACAGACACCTGTGTCTTATGTCTTTGTGACACTCAAGGTTGAGTGAGCTGCTGTGTATTCAGAACCACGTGATTCATCCGCTCTGAAGGCCATTCTTTCACACACATGCAGGTTTGTTTGAGAAGCCTATCATATGACCTGAAAGCTGATATGTTTCATCCATGACTGTCCATCTTTAGTAGCATTAAAACAATGTATTTTAAATGGATTATCTGCTTGAATGCATTCACACTTCTGGGGTATGATTTTTTTTTGTATCCTGAAATGAGAAAACAGAATTGATTTATATCAGTGTCTGATTTCTTGCAGTTCACCCAACCTCTCACATATGAGAGAAATATTATTTGATTTTTTTTTTTTTTTTTTTTTTTTTTTTTTTTTTTTTTTTTTTTTTTTTTTTTAGCTGAGTTGTATAGTCTTTTTTTCCTTGGGTTTATTCAGTCTCAAAGCTTACAAACAGGGCCGTTAAGCTGCAGAAATCAACTTTTTGCTGTGAAAAAGCTTCTGAGACATCCTGAGCTTTCTTAATGTGGGCTATCAAAAATGTGGTACAACTGTGTCCCTTTGGCTTATATTGTAGAAATTAGAAACAATGCTAATGGATGAAAAAACCTTCATGTTCTAACCTTATTAGAACACAGCACCTTGTAACTTTGCTCTGCTGTTTACAGTGATCTAGATTTCCATGGAGAAGTTTCTATATAGTCATTATTGGTATGAATGTCATATTTATGTCCTTTTCTTTTTCAGGGTGAATGATCATAAAACAAGAACTGGTGGCACAAGTTTGAACTTATCGTGTCATTTCTTGAATCCACAAAAGGTCAAAGTTACACATACAGACGTGTATGTCTATACATAATATAGACATACACATGTGCTTGATTCTTCATAGAGAATTCTTTAAATTATTTGGTTCATTAAATTTTTATTAGGGTTGAGATTACCATTCCAGAAACTTAATGTTTGTCTGCTTTATCCATTCATAATTAATTACCATGTTGGAACAACCTATTGTTTTTTAATTTCAACCATCCAGCTCTCAGTTTGAGGTAAAGTTGAAAGTTATTTTTTCATTATTCTGTTGACTTTGAGTAATCATGCTGGACCGCTAGAATCAAACCTGCCCCACAGCATGATGCTACCACCACTATGCTTGACAGCTGGTCCAGTGTTCTATTGTTATGATCCCTAGGTGCTTGTACTTTGGTCTTCATTTATGTTGCTGTTTTGATTCTTTTTTCTTGTTTGTTTGTTGAGATCTTGCTATTTTAGTTTATTTCTTGTGTTAGTTC
This sequence comes from Anableps anableps, assembly GCA_014839685.1. Classification (NCBI taxonomy): domain Eukaryota; kingdom Metazoa; phylum Chordata; class Actinopteri; order Cyprinodontiformes; family Anablepidae; genus Anableps; species Anableps anableps. Next base: position 13,068,736 of record CM026066.1, on the reverse strand, counting down.
ATTTATTCTCATCATCTGTGTTTTGGGCGTGTTTCCATAAATTAGTGTTTCTTTCTGTTAGTCTCAGCTCAGATTCAGTTTTCTGTTCTGTTTCTCTTTCACCTACCTCTGCCTCTGGTTCCCCTGTCATTTCCACTCCTTCCTCAGAATATATAAGCTTGTCCTCTCATTATTCTTCACTGGCTCATTCCATTTCTCTTCATGATATTCCTTGTATCCTCTGCAATCGCCTCCTTTGTCTTCTGTAAATGTTCATCCAATCTTTCTCAGTTATGCTCTCTATTAAAAACCCAGGTTCCTGTCTGCACTTTGGTCCACTTTCAAGAATATGACATGACATTGCATTTGAAAACCTCACATTAACTCCTCAAAAAAATTATTGTGCTTGTGGTCAAGTAACTCAGTCTTTGTCTCATCACACCATAAATTATTTATTCAGAAAGCTGTTAGATTGTCTGCGTCAGCAGCTGCAAATTTCACTCAATCTTGAAGGTCTCCATTTTTAGAGCAGGTCCCTCCTTCGTAGTTTACATCCTCTCAGTCCATGGTGAGGTAATGGTGGACCAGCAGTGTCCATTTCATTGCAGGTTTAAGCTGTAGTATAGTTTCTCGGTTGTTCCTTAACATTCAAACATACTTTATCTCAGGGTGACAGTTTAGGCCTTCTTTCAGACAAAACGTTGCTTGTTGGTCAAATCATTCCTCTCTGAAAAAGTGTAGTTCAAATGCATCATAAAAACTCTATTAATTAATCCGCCAAACATGTCTGAGGAGCGCATACATAGACTTCTTACTGGAACTGTATATTGGTGTTATTCTTGTTTGTGTTTGCAGTGATGGGTCTACTCCTTGTGGCTCTGCACATCTTCTCTCAGACCTCAGCCACAAGCTATTTAAAGCTGCAGGATCAAACCATCATTTATAGCTCTTTGTTGCTTTCAAATACTGCTTATTGTATGGACATTTTTTTGTTGTTTTTTTTTTTGTGGTCAAGAACTTTTTCCCTGTCTTCACGTGTTTGATGTGTCAAAAAACCCCACAAAACATCAGTTATTAAGTCCTTTATTCTAATAAACACTTTACAGGAATGAACCGCTCACGTTGATTATGTGTTATTTATTCAGTTGACCTGTGGGAGAACATATACAGGGTCAATGGAGAGCATTTAAACAGCATGTTTCAAATATCTTAAAGCACTTTCTAAAAGGGATGTCTCAATCCAATCCTAAATACTGGAATAAAGTCCCAGTTTTACCATTTGTACAGGATCGTTGTGGGAGTCCCTGACTTAACTATACTTTCGATAAAGGCTGAAAAAAAAAAAATTGAGGTTTTCCCTAAGTCAAAGGATTATTTGACATTCACTCCTCATCTGTTTGTGACATACTGTTGATATGAAAGATGAGAAATTATCAGACTGTTTATTGTTTAGGAGGGGAAATAGTTGTAGAATTGCGATATAGTTTGATAGAGATAAACTCTAATTTATGAGGTTAGCAGACTGTCAGGATTGACAGTGTAGTTGGGGTTGTTACTTCTGCTGTTTGAGCTATTATTGATGCCCCCACTTTCCATGGGGGCGTCAATAAATATCAATTAAATAAATTGTGAATATATGCATTTCTTGTGTTGTTTTCAGGCATTATTTGTGTTACTGACTGTATGCAGTGAAAGAGTTACATCCAGATTTATTGAAACATAATATTGGTATATATTGCAATAATGATAACAGCTGCAATAAATGAACATTTCTTCAGGTAAATCTTCCTCCTGTGCTTTCAGCACTCTCTGTGACCTTTATCATTGTGGACAGTGTAATCTGTTTGGGCCTCTAAAGTGACACAAATCCATTTTTTTTTTTGTCCTTGTGAGACCTGTATCTGACCTTTTCATGACAGTCTGAACAACACAGATCCAATTTTTGTTCTGAAATTAATCTCTAAATTCTTGAATCAAAAACACTGCAATAATATTAACATTTTGTAATGTAACTAGAGATCGTCAGACGGACCAAATGTTTCATTCTAATTGTTTTTCTGTTAATTTGTGGAAAAGTGGAATGCAAAAACTTCTTTGTTTCTGCTCAGAAATTTCATTCCTCGTTTGTGTTACATTGATATCAACTAAACACTTATTCTTCCATCACTGCCAAAGCTGAACATTAAATTCCTAGAGTCAGATTTGAATGTGAACTGACATCAGTATGTAAGCATTGCTAAGCAGGGGCCATGTTACAACCGTTAAAGTAATTCTACTGACAGACAAACAAAAGCAATCGTGACCTCCTGGAGGCGAAGTATAATAAACAGAAGCAGACATACTGTTGAGATTCATGCGCAGCTTTATGTTCTCCTCCCTCAGATGCTCAGTCTTCAGGTTAAGGTCAGAGATGTCTGTCAGCACAGCACTGGAAAACACATAAACCCCTAATAAATTATTTATTAGGGAAGCATGTTTTCTACCCATACGTGCCACTCACTGGTACTGCATTAGAGTTCTCTCCGTAGCGTCCCACAGTTTAACTTTCTCCTCAGGGATGATGTTCCCTAGACTCTCCCAGTATGCTGCATCCTTGGAAGAATCCCGGGCGTGTGCGAGCCACAATCTCAAAAGTTCTTGGACTGAGCTCTTCCTAAAAGAAAACCAGGAGGATGACTATCAAATGTAATTGAAGAGGTAAAACAGAGATTTCATCTAACAGTCATAAAAAGTTGAAGGTTTATAAAGCAGTGTGTGGCTGTAGCTCACACAAGCTCATCAGACCTGAACTTTTACACACATTTAACTACTTTCATCACATCTTTCAAAAAATGTCCCAGCTGGACTCATATTTTTCACCCTAGCTTTAGATCTGGTCAAAATGACCTCTTATAGCACACAGATTGCATCCCAGAATCTTTAAGATACAGATCCTTTTATGATCTTGCAATGTTCAAAAGCAGTTAGTTTGGATACCTGTCATTTCACGTCAGAGTGTCCTTTAAATATCGATTATCTCATTTTTATTATTTGGAAATTCAGAAAGCTTCTAAAATAGTCACTTGTGATCAGTCTAAACATTAAATAGTGATAAATGTGTAAAACTCTGAAATGTACGCTTGTCTCTTTGTTCATTTGGTTGACTATAGGTTGGAAACTGCTTTAGCCAGGAAAATAGTTTTATTAAAAAGACTTTTTTTGTTTGTTTACATTTCTTTTTTTTTTCTCGCTGAGATTAAAGAGTGCAACATAAAAATAACAGATTCCATTTTTCTAATTGGCTGTATAATGTGACATTCCATCTCTGATTGGCTGATGAGTGCTGGTAATGTCTCCTCTGCCAGAGTGCAACAGCCCCTCTACTAAAAAGCAAGAACACATATTATTAGTCCTGGCTTCTCTCCATTGCCTCTCTGTCTTTTTTAACACCAAATTTAAGCTTTTAGTATTTGCCTTTAAGGATTTTCCATGGGCACATTTACACTCAAATCCGAGCACTGTGTTTAACCAACTAGTTTATCTTAAATTCTCCAAGATCCAAGCTAAAGTATAAAGGGGATCAACCTTTTGCAGTCGCTGTACCAAAATTCTAGAACAGTTTTCTGCTCAATATAGGACTAGCTGCGCCTGTTTGGTTACTTAGATCAATGCTGAAGACTAATTTTTATTCCTTGCCTTCGACCAAAGCACTTTGGTCGAACTCTGTTGTATATAAATAAGAAGACACTGACTGTAATACTCTTTAATAGCAAGATTTGTAGAACTGCTTACAATTCAGTGCTGATTTCTAAAAAGAAGAGCTGCCAAGATGATTCCAGGATTTTTAAAGACCGGAGTCTCATTAGAATAATGATTTTTTTTTTTTTTTTAATGAGACTGATCAACCTTTTAATATGTAAAAATGTCAATAATTTGCTGCAGTTAATGATCCACCATTCATCATCCAGATCATTTTATTACAGATAGCTCCCTAATATGGAAGTAGATTCTCCTTCAGTTGAGACTTTGATAGATTAAAACTGATTGATTTCTAATACATTAGAATAGTGTAACATAGCTCCACATTTCTCGAGTGTTCTTACCTGGAATTTTGTTGCTCAAGAAAGCTTTTCAGAGCAGGGAGTATGTGGTTAGGGTGGATGAACTCAGATGAAGAGCTTTTAACATTGGTCTTACATGCATCCTGGAGAAATAACAGATACTTATCAGCAAGGATGATGTTGCAGAGAACCTACAGAGCTCTTCGTCTGTTGCTCACCTCAGTCTTCTCCGTCTGCACACTCTGCTGCTCCATGTACTTCAACAAGAAATCAGCCAACTGGGGCAAATCATTTTCATCAATACCCAGAGTCTAGAAAGGAAGAGAGCATGTCTTCTTGTTCAGGTTTTGTGCCAGGCTGGAATATTATGTGTTAAAAGTGATTAAAGCAGCTGAATGTGTGCTTACATAAAGGAGAGATCCCAGCTTTACACCAGTCTGTTCCTCAGTCACCAGAGGAGTCAGCAGCTTCAGGACCTTGGCTTCCGTCAAGAAGTCCTGGTAGGGAAAACAGGAAAGATGTGTCTTTGTTTTGACTTATACTTTTACCAAAGTCTTGTTTTTCCATGACAAAAACTGAATTCATAACGAACCGTTTCATTACACAGCAGCTGTCTTATTTGTTTTTGCATGTCCTCGGGCAGAGTCTCTTCCTCCCATTCAGGACCGCAGTCGAAGGACCCCACTGTCTCTTCTGTGATCACTGTCATGTCCGGACTCTCGACATTAGATTCAGCCGAACCATCCATCATCCCCTGGCTGCTCTTCCTGGTTTGAAAAGATGGCTGGCTTACCTCTGGAGTTGGCTTACGAGGCCGGAAGGGACTGGAGAGCTTGAAGTGGCTCAAATCAGGCTCCTTCCAGGGTAAACCAAAGAGCTGCTGGGAGATCACTGATTCTATGGTCAAAGCTCTCTGCGCTAACTGCTTTACCTCATCTTCAATCACCAGCCACACCTCCTCAAAACGTTTCGCATCGGCAACAGCGAAGTGTCTGCATGTAGAAAACAAACGCAGTCAATAAGAACCAGGTCTAGACCGGCAGAGTGGCATTAATTTGAAAAGGGAAGTTTTACTCACTTGACTTGCTTTTTAATGCGTTCATACTTCTGGATGTAGTGTTTGTAATCTAACAAAGCTCTACTCTGCTTTAAAAATTCTTTCTTTTTATCAGTGTAGATTTTCTTCAGCTTTTCTATTTGTCTTTCCTCCCTGAAGCACAAAGCAGTCAATGTAGGAGTTTATAAAATATATTTATAAACGTTTATGCATGGAAGAGAAGCTGTACTACCTGGTGATCCTGCTCTTGATATTTTTCAACGTGACCAAAAGTATTTCTTCTTTTTCTGTGTGCATAGTTTTTTTCATCTTCAGCAGTATATTGATGTTCTCATTTTTTTTCTGTTCTCTCTGTTGAGCCTGCAAAGCAAAGAAGAGGGCTGCTTAAGCCATGAGTCAAGTCATAAAAACATTTTCACCACTGACAGGAGTCAGGGTAAGGATGATGATTTCAAAGAGGTTCTTTTCACACATATTTTACTGCTCTCATAAAGTTTTTTGCAAAGGCCCCTGCTATGACTTACTATGATTTGACTCTCCGATCCACTGAGCTCAAAAAATGGTACTGTGAGACCTACGATCATGCCGCAAATTCATGGCTAAGGTGACATAACCGACCCGGGTCAAATTAAAGTGTTTCTTGTCAGTTTAACTAAGGTTGTTTTTCAAGGTTCAGAAATTGCTGGACCCCAAGAGAACTTTCTTTCACCTTTAAATTCATTCCTTTTTCCAGCTTCAAACTTTACTCTCAGATTAAAGTCAGATAAAAGCGATCCACATGATCTATAAAACCAATTTGAATTTCAGACACATTCATAGAACCTTGATAAGGTTCAGCATTAATCATCTTAACGAGTATTTATCATGTCCATTCATTTTTTTTAGTCTGTGATTACTAATAAATTATTTCCTTATTATATTAGTGACCAGCTTTCTACAATCATTCATTTTCAAGAGAAATGTCAATATTGTGATTCTTCAAATACATATTTATAAATATAAAAGGGGAGCAATGAGATTTGTAAATTATCAGTTCAATTCAAATTCAAAAATACGTTATTTATCCCAAAGGGGGAAATTAAATGTCGTTGTAACTCATATCATCCAAGTATCTTCAAAGAGTTGTTGTGGATGGTGATAATGTGGGCAGGAAGGATCAGCAGTAGCAGTCAGTCTTGCAACAAATCTGAAGAGGCCTCTGACTGAAGACACTGTTGCTGAATGACAGTATGATGGACAGACATGACTGTCATGACATGCTAACAGCTCAATATACGAGCAACAGAGACGATATTCCTCAGAGACATGTCCTGGATAACACCATCTGTTGTTGGCAAGAACTGCTAATCTCAACTCATTTGCTTTTTCCACTCCTCTTTAAACCTTGAGATGGTTTGAATTTCCTCCTTCTCTCTGCTCTTTGGTCCTGCTCTCCATCCATGAGGCCCCTTTTTCAACTCCTCTGGGATTTTGGGCTTTTAGTTCAGGTACTATTTAAGCTTTTGAGATGTTAATTAACCCCAAAAATTATGAACAAAGTCTACAAAATGAACAAATCAGAACTAATGTAACAGAGCTACTCCGACACGCTGCCACCACGAGCAGTGCAATTCTAGAATGAGTGCAATGTAATGCGATAGTGCAATAAAATGAGCGCAAATGGTGCAATAAGATATCTCAGTAATTAAGGAAACAAATGTACACTTTCAGATGAATTTTTGATAGATTTGGGACTGATTCTATTTAATATGACGGTTATTTCATCATTACTGCAACAAGCAAGACCCTTTAACACCCTTCTACCTTTCTACATACCAGATTTCTTGAACATTTCTCAAAATCCAAGGCATTGTAGATGTGATTACTCTCTTGACCGATCTCATGAATTTCTTTCCTGTAATGGTCCAAGTTCTTTTTCCTCTCCGTTAGCCTCTCGAGCTACAATCACAGTAATTTAATGGTTAATTTAAAGAAGGAAAACTAAATGTTGGATTCATGGATCCATGTTTGCTTTATCTTAAATGTAATTATTCTGACCTCTTCATCCCAAAATTTCTTCAGCTCTCGCTCCAGTTCTTCCTTGTCTTTTGTAAGGAAGATACTTATTTCCTGCTGATGACGTCTCTGCCCAAACAAACACCACCATCATCATGAGCAAAATTTAAATTCTGGGGAGTTTACATACACTCATCAAGGGCATAAATACATTTTTGGATTAGACAGTCATACAATTTTTTTTTTTTTTAATGATTTTCAAAAACAAAACTTTTGTGCATAAGTTTGAATTTATTTTTAATTACCCCTTATAAACTCATAGACAGGTTAAAATAGAAATATACACCTCCTCTAATTTATTATAGTCTTTTGACAAAATGAACCTCAACGATGCTGTCTTTTCCAGCCATCAACCAGGTTCTGGAATAATTCTGGTGGTATTTCACCACTCATGCTGGCAAAAAATGTTTAAATTAATTTAAACTGCTTCCATGGCATCTGGATTCTAAGCAAAGTCTACCAATTTTATATGGGATTATTAAGGGCATTGTGAAGGCCCTTTCAGAAGCCTAATGTTGACCTGCTTTATTAATTCTAAAACCATTTATTGTGTGTATGATCATGGTCCTGTTGGAACAAGTTTGGTTCTTTTTCTTCAGCAACAGCACACAGAAGCATAGCAGTCTTACAGCATGCTACCACCACCACCATGCTTGACAGTTGGTACAGTTTTCCATGATTTCATGGGACTATATATCTACTCTTATGTTTCTGCTCCCCCATTTTTTTCACCCAAACAAGCCTGATCACTGACCCTATAATCTCACACATTTACACAGTCAGAATGATCTCATTCTCATTGTACTTTTTTTTAACCTGCCAAAAAAAAAAAAAAAAAAAAAAAAAAAATTACAAATAATTGCTAAATATTAGCCCCATCCCCCTTCACCTCAGAGTTGGTTTTGAACCAGATTTTTATTTTTATTTTTATTTATTTATTTATTTTTTTAAGGATGGTTGTTTGAGAGCTAATAATGTTGTTGCCGGCGAAGTTCGCGGAGTGTGTGTGTGTGCGTGTGTGTGTGTGTGAGGGGGGGGTTGTCATTTGGTAATGTGCTGTATTTTTCAAAATTTGCTCACCCATTTTACAACTAATTCAAGCACCAGTGCTTGATTTAAAATATTAATATATCAACCTTGTTATATATATTGTTACAAATTAGAAACAAGTTTCCAATTTCTAACAATATAGTTCCAGTTTGTAACAAGTCTTCTTCCTTGGTCAGCTCCTTCTTGATGTAAACTGTGACGCTTGTGTTCCAGCAGTTTTCACTTCATTTAGGCTTGGTTCTTGGTAATGTTCCTGAAAATCCAACCAATTTCATTTCATCTGAGTTTGACAGTTTGCCTTCCCAAGGTCCTGTCTTCTGTTAACTTTACTTAAAGCCAGGTCTGTCCCATGAAACCAATCAGCTTAGCTGAACTCTAGATAAAGAGAAGTTAAATACCCAGCTAGAATTATACCAGAAGTTGTTTAATGACTACTAAAACTTGCCATCAATAATATGATATTTATGCTCAAGAGTCAAGATGGTATATAAACATTTCAGCAGAACAGTAGAAACAAACATGGAACAAATATAAAATAAATCAGCATAAAGAATTATTTTGTTCTTTTTTAGCTCAATCCATTAGATGCCTGTGGCAGATTCGAGAGCTTTCACCAAACCGTTTGAAGCTCCTACTTTGTGGGTCCTACCTCAGTTTCGACCAGCTCCTCCCGGTAGACATTTGTCATCATTTTAATTTGGTCCTCCATCCGTGAAATCATCAAATTAATCTCCTCTGCATTCTTCCTCAAGGTACTTGCATAGTTATCACTTTTCAGCTTGAGCTCCTGTTCACCACAATATTATTAAAGTCATGAATTTGAAATAAAAGAGAAAGCAGCAGGTAACTGAATAGAGTTACCTGCTGAAGCTCATTTATGAGTTTTAGCTTGTCTTGTATCATAGTGTCATATAGCTGCTGTTGCTTCATTAACGCTTTCTGCAGGTCCCCAGGGATCCCCTTCCGATTCATAAAGTTCTCAAACTGTCCTCTCAATATCTCATCAGATTTTTCCTGGCTCGAGCTTAAATCATTTTCCAGCAGCACAGCTCTGAATGACAAAAAAAACAATAATGAATAAATAAATAATTAATTGTTGTGATTTATCCTGCAGATACTAACTTAACCTTTTTGCTGGAAAAAAATGTAAAATAGTTACCTCTGTGCTTGAGTTTTGGCCCGCAGTTTTCTCTGCAGCACCACTTTGGCATCAGATGCAATTTGAGTATTTGTTACTAATATACTCAGATCTCTCTCCATTTGTTTCATCCTCTAAGAATAATGAGATTAATTTTGCAGTAAGACATGAAATATTGTCTCTCAAGAATCAGACCAAAACAAACTGAAAGACAATGAAGCAGAATCAGTTTATGAAATAAATATGTAATAATGTTTCTCTATAGCTTCATCGTGGATTTTTGTTTGTTTGTTTAAAGCCAACACAGTTTGCTTTGGAAGAACTGCCCTAAAGAAACCTGCACCTGAAAAATCCTGCAGCAGCAATAATTTCTAATGTTTGTCAAATATATTAATTAAAATATTCAAACAGTCTTCTTCTTTGAAGACTTAAAATAAGAGGCAGAAAGGACTGGAGCTCACTGCGTGAACACAGCAATATGGCAGATAATCAGTTATTGTATTTGCCCTGAAATCTGAAAACTGATCAGAGAGCTCCAGCCTCTTCTGCTTTTACACGTTTGATGTCATTCGGCTCCAGCACCTGATTCAGACTTTTTTTTTTTTTTTAAATGCACAGTCCCTTAATTTTTAGTAAAATTGATACTCAAACAAAACAGCTGACCATATGCTGATCAGAAGAAAAGTACTGGGTTTAATTTCATTCAGTTCAGATTGCTACCAAATATAGGATTTTTATATCTGTTCTTTTTTTTTTTTTTTTTTTTTTTTTTTTTTTTTTTTTTTTTTTTTTTTTTTAATTTTGCACCATTTTTATTGCAATGGGGCAAATAAGCGCTCCAAAACATAAACAAATAAATAAAACAAAAGCTCTCCCAGGCAAATCTGGAAGTAAAGATTTTACTAAAACATCTTTTTAAATTTAGAAAATCTCAAAACCAGTTACTCAATATATATCTCAGATATAAAAACAACAATTTCACAGTGAATGACCTCCTTGTGGTTATTAAAAATACCATAAAATTGCTTTTGAACGTTAGCCTTCAGTTTTAAAGTAACTATTTCCTAACAATCTGTGGTTGTATGTTATGATGATCTTTAAAAAAAAAAAAAAAAAAAAAAAAAACCTTGGTAACATACTCTGTGAATTTTTAGGAAATGGGTAATCTCAAAAGAAACTACCAATATAAAATTAGGTGTGCTTTATCTTTTCATATTTTAAAAAATATTATTTTAAAACTTAAAATCGCCAGCAAAGTGCGAGAAAACTTTTCCCATTTTCTAAATTTCTGACACCCACCACACCTCAATTTTCACAAGCGTCATCCAGTGATGTCACTAGTGCTGTGTGTTTATGCCATAGGGCTCACATGCCATAACAAATGTGAAATTCATCATTATTCTAGACTTTTAGGCTTATCCCATATGTTCTTGTTCATTTAGCTGCAATTCTTTGTTTAAAAAGAAAAAAAAAAACTGTGGATCAACACTTTTGACCTGCACAGAAGAAAAAGCGCCCTCTACTGTCAGAGTAAGCATTGTGCAAAATTGGTAAACAACAAGCAGCAACGTAAAGTTCAAAGAAATCAGACAGAAATGATATTGTTAAACATTTAAACCTGTAGACTTTCTCTCTCTTGTTCCTTCCTTGGTTTAAATTCCTCTTTCCCCTCCATCTTGAAGCACTGCCTTTAAGAAAATAGTATGAAAAAATTATACCTTCCGTCCGAACATTAACAATTTCGGGATAGCTAACAACTTCAGTTTTACGTATTCAGTTTACCTGCTCGCTGCTTTATTTCCAGACTACACAAAGACCTGTGCTAGCTCTTCAGGATTTTTAATAATTTCTTCCTTATTCACAAAGCGTCAAGAAAAAGCTACTGAAAAATGTAAGGAGTCATAGTAGAAACCAGCAGCTCGTCGTTTGTTTGCTGTTTCTATGGCGACAAACTGCTGTTCAAGTGCTGCATTTAAAGGCCCTCGTGAACTATACATTTTAGAAATGTGCAAGAATGTTGAGATCTCAAGTCCCACCCCTCTCTGCTTTCTGCAGCCAGGTCCTTCTATGATATCCGAGGGATTGCTGCTTTTGTGTTACCTCGGACACCTGAAGTCGTATGTGCGAAGGACGTTACAGACGAGTTGAGCACCTTCTACCTGTTTTGAAGTGCGAGTTCCGACTTCAGCGGGTATTCTTTTTAATATTTTCAGACTTGGGAAATGGGAATTCCTTCTTCCACAATTCAAAAGTCCTAATATTTTTTTTTTTACCATTTACAGTTTAGGGTCTGCCTGTTCCCCTTGCATAACTACGACAACAAAGTACAACACAGAAGACATTTACAATACTTTTAAAAAGGTGAAAAATAAAACCTGTTGTGTCACGATTATGGGTTTTAAAGTAATAATTTTAACTGTCAAAATAATATGGATGATATAAAGAGTCAGAATCATAGGTTTCAAAATTATACTTTTGATTTTTAAAGAAAGAATTGACTTTCAAACTCCTAATATTCAGATCAATAGAAGTATTGGTTCTTCTGTGGCAAAATCTGGTGTTATATGTTAGTGAATGACTAACTTATAGGTGCATAGCAACAGGAATAACAATAATAAAAACTCTATGTAAATATAATTTTTATATATTTTTTTACTTGTAGAAAAATGTGGAAATCTTTTTCTAATTTTCATTTTTCTTCACAATTGTACACTATTTTGTGTTGATCTATCACACAAAATCTAAAAAAAAAAAAATACATTGCAGTTTGTGGTTTTAACGTGACAAAGTGTGAAGTTCAACGTTTATCAACATTTTTTCATAGCTTTGTATGGTAGACATTTCTTTTCTATACACAATCATGTATTATGTTTCAGCTGCTTTGCTTCAGTCTTTATATACTTTACTTATTAATAGAGCAACACTAACACGAATACACTAGTAATCCTGGAACACATTTTTAACACTGCAGAAAGTGAAATGTGTGACAAACAAAATGGGTTTCAAATCACACTGTAATAAACAAAGTAGTAATAAAAAAAAAAAGATAAATACATTTTAAGATTTTATTTTATTTTATTTATTTATTTATTTATTTTTTTTTTTTTACATTTTAGTAGTTTCATTTATTTAATTTCTTCCACAAAGTTAAGAATCAGAGTGGTCTCAGACTTGAAACCCCCAGGCAAACAGCTGGTCCACTTTGTTCCTGGCTTCATGTGTGCTGATGTGGAGTTTCCTGTTTAGAAAAAAAACAGTTTTCCGTGATCCAGTTATCACATGGGAGCTCTTGTAAATGTGCAACAGTAAAACAAATAAAATCCAACTCTTTTTACAATATCATATCTCATATTTCTTATCCATATTCATACCCTGGTGGCATTAAACATTCTATTTTGTCGTAGTTTCTCAAGACTTTTGTGCAGAGTGACATTTTCCTTTTCCAGAACTTTTATGCGAATGCTATTAGCTTGCTGTTGTTGCTCCATATCCAAAATCAAGTTTCCTGTACCTTGTAAATGAAAAGAAAAGAAAAATCATCATATAATTTAACATTGTAATTCACCACTACTGTAAATGACAATAATTACATATTAAGTGTTAAATTTAAGTATAGAAATACAGTGTTTCAGTGCTATTTCTGTCATGGACATGGGCATGGGGATAGCAAACAAGCTTATGTACTTGCATCACTTTCCATGTTTATTGGCAAACCCAGAAAATATTTAGAAAAGCCTTAACATTATTTCATCTTTTTTAGCAGTGACATGATCTCTGCTAAAAAACCCTAAAACTAAAAAACCCTACTGTTTTCAACATGTTCTCCACTCTTTTCCATTTTGAAGAGTAGCTAAAACAAATGTTTCTGTGTCACATCACATTTATACCCCTTTTTAAACATCTTTATCATCTTTATCATAAAAGCCAATGTGTGGAGGACTTTTAAGAGGGGGATTTCGTACTTTGTGGTTGGGTATGAGCCCAGTTGAGCTCTGGGAAAGCCACCAAAAGTCTTTCCCTCTCCCGCAATGCTTGCACACGCTCCATCAGTTCAGCTACTTGCTTTTTTAGCTCATCTACATGTGTCTGTAGCGTTTTCTTCTCTTTTTGGAGCCCTCTAGAGATGTTCTGGTGGAAGAAAGCAAATATGTAAGCATACATTGTACGTTTCTGAATTATGGGAATGTTAGGGCTCTGATCTACCTGCTGCTGAGACAGCTCAGCCTGTTGTTGCTCCTTCAAATCGAATATCTTTTGCAGCTGATTGTTTAAATTGGTCTGGGCCTCTTCTTTTTCTCCCAGCTGGCTCTGTAGCTCTTCACACTCTTCATCAAGAGCATCGACTCTCTCTAATAAGGACTTCTGCTTTGCCTGCATCGACTAGATTAATAGCCATACAGCAATTAACCTATAAGTAAATGAATCTGTTTATTTGAGTGACAAACAATTGCGTTTTAACTGCAAAGCTGACCTCCTGTTGACGGCAAGCACTCTTATATTTGGCTTTCTCCTTGTCAAGAAGAAGTTGAGTGTCACTGAGTTGAGTCTCCAGCTCCTGAATTGTTTGCTGCAGTTTAGAGCAGGTTTCCTGCTCTCTTTGTAGAGTTTTCACTTTCTGCTGGAGTTCATCCTTTTCACCCACTATTAGGAAACAGATATTAAATTGTTCATTTTAGAAAAAATAAAAAAAGCTGGATGAAAAGAATTTTAGTATGTCATCCTTTACCGAGTGTTTGCAACATGTCTTGCTGGACTTTTGCTTTCTCCTTGAGTTTAGTATTGCTCTCCTCCAATGACAACATTTCTATTAAAAATATGTAAAAGAAATGTTTTTATAAATATGAAAAATACTTGTTATTATAATGACTGCAAAAGTATTTACAGCCCCCTGGAAGCTTTTTCACATTTTATCACATTAAGACCACAATTATCAATATATTTTACTAAATTTTAGAAACCAAACAGAAGTGGGCATTAATGTGGAGTGGAGATAACACATGGTTTTCAGATTCTCAACTGAATTTAGGTCAGCACTTTGACTGAGCCAGATTTTCTCTACACATTGGTCTATAATTAGCTCCATCCATCTTTCCATCTACTCTGACCGGCATCCCTGTATCCACTGAAAAAAATATCCCCACAGCATGATGTTGCCACCACCATGTTTTCCAATTGAAGTGGTGAGTTTTAGTTGCTGACCACTGCTACTTCTCTGAAACGGACAAGAAAATTTCGTTCTGGTCTAATTTGACTCCAGCACCATATTCAACATATTTTACAATTTCTTCAACTTGGGACCTGGCAGATTGCAGACGCAATGTTTTATGTGTCACTTTTAGGAATGGCTTACTTTTTGCCAGTCCTTCATTGAGATCAGAGTTCACACAACAGCTGGATTCATAATTGAGATTAAATTAAAGGCAAATGATCTCATTTTAATGACCATGTGACTTCTGAGGGTAAGTGTGCTGGATTTAATCTAGTGGTCTCAGATGGGCCTGTGATGGACTGGCAGTCTGTCCAGGGTGTGCCCCATTTCTTATCCATTTGCGGTTTGTGACAGGCTCCCTGCAACTCTGTAAACATTAACAGGGTATAGGTAATAAATGGATGAATAGGAGCAAAGTAGAGAGGGCTGAATGTGTGAAACAAATGTCCAGATTTTTATTTGTAAAACAAAATGTAGAAAACCATGTCTCCTCCACTTCAAAATACTGTATGCTACACTTTGTTGGTTTACCACACAAAAATCTCAATGAAATACATTTAGGTTTGTGTTTTTGCCATGACAAATATGAAAAGGTTCATTGGATATAAATTACTTTTACAGGCATGGTGCAAATAACACTTTTACTACCTCTTTTAAGTTGTTTTTGTATTTCTTGTAGCCTTTGCTCTGTTTCTATCGAGGATCTCATTGCTTTCTGTAGAGAAAACTCCAACTGGACTATATTGGCCTGGCATTGTTCCACCTCTTGCTTGAACTCCTTTTGCACGCTTGTCAGCTGAGAGCTGCATCTGTCTCGCATGGTTTCAGCTTTTGTGAGGGCTTCTCTAAGAGGCTGGACTGTACTCCGCACATCCTGAAGATGTTTTCCAAGGCGGCGCATGTCCCTGAGCTGCTCTTCGGCCCACTGTGCGACATCGCCCGCCGTCATTTGTCCCGGATCCATCGTGTCTTGCATGGCATCTAAGAGAGGCCGAAGAGACGAGGGTAGACCCTCGCACTGGAAAAGATCTATCAAAGTATCTCCTGTGTTTCTCAAAAGGGACTGGACTCGGTGACATGCATCACAGGGAATGAGGGATGACTCTGTCGTCTGACAGCCAGTATTGTGGTGTTCAGCTTTAGAATAGGATGGAGCATTGTGAGTTGGACCTGAACGTTCATTATTCTGAGGTGTAGATTTAAATGAGGTTGGAGAAAAAAAGGTAGATGAATAATTTCTGCAAAAGTCAGTGCCTGAGCTAACTGGGGGAGACAGAGGTGACTCTGTCTTTGTGTGATCTAATGTCTTTGTTTTTGTCTGTTTTATGTGTTTGGAGTTCTCCTACAAAACAAAGAAACCCATTATAAGGTACTGACACGTCAAATTTGAACTGTAAAATATTTGTGTTGCTTTCAGTCTGTAACAATGCAATGCATACCTTCTTATTCGCACACTGAAGCAAATTACCCCAGTAGTTCCTAACCACAAGGCCCACTGAGAGGCAACCTTTCTGCTGGCTTTGGTCTCTTCTATATCTTCCCTTCTGTAACTCAGTGTAAGCACTGACACTTTGTAGAAGGAGAAGGAGTCTAGTTAAAGCAAAGAGGAGAAAACACCATTTTATGAGAAGTCTTTACACAATCATTTTGTTAGCAATTTTATGTAAGTGCCTTCCATATGTATTCATAGCCCTTAAGTTTTTCCACATTGTGTTACTTTACAACAATCAATTTTAACATATTTTATTGGCATTGTGTGTGATAGATTGACAGGAAGTAGTACATAATTGTGAAATGGAAGAAAAATGAGACAGTTTTCTTCACAAACAAAAACTAACAGGTGAAAAAAATCCATTTGTATTCAGTCTCCTTTAATCTGATACCCCAAAATAAAATCACTGCCTTCAGAAGTCACCTAATTAGGAAACAGTCTACCCGACCAAGGAACACACCAGAGAGGTCATAGAAATGTAAAGTTCAGCTAAATTATAAAACAGTATTTCTCCGAGAGCACTGCTTAGTCAGTCATCCACAAATGGGAACAGTAAGGCACAACTGCAAACCTGCAAAGACCTAAACTTATAAGCCAAGGGGTTAGGGCATTAATTTAGAGAAGCAGACAAAAGCCTATGTAACTCTGGTGGATGTGTGGAGAGGCCACAGCTCAGGTAGGAGGATGATGGGACAACTATTAGTTGAGCACTCCACACATCTGAGCTATTTGAAAGAATGGCAAAAAGGGAGCTACCTCGAATAATTTGGATTTTTATCCCTGTGGAATTGTCAAAAACAAATTGCAACAAATAAGTGCTCTATCCAATTTTTTAAAAAATTCAATTTTCAGTATCAGACTGCTAGGTAATGTTTTAGAGTTTTTGACTGAGAAAAAACTGTTTGAAAGGCAAAACAAAAAGTACATGTAAAATCCCATCGGAATAGTAACAGGAGATTTTCCCAACACGCAAAAATTGCACATCACCATGAACACTCCATCTCCACTGTGTATCATGGAGATGGCAGGATCAAGTGTGTTTCTTCAGCAGGGTTAATGGGATGGAGGTAAAACAGGGCAATCCAGGAAGAAACCCTGTTAGAGGCTGCAAAGACTTGAGACTGAGGAGTGGTTCACCTTTTAGCAGGATCTAGATGTGCAAAGGTGGAAGAGAAATAAGATATGCATCTGTAATTGCAGCAAAAGGTCAACAAAGTATTGACTCTGGAAGACTGAATGAAAATACACCAAAAACTTACTGTTTGTTTTTTTTTGTTGTTGTTGTTTCTAAAAAGATTTAATACTCTGTATCACACAAAGCCCAATTAAAATAAATTGAAACTTGAAGTTGAAAAACATAACAAAATGTGAAACAATTTTAAGGGTAAGAACATTTTTCCACCTTAATACCTGTCAACCACTAGCTCCAGTAAAACAATATGCGAGTGCTGATTGTATGCGTCCTCTCCATTCACAAAGTCATACTCCTCCAGCAGAGCCAACATATCCAGATTGCAGGCCAGTTTGTCGGGGAACTTCCAGGAGGTGTAACGAACTGGTCCAATTCTAGAAACCACGTCCACAATCGCACCCTGAATATCCACCAGGTCTTTCCGGAGGCTCTTGATGCAGTCCTCTCGGCCCAACAGCTCACTCATGTCTCACAGCTTGTTTTTATATTCTCAGTTAAACACTGCAATAACCCATCTGACTCGTTGACATCGCGTTTCCCTGACAACGATAAGAACAGTACTCTAATGTCCATAATGCAGTGCGGCTTGTTTCCGGAAGTAATAGACCTCCATTAGGCCAACGAAGTTGAATCGTAGCGGGTATTATGAGTTTAGCAATTTAACCGTAATTAATTACATTTAAAAAATTACTTTTACAATTAAATTAGGTTCGGTGTATGTTTACGCGTGTTTGAGGTCGTCTGGCTTTAAGTAGATTTCTGTTTTCAGCAGTGAAGACGCAGCCATGCCGCCTGGGCCCGTTCAGATAGTTCAGCCGGAGGCCAACAACAAGGTAACGCCGCAGCTTAGCTAATGCTAATGTTAACGGTGGAACCACCGACTCGACTGAAGGACAGTGTGGAGTTTTGTCGACGTTCTTACTGTAAAATATGTTTTTATGTGTCTGAGTGTGTTTGTGTGTGTCTGTTTAGGTTCTATAACAAGAAAGGGCCTTTGTTGAACCTGCTAAATGAATGAGTGTTTTAGCTTATTAGCATGGAGGCTTTCGTTTTTTGAGGGGCACTGGTGGCCTCTATTTGTTAGTAGCTTGGCATGAAGAAGTGCAGAGAGAGAATGGGAGGACATGAAGTAAATGGCTCGGGCCTGGAATCGAACCTTAGACCGCTGCGTCGAGGACCGTAGCCTCTGTGTACCCACCATTACTCTGAGCCACGCGCGTAATTTGACTCGACATCGTAAAACTTTTGACTCTGGAGTCCGACACACCCTTGAAATTTGTAGACTTTGCATATAACACTTTTCATTCCGAGATTAGCAAAGAAAAACAAAGTGTAATATAATAGCCTTTCTAGACTCTTACATATGCAGTTTTTAATCGTAAAAATTATTACTTTCTAAATAAAATTTGCTCAAAATAAGTAAGTGTTCCATTGAGTTTACGTAATTGATACATGGAGTCCAAGAATGTTTGTTCTCAAGATCAAGAGTTGAGCTCGAACATATTTCTGTAAGACAACTAAGTGATAATGAAAATGGTACCTAAATAAGAACTGTTAAGAGATTCACAAATGGATCATCCAGAGATTGAAATTGGGCTGTTTTCCCACGATCTGCAGGACAAATACAAAAAAATCCTTTTCATTGAATGCACAAAAGCTAAAAGCAAACTTTCAGTCTCAGAATAGATCAACCAACAGCATATACTTTGGCAATCATATAAAGTTTAGGGACATATGTCTTGATGCGTCCTTGGGTAAAATTCCTTTGATTTGTGTTGGATTCAAAACTGTTATCTCAATCCAAGAACCTGCAGTATTTTTTCACTTGTGTTGTTACTGTGAGTAAAAAGATAAGATTCTATCCATATCTGAACTGGCAAATTAATCCTTCATAAAAACCAGAATAGGCATAAAATGGGATTATATCAAGATGATATTAGGATAGTGAAGCTGTCCTAAAAAAAAAAACAAACAAAAAAAAAACCCAACTGAATTTAAGATGTTTTCTTAACATAATACAATAACATCACTTTTGTGGAAATTTTCTTAAAATCTCATTATTCATCTAAAAAGTCAATGACACTGTGATTGTTCCAAAAATAAGCTTAAGATGTTTCATGAAAATGAGAGAACATAACTACATTTGCAACAGACAAGCTTGAGTTACACTGTTAAGGACAATGTAACTAACATAAGTTTGTAATTTCATGACAAAAATGGTTGGAACCAAAAGATATTTTGGTAAATTGAACCTAAACTTGTCTGTAATTTTGAAACAGAGAATGTATAAAAACCCTATTTACGCTTTGCTGTCACTCGAGTATAGATTCATTTTTAACCCAAGCCACTAAACCCATCATTAGATTGGCATCATATACCCTCCTCCAGAGGTCCAAAACATTGTCGACAACACGGACAGTTTTTTATGTTAACATTGTTGAAATTAGATTTTTGGTAAAGTTTGTTTTCTATTCAGTAGTTGTATTAAACCGTGTTGAAATAAATAGAAAAATAGATCATTTTGTAGTGACTTTGCAAGTTATATGGCTTTATAAAGTATTTACGTCTGTGTTCTGCAGTTGGAAATTTTGCCTTTTAAACATTTGTGAATCCTATCAGCAGAATGATGGACCTGCAGAAGAGACTCCAGCCACTAAACCCATTGTTGGCATCATATACCCTCCTCCAGAGGTCCGAAACATTGTCGACAAGACGGCCAGTTTTGTTGCCAGGTTAGTTATTCTGAATGTGGCATCAATATGAGTACACCTACAATCTTAAATGGATTTCCTTTTACAATCCAACTTTTTTTTCCCTTGTGATTTCACAGGAATGGGCCAGAGTTTGAAGCAAGAATCCGTCAGAACGAGATCAACAACCCTAAATTTAATTTCCTCAACCCCAATGATCCCTACCATGCTTACTACCGCCACAAGGTCAATGAATTTAAGGAGGGCAAAGCACAAGAACCATCTGCAGCGGTGCCTAAGGTCATGCAACAGCAAGCCATGCAGCAGTCTCAGCAGCTTCCTCAAAAGGTACCACATTCCCCCTATTCCGTATTCACTTTTTTTGCTGCTTCTAATGGAGTAAGTTGTTTCTTGATGGGTAATACGGCGTTTATTTCTAGGTCCAGTCGCAGGTGATTCAGGAGACCGTGGTCCCCAAAGAGCCACCCCCCGAGTTTGAGTTCATTGCGGATCCTCCGTCAATCTCTGCGTTCGATCTGGATGTTGTGAAGCTCACTGCCCAGTTTGTGGCTCGCAATGGCCGACAGTTTCTCACCCAGCTGATGCAGAAGGAACAGAGAAACTACCAGTTTGACTTTCTGCGCCCACAGCACAGCCTCTTCAACTATTTCACCAAACTGGTGGAGCAGTACACTAAGGTGACCTATAAGGTTTAGAGTGAATCTGCCTTTATGGGTGGTGTGTGTTACTGTAGAGATGTTAACTGTATTTTATTTTAATCCGTTGATCTTTTAGATTCTGATCCCTCCTAAAGGCCTTCTAATCAAACTTAAAAAAGAGGCTGAGAACCCAAAGGAAGTTATGGACCAGGTAATTTGTTTTAAGTGGTGCCTGCCAAAAGAAAATCTAATCATTGCAGATTTCCCCAATTAAGTGTCTGTTTTTTGGATCCAAAAATCAGGTGAGATACCGTGTTGAGTGGGCAAAATACCAGGAGCGTGAGAGAAAGAAGGAAGAAGAGGAAAGGGAGAAAGAACGGGTCGCTTACGCCCAAATAGACTGGCATGATTTTGTGGTGGTGGAGACGGTGGATTTCCAGCCCAATGAACAAGGTGGTACATCCATAGTGGGTTTATACATACAAGCTGGAAAAATTAGCCATTTTACTTGATTTGACTTTGTTTTCTTCCCTCTAGGCCACTTCCCTCCACCTACGACGCCAGAGGAGCTTGGCGCCCGCATCCTGATCCAGGAGCGCTATGAGAAATACGGAGAAAGTGAGGAGGTGGAGATGGAGGTTGAGAGTGAGGATGAAGAGGATGAACGAGAGAAACGGGCTGACGGCCAGCCGTCACAACCTGATCAGGACACCCAAGTCCAGGACATGGATGAGGTTAGAACTCAGCAGCGGAATTAGGCAAATTATAAACAAGCCAGTTTGTACCAACTTTAGATCTAATAAAGAATGATTGCTTTGTAGATGTTTGTTTTAGCTTCAGTAAATAGTCCATGTTGCCAATGCATGACTTAAAAAGAGAGTCAATTTAAAAGATCTACGTTAACACAGTCTTACACGTTTCTTCAGGGATCTGATGAGGAAGAGGAAGGCATGAAGGTTCCTTTGCCACCAGACAACCCGATGCCACCCCCCTTGCCTCCTGCTCCAGAACAGGTTATTATTCGCAAGGACTACGACCCCAAAGGTAACCTTTAATTCACTTATTTATATCTTAGTTCACCAGAAAAGACCCATTGAGATTTAGGATCTCATTTACATAGCTCAAAACTGCACTAACAGGGTGTCCCCGCATCCTTAAAAAGTCTGAAATTCTTGACTCTAAAATTAAGGCATTAAAATGTCTTAAATACATTTTTAAAAAATCACAAGTTGCCCTTAAATACATTAATCACAGATCTTAAGTTTTGTGGTGACAGGACTACTTAATCTCACATATTCTATGTAGTTTTTTTTCCTCCGCGTGACGTTTCTGTCAGGCTAAAGTTCGAGCCACCCGCACACATCTTCATTGCATTCTGACTCGAGGCGGTTGAGGTTACCAGTAACTAGTTGCTAATATGCCCTTGACAGCTAGCTAGCTAGCTTTTCCATCATGGGTAAGTTCAAATTTATCGCCAATTTATTATCTTTTATAGACTTCTGTCGCAATACAAGTCTTAAATTTTATTCATAATGGTCTTAAAGAAGGTTTTTAAAAGTTTTAAGTTTGAGTTGGTGAAACCTGCAGAAACCCTGACTCAAATATAACACACACTTCAGAAAATATATCAAATCAAAAATCCCTTAAAACAAGTCCAGTGACGTGCAACATTTCAAACAAAATCATTCCACAAAAGCATCTACATGCAGATATTTGAGCATTTACAATGTGCAACTTTTATTTCAACTCTCTGGGATGAGCTCTTTCAAATGCTGTCGATTTCGGAGCTGATTTCAAGAGTGACAGTTTTCTTTTCTTGAGCGAACAAAGGAAACTCACAAGAGGATGTGGGATTTTTAAATGTGACACACAACATACAAGTATGAGTCGGAGTTTCAAAGTTGGTGCTGAATCTCAAAGCTCCATGGGAGATGGTGGGAAGAGCAGTGAAGCGCTGTGAAAGGCATTAATATAAATTACATCAAATTACATTAATCAAGGAAGATGCAAGTTTTTTTTTTTGCCTCAAAAGTAAGGATGGGGGATATGGACACAAGTTTCTAACAATATTTTTGTTGTGCTTATTGTTGTAAAGTTAAAAAAGTGATGATAGAAAACCCATTACAATTATTTTGCTAATAGTTTGTATGGATAAAACTTCTTCCAGGAGGACAGGAAACTGATCAAACTCATGTTATTTTGTCCTTACAGCTTCCAAGCCGCAGCCCTCAGTTGCAGCTCCAGATGAATACCTTATTTCACCAATCACTGGTGAGAAGGTCCCAGCCAGTAAGATGCAGGAGCACATGCGTATTGGCCTGCTGGATCCGCGCTGGCTTGAACAGAGAGACCGAAGCATTAGAGACAGGCAGACGGAGGATGAAGTCTACGCTCCCGGTTTGGATATTGAGAGCAGCCTGAAACAGCTCGCTGAGAGGCGTACGGATATTTTTGGCGTGGAAGAGACGGCCATCGGAAAGAAGATCGGTGAAGAGGAAATTCAGAAACCAGAAGAAAAGGTAATAGAAGTTGATTCAGAAATCTCAAAACATGACGTGACGTCATCGCAGTTTTTATCCTCATATATATGAAGAGTTTGTGTGTTGTTTTACTTTTTTTTTTTTTTTTTTTTTTTTAATGTTTTTCTGTAGGTTACCTGGGATGGCCACTCAGGAAGCATGGCTCGTACACAGCAGGCAGCGCAGGCCAACATCACTCTGCAAGAGCAGATTGAAGCCATTCACAAGGCTAAAGGACTGGTGGGAGAGGATGAAACGAAGGAAAAAATTGGCCCAAGCAAGCCAAGTGAAATTCATCAGCCTCCTCCCATCCCCTCGTCTTCACCAAGTCTGCCTAAACCTAGCCCTCCTGTCACAGCTGTGCCACGCCCACCGGTCTCTGTAAGTTGATATTCAAAATGGCTTAATGAAGACCAAAGAAGGAAGCAGGCAGATCACAGATAAAGTTGTGGAGAACTTTAAAGCAGAGTTAGGTTATAAAACATATAACTTCAAAATCTTTAAGATTTTGAAGTTCTTAAAGAGTGCTGCGGCCAATATTCTGTCAAAGTAATTCAAATATGATCATATGAACTGTTAATCGGAGCCTGATATGGTGCTGGGATGCTGTTCGCCACAGCAACAGTAGTTCAGCTCCAGAAATGATCATTGAAAATTCATAATAAGAAGTTAGGAGGTTTTTTTTGTGATATAAACAATTATACACCAAAAACTAACAAGTAAGGGCTTTAGTTCACCATAGGCGCAGGACCAGTGCAGATTATTTAAATCTCCCTTTAAACAAGTCATTGAGTCTTTTTTTTTCAGAATCCAAAGTCTCCCTACCAGCAGGGACTGGGAAGCTTCACATAGATGATGAAAACATTGATAGAGATAAATAGAGTTTTGTGCAGCATGTATAATTCTACTTCTACTTCAGTTATGCAATAGTTTGTGTTGGTCGATGTATGTCTAGGTCCGCACACCGTGCGTTGATATTTGCAGACGTAACGTCACAAAATCGGAAAAACTTTATGGGATAAAAAAAAAAAAAAAAAAGCATTGATTGTGCAGGAGCACCTGTTTAACTCTAATTTCTCATTAAACAGGTGGCTCCTCCAGTCCGTACCACTCTGTTGTCTGCTGTACCTGTGATTCCAAGGCCCCCTGTGGCCCCTGTGGTACGTCTTGCGCCAGGGCAAGTCATAACACAGATGCCACCCATGATTCCTGCCTCTCGTGTCAACGTGGTTCCCATGCCACCAGCACCCCACCTCATGGCCCCCAGACCACCTCCTATGGTTGTTCCAACTGGTAAGATCAAGGTTTCCCAGAAATGTTTCAAAAAAAGGTTTCCATTGCTCACTTCTTTTCCTTCAATTAAAACAAACCATCTCTCCTCCCAGCATTTGTTCCCGCTCCTCCCATGCCACAACCACCGAGCGCTGCTCCAGCACCACCCGTCCACCCACCCCCTCCTCATGAGGAAGAGCCGGTCAGCAAGAAGATGAAGACGGAGGACAACCTCATCCCAGAGGAAGAGTTCCTTCGTCGAAACAAGGTCTGTTAGAATAACGGCGTATAGAACGACACTGAATTATGTGAATTTAAAAGATTATTTATCCTAACTAAGGCATCAAGGTAACCTGCTCTGTATAGAAGAAGAATATACACACCTTAAAAAGAAAAATGTAAACTTTGTGGAATCCCTATTTATGGCTGCATTTTAGAGAATTTTAGGCATAATGGATGGAGATTTAGTCATGGTGGATATGATCACATTGCACATTAGTTTTATAATACAGAGCCTGCACCAACAAATGGAAATTTTCTTTTTTTTTTTTTTCCCCTCTTTCCTGCTGCGTTTAGGGTCCTGTGGCAGTCAAAGTACAGGTCCCCAACATGCAGGACAAGACCGAATGGAAGCTAAATGGCCAAGTGCTGAATTTCACTGTCCCACTTACAGACCAGGTATGTCAATATTGATTGTCTTTCAAATGTGTGCTTGTAGATGTGCCTGTTTCATTGTTATGGAAAAATAAATGAAATGTGTTTACAGGTGTCTGTCATTAAAGTCAAAATCCATGAGGCAACAGGCATGCCAGCTGGAAAACAGAAGTTACAGTATGAGGTAAGGTTGTCTCCAAACTTTATTGGAGCATTTTACTTAATCAGAGTTACCGATTCATAACGTTCATGTTTGTTTTACAGGGCATCTTCATCAAGGACTCAAACTCTCTGGCTTATTACAACATGACCAATGGTTCCATCATTCATTTGGCTCTGAAGGAGAGAGGTGGAAGAAAGAAGTGAGACGTTCTTCACGGAGAAAAAGCTCATGTTGCGCTACTCATCCCTGTAAAGTCATTTTAGTTCAGTAGAAAACTTTTGAAAAATGTTTTGTTTGTTTTTTTTTTTTTTTCAAAAAAATTATTCTAAAAGTCATGCTGTGCTGGAATGGTATGTTGTTCCTAATTAGTAGTGATTCGGTTCCAACTCCTGATCTGTCTATGATATATATATATATGTATACACTGATATTGCCTTTATAGTCAAATTGCTTGAGATATTGAGTTCTGACTTGTTGGTTCAGTTTAAATAAAGGACTTCAATAATCATTCGTTGCTGTGTTTGACGTGTAAATTACAATTCATCAGTTGTAACTGTAGTTACAAACTGTGGTACAAGTAGCTGGTACTTGGGTTGCCTTTAGTAAAATTCTATTTTTGTAATGTTTGTATCAACTATTTACAAGGTAAATGCAAAGCATATGTACAAGTAATGACCCCAAACAATTAGAACTGGTTGGAGCACATGGATCTTTTGATTCAAACAGATACAACTCAAAAGGAAAGTGTAGTGGAGAATATATCAAGAGTTACTCAGAAGAAACTGAAGCAGATGACAATGAACCAAGAAGTACCGGTGCCATGTTCTAGCTGCAGTGACCAGGCTAATTACTGTTACCAATACAAGCAGTTAACTAAATACTTGCGATTGGCTTGGGATATCAGCCGTCACTGTTGAGTGTTTACTGTCCTGAAATGATCAGGTGGGAGGCACTCGTGATCTGATTCTGGCTTTTGGTTTCCATTTCAGGATTTTTACCCATTTCTACTGTTTGGTTGGATTTGTGCCTCATACAGTGGGGGCGGGAATAACTTCTTGAACTGTTTTACCATGTTTTGTGACATGAAACCCACAGAGTTTAATATATTTCAATGAGATTTTATGTAACATACAGAGTAGCACAAAATGCGGTGTAAGAAGGAGGATTTTGTTTTGCAAATAATCTAAAACGCAAGGTGTGCATTTGTATACACCATTCTGAGTCAATACTTGGTTGAAGCACTTTTTGCTGCAGTTACAGCTCCAAGATTGTTGGGTTATGTCTTCCCCAGTTTTGCTCCTCTGGAAACGGGCATTTGTGTCCATTCTGCTTGGCATATATCCATAGTAGCTCAAGCTGTCAGCTATCCTGCAACCTCTAGATGCATCCCTTCTCCAACACACCTGAATCAAATGGCTGAATTTTCTCATCAGCATGTCATTCAGCTCTGCAAAGGCTTGATAATGAGCCACACATTTGCCAGCAGTTTGGTAGCTTTTGAGGACTGGACTTGGACTTTGATAATG
This sequence comes from Anableps anableps, assembly GCA_014839685.1. NCBI lineage: Eukaryota > Metazoa > Chordata > Actinopteri > Cyprinodontiformes > Anablepidae > Anableps > Anableps anableps. The sequence continues at coordinate 13,042,041 of CM026066.1, read as the reverse complement.
CATGTAATGAGTGTCTTTGTTTTCATTTTTCAAGTGCCACAGATTCTGAACGGGATTTAGGTCTGGACTTTGACTGGGCAAGTGTAACACATGGATATACTTTGATCTAAATCTGTGTTTCCTAACCCTGGTCCTCATGGCCAACAGTCCTTCATGTTTTATGTGTGTCTCTAATCGCCTGAAGTGCAGCACAAGCCTGTTAATCACACTTTCATTTAAGCCAGATTGCTGCCAGAAGGGCAACATGCAACACTGTGGGCCATGAGGACCATGGTTGAGAAGCAGTGATCTAAAGCAGTCCTTTGTTGCTCAGGCTGCGTGAGAACCTCTTCCCCAAATTAAAGTCTTTTGCAGCCTCTAACAGTGTCCTTTGCTCTGTATGTAGCCACATCAATTTCCCTCTCAACCACTTTCGTGTCCATTCTGAAAAAAAAAACAAAAAACATCCCCACAGCAAGATGCTGCCACTACTGTGTCACAGTGGGAATGACACAGAGTTGCACACTTCAGATTTTGATTTCTAAAAAAGTTTGAGAAACTTTTCTTCCACTTCCCAATGATGTGATATTTTGTGTTGGTTTATCACATAAAATCCTAATAAAAGGATGTGTGGTTTCAATGTGACCAAATGTGAAACAGTTCAAAACATATGAATACTACTGCAATACACTGTGTGTCTCTCCATAATATGCATTTAAACATTTTTGTACACAAAAAGATGTTGGATATCTGTTCATGCATGAGGACGTTTTAATGACAAACTGCCAAACTTTCAGATAAACTGTTTCGTTACTGTGGGTATCCATGTGGTATAGATATATGGCTGCCATATTGGATTTTGAGGTCAAAGTTGGTTTTGAGCGCTCTTCATTTTTCCCTCATGGAGCTCAGACTTTAGGGGAATTCCTATTTATTGTTCTCAACCAAAAGTTGAGATGGTTTACTTCAAACGTGCATTGTAAATGAATGAGAATGTCTCGTTTTCCCTCTTTCCTTGTTTTTTGTATGGAAGCACACAACAAACAGAAAAGTGCAACTGATACAGAAGTGCTGCTTTAAAATGCCTTGACAGTAAAGTATTACTCGGAAAACAAAATATTTAGTGTGGTGCTATTTATATAATTGAGAAACTGTCAATGAGAACTAAAAATGTGATTTATTTTATTCTTTTATTCAGCCACTAGGGGTAACCATAACATTACCTCAGGAAAAATCCAGTCAGGAGTGTAGATTTGGCTGCTCCCTGGTCGAAGCAGTCTGTCCAGCTGTACACTTGGGATGACAGCACAGCGTATTGTTCTAGTATTAGCTGAGCTCAAAATAAGTTTAAGTACATAGGCAACAGGGCTTGCTAGTATCTAGAACATATTTTTATATGATGTAACGCTGAGTCGAAGGTAGGAGCGGTCAGAAATAGTTTAGGGTCGTGTTGGTACGAGCGGTTAATGCTAACTAACAATTAGCTTGCTAATGAGGAATTTAATACAAGTTAACCGCGAAAGCTAACGGGTAAACAATTGGATGCGGTCCGATAAAAAAGGCTTAGGAACATTTTGCAACCAAGGCGGTTGTAGGAAAAGTTTTATTCAGATTTAGAAATCATGGCGTCGATGTAGTTTGACTGAGTTTGGGCTGTCAACAAGCTCGCTGCTGACGTTAGCTAACCCTGGCTAGTCAGCTAGCTCTCCTGCACCATGGCCAAAACGGAGAACGGCCGCCCGTCAGTGGACATGGGGAGCATCAGGACGCTTAACAGCAGCCACATAGAGGATGAGAGCTCTTTGGGCTCTGACTCTGAGATCAACGGCTTCACCAGCGAGAGACAAGCCGACAGATATGGCTTTATTGGCGGGGCGCAGCAGTACTCGGAGGAGTCGTAAGTTTGTTTCAGTTCGAATGGTGTTTCAGTCCCACACAGTGTTGTTTTGCAAGCTTGCTCTAAGGAAACTAAAACGTGGGAGTGGTGGAATCCATTTCAGATTGATTGCACAAAATGGGTATTGTGATACTTTTAATGTAGTTATGATGGAATGTCAAGTCAGGGTGGTGATGTTCAGTTGACTTGCATGAAGTGCAGAGCTCCGAACCAGCTGCGTGGCACAGCCTGATTTTTTTTTTTAATCCCAACTCCATCATGCCTTTATTACTTTTGAGAACAAATATTCGGATTATGATTCTCTAATATAAAGATTAACTAATAACGATCAGCATAGCTCCAGCTAATCACAGAGTATAATCTTTTTTTTTTTTTTTTTTTTTTTCTCGGTGTTATTTTTCACACAAATTCAGTCTGGGTATCTGATTTTAAGTTACAGGATTTATTTGGATTTCATTGTGTTTTCTACAAAGGCAAGTCGCCTTTCATGGCAACGCTAAAATAATGAAAGCAATGAGTGAAAGCTGTGCCAGTCACTCCCCAGGTTTTATTTTTGCAGTAGCGCTGGCAGAGGTGGAGCCCCATCTTCTGGTGCCCTTATACTAAAGGGCTTCTTTTGGCTCTTGTTGTTGGTCTCATACTTATGGGTTTGCTTACAGTTCTTGGCAATGAAGGTTACTTGATTGTTTAAGGGCCTGGAAAGCCCAAAAGGGAGTATAACATCTTGTACTTGTGCACCAGATCCACCCTACACTTTTAGCTGACAGAGAGCTGTCTTGTGTTTTTTTTTTTTTTTTTTTTCAGGAAACTCTATGACTGAGTTTTAACCCTGCTATTACAGGCTTGTGCTGATGAGATAATTACATGTACCTCAGTAAAGTATTAGACATTATGTGTAATGTTAGCTTTGACCATCTTAATGTCTTCATTTCTGTTGGAGAGCTTTGTCATTTTATTGTTTTGCATAAAATCACTTCAGGTGAATTTGAACTCCATAAACAAATCCTGATCCCAGGGTTAAACTGGCTCTTTTTAAGCCGGCCTCATCTGAGTATGTTTTGCACGAGTTATTAACATCTAACATCAATAATAATCTCGTGCAAAACATGGAGATGCTTCACTTGATCTGTGTTCACTTGGTCAAATTCCAGAAATTTTTTATCCCTACTAGACACATTACAGCTCTTAACTCCCACCATTTCCAGTCTTTAAGCACATACATTTGTTTAAATTATTATAACTAAAAATTTCACCTATTTTTAGTTATATAAAAATCAGATAAAGATGCACAAATGGGAATAACCTAGGCATTTTTTTTTCTTTCATCGTTTTTGTTTGATTCAAAACTAAAATCCTTATCAAAGGCCCTGCAACACATCTTTTTCTTACATGTATTATAGGACTTAAAAAATGTATCGTAATAGGAATTGGCGAACCAGACCTCAAAGAAAACTGTCTTGGTCATGACAACCTTGGTTGGTGCATCTCTACCAAAAACAGGCGACCTCTTAAAGATTAGTTGCTTATATTTTAAAATGATTTATTTAGTTAAAAATGTGTTTCATGTGGCGGATGTATTGACTAAATTAGGCTTGAGTTGGTAAGAGATTTTCAGCAATGGATAACCTTGAGTGAAAATAACACGGTTTTATGAGGTCTTGGTATTTGCACAAATTTTTTTTTTAAACAAAAAAGTATAGCATGAGCAGTTTTATATTTAAAGCAAAAAAGCTAAAATATAACATTGGTTATGAAACTTATATTAACATTGTCTGTTTGTATTTATTTGATGTATGAGCTTAAACAAAAAAATAGAATAAACATTGACTAGATTTGGTAGTTTTGAAGTGGCACAGAATATTTGCGATGATGAGCTGCTGAACAAAGTTGCTGCTTGTAACTTTCCAGCTCGTTTTAATCGCATTACATAAAAACAGTGATGGGTGGCGCTCCTTTAGTTTCCACGCCATCACTGTTTTGTTGGGGTTTTTTGCAGCCAAAAATATGTCCAGAGAGGCTAATTTGTCTTTCTTGTAAGCAAGGAAAAAGTATAGTAGGTCTTTTTCAGCCAGCTGACTGGCAGTATTCAACAACAGGTGAGGGAAAAGGCAACGCTGCATTACTCTTATGTTCCATACCCTGGAAAACACTATTTTCACATTTTCTCCGGAAGCTCATTAAAAGGCCTCTCGGCCACAGTAGCATTAACTTTTTAAAACCGTGGTTTATGCTTATCTGGTCTATGTCTTTTACTGATGTAATAAAAATCTGGTGTTGCTTATTTTTATTTCGATTAAATGTGATTTTTGTGTTTAAGATATTCGCTTATATTTTACATCCTTTTTACACCCTTTCTCCGCTGTGTGACCAGAGCTCAGGATGTGCCCCCAGAGGTGCTCAGGCAACGGGAGGTGAAGTGGCTGGACATGCTCAGCCACTGGGACAAGTGGATGATCAAGAGGTTCAATAAGGTCAGCACCTGTTATTAAAACCTGATCATTCGTATGTCTTGAATTGTGCTGTATTTGGTGCTCAGACTTCATCTCTGTTGCTTCAAGGATTGTAATTGCGCAATCTAAGACTTTATGGGCTTTATTGTTTGTGGATCCACTTGTTTAGCAAGTTCTGTTGTGTGAACCGTTCTCGGCGACTTAGCGAAGAGCTGGAATGTCACCTCATTTCTATGAGTCAGCAGCAAGCCAGGACACAGCCCTGTTTTGTTGTGGGGGGTTTTAAATCACTGTGCAACATGTGACAAAATGACTGTCTCAGCTTCAGGGTGGGACTGTATTTACTTTCTATGAAAGAACCATGTAATAAATGTGCTGTAAATGTAAACTACTCATACACCCAAGTGCAGGAAAGCATTCAGTAGCTTACAAGAGTGCACAGCAACTTAAGAAGGAAGCTGTTTTGCAGTCGCTGTGATGGTTAGAGGTTTCTTTTATTGAAATTACTTGTATTACTATGAAAAATAAACTTTTCTTTACAAGCATAAAGGAATCATTTTAGGGAGTAATGGTAATCCAGATAAGACTACAATGTGAAATATGTTTGTTGCATCATGTGTGGTTTGTTGTTCATGAAAGATCGTAGCTCCTGTAATTAGAGATATTACGTAAGACTCTTAGCTTTTGTTGCATTCCTGACAGCACAGTTTGGTCCTACAAAGGTCAACATAATCCTCCCTAAAGTTGTGAACCAATCATAGAGCTGTCTCTGTGTGTTTTGTATGTAAAAGATACAGTGTTGAACCAGCTTTAGCCAACCATATTCTTTTTATGTACTGGCTGATCTCAGTTCTTTGAATGCAAGTGAATTCAAATGTTAGACAAACTTGAAACTGAAACCTTGAAAAGTCTTGATTTTCTAGATCTGGAGAACTACAAGTGCATCTCAAGTTAACTATTAGTATTACAATAAAACAAAGTGAAACTTGTGTATTGATTGACCATCCAGAGTGATGTATATCAGTTATTGATTTCTGTTTATTTTGATAATTGTTGCTTATAAAAACCCAAAATTCATTTTTTCAGAATTTTAGAATATACGTAAGACTAATAAGAAATTATTTTTTTTAAGAGGGAAGTCTTGCTCTGCTAAAAAATATGTACATAGACATATCACTTTATACTTGTTTATCACGCCTATTTGCATAATTTGCTACATTTCCTAAGATTGCTTTAATAGCGGCTCTCAGATGGTTTGCATCCTTGGGTCTGGTGTCTCTCATCATCTTTATGGCAATACTTCATAGATTGTCCATGGGGTTCAGATCAAGCCAGTTTACTGGTAAGTCAAGCATGATCTCAGCATCTCCATAAGCATGAAGTACTCTAAAACTTCCTGGTTGGCGACTCCACTCACTATGGATTGGTGAAGCCCAGTGGAAAAACAGCACCCTATATCATTGCTGACTGAAAACGTCACACTAGACCTCAAGCAACCCAGATTCTGTGCCTATCCACTCTTTGGCCATGATTTCCAAATAAAATGGAAAATGTCCTTTCATCTGAAAAAGGAACTTTGGACCAGTCCTTTGTCTGTTTGACCCACGTAAGACGCTTCTGATGTTGTTTCTTATGCACAAAAGGAGTGCGACACTTGTAATCCATCTCCTTGTTACAACGATGTGTGGTGGCTCTTGAAACACAGACTCCAGCCACATCCACACCTTGTCAGTCTTCCCAAAACTCTTGAATAGGCTCTGCTTTGCAGTCCTCTCCAGGCAGCTGCTGTCTCTCTTACTCATACAACACTTTTTCCTACCACTTAACATTCCATTGATATGCTGAGATACAACCCTTTGTGAACATCCAGCTTCTTAAGCAATAACTTTTTGTGGCCTTCCTTCTTGTGGAGACTTTCAGTCAGAAGTTTTTCTAATAATTCTGTAGGCCATAAGATATTTCTTTTTTTTTTGTTTGTTTATTTGATGTCAATATTAAATTGTCTGAGAAACTGAATTTGGGGTTTCCATTAGCTGTAAGCCATTGTTATCAAAATTTACAGAAATAAACACTTGAAAGATATCAAACTCTGTGAAATTAATCTGTATCATTTTTACATTTTGAATTGCTAAAATAAGCTTCCCATCATGCTGTAATTCCTCTTTCCAGACAGACATATACTAGATATGTCTGTCTGGAAAGAAGCAACTTGAGTATGGAAAAATGATTTTATTCCTTATCCCATTGTCTATCTGATTTTTAAAAAAAAAAACAAAAACAAAAAAAAAAAAAAAAAAAAAAAAAAAAAAAAAAACAAAACAAAACAAAAAAAAAACTGCATGTAGGATCTTTTTTACCAGTTTCAGTTTCATGTTTTCTGGTTTGTGTAACATAAGTACAAACATTGAAACCCAATTAAAATCTCTAAAGGGTTCCAAAAACTGATGGAAAAATCCAGAAATGTAAATATGTAATAGTTTATAGTTTTTACATGGAATTGTGTAGAAACCCAGTACATTTTGAAACATTTTAAATCAGCCTTGAATAGTAACGTGAGTATCTTTAAAGCTTGCTTTGACTGTGATCGAGTAATAATATCCTCTCTTTTTAAAGTTAAAGGCTGTGTTCAAAACACCTTTTTAAGCAAAAAAAACCAAAACGTTATGGTTCTTCCTTTTACATTTTTATGATTAACTTTATAAATGTTTCATTAGCTTTTGTTTAGCGTTGATACTTTTATTTAGCAAAATCGTACTTTTGGCTCAGGTGAGACTCCGTTGTCAGAAAGGGATTCCTCCTGCCCTCAGAGGCCGTGCCTGGCTCTACCTATCAGGAGGGAAAGTGAAGAGGGAACAGAACCAAGGAAAGTTTCAGGTCGGACAACTTCTTCTTTCACTTCCTCCTCTTCAGCTCTGTTATTACTGTATTTCGGGCTTATTTCTTCTTTTTTTTTTTCCATTTTATATATTTCATAGGAAATTTTCACTGAAACTGTGAACAGCTTCGAGAAAAAAAACATTTTCTCTCTCAACCTAGATTTGTTTTTACAATATCTCGTTGGTTTACAGTTTGTAAACCGAGATAAGAAACTTTTTGATTCCCGTTTAATATTTATAACACTAATAAAGCTTAAAAAATATTATCTATGAAGTATATTTCTTATATCTTTATTTCAGTGTTGTTACTATGCAGTAACTGGACAGAAATCATATGTTTGTTTTGTCAGGAGCTGGACAATCAGCCAGGAGACCCCAAATGGCTCGACGTGATTGAGAAGGATCTCCATCGACAGTTTCCTTTTCATGAGATGTTTGTGTCGCGAGGAGGACACGGGTGAGTGATCGGCTGTGCCGAGGTGTGATCTTACACTTTTAATCAGTGATTGTGTCTTGTTTGACAGTGAATGTGAATAAATCCTGCATCTGTTTGCATTTTGGCCCTGTGCAGGCAGCAGGATCTGTTTCGTGTTCTCAAGGCATACACCCTGTACAGACCGGAGGAGGGATACTGCCAGGCTCAGGCCCCTATTGCTGCTGTTTTGCTGATGCACATGCCTGCTGAGGTACTTCTTTTTGCATGCATGCACATAAATCAGTTATTTGCCCCATTCTGATGAAGATATTTTGTAGTTAATACTTGGATCACAGGATTTGCTTTGAAGGGGTTTGTTTTTTAGGTCAACAACACAAAGATAAATTGTAGAAGTGATGCACTGCACAGCCAGAACTGTGAGCTACTCCAGTGACAGATGCTAAGTCTACTTTGAGTCTTCTGTGTATTTTAGTTGAACAAAGATGCTAATCAGCTCAATCAGTGGTACGACAGCTTGTTATTTCCTGTTTCTGACAATTTGTAGTTGGTTTCCAGACCTTCATGAACCGCTTTAGCTGACAAATTCGCACACTGATAATTTTTCAGTTCCTCATTTAGAGTTATAGTATTATAAATAAAGACAGCATAGGCTGATTGTAAATCACACATGTTTTCAAAGTGATTTATAGATGACAAACTACTCTTCGCATGATAGTTTTTGTTTTGTAATTGTTTTTGCACAGTCGTACTAGGCACAGTGCTTTGGCCACTTTCAGATTTCTTCTTTTTTTTTTGTCACATTTAAATGTTTCAGATCAATAAACACTTTCTGACAAGATAACCTAATTATGTACAAAATTCAGTATTGATATGAGGATTATATTTATTAAGGGGAAAAAAGCTATTCAAACCAACCTGGTCCTATGAACAGTTAATAACCTCCCTTGTTTAATCATGAACTTATTGTAATTAACTTCAGTTTTGTGCATGTTTAGTTCAGTTTCCCCAGCTACACCCAGGCCTGATTCCTGTAAGGCCCTTGCAATCAAGAACTTTCTTTCGTGTAAACTTCAGCCTGTCTGATAACATGAAGTACACTAAAAGATCTCTATAAGCAACACAACATGCACCGATCTAAAGAGATGTAACAGTTAAGAAACAAAATCGTTCTATACTTGCACCCAGTCAAGGGTTGCAAAACCATGACTAAGGCTTCAGGACTCCAGAGAACCAAAATGAAAGCATTATCCACAAATGAAGAAGACCTGTAACAGTGGCCAGAAAACGTCTTGATGATTCCCAAGACTGTTGGCTAAATATTCTGTAGACTGACGAGACAAAGGCTAAACCTTTTGGAAAATGTGTGTGACAAAGTGTTAATAGTATGGTGGTCTGGGATTGCTTTGCTTTTTCTGCAACTGGATGACTTCTTGAATGCTCTACCAGAAATCCTGAAGTGAAACGTTCGGCCATCAGTTTGTGACCTTAACCTCAATGCTCTTGAGCTACGCACAAGCACAATGATCCAAAACACACGAGCAAGTCCACCTCAGAATGAAAAAAACAAAATGGATTTTCGAGTGGCCTAGTCAAAGGCCAGACTTTAATCTAATTGAAATGCGATTACTTTAAACAGGAAATTCTTGCTAAAAATCTTCTTGTGGGGCTGAATTAATAAAATTCTGCACAGAACAGTGAGCCAGAATTCCTCCACAGCAATTTGCAGACTGATTGCAGTTGTTGTTGCCGAAGGGTGATTCAACCAATTTAGAGGCGATGAATTTTTATTTACAAGGGGCCAGGTTAGGGGTTTTTTTTTTTCCCCCTCTGCATTAAATGAAATCCTTTGAAAACAGCATTTTGTATTTACTCAGGTTATCTTTGAATGAAATTAAAATGTTTCATGAAATGAAACATTTTCATGAAATGAAACATTTTAGTGCAATAAAAAAGCAAAAACAGAAGAAATCTGTAACTAGATAAATACTTCTTATAAATATGCTCCTCCGGTGAAGCGATGTAATTCATTTAGAATTTGAAATAATTTGACAATTAACTACTATTTCATGTTGTCATTTTATTTGTATACTGTATGTAGATGTTTTTATGATGTTCAAGTTTGTTTCTGTGGGGATGTTCTGTGTTTGTTTCTGCAGGATGCTTTCTGGGGATTGGTCCAAATCTGTGAGAAGTATCTTCCTGGTTACTACAGCCCAGGCTTGGTGAGATTTTGATAAGAAAGCATGCACAATGACATCACCAGGCGTTGGGTGAACAATGGAAGTAAACTCAATGCACATGGACAAGTTCTAACAATGCTTGCATCATACAGCTGGATTGTTGTGGTTGAAGCTCTCTGATGAAACTGTGTGAAGTTTTTCTCTTCATACTTTCTTACTTTTACGTCTTTCAGGAAGCGATCCAGCTCGATGGAGAGATCCTGTTTGCTCTGCTGCGACGCGTTTCCCCGTTAGCCTTCCGGCACCTGGAGAAACATAAGATCGACCCCATCCTTTACATGACGGAGTGGTTTATGTGTGCCTTCTCCAGAACCCTGCCCTGGGCTTCAGTGCTGCGTGTCTGGGACATGTTCCTCTGTGATGGTAAGAAGCGCCTCGGAGTGCCACACTTGCACTGTAACTAAACGTTGCAATGTCTTCGATTTGCTGAATCCCCTTTTGTTCCCTTAGGAGTGAAAATCATTTTCCGAGTGGGTTTGGTGCTGCTTAAGTGCACACTAGGAACTCGTGAGAAGCTGAAGACCTGCCAGGGTCTGTATGAAACCATGGAGCTCCTCCGGGCCATCGATCCTCGGTACATGCAGGAGGGATTCCTGGTCCGAGAGGTAAGAGCAGAGGACTGGAGTATCACGGAAATCCCCCTTTTTGCCTGCATCACATGAGACGATTTTATACCCAGAGGTGGTGGATAAGATTTGTGATATTTAGACACATGAGTGTTACTTACTTACTGTTGCTTTTACATTTTTATTGCACGCTGAAGCAGTGTCGTAAATTGCTGTTGATGTCAAACTGAGGGGGTTGTCTTTGAGAGCAATCAGCATGTCCAGCAATATTTTATTTAATCCAGTTAATAATTTAATCTGAATAAAATGCTGTCATGCAAACAGCATTTCATGATCATATTGAACCAATTAAGATCCATTTTCTAGGACGTGAACAACTAAACTAGGAAGTTAGATTTGATCTAGATGTGTATAGATCTTAACTGTCAGCCACACTGCAGTATTCAGACTCTGAAGCTCCGTTTTCTTTTGTGCAGTTGAGACATTACTTTTAAGCTCTGCTAGTAACACTTTGTGAAATCCAGATATGGCAGAAATTTCAAACATCTGTTGACCCGCTCTTATTAAAAGAATTTCCAAACAGCCAACATGTTGGAATGGCTTTTACACAAATGCTTTAGGTGCCGTATTGCAGCACAGCAAACGTAAAGAGACGGAGCTGAGATGTTCACTCTACGGTCATGACACAGTTAAAAGAAAGAAGGGGGGGGTAGAGATTGGATCGGAACATCCTCCATCCCTGTTTTCGTTTTTCTGAAATGAGGAAAGCACTCGCTAGCTACACATTGATTTTGGCTTTTGATCACCATGGTAACATTTTTATGTCTATCATATCATGTTGCAAAGTTATTCATATGCGTAAAAACTTCAGAGTAATGCATTTTATGAGGATTTCATGTGAAAGACCCACACAAAGTATTCTACCAGTCTGAAGTGAAAGGAAAATGACACGGGGCTTGTACACACTGCGAGTAAAATAAGCATTGAACACATCACAATTTTTCATTGTAAACATATTTCTAAAGGCGCTATTGACATGAAATTTTCACCGGGTGTTTGTAACAACCCAAGTAATCCATACATAGAAAGAAACCAAAACAAGTTCTGAAATTAAGATATGTGTAATAATGTGAAATGACACAGGGAAAAAGTATTGAACACGTTTACTGATATTTAATACTTTGTACAAAAGCCTGTGTTGGTAATGACAGCTTCCAGACCCCTCCTGTATGGAGAAACTAGTTGCATGCATTGCTCAGGTGTGATTTTGGCCCATTCTTCCACACAGACAGTCTTTAAATCTTGAAGGTTCTGTGGGCATCCTCTGAGCTCTGAGTTTTAGTCCTTTCCATAGATTTTTATTGGATTTAATTCAGGTGATTGGCCGGGCCATTCTGGCAGCTTTATTTTCTTTCTCTGAAGCCAGTTAAGTTTCCTTGGCTCTGTGTTTGGGATCGTCTCGCTGAAATGTCCACCGTCGTTTCATCATCATTCTGGTGAATGGCAGCAGATTTTTCTCAAGAACGTTTTGGTTAATTTTTCCATTCATCCTCCCTTCAATTATATTAAGTTTGCCAGTACCATCTGCAGAAAAACAGCCCCACACCATGATGGTCACATCTCCGAACTTCACTGTCGGTATGGTGTTTTTGGGGTGATGTGCAGTGCATTTTATCCTCTAAACATGGTGTGTGTTATAGCATCCAAAGAGCTCAATTTTGCTCTCATCTGACCAGATTATGTTCTCTCAGGGTTTTACAGGCTTTTCCAAATGTTGTACACCAAACTTTAAACGACCTTTAACATGCTTTTTCTTCAGAAATGGAGTCTTGCACGGTGAGTGTGCATACAGGCCATGGCCGTTGAGTGCATTGCTTATCGTTTTCTTTGATACAATTGTACTTGCTAATTCCAGGTCCTTCTGAAGCTCTCCACAAGTGGTCCATGGCTCTTGGACAACTCTTCTGATCATTCTTTTCACTCCTCCATCAGAAATCTTGCGAGGAACACCTGGTCGTGGCCGGTTTATGGTCGAATGATGTTCTTTCCACTTCTGGATTATGGCCCCAACAATGCTCACTGGAGAAGTTTAGAAATCCTTCTGCAACCAATCAGAATGTTTTGCACCAATAAGCATGCGAAGGTCTTGAGGGAGTTCTTTGCTCTTACCCATCATGAGATGTTCCTTATGTGACATCTTGGTAATGACACACCTTTTTATAGGCCATTAATTTGGACTGAACCAGATGATATCATTTGCACTGACAAGCGGCAAGATGGCTTTCTGATCTCTGATAGATTTCAGCTGGTGTCTTGGCTTTCCGTGCCTTTTCCACCTCCCTTTCTGCGTGTGTTTAGTACTTTTTCCCTGTGTCATTTTACATTATTACACATAACTTAATCTCTGAATTTATTTGTTTTGGTTTCTTTCTATGTATGGATTACTTGGGTTGCTACCAACACCAGGTGAAAATTTCATGTCACTAGTTATGAACTATGAAGAATTGTGATGTGTGTGTGTGTATATATATATATATATATATATATATATATATATATATATATATATATATATATATATATATATATATATATATATATATATACTGTATCTACAGCCAAAAATGTGTCTGTAAGGTTTGGATCATTCAGTTTCTTATATTTCCACATTCTTACCAAGAGTGGTTTCTCATTGTGGGCATGAAGTTGTAAAGAACAAAAGGAAGAGTAGAGTAAAGTCTGAGCGTCAATTAAATTGACAAGAAACAGACCTATTGAGCAGAGTGCCACATGGGCAGTGTCTGCTCACTTACTAAGCTGTGTAAGAGCCTCTGTCTCCTCAAACAATAAACCCTCTCATGTATAGGGCTGTCTCGACTGTGGGTGACCGAGTAGCCGCTGCAGCTCTCCTTTGACATTTACTGACAAAGGAGAAGTTCACAGTTCGAGCACGAATGGTCTAACATGGAAGGGAATTATTTTCCAATGTGGGCTCTTCTGAGTTTTGTTGCCTCACAGTTTCCTAGTGACATCTGTTTAGCTTTTTTTTTTTTTTTTTTTTTTTTTTTTCCCCCCCACCATCTTTCAGATTCTCGAGGTGCCGGTGACAGCGCGGGACATCGACAGAGAGCATCACTCCCAGATCAAGCGCTGGAAGAAAAACCGCGGTGAGCTAAACTTCAAGCCGGCCCCGAGGCTGCACGGCGCTCGCATCATCATGCTGGCCGAGCCACCCAGGCGCCAGGACCTGCAGCAGAACCCCACCATCGTGCTCGAGGTGCCCGAGCCTCCCCAGAAGCTAAACAAGGGCAAAGAGGAGCGGAAGAGCAAGAAGAAAAGGAGCATAAAGAAACCACCTGCCATCGAGGAGATCCCAAACCCATACCCTCTCCCCCCAGCTCTGCCTCCTCCATCCTCCTCAGATCCATCTCTTTCATCCTCAGATCCGCCTCCTCCATCTTCAGAACCACCAGCTCCACCTCCGTACAGCAGCGTAACACCGGAGACCTCACCAGAAACTGAAACGAACTCAAATCACCAGCAGAGCGCGCCTCCTACAGACCTCCCTGCTGCCAAAGAATCGGCTCTCCAGCAATCCACACAAAGCCTTAGCAGCTCAGAGCAGGATACGTACCTGTAGCTGTATAGCTGTGTGTTTGTGTGTGTGTGTGTTTTCTGTATGTTTGTGTGTGTAAAAAGCACCAGCACCCTACAATCAAAAGCCAGCCTTGCTGATGTCTCCAACTGGCCAGCATCCTTGTTAATCGTGCGCTGGACTTTTTTGTTTGTATTCATTTTAAACACAAGTTTGCCTGTATTGTTATTCACTTACTCTAAAAACTTCAGTGCAAAGTGTACAGCTACTTAAATCCTATTAGTTGACCACATCAAGCTGCAGCTTCCACATTAGCTGTTTACTGCTCACTGCAAGTCTTACTTTTCTGTTCAGAGTTGTCAAGTTGCAAAGTGTTGTCTTTGTGGATTAATAGAGAATCTAAAGAACAAGAAGGTGCCAAAGTTATGCAGTTTTAACTCGTGCTTAACACTATTAATATAATAGGTAATCCGGTGCAACAAATGCAAGCCATTTCTAGTTTAGTCCACCAGAGGGCAGCCTCGCACAACCTCAACCTGTTTTTCCACATTACTATCTCTAAAACTGACCACAGCAGAGTCACTAAATGTGCTTTTTTTATTTTTTTTTTTGTATTTACTTATCACGAGCATTTTTTTTTTTGTTGCAATTGAACTTTTGTGCTGCAAATATGTTTGGAGTTGATCATCTTCCTGCAGCTGCCTTGCATCAGCAGATTTCTACCTTGTTGGACAGGAGAACACTGGACATTCCTCTTTGACACATTCCTGCCTTCTTAAACGCTATTCACTTCGGAAGCCGTCTCTTGTAGATATACAGATCTGTGTAATGCGGGTGTGTGTGTGCAGGCACCTCCTATCAAAACACGATCAGTGAATGACTTCAGATCACCTGTTGGTGCTGACCTTTCCTCTGTACATCACTTGAGAATCCGTAAGATGTTAGGTCAACTTTTTTTTTTTTTTTTTTTTTTTTGTGGGACTTTTTTAGTTTTTTACAGCTAGATCTTCCAAAGAAAAAGAAGACTGTTCTGAGACTGTCCACGATATTGCTACAGGCCTTTGCTGTGTGCACGGTCAATAGGGATTATGGGATTTCCATATGGGAGATTTGTAGCGTTTTTCTATGTAATTACTTCTACGGAGACCTTCGGGGGTTGTTAGGCTTTTTTTTTTTTTTTTTTTTTTTTTTTTTTTTTTTTTTAAACACAACAATCCATGTCAGTCCAGCTCTTGTTACTTTTATCTCTAAATGTAAGCACACACTTGTGGATGAGTGTATAAAAATGTCAAATAATATATATATAAATGTCTGTAAAAAAAAAACAACAAAAAAACCCGCAAGAAAACAGTGAGGATTAGAAGGATGACGAGCTGTCGCATCTTTATGCAATTTCTTTTTTTCATTTTTCTTTTGTTTAAATGCTTTTTTGTGTAGATATGACATGTAAAAGATTTTTGTCTTAAAAAATAGCAATGCTAAATTTGTACTGAGTGGTTAAAGAAACAGACATCTCTAAGTCAGTAGGCCAATTTAACACTAGAAAAAAGAAAATGGTTAAAATGTAGAGTTTGCAGGAAACTTTTGCCACTTTTTTTCACTCACTCCAAAAAGATTGTTGTTTTTTTATTTTTTTATTTTTTACTTACACTAGGTTTATAAAGGATAAGCACGGAGGCTGGAGTTTTGTAGTTGCGAAAAATGTTTTTAGTTTGAAACATTTCTGTTACACGTTTGCTTGACATCTTCTAATAGTGCAGTGTGCCCTGTTCACCAGCAGGTGGCATACATGAGTCACTGCTGTGAACTCACTGTGGGTTACGTGAACTTTTTATTAAATATAGTTGCACCATTTATAACTTGACGTATGGATAAAGTTAATTGCATATTTCCATTACATTAGTAAACATGCTACAGCTGAGGTTGACGTTACAGCTCTCATTTTGAATAAAGTCTATAAACCTATGTAAACATTAATGCATTTTTATTTACTTCTTGCTTTATGGGCCTGTGTGTACCTGAAACGTCAAAGCTCCTGACCTTGTTTCTGAATTAAAAAAAAAGAAAACCTTTATCATTATTGTCTGTTTCCACAGATATGATGGTTTAGCTGATACATTTACATAATGATGATGGTTTAAAAATGAAACTATAGTTTCTTTTGGCATTTTGTTTGGAGTAATTGTCTCCATTAAAGTAAAGTAACATTTTATTACCAGTATCGGCACAATTTAGTCTCTATAGTTGAATTTTCCTGCATTAATGTAATGCCAAGGCTATCATCTCAGACGGGAATATGTGGTACTGAATCTTATTACTCAGGAGTCCATGTTCTGGTGTCTCCTGGTCCTTTACCCTGAAAACACAAGAAGAGTCGGTGTGTATTTGCAGCATTTGACCCCTCGGCTTAAACGACTCCTTATCTATGGAGGGTTAAAAGGGACAAAATTGAATAAGTACATAATTAAATCATTAAT
Organism: Anableps anableps; assembly: GCA_014839685.1. Lineage (NCBI taxonomy): Eukaryota > Metazoa > Chordata > Actinopteri > Cyprinodontiformes > Anablepidae > Anableps > Anableps anableps. Next base: position 13,025,525 of record CM026066.1, on the reverse strand, counting down.
TGAATGTATCATGAAATTTTTCATTGTTTAAAAAATTTATTTAATAGACAATTTATTAAATATGTCCTATATGAAGCTGGCATTCAATCAGTTCTTTGACTTGATTGGTCAGGTAGTCTGGATGACAATCTCCTGCTTCTGTGTTGTCTCTCCAATGAGTTGACGGGCCACCGTGATTTTCAAAGAATCAGGTTGTAGTAGTGGAGTTAAACAAATCAATGTTGGCCCCACCACTCGACTAAGATGGGTGAGTTTGACAGGAAATTATTTCATGGTGACGCTGCAGGAATAGGAACCATGAAAAAATTAAGTACATATTTAATGCTCTTCCTCAGCTATTATAAGTTTACATTTTCCTGAATTAATGACATTTAATACATTGTCTATTTAATAAATTATTTAAACTTTTAAACGTTTATTTATTTCATGATACATTTAATTAATGTTTAATGATGTATTTATTTCATTTTTTTTCCTTTTAACCCTTCATACTTACCCTCTCCAAAGCAGTAGTTAATCATTCTTCTCCTTCTTTAGACCAGGGATCTGCAACCTGCTTTGGGCCCTCCACAGCAGCTCTGAATAATTTTGGTCAATGATTATTTAGAACTGAGTAGTGTTTTAAGTAAAGTAGACTTTTTACAGTTTTTCTGTCATTTGCTTTAATTCATGCATTGAAACGCTACAACAGAACGACTTTAAATGTAAAAAAAATTACAAAGTTTTGTTTGCAAATTTTTTGTCAGTTTTCTATATCTTAGGATCTTCCATTTAGTAAAATGCATGCATTTCTGCATGATGATTTTGATTCTAACTTGTACATCAGCACCAACAGAGTTTCTTGGAAGTGAATATAAATACCAACTTGATTTTAAAAAAAGTGTAATAATATTAAACACATGACCTCAACAGCAGTTCAGCATCTTAATAACTGCAAGGAGGAAGTGTTGAAATCAGGGTTTGCTTCTTGTATTTCTTTCTTTTTCGAAGAGTTTTACAGCTCCAGACAATTCTTATTTACTCGAAGTGAGGGTGAAAATGTCTTTTTGCTTTAAAAAGGTTTCTGATTCCTGGTTTAAACAAAGGAGGGGTTGCTATTGTCTTCCTAATTCACCTTTTTAACTCTTAAATGCTCCTTTTCTCCTCTTTATGGTGTGAGATATTTAGAATTTCTGCCTTAGGCTTCAAAGAGTTCAGTTCAAATTGCAGCCTTGATGACCTCAATAAGCCTGTTAGCTTGTTCCTAATTGTCCAGCAATGTGTGAACTGCAGCTGTTGACCGGTGGTCAGCAGGAGGTGAGCAAAGTGATTAACACAGGTAGCAACTTGCAGGAAATTTAGAAGTAGCCACTGTCTAACCAAGTTTCTGAAACATTCAATTTTCACAGTATCAACTCCTTGAACTTTTTCACATTTTGTCTTTATACATCAACAAATGATTTCATGTGACAGACCAACATAAAGTAGTGCATAACTGGAACAAAGTAAAGAGAAAATCAAACATGGTCTTTTACAAATAACTTGCTGGGCTCTGAATGGCCAGGCTCCTGATTAGCCCAGAATCTTCTGGTTGTTCCACATACCCAGCTAAACGCTAAGGGGCACAGGGCCTTTCGGTTTGTGGCTCCTAAACTGTGGAACAATTTGCCCCTGCAGCAAACAGGTCAGACAGAAGTATGTGGAGAAATTTAAAGCAGGGTTAGGCTATTAAGCAATATCTGTAAGTATTATATAGAGCACTGTTCAATCCATCATCTGAGAATGGAGGGTGTGGTGCAGTTGCCAACCTGCTAAGACATGGCCAACTGTCTGGGCACGGAAAGTTTAGATGGTGAGTACTTCTCAAATCTGGCTTTTATAGAGGAGTGGCTGGAAGAAAGGTATAATATATCTTGTTTGCAGCTTGCCACACTCATACGGGGGACACAGCAAAAATGTAAAAGTTGCTCTGGTCAGATGACACCAAAGCTGAACTTTATGGTCTTCATGCAAAACAGTGCGGGTGTAAAACTAAATGTACAGAGCCCTGAACACACCATCCCAATCATGAAACAAGTGGGGGGCAGGATCATGCTGTTGGGAGGATTTTTGCAGGAGGGACAGAAAACTAGTTGAAGTTGAGGGGAAAATAAATGAAGCTAAATTCAAGGCAAAACCAAAAGAAAACCTGAGACTGGAGCAAAGGTTCTCCTTTCAGCAACCTAAACATATAGCCAAAACTACAATGGAATGATTAAGGCTAAAAACATGTTTATAAGGTAGAATGATCCAATCAAAGTCCAGACTTAATTAGTTGAGAATCTGCAATAAAACATGAAAATTGCTGTTTAATGATGCTCTCCACGCAATCTGACTGAGTTTGAGCTGTTTTGCAAAAAAGCACAAAACAGAATTTTCAGTTTCCAGATGTGCAAGGAACTGTATCACAGGGTAATCAATGGTGCCATGTCATCATACGACTGATTTCACCTGAGCCATTAAGGGACATTATGGCATCTGCTGGTGTTTCTCCACATGAGGCACAGCAACAGTTAATGCTTGAGATCCATGAGGAATGCATGCACCGTCACGCTTTTCCTCTTTGCATCGGACACCTGGCCCTCTTTTAGTGCCACCGTGCCATTTACATCTCAAAGGGGGGTGACCAAGAAGGCTTTCTCTGTGCTCCCTTCCTCACTTCAGAAATGATCTGATTTATCTCTTCATCAACGGAAATATACGCCTTCGGAGGGCGACTCAGTGGCTCTCATCCCCAGCTAATGAAGATGGTGGATGGAGCAGGAAAAAAGAGGGACTTGTGATCCTTCATGTGATCCCAGACCCAACGGACCCCTTGTCACAGTGCTTGATTCATTTGATGTGGGTGACTTTCTCTCTCTGCTCCCAGGCTCAGTGTGCTAAGACACAGGGGAGGCGGTGGTGTGTTGGGGGAAAATAACAGTGACCAACAGTGCATGTGTTCCTGAAGTATCCGATTCCCACGTTTGATGGAGCATGACAGGTTGGCTCAGGTCAGATTAGAAGGCCGCAGTAACAAATATGGGGGGCCAACACAGGGATCCTCTGTGCAGGTGAACTCTCTGCAGCAGAGAGAATAAAAAGTTATTTATTGCACTGAAGGAAAACATCAGTCTTTATGCTAGCCACATTAAGAGTAGGGGTCTCTGCGCCAAGGTATGGGTGAATAATTGAAACACCCATGTGTCTTTTATCTTCCTCTTAAGAATATGAATGAGTTCTTTTATACTCACAGACCTTCAGAAGAATTTCTCCACAACTGCCTTTTATTTTCAAATGTTGAAAATTTTCTAGAAATAAATTGAGTTGGGTCTGGTCTCAGGCCTTGCAGTAATATTATGGAAACATGACAGCTCTGTAAATGTTTTTCCATCCTGCAGTCCCTGTGAGCCATATTAGACCAATGTAAACAGAGACTACTGTTAAAAGAGTGCTTGGTAATGTTTCATATTTGGAGCAACGCAGGCTGAGACTTTTTAACATACAAGGTTAAGGCCTACTTTTGGAAGAGGGCATTTGGCATCCCATCAGTTTCCATTATATAATTTATCTTCCAATAAGGATCCACAAATGGCTTCGCAGATTACTTTCTTAGCATGTAAATATATCGTTGAATAACACCCAAAAATTCTCCTGGGTGCATTTAGTGTTTTAAATGTCATCACAGTTCTCATTTCAGCTTCTCCCAGTGGGCATACTCCTTTAAGGAATGTATGAAAATTATCAGCAAGAGGGGGTTGGGGGTGTGGGGGTGTGGGGGGAGGGGGTAATGAGGCTCTTAAAAAGCAAGATGCTTAAAGGGATGGTTTAGGAGTTTTGAAATGTTCTGTTATAAGCTGTTTACATCGTACATGTAAGAGATCTCTCGTCATTCAGCGTAAACAGAGAGTTTCAGTGGCTAAAGCTAACGGCTAGCTTGAGTTGGGCCAAGAACAAACCAGGCTTATGCTATTCTGTCTTCTCTCCAATCTCAAAAACATCATTCCATTTAATGAAAAGCTGACTTAAGGAACTATCATATGCAGGAAATGGAGCTTGAAGGCGGTGTGCCATTAATGATCTTCCCGTGTAAAACAGAGAAAGGTATATATAAAGTGTTTCGGTCAGAATAACTAGCTCGAAGAAAAGTAAAATGCATAAAATCTATAAAATAGCATTCGGTTAAACCATTATAATATGACATTGCTCTCTTACAATGCTCTTGCTCTTTACTTTTAATCTCTCAGAGTAGAAGTTAGCTTCTACTACTTCTACTTCTGGGATCAGCTACTCTAGATTTTTAGTAAACAGAATCCATGAGAGTTATCAACTGCAGATAAAATACTGCTTTTACAGAACCTCATTTTAAAAATCCTGACATATTCTGTTAAGACTCTTGCTTTTTAAGAACTTAAACTGTGGTTTTCAGCTTTTGTCTTTTTGCTTGTTAGCTTTACCCCTTACACCCTTTTAGCACAACATGTCTTCAATATTCTTGAGTTAAACCTTACACCATCCAGTTAAGCTGGAACACTTTCCTTGCCCTAAGGTATTTTTTACAGTCTAATTAGTACTCTGTAGGTAAAAAACATTCCTCTTCAGAGACACCTGCTTAATCACTTTACTGAACCCTCTAACACAGGTCTTAAACCTCTGCTTTCATATCTTATGAAGCGGCAAGCATATCTGTGTCAAGCCACATTCAAACATGAGGTACGTGGTAAATAAAAGGTAAGCAAGGCGTTCTAAATGGATCAACTATTGCCGCCTGCTCCTGATGTGCCCACGAGGTATTTTTGCTCCAAACGACGGGCGTGTTTGGGTTACGTGGGGGGTAAATGTAGCACACCTGCATGGCTGTCACACTGCTTGAAAAGTTTCAGCCATTTCATCTAATCTTAGTGACTTGTCATTCCCACACCCCCTTATCCCTGCAGCACCCATCCTCCTGACCTCTTGACCCTCTGCATCCCCTGGCTTAACAGTGCCAGAGGCGCGTACAATTATGACTGTGAAGTCTCATCAAGTAAATGGAGCATAACCGGCAGCCACATTTTTTCTGACACCAACTGAATTCTTTTGACTTGCCTCTGTCGTCAGTATCTCCTGGAGGTGATTAAAGCTGTCATAATAGTTTTTTCCACATAATTGCGTCCCGTTTGAACTGTTTTTTTGGGGAATCCCGAAACAAGCACCCTCAGGAAAGAGGACGGTGAAACAGGGTTCTTACGCAGAAGTTTGACCTTTGATTGTGGTATTTTTTAAGTTCTGGGAAAATATGAGGAGGGAGAGCAAGGAAAATGTTTTTTAGACATCCATCCATCCATCTATCCATCCATCCACTGAATGACCACTGTAAAAACAACATTTGCAATAATTTGAAACTGAATTTTACATTCATACATTAAAATATGTTTAAAAAGATCGTAATTTGAGGGATTTAAGTCATGAAAAGTGTGAAATATGAAATGAAAATGTGTAGAAACCTCCTTATTCACAGCTGGCTTCAGTCTTTCTTGTGTCTTTGCAGGCAGCTCTCCGCCGCTATTTGGGTAGAACTCCAAATTGATAATTAACCAAACCGAGTCTGTAGAACTACTCCGTCAGACTGTTTGTTTACTCCTATGCATGCCTGCCGAGGCTTCTGGCCAGTGGGTGATGAGTTACAGACACAGATGGTGGGCATCAGCAGGCTGGCTGGGTGCAGATTAGCAGCCTACCAATGTCTGGGTATCCCCTTCTCCTTCCCTCCCCCAGTCCTAGCTTGCTCCCACTCCTGCTCCTACTGAACCCCAGAGGAGTGTCTGTCTGTAACTCTACTCGCCTCTGAAAGGCTCATGTGTTGATGGAGGCCGACCATGGGCTTATCTCGTCTCATTCCGACACCAGCGGGCTTGGGGCTCCCAGAGAGAAGGGGCGGGGGTGTCTGATGGGAATGTTTGCACGAGCAGCCTTGTTTTGAAAGAGTAATTCTGTTGCCTGAGAATGGCAATTTAGAGGTAACTCAAGGCGAGTAAATAAAGTCTTCTCTAAGTGCTTGCACATTTGTACCTGCATATACTAGAGATGTGATCCTTCCATTTTTAAGCTCAGTGACTTCATATAATCCATATAAACACAGGTCCCAGTATTTTTATGAGAACATGCATCAGCTTGTGGCTGCCGCATCTGCCACTTCCCTGAGGATTTGTTGGTAATCCCATTGTTTGATGCATAAAAACCTGCTTACAGTGCAGTTTTTTGGCATTATGCTTCATTTATGTTCCACTGGACAGGAAGCTCAGTTCAAACAGTCCAGGTCAAAGGTCAGCCAGATGCAGAGATGTAGGTGCAGGAGTCAAGAGGACTGGGCAGCCTGTGGGTTGGTGTTTATTTTATAAACACTGGGAGCAGATTAGTGTTGGAGCCAGGCTCCCTCAGCCATATGGGGAGGATGTCCTCTGTGTTAGGGTGCTCTTAATAACCCATTGTGTTCCTCACTGCTGACACACAGTCCCTGGCATCATTTCTGGTCACCCCTAATGATGAGTTGATGTTGCCGCCAGCCGCACATGTATATGAATGCAAGGATGTGCTGTCTGCTCTGCTTCCATTCTGACTGTAATAGAGTACTGAATGATTGCGTTAGCAACGGTCGAGAAGTTTTTGAGTCATTAGTGGAGTTGGCACACGTACCCCCTCAGCTTTCTTAGCTGAGAGTTAAAAACAGGAAATGAATGCATCCCCGCCACCCTCAGCACCAGTCTGAAGAGTCCTCCCCGAAGATGTTTGTGTGTGGTTCGTCTCCTGAAGACTTGCAGCCGCTTCCTGCCATTGTTTTGGGTTTTTGTGAGATGCGTTAGCAGAAGAGTCTCTTTGATGACCTGAACTGTCATCTCTCAGCTGGACTGATGGGTCTGCGTCGACACAGTAGGCTTCAGGCAAACACACTCTTGTTTCAGCTGAAACTCTGTTTAAATTCAAACACAGAACAAACATCTTTCTTATAAATCAAATCATTTGTAGTGCTTTGCAATGCGTTCCCAATTATTTAACTTTTTCATATTTTGTCACATTAGAGCCCCAAACTTCAGTGTTTTATTGGGATTTGATGTTTTTCAACATTTTTCTAAAGAAGTTTCTGAAAAATGAGGTGCACATTTGGCCAATTCTTCTTTCCTCTTCTGGTAAATTAGCCCAACCTCATTCAGCTTGGATGGAGAGCATCTGAAAACAAATTTGAAGTCTTACCACAAATCTCTGTTGGAATTAGGTCCAGACTTTGCACCACTCTAACGCATGAATATGCTTTGATCCACTCATAAACCTGGGATCTCCAACTCCAGCTGTTAAAAGCCACTCTCCTGCATCTTTCAGACTTTCCCTGTTTCAACTTATGTGAATCATAGAATAGCTAATTACCAAGAGTCTGCAGCACTTGATGATTTTAATTAGGTGTGTTAGAGCAGGAACACATTTGAAAAGTACAACGCAGCAGCTATCAATGACTGGAGTTGGAGAATCCTGTTTAAACCATTCTATTGTAACTCTGGCTGTATGTTTAGGGTCATTGTCCTGCTGGAAGGTGAACTTTCACCTCAGTCTGGAATTTTGCAGTTTCTGACAGGTTTTCTTCCAAGATTTCCGTGTCTTTAGCTCCACCGATCTTCTTGGTAACTCTAACCAACTCTCTTGTCCCTGCTAAAGAAAAGCATCTCATAGCAGGATGCTCCCACCACCATGCTTTAGTGTAGCCAAAATGTCCTCCTTCCATGAAAGAATTTTTTTACAAGTTTGCAGATTGCTCTGGACTCTTATTCCTTTTGTACTTGCAACTCTAATTTGTAGACTCCACAACTAACCTGTATTGACTTCTGAATTCAGTTAGTTGAACTGAATCTTATTTAGGGGTAACAAAAATGCAATTCAATAGTTTCAGATTTTGTGACATAACATCATAATAAGATCTATTAAAGTTTGTGGTTTTAACAGGATGAAATGTGAAGAAATTTAAGCAATCTGAATCCTTTTGCAAGACCTCAATACTGTAAAATCATAGTTTTATCTTTCATTAAGTTAACCCTACAATAATATCTGTTGAACTTAGTTGTAGTGAAATAAACTGCTTATTAGGCAAACACAGCTTCAATAAAACTGGAGTCTATGAAACGCTGCAGGAACACGTGTGAACTTTCAGCTCCAGTTTTGCTTCCATACTAATATGAACTCAAGATGGTGTATCATTAATCTTGTAGTGACCATGATTGCGTATGTGTGCACCGCTGTCCCCTGAACTCAGCCGCAGACTTACATCTGCTCGAGGCCTCAGGTCCTGAAAGATGGATAAAACGTGATTGCCGCAGATGAGAGGAAGGCATTAATTCTCGATCGCCAAGAGACACGGGAACGAACAAGCAAGTCCGAGATGTTTGAGTTTGCCCTTTCCATTTCACTGCAATTATGAGGAGCACTAACAGACACACATGTAGCGTATATCACTTCTATAAACTCTGCTGGCCCAAAGCGGTCAAATGTGAGTCCTCTCTCTAAACATACCAAGTCCCCAATAAGTGCTATCTGATGCTTTTAAATGAATTACAGTGTAATATAAGGAGGGTGTCCTTGAAGGGAGGGAGATGTATGAGGGAATGGGGCCCTGAGAAAGAGGAGTTTTACCATGGTGACGTGCAGTCTGCGGTGACCATGGAGATTAGAGAGGAGAGGAGAGCAAGCTGACACTGCCTGGGATAATAGCAGGAAAGGTGATAAAGGACAAGGAGGTTCCTCTATGTTCTCTCAGGAAGACACCATCTTTGCCTGTATACATTTGGTTAATACAGTGGGCAAGTAAAAGTTGCTGTGTTCTTGCTGTTCTACTGTTCAGTATATTCTTCACAGATACATGTAAATGTATATTCACTGGTGCAGTTTTTTTTTTTTTTTGCTTTTTTCCATTTACCAATTTATAACTTTTATTGAGAAATAATACTGAGGCTTCAAATAGAAACATGGGTACAGAGTCCCAACATGATCCTGTCACTGCTGAGCCTGTGTTGAGTAACCTCTTCACTGACCTTCCACTGTTATCACAGGAAGGGAGGGGAGCTGCTGTACATGTTCGCATATAAGACTCTGTGCTGTCTTAATCACACTGTCTCATATTCAAGCAGACAAACAATGGTCCTGGGTCACAAACCCTGAGTCCACTTCATGATCCTGTTACCCGGCAACCCAGTGTTTGCCTTGAAACTGTCTATATATTGCAAGAGCTGTTATCTTGGCTTGCAGAAGTATTCATACTCCTTTAGCAATTTCATATTTTAAAATGTGTCATCCATCATGGTGTATGTTCACTAACGTTCTTTAACATCTGAGGCCTTCACAGAACAGCTGGATTTACACTGAGATTAAATTGCGAAATGTCATGGTGTGTGGTAATGGTGGACCCAAATCCAGAGAGGCAGAGGTGGCCAGTAGATAATGGTAATTTAATGAAAAATGAAGAACAAAAACTTACAAAAACCACAGGGAGCCAGAGCAGAACAGAAACACAGGAATCCAGGAGCAAAATACAGCAGAGTTTGATGGGGAAGTAACAGGAATATAACAGGAGGAACCAGCGAAGAGTGAGAGCAAGAGAGGAGTTTAAATACTTTGAGTGTGAACGCTGGAACAATATACTGGGGCTGATTGGCTAACGGGTTGAAGGTGTGAGGGGAGAGAGCAGAAAGGAGACTGAGGAGAAAGAGAGAGAGAATGGCTTCAGGGGGCGAGGGAAAGCAACATGGGAACCAGGAAAATGAATATAACAGTAACAAAGAATAACTAGACCCAAGGAATACACATATTTAAACTGGAATAACTAAGAAAGGACTGAACTAAAGTAAAGCAGAAACAAGGCTGATTTAATCTAAGATTAAGAGACTAAGGCAAACAATGAACAGTAATCAAAACTAGAATCAAATAATCAAACCCCAAAACAACCCAGGACCTGACATAAACAAATTAACTCAGTTCAGGTGTTAGACTTTGTATAGAAACTAGCAACATTATTGTTTATTTATTTATATTTTTAGTATCATATTCATGGGAGGTGAATGCATGTGCTGGCAGAACACATTTTAGATTTTTTTCTTTTGTTTTTGCCAAAACTTTGGAAATCCCAATGAGAAGAAGTTCTTCCACTTCTCATCCTCAAATGGCAGCGTGATTTGAGGAGCTCTGTTTGGATGCACTGCTGGTACAAGCCACTGGTTTCAGCTTAAGAAATGGTAGTAGTTAAAGCATGCCCCAGCTGACTTTTAATGATCCTCACCCAACCACTACCTCATTCAAAGAGCAGCTGGCCTGTAATTAGGTGACAATGGGCCCCTCTCTGGTGAACATACTGATGACCACAGAATTATTGATCAAAGATGCAGGAACAGGAAGAGGAGAAGGGGAGCAACAGGCTTGCTGTAGATGGTTGGCTGTATGAACAACAGGTGACGCACAACTTGCAGGCATGGGGTTACCACCCAAGGGAAGCCATATGCTGGAGGAAATTTGTCCAAAAGCATTGGTCTTTGGAAATTAGACGATGTACAAGTGGTGGATTTTAATGGAACTGATGATGCTGATCGAGTCCAATAAAGGAGATATGAAAGGGTTGTTCATTTTCACTATAGAGTTAGAAAAAGTAATTATATTTAGCTGTGTGTTACCTGATACTCGAGGGGATTTACCGAACTGGCAGTTCCTAAACATCTTTAACTTACCATAAACTATTGTAAATCCTCCTTAGAGTTCCATCAACATGATCTCTGACCTTTTCAGCAGAATTACCTCCTTCACCTCCTGTTCTATGCTCCAACAAAGACCAAAATGTCTTCGTTGGAGTACAGTAGCTTATTTAAGTTTGCTGAACACTCCAGTTTTGTTGGGATGGTTTCCATGGGCTGCTGCCGCACACGTGTGTCTCAGCAAGGCACGGGCCCAGATGGTGAGGTGGAAGCAGTCCAACTTGGGCTCAGCTTTTCTCCTCCCCTGGGCCCTGCATACTTTAGATATTACTCTGATGTCATGGGAGAGGTTGATGTGGTCAAACTAGGAGGCCCTCCTCACCTCCCAGCAGAGGTGAAAATGTCACAAAGTGCAGATAGTGAAGGAGGAGAAAGTAAAATGTTCCCTCAAGGTGTTTATTTAAAACATGCACTGTTTTCCAACCCTTTTATTCAGCATCACATCTAAATCACGAGGGTCCAATTGTTCAATGTTCATTCCAAGATCATGCAGTGCAGCTCACTTGGACCTTGCTTCTCGGTCTTTGATGACCTGAGAACATGTATCTGGCAGGTTTTTAGACAGAAGAGTTGTTCTTCTTGCAGAAAGAGTCATTCAAACTGCAAGTCAGGCATCAAGGGCTCACTTGGCAAGTCATATCAACAAGAAATTTGGTTGTGTGAACAGAGGAATGCATGTCCTGCTTTCATTCAGCTTTGTGAATAATGTACTTGTGCTTTAATGATTACTCTCCTGTTTGGAGCTTCAGTTAACAGCTTGACATTACAACTGCCTCCTGTGAATGGAAGTTCTTCAGAAAATTCAATATCAGGAGGTACCAGTATCAGATGAGATGATTCTCCAAATGTCCTGGCAGAGATTATGTGTCCTCTAAATCCATCATCACTAAGCTATCATTGCCATTACAACCACAAACTTGAATGTATTTCATGTGATAGACAAATACAAAGTAGTGAATGATTGTGATGTGAAGGGAAGGGAAAATGGTTATTAATTTTGTTTTTTTTACAAATACAATTCTAAGAAAAGTGTAGTGTGCCCTATTTTTGTCATACTTAAAAATGCAATGTGGTTAAAAACTAACACTGTATATCACCCTGAAGACACCATCCTAAGGTGAAACACGGGGGTGGCTGCATCATGCTGTGGGGATTCTTTTACAGGAAAGCTGGTCAGAGTTGATGGAAAGAGGATAAAGGATAAAGCTAAATACAAAAAACAATCCCAGTAGAAAAACCTGTTAGAGGTGGAAAAAGCAAGACAACAACCTAAACCTACAAGCCAGAGCTGTAGTGGGATTGTTGTGATCAAAGCACAAAATCATATGTACTTTGCATGTAAGAGGCAAAGTACATACCTACTAAATCTGGAAATCTGTGAAAAGACTTACAAACTGATGTTTACAATTGTTTTCCATTCAGTCTGACTGAGCTTGAATTTGAGCTTCGATTTTCCACAGAAGACTGAGCAGGAATACTAATCTGAGAAAGGTTTTCCTTACATTTTAAAATTATTCACTACTTTGTGTTGATCTGTCACATAAAATCCCAATAAGACATCTGGAGATTTGTGATTGCCACATGACTGAAACTTAAAAAAGGTGTGAACACTTTTGCAAGCCACTGTATATTACTAACAAAGAAAATAATCTTCCACGGAGCTGGACAGTTTTATAAATGGAGTGAGAACACAGAGTCTTTGTAGCTAAATGGTTTCTGAAGAGTTCTTCCTCTTTACTTTGACCCTCTGTGGAGCATTAAACACATACTCTGTAGCGCCTCTAAAACATATAGTTGAACCTCCAGAGATTTTCATGTTGATGTAATTACCTCACAGTCCTTCCCCGCTTTGTTAAATACTTGACGCTGTTGATGTGCCCTCTGCATGCCTCTTGCATGTGGATAAAAGCACTCGGGTAAAGTCATTGGTCATATTTTCTGTGCTTTTATGTGGGAAATCTAAGTGCTAACAACATCCAGTTTTTGACTTCAGTGTATTGGGACCATAACTCAGATGTTATTATTATGGGTTTTTATTCAAATACATTTATTCCCTTCCATTCCTCTTCTTCTTGTCCTCAGGTGATTTTGGCATCAACTTCAAAAATATTATCCCTCTCACATCTGTTTTAAATGTATAACACTCTGCTTCAATTCAAGTAAGATTTCTCCAATATTTCTTACTCTCCATGTCCACAGAAGCTTGTTGGAAATCATGCAGGATCAGAAGAGTCATGATGCACTGATGAGTAAGAAATTAAAGAAGAAAAGTGAAAACTATATAAATATAGTTGAGACCAGTTTCTATTCATAAACTTTATGGGTTTTATGGTTGTTTTGTGGTGGCAATTTACATTAGGTCTACGTTACTTTGATTAAATTAATTTAATCAGGGTTAATCGCTTTGAAGTTAATTACAAAAATCTACTTTCATAATTTGAACAACTGGCTGAGTGGCTGATTTCACTGTTCTTCTGACTGAATCAGAAGATTAAATGGGAAGAGTGGCTGATTTTATAAAGACTGTACACAAATCAACAGTTTCGTCTCTTCTTGAAAAATATCAAGGACTGAGTGAAAGTCTGCATGAAGTACAAGGATTGTACTGGAGAAGACTGGAGCAAAGCTGTTCTTTCCAATGGAGATTGTTAGGCAGATTAGAAAAAAATGGCTGGAGAAGAAGTGAGAAAAATGTGAGTCTTGTGTTACTGAGTAAACCATTCATGTTTGTTGTCATAAGGACAACACTATCTCACTCACTCGCTCTCTCACTCACTGTTGATAAGACATTTTCCAGCACATCATGTCACAAGGAACAAATGGTAACCAACATTAATATTTTAATTAACTGGTGTTCTATCTCTAAGAAGTAAGTGGACAGAAAACAAATAAACACACAAAAACAATTAATAGCTGCTGATAAAGTAAGAAGAGTAAAGAGTAAATCAGGACCCAGAAGCTGATACCTAGTACGCCAGGGCAAATTGTAGAAGTCTTGGAAAAGAAAATGTGATACTGTAAATATTGATGCTTTGCACGATCTTGATGTGCTTCTCCATAAAAACTCGTGAAATGTTCTGTAAAATGTTTGACACTGTAGAGAGGCAGAGGTTCACCTTCCAGAAAGACAACAGGCCCAAAACATACAGAATGGTTTAGCTCAAAGGATATTCATGTGTTAGAACAGCCCAGTCAAAGTACAAACCAAAAATGACTAATGATCTATGGTAAAACTTGAAAATTGATGTTTAGAGACAATTTCATCCAATCTGATGGAGTTTGATCTGATTTGTAAGACAAAAAGTGTTTCTGGGAAGCCTAGGGGGCTGCACTCCACACTTTTCAGTTGTTTTTTTGTCTAAAACTTGCTTTTCCTTACATTTTGCAATTATGTTCTGCTTTATATTGGCATATTGCATAATATTCCATGACAAAATGGAAAAAGTTCAAGGGAGAAAAATAAAAATAAAAGGAGCAAATCTGGTGATTCTGGAAGCCAAATAGGAACATGCTCCAACAGTTAAAAGATACAGTGTGTTGGGGTTCATAATCTGCAAAGTGGTGAAAAAGTTTTGACTTCAGTGACACAAAATTATTGTTACCACTGTGCAGATATTTGGAAAAATATGTTTATGATCATAAATTACTACAATATTTAAAAGTGGAACAAAGAGAACAGACCAGACTTCTCTCTTGCTTGGAGTACTGTCCTCTTAGCTGACATTGAGCAGATTCTTAGAGAACAAGGAGTCACCAAATTACCAGTAACCTGAACTACGCAGGTTTTTGTCCTTTTCCTGTCTACTAAGCCATGGTAAGATCTCACCTTCTCCCTGCTGTGTCTCTCCTCTCCTGCTTTCCAGTTCCAATTCTGTTTTTGCCTTAAAAAAACAGGAAGAAGGTGTGTTTGAAGAAGCAGAGCCTGAGGAGTCATACTGTTCACCACTCACTGACTGTCCGTATCCTCTGTGTGTGTGTGTGTGTGTGTGTGTGTGTGTGTGTGTGTGTGTACATGCATGCCAGAATAATTGCCTACAAGGGGGCCCTCTGAATGCCTTGCTCTTGTTTCTTCATCTCTCGAGGGATCTGCAGTGTTTGCTTTGGGCATTGTGCCCCAAAGACAACAGCTTAAGTTTTATGCATGTGGCATGCTACCTGAGGCATGTTGCTGCCTGTCTATTTTGCATGCACAACAAAGTGTGAGCAAATATCTTTGTTTGCTTGGATATTTCTCAGCAGTTAGAGATCGTTGACAACTCCAAATTTGTTTGGATGAGACTCAACAGGGTTTGTGATGCCTTACTGAAGTATTCATACCCTAATTCCTAATGGAGCCTTTCACAATTTCCTACAATACGACCACAAACTTTTATGTATTTTATAAGAATTCTATGAGACAGACCAACATGAAGTAGTGCAATAAAAAAAAAAAAAAAAAAAAAAGGAAGACAAGAAAAACTTGGTTTTCCAACTTGTTTTCATGGCATTCCCACAGTATGCTGCTTCCACCGCCATGTATCACCTTGTGGATGATGTGTTCAGGTTTATTAAATGGTCTCATCTGTGTCCTCAACCTGGCTTGTGGTAAACTCTAACTGGGGTCTCTTTCAATAATGACTTTCTTCATGTCAATCATCAATAAATGCCAGATCTCCAATGTCCAAAACTAAAAGTTATCCTGTTGACAGATTTCTCCACCTAAGCTGCAGATCTCTGCAGAGTTGCCTTGCTCCTTTGATCAATATTCTTCTTGCCCATGCTGTCAGCTTAGCTGAATGGCCACATCTTGAGCAATGGTCCATCAGATGTTCATTGCTTGGGATATTATTATACATGGCTTCATAATCACCCTGCGATGGACTGGCAACCTGTCCAGGGTGTACCCTGCCTCTTGCCCAATGACTGCTGGAGACAGGTACCAGCCCCCCATGTCCCTGCAAGGATAAGCAGGTATAGACAATGGTTAGACAATTGGTTGCCATAGATGTAGGGGTATCAGATTAAAAGGAATTGAATAAGTAGGCATGTTACACTTTACAGATTTTTATTTGTAAAAATAAATAAATAAATAAATAAAACATCCTTTTCCTTCCTGTTCAGTTATGTGTTACTTTGTGTGGGTCTGTCACATACAATCTTAATAAATGCAATAAGTTGGGTCTTTGCATTGCAACCCCCCCTCAGCCTGATGGGAATTAGAAGTGTCTTGTCTGTTCTCTCCCAGCAGGAGCCATCATGAGGGCCGCGGTGTCCTTCCACAAAGCCTCTCTCCTGTCGGGCACTGGTCAGGGGCCAGCATCAGGTCATGTTTGCAGCTTCTGCAGTTTTTACCAACCCCCGCATCTTGTACGACTGCCAGAGTTCATACAATGTAACAACCATCGCTCAAGCAACAAAAGAAAAGTAGGCATTCTTCTGCATATACTGTAAAAACAAGGTCCTGGTGAGATTAAAGATCATCTGTGATTTTGAACAAAAATGCTTTAGCTGAGAATAGATTGGCTCCTTTTCTCACATCAACTTAATCCCACTAAAACCACATTTTGAGATTAAATACCCTTGCTTGGTGGCTAATTGCAGGCTGATGATGTTATTTTGCCTGATAAGATCCTCCTCCGATGTGAAAAATCAGTGGGCCTCCCTCTTTTCCTACCCCATGGTGCTTGTCAGCGGAGGAATTCAGAGTGTCTGTCCACAGACCATCAGAGTGAGATAGATCCTGACATGGTATGTGAGATATGAAGAGAAACTCCTTAAAGTTAGGTAAGAAAATGAGTTATATGTAGGAGAAAGGGGTTAACTTAAAACATGAGGGTACGGCTGAGATTTGATGGGTAGGTGGAACAAATCTTGCACATTGAAGCTTTGGTTTTTTTTTTTCTGTTTTTTGTGGTTGAACAGCAGACAAAAAGCTGTGGTGAAAATATAGAGATCTGATCTGTGAGGGCAGCTGGCTGTAACTTCAGAGGATCTAGGTAATGACAGGCAGCAGCTGGACAGCACAGAGGAAATCTCAGTCTGCCTCTGGGATGTGTATCTGATCTAAAGAGGAGCCGGCCTGGTTCAGTGTCTTCTTAACAATAACAGGCTATTAACACAAGTGTCCCCGGCTGGACCTGGTGCTGCTACTATATCCTCACTTCACAATGTAATGCTGTAATCCTTCCTGTGAAATTTATTATGTGGACTATAAATCTCTCCAAGCCTGCCTCTCATTTCCTACCTTAGAGCAATGCAGCTGGGAAAGACTGAGTATCTCTCCAACTTTTTGTTTTTCTCTGTCAGAACAGCAAAATGATTCTGGGAGCCACTGTGTCAGTTTATCTGCTGCTAAATGTACTCAGGTCCTAGATGCCACTTTCTCCAGTCCAATTAACTGCTCTTTTAAAGTATATTTTGTTGCGCTTCTGCCAGAGGGCAAATTCTTGTAAGCAAACTGAAGGGTGAAAAAGTCTGGTAAGTATGAAACCGTTCTAAGCGAAATTAAGACATTTTTTGTTCAACAGCAAAGCTCTATAGATAAAGCACTGGAATTAAAAGCTTGCTTTCCAAGAACCTTCCTGAACTTAGCTGGTGATTTAAGAGGTTACTTTTCGGAACTTTCACAGAAATTACAACATACAGTCCAGATATGTTCTAGAAAGTATCTGGAAAATTCCAGAAAATTTCCAGAAAGCACTTGGTAGGTTCTACCAAGGTTCAAGGAAAGTATCTTCACTATCCAGGCCAGCAGGTCAAACCATATTCATGAGTTAGAATGGTACAATCAAAGTTCAGACCCAAATGCATTTGAAATTAGATGTTTATAGACTCTCTCCATCCATTCTGGCTGAACTATCCAGTCTGAGTGAGCTTTAGTTACTTTGCAAAGAAAAATGAGTAAAAGTTTTAGTCTGGATGTGCAAAACTGGCAGAGACTTAGCCCTCAAGGTTTATTTCAGTGAAAGGTGAAGAATATTGACTCCGGGGTATTGAATTCAAATGCATGCCACAATGATCAGATTTATATTTGTAAAAAGTTTAGAAAGCATCTTCCTTTCACCTCACCATAATACACTACTTTCTGTAGGTCTAACACATAAAATTGAAATAAAATTCATTCATGCTTCTAGTCATAATGAGACTAAATGAGAAAAAGGTAAAAGGAGGAGGAATTATTTTGCAAAGTTCCACATATGGCTTTACTGTAAGTAAACCTTTTACCCTGACTGGAAAATGGAGCTTCTCTCCTTTTAGAAAATGTGCATGTGGAGGATATAGCTACTGGTGCATTACCCACATTTTCTTTCATTCCCCCACATTTGAACAGAAACACAGGGCTTATAGTCAGAAAACATGACATTTAGTTATCCTTGAAGATTTTAATATGGAGAGTTTAATGCAATGTTTTTAGAAACATTTTGTGACCTCAGTTGCAGTTTTTACATAGAACAACAAATTTTACATATATTTTAGTGTAGCTGAAACAACTGTAGCATACTTGTTGAGAGAATGTATTTCAAAGAAAATATGAAAGAGGAACACAATAGGAAATAATATTCATACAGCCTAGGAGAAACTTTGACGGTTGTTTTGATGGAGTTTCCATATTTTTATTGATCCCGCTGAGGCACAGCCTTAAAGGTCAGAGGTCAGCCCTGAGAAATGGAATCTGTAGTCTTTAGTGACTGCAGCAAAGACCTGTTGACCTGCCCATTGTCCTGTCAGCCACAGGTTCTTTAGCCTGATAGGTTGAGGTGAGTTCGATCAGGGCTTCCTTGTCACTTATGGCTCTCTGAGGAATGTTACATCCTTACTAATGCATGGCTTGAAGGGGCCCTTAAAAGCCAAAGCTCCTGAACTCAAAGCAGGGAATAACTTCTGTCTGATGTGGAAGGAATCTGTGTTAAAAAGCATGTGTTGTGATACAGTTGACTAACGTTCAGTTTGTACTTGACAAAAAAAAGACAATTTATTCAATTTATTCTCTGTCAGAAGACTAAACATAGGAGAAAAGCCCTGATGTTTCTTTCACACGCAACCAGAGTTTATCACCTGTGAGACATTCTGCATTCAGATCCAAAAAAAAAAAAAAAAAAAAAAAAAAAAAAAAAAAAAATGGTCTCCTGTTTGTCTCTTGATGTTGTGAAATGATTTCATTAATGCAAAGCTGCTCTGCTTTTGACATTTATCTTCAAACAATGACCAAGACTATATCCTCTCATAATTCAACAGACTCAAGTTTACAGTGGTGTCTTCCAGAAGACTAGCTGACCACAGGAGAGTTCAGTCTCCAGACCCTGTTTAGTTTCCTCTGGACGTCTGCAGAGGATACTTCACCCACCTCCTGTTTACGCTGTACACTGAAGGTCAACAAAAGTGAAGGGGACGAAGGAGAAAAAGGTTTGCATTAGACAGGAGGGCACATGTATCAGATGTTTTTGTAAACTGGTGTCATCCTGCTATTGTGGATGATTTGGAAGGAGGATAAGAAGCTGCACTCTGGACTGAGGATGAAAACACCAAAGCTTAAGTCACTGAACTCTTTATAATACCCCCAAAATAAATGTATCTAAAGCCTTTAATTTATGTATTTTTGTTGGATCAATAAATTCCATCCTTGTTTTTCCCTGGGCTATGAACACAACTTTCTGCAAAAGTAAGATATGACTTGCACCTACGTAGGGGGCAAAGCAAACATGTCAAAGATGATGCTTTGGTCAGATGTGAAGATAACGGAACAATTTTGGCCTATATATAAAACGTTCTGCGTCATAAAACCAACATTGCATTTCACCCAGAACACGCAGCAAGATCATGTGGGGATGCTTTTCTTTGGCAAGGACAAGGAAGTTTTTTGGAAAATGGATGGAGCTCAATACAGGGAAATTCTGGAAGAAAACCTGTTAGACGTGGCAAAAGATTTGAGACTGTGGCTGAGGTTTACCTTCCAGCAGGACAACAACCCTGAACATACAGCAAGAGGTACAAAGAAATGATTTAGATTCAAGTATATTCAGATGTAGGAATGGACCAGTCAAAGCCCAGACCTAAGTGCAATTGACCTAAGTGCATCTGTAAACGCCCGTTTGGTGGTTTGCAGATGTTTCCCATTCAGTCAAACTGAGCTTGAACTAGTTTACAAAAAAGAATGGATAAAAGGAGCTGGAGAGATATGATACAAATGTTGTGCTTTTTAGATTTCTATGTGCAAAAATCATTTTAAAAGATAACATATCATTTTTCCTCTACTTTACAGTGTTGACCTACTTTATGTTGATCCATCACATTGAGATTTGTTGTTGTACAGTGACAAAGTCAGAAAATGTTCAAGTGGAATTAATATTTTGGCAAGATGCTCTATTATTCAACAACGTTCATCAATATTGTTGTTCACAAGTCTGGGATGCCAACAGGAAAACTACTTGCTTAAATTTGCTCATATCTACAATCAGAGCAATGATTAAAAAGTCTCGTACAACTGGAGCACACAGTGAGCCTGGACAATAAGGGAGGTTGGGAGAACTGCAGGACAGAGTGGCATCTTGGGGTCACCAAGTATTCTTAGCGACCATTTACTTTAGGAAACTTTATACAGCTCTTTACCCAGTGTTCCAATAATTTGGAGGGAGCCATATATACATGAGTTTAAGTGTTAATCAGTTCAAGTGTTAAAGCAAGAGAAGATAAGCATCACTTGAAGATACATCAAATAGTACTCAACTAAAAAAGCTTGGCTCAGGCTCTCTTATTCTTTATTGTGTTCACTTATAGCAACAGTCAAATTTGAATTCATGAATCATCTTACCCAAAATTAGGCCATGCTGAATGGATTGGGCGGGGGGTAGGGTGTGGGCCTGCTGTGACCTTGTTGCTTACTCTGACAGGTCTGACCAGTGCCCTCTCCTCAGCTCGAAGGAGGTCCGGCTGATGGATGGGCTCTAATCAGCAGCAGACAGACCAGCTACAGGAAACATCTCCCCATCACGTTTACGGAAACCAGCTCTTCTCCAGAGACCGGCTGATGGCCGCAGAGGGAGAAGGGGGAAGGAGGCAAAAAACAATTGGATTCTCCCTTTTTTCTGCAAAGAAAATTAGCAGACTGTCTGCTCTTTACTAAACAGAATATGATTTAATGGCCTGCTGCCAAACAACTACTCTGAACAATACGTATGTGGAGAGCTTGATTGCGTTTGAAACCATTGCCCAAGGCTTGTTTTGGGAAAAAGCAACTCATTGATTTCCCGCTGTGCCTTGTGAAAAAAAATTTAACAGTTATCAAAGCAAGAGAGTTAAATAAGATCATGCGTGACATTTATTTTGTAACTTTGGCATGTTTTGGTGCATGCACCAAGGGGACCAAAGTGTGGCAAGAAAAAAAAAGTACTGTTCCCATTCTTCACTTCTTACATATATGTGTTTTTATTATCTTATCTTATCTTATCTTATATTAGATTAGATTATATTAGATTAGATTAATTGTATAGAATTTCTCTTTCAGAATCATCTTTAGCTCTGAGTAATGGAAAATAAAAACATTAAAATAACACCTCTACACATCTTTTAGAGGTCAACAAAGCAAATTATTGGAAGGCAAAAAATATATTAGGTTTTACATTTTGATTATGTACAAAAAGGTGACATTATAGTAAATCTTTGTATTTGAAACAATAAAATTATTCATTAACTGATTTATTGTTAGATTAATAATTTTAGAATGAATAACCATTGAATGGTTGATCGATTACAAAACATCCCCTTATAAATCTTTATGTGCAAAAATAGTGATTTGCCACAAAGGAGGTCAAGAAATAGGATAAGTACACAATGTAATCATTACCTCTCAAATCTACTTTAGTATAAAATCTTCAACAAACTGAAATGTATCTAAAATATCTATATATAACCAGTAATTATAATATTGTCACAGTATATATCATGTCAGACAACAGCTGCTTTCTGATCACCCACAAATAATGCAGAGTTCAGATTTAAGTGCATAAATCCTTCTAAATGTATTTGCAAAAATATACAGAATGCTGTGCTAGTTAAAATTATACTTGGCAGTGCCATCTCTCATGCTGATGATAGGCTGATGAAAATACTGATGCTGATTTCTCCTACACAGAGAAGCAAAAACTGATGGCGGAGGCCTAGAAACCTCCAACACTTAAAATTGTGAGGAAACATGCAGATGTGATACATCAGCGGGGGGAATTTATATCCCTTAGATTTAAGAATTTAGAAGGTTCATGCTTGCCTTCATGCTGAAATGGGTTTGCAACATTCGAATGGTCTTGGACATCCTGGAGATCATAGGGTGTTCTTAATCCAGCGTGAAAGTTTGGAGGGACCACAAAGCCAGTGGATTTAGCTGCCTCTTGACAGGTTTTTTTTAATATCAAGGCAAGCAAAGACTCCGCTGGCTTCATCTACATAGAGCCCTAAGAACAGTTTTCATCTTAACATGAGCAAGAAGGTAAGATGGAGTGTTTTTTACATTATTCAGACACCAAGGCTTAGGGCAAACACATATCACAGAGGACAAAGGTTTGTTACAGATGCAATTTGCAATTAGGCAGGAAAACACATTCTTATTTTCTTTATGGAGAAAGGATGTGAAAACCTTGATAAGGATCAGTGACAGGCTGTAGTCGTTTTCTCCAGCAAAAACAGTCAGTGCTTTATTTTAATCACTTGGAGTTTCCTGGTAATGTTTGATTGCGTGAGGCAGAAATTTATTACCTGAGCAGGCATATGTTTTCTATGTTAGCTGATTTTCTTGCTCACATCCTTCTTTTCATGTGTCTTGATGGAAAGCATCTGTCCCGTCAGAATTTGTTTTGCTCTTTGTGTCTTGGCCAAAGGGCTTTTCTATCTCTGACAGGTGAGGTATCTCTCCTAAGAGACCCCACCCGTCCTCTCTTGTTATGCATGTCAGGATGAGCAA
Source organism: Anableps anableps (assembly GCA_014839685.1). Lineage (NCBI taxonomy): Eukaryota > Metazoa > Chordata > Actinopteri > Cyprinodontiformes > Anablepidae > Anableps > Anableps anableps. The sequence goes on along the minus strand of CM026066.1, from coordinate 13,002,839 downwards.
GCTGTCGCCTTTGCTCTGTGTATGAATAGACCGATGTGCCTGCCGTGCTGGAATGCTGAGAGTTGTTTGCATTTTGGGCACGTGAAAGCTTGTCACTCAGTCCTTTTAGCTGCACAGCTTATCCCTGAAAAGAGCCTGGGCGTCCTCAAATTCTCCATCCCCTTCACAACTTCTCTGACCTTGATCTTGCTGTCACATGCCCCCCCCCTGCCCTCTTCATGGACCTGTGCACTTACATAGATGTGTGTGTGGGGGGGCTGCTGCCATTTAATCTGAGTTTTTACCATTACTGCCATCAAAGGACTTCCACCATGTTAGGTCAGCCTAGCTAACTGATGCTCAATGTCCAGTCAGACATTCTGGGATTTTGCATTTTGAGTTGATTATTCAGAGGTCTCTACAGGAGTAACCCTACCTTTTCCTTCAGCATGAATGGAAAGCATAAGAGCAGGTTCAGACAAGTCCTCTTAGCCATAATCCTAAAGGCCCTCAGCATTGTTCTCACCTCAGTCTTCCATTATAAAAGCATCCAGTTTCAATGATCTTCATCAATGGTGGCAAATGTTCTTGTGTTTTGCTCCATTTAAAAATAAATGCTGCTGAAGTGTGATGTGAAGTCTGATCTCTCAGCACAGGCCTGTGAAGCAAGGGCCATGCACAAGGTTGGCCCCAGTTGATGAAGGTGCCACCACCCTAAACAAAAACCAACAAAGGCAGGAAGGGCTGTGCTAGTGAACCGCACACCAAGGCCAAACCATTGCATCCATCGCACACATAAAGTGTTAGCGAAGTACTGTAGTGACAGCGGATTGTTTTTTTGTTTTTCCTGTTTCACTATCCACTTCCAAATGAAGCGCCTGAAGTAAACACTGAAATAGAGCAAAAAAGGTGAATGTTGGCACAGTGGGCTACTGTTGGTGGAGGATAAATCATATATCCTGCAAGCATGCGCACTCAAAAATCAACAACAAAAACAAGCTAAATACAAATATAAAAATCCACAAATTTACATTTTGATTAACCCAAACATGTTTTAGATTGTCTGCCAGCTCCTCTACTAATTATGTAAAATACTTGAAGGAATTGTTAAAAATTTATGAAGTGAGGTTCTGTGAAAAGACTAAGAGCAGTTAATATCTTAGCTGCAGTGCACAATTTTCTTGTGCTGCATGATCAAAATCATCAAATAAAATCATCAACATTTTCTAGCAAATACACATGAAAGCAGTTCCAAGAATTTATTCACATGAATAAATTCATATGAATTTAAGATAGAGAAGAAGATCTTTCAATTACTCACATTTATTTGTTTATTTATATCTAATTTTAATATATTTTTTATCTTGCTTTTGTGTGTGTGTGTGTGTGTGTGTGTGTGTGTGTGTGTGTGTGTGTGTGTGTGTGTGTGTGTGAGATACACTCTTGCACAAACACATAGGTCTCATCTCATCCCTTATATATATGGCACAAACATAATTAAAAACAGTGGGTTTTATTGAAAAAAATACAGATCATATTCAAGCTCATACAAATGATAAGAGAACTGTTGGAGAACAATTTTTAGAATGTTGAATCTAAAGCCATGTTTGCTGTGAGCAGTTATTGCAGAGACTCATGATTACTTGCATAAGGAAACGGAGGTAGGAGAATGCGTCACAAATTATTCTCTGTAAAATCCATTCAGAGAGAGAAACATGTAAGACATTTCCAGTCTAATCTAAAAGTAAGTAAAGTGGAGTAATAAGCAAAAAAATTATAGCAGTTTAAGTAAATATTTGCCTAAGCCTTTCATTTTTATTGGGTAGTTACTCGAACTGGAAGAATTTAGCATGTTCTGGTCTCACTTTGTGTTCCACACAGGAGGATCATTGGTGGTGCACTACTTCCTTCCTCCATTTCCAATGTAAATAACTAGTTTTTGCTTTCTGTGTAAATAACTACCCAATGCAAACATTACAACTGTTTTATGGTTCATAAAACAGCACTTGCATAAATTAGGGAAGGCTTGTGTTTTTGAGACTAGACCTTTTTTAGGATGGTGGATGTTCACTTTGATCTTGGTCCCTCTCAGAATAACCTTTAGCTTCAGCCTCAGGGATCAATCAAAGCGGATTCATACTCAATAAAGACGCAAAGAGACTTATCTCCTGCAGGTTAGAGAATAGCTACTTATAACCTTTTAACAAAACCTCACCTCTGGACTATTCATTTAATAGTGAAAGGTGTACAGTTACACAGAGCTGTGCAACAGTTTCAAACCATTCAACTTTTTAATATTCCTCTTAGGACTCTGACTTTCTTGTAGTTTTTAAATGTTCTTGATCAATAGAGTTTCAATATTTTCAAATTTTTTCATTGAAGTTTGACTGCTTCTTCTATCCGGTAGCGCAACACTGTCTTGAAATGAGGAAGGTCGAAAAGCTGAAATAAAAAGTAAAATATCTGCAGCAGATGAACTGGGCGAAAGTTATTTCTTTAAAAAATGGCATAAAGAAGAGCACAGATTTAAAGCAGAACCTGATATATTCATCGTCCTTCAGTTTATCATTTACGGCATGCTGGGTTTCAGTTAAAGCACTTTAAGATAACCTTTTTCAGTGCTAAATTTCACTTTTAAGTGTCAAACAGTGGCATAATTGGTATTTCTTGTGGAATCAACAGTAAAAATGGTAAACAAACTTCATTTTTGTGAGAAGTTCCTTCAATTTAAAGTTGTTTCTTTGGTGAGTTTATTATTTTTAGACACTTATTCATCTGTTAAAGAGTTTTTTAAGCTGCAATGAATCATGGGTCAGAGTGATGAGATTTACAGGGAAAAAGAGCATCCTTTGAAATGGTTAGCTAATGAACATATTACAAGTAATAGTGGCCAATGTTCAAAGAAAAACTTTATTCTGAAGTATTTATTGTAGTGCACTTGCAGAAAATAGAGGTACTGGGATACAAAGTGGGAGGCCCTTTTAAATTACTGGCATGAAAGCTGCTGCAAAACAGACAAGTCTCTCTGAAGTTTGGAAAAGTTACAAAAAGTTCGTGCAATTATGATGTTGTGAAGTTTTAGGGTGTGTTCTGTTGTGTTGTCTGGTGCGTACTAACCCAGAGCCAATAAAAGGCTGTCATAAAGCACCATGTCAAGCAGCCAACGGTGATGTAATTAAAAGGGATCATTGTTAACATAATTTTTTTTAAAAAAATGTTTCACATATAGCCTTTAAAGATTGGTGACTCTTACCGCTGTGGAATCACATAGTAAGTAAATTTGACGTCACAGTGTGGAATAATGGTTTCTGATGATCACCCAGCTGCAACTATTCTTTGATAATGCATAATGAAAGAAAAGTCATCTCTCATACTCAGGGTAAAATTAGACATTATTCTAGCGCAATGCTATAACTTGAGTACAGCTGACTGTCATTTGATTTGCACTGAGCCAAAAGGTTCATGTTTTTTGTGGTGGTTTGCAGGAGATTAATGATGTCTTTGAGCTGTGGTGCAACGAGGGTGGACTGCAGCTGTCTGTTTCAGTTAATTCATGTCTGTGTGCATGCTGGGTGCAAATACTTGCTGTCAAATGGAACCGTTCTGCCAGACAACACACATGCTTGCATCATGGTCACCCGGGTGACCAGGAGGAGGTGCAGAACACTTTTTATGAATACAGAGCAACATTATTAGGACAAATATGAGAACAAATATTTGCAGTCTCTTGCAAAAGCGCTCATTCACATTTGGTTATATTTAGGGATGCACCGATATTAAAAATTGGGCCGATATCGATATCCGATAATGATATTGCAGTCATGGCCAATAACTAATATTTATCCATAGCATATGTATTCCCCTACCCTGTCCTTTCAAAAGCATAAAAACTAAATGCCCAAACAAATACCACATGGTCAACCCCCTCCCAAAACACTCAGCCAATAATGACGTTAATGCAAATATATCGTCCCTCCATGGTTACCTTACAACAACAGATGTTAATGTATTTTGTTTCATTTGTTGTCACAGATTTACAGCATGTAGCATATAACTATAAGGTGGAAAGAATTTTTTTTTTTACAAACAAGAATCTTAAACTATGATTCAGCCATTCTGGTGTGAAAAGCTTTTTCTGTATTAAAATGGGTAAGGCCCTGACATACTTCATCCAAAGCTAAACAGTCGATGCGTAGTCACGTGGTTGTGAATCGTTCCTATTTGTACATATCTTTCATAAAACAGCACAGACTACCTGGGGGACACCCCTCCTGCTTCAGTATACAATACGCCCCTACCTGCCGGGGCTCCCTCTCCCTCCCTGCATCCTCTATTTTGCTTTTACAAAACATTCACAGAGAGCGACACACTTTTGTCCAGACAGCCTCCTCCATGGACAACAGCATAACAATTTTCATCCAAGAGTTATTAACCATTTGCCAGTCTTGTTATTATAGTAGTTATTTAGTGAAGAATCATACAAAGGCTTTGCTGTAATTACCTTTGCATCTAGACTCAATGTCTGTCAGACTGGACAAAGAGAGTCTGTTGACATCAGTTTTCCAGTCTTGCAACATACTCTCACTTTAGGTCTCGACTTTGACTGGGCCATTCCAACACCTCTAGCTCAAGTTGTATGTTTAGGTTTGTTGTCCTGCTGGAAGGATGAAATTCTGCCCCAGTTTTAAATATTTGCCAGCTTCTATTAGATTTTCATCCAGGATTGCCCTGTATTTAATCATCAATCTTCCCATCAATTCTGACCTGCTTCCAATTCCATGCTGAGTAAAAGCAACTCACTGCATTATACTGCCACCATCATCTTTCATAGTAAGCATAAAGTTTATAGGGTGGTATGCAGTATTTGTTTTGCGTCACAGACATTGATTCCATGCAGGCCAGATGGTTTAAAATACAGTAGGTCTCCTTTGGCCAGAGCTCCTTCTTTCACATCTTTACTGAGGCCCCTACATGGTTTGGGGCAAACAGAAAACATTGTTTATTACCTAATGTTCTCTAACAAACCTCTGATGCTTTCTCAGAACAGTTGCATTTATAATAAGATTTTTAAGTATACACTTAACTGATTGGGTGACTTCTGGAGGTAATTAGTTGCACTTCATTTAGGACTGCCTGAATAATGGTCCCTGATTGCAAATGCATGCCATGCTTTTCAGATTTTTATTTGTAATATATTTTAAAGGGTTAGTATTATGTGTTTTCCAGACACATAGAATCATTTTATAGCACAATCAAGTAACTACGTTACTTTCAGTTGTTACAAAAATGCTATGACTTAAAATAAATTTGACTTTGTAATTTAATGCCTTGAACTTGGGCCTCTGTCTCTTGAAAAAAGTCCTGCTCTTTCTGAAATTCTGCCTTCAGGAAGTCTTCACAACAGCACTCCTCTATTAACCCTTTAACAACGTTTTTAGCAGTATTGCACTGAGAGGAAGCTCTTATAATGAGCTCAATAGGTGCGCAGTTCCTCCAGGTGTTTGCTAATTGTTGCTGGCTAGTCTGAAGGAGCTGAGTGGGGAAGTCGCTGGGAAGGGGTGCTCTGTGAGGCAGAAGCTCGGACGCTTAGAAACTGTAGCTCTAAGGAAGAGCTACACCCTGAAGCTGGCGCTGGGTCCATCCAGGCATTTTGCACAGCTGAACGGCTGCCACGGGAGATTAAAGGATTTCTCAAACATGCATGAAAGAATCGAGGCGACACTCCAGGTATGTTTTTGATGAAGGAATAACATTATAACATGAAGTAAAGCTCAAAAAAGTCGATTTTACATAATGCTGCCCCTTTAAAAAACGTGACAATTTCCATTGTGTGCTACTTTTTAAAGTCAAATTGAAAAAAAAAAAAACAACAAAAAAAAAAAACAAACATAACTCCCTCACTCAGCCCTAAATCTAAATGCAGAACATTCAGATTAACACTTTGTAGAGGCTGAAATACTACAGGACTTTGTCCAAATATTTTCTCAGAGTCCCTGCCTTCTTCTTGGAGGCAGTATGACTTCCCACACAAGGCTCAGAAAAGTGACACATGGCGTTGACATTGACTTTAAGCTTGTTTTGGGATCGTTAAAGGCCAATTTGTCAGCATTCAACATGGGCCAGACATAGAGATGAGTTTCAAGGGGCCTCACATCTGGCCCTTTTGTGTTTTAACAGTGTCCCGCTTCCTCTTTTAGAACCCTGAAGTACGTGTATAATGAGAAGGCCACGTTCCACAGCCAGTTGGTCTCGTTTCATTAGCACACCCCTGGCTGTGGGACACGTATTAAAACACAGCCTGTCCCTGCAGGGTCATTCCAGCCCTGGATCCACGCTTCTCTTCTTCCTCCAATCACATTGCATGATAATAATCATCAGGTGTAATAGGTTAATGTATTTGTCATCTGTGTGTCCTGTGGAGAACTGCAACATTATTAAAGCAGCATAAATTGAGCAGTCAGCAGAGATGGAGAGACATTCGAGGCAAGGCGAACGGTCTGCTCTGATAATCAGTCACCAAGAGGGCCGGTTGATTAAAGGAAATGGACGGAGTGGAAACTTTGAATGTGTGTTTTCAGTCGTGCTTTCAGCCAGTCTGGGTGATAGCAACAGAAGAACAGATGCTGAAACAATTAGGGCAAGTCAGAGGATGTTTTTTCTCCTACTCTGTACCCTCCCGCCGCCTCGTGATTGCACATCAAAGTTGTCGACAGAGTGTAAAGGTTTGTTTTATTGTTTTACTCCTTAAAAGCAGTTGTCCATTTTTAAATTTTTAAGTCTTGCTACAGAATATTAGGTGGACTTCGATCTGGACTTTGACTAGACTATCAAGTACTCGATTAAAGTTCCATCTTTTTCAGGGTTTATAATGTGAACTTACACATAGTTTAAGAAATATAAGCGTAATCACTGAGTATGACGGCTTTTATTACAGTTTCAATCATGTTCTGAGTGAGTGAATTGCTAGGGGGAAATATATATATATATATATATATATATATATATATATATATATATATATATATATATATATATATATATTTTATTATCACCAACTCCACAAAATTCTAGACATTATTTTAGAAATTATGATGAAGATCACATTCTAGTACATTCTAGTTCTCTTTGTTTAGTATTTTATGGAGATGAGAATATCCTGTTATATTGTAGATCAATACATTCATAGTTGATTTAGTAGTGTCATATTTGCAATGAACATAAGAATCCAGCAATGAATAATGAAAACCAATGAGCTTATATACTGAGGCAAGGGTGGAAAATGGCAAAACAAAAAAAACTAACTAATCAAAGGAAATATACAGCTGTGGAAACTGAGTGAGAGAGACTAATTACCACAGAGGGAGCTGAACTAAGACGCAAAGAAATTACAAACCAAGAAAAAAAGACAGATTTAAGAAAAATAAATACAGATGTACAAGGAACAAAACATAAGAATAAACTAAGAAACCAAACACAAAGGAAATGAACCTATATGACACCACCTTACTAACTATAATAAAGAACTAAATATAGCAAGACACACGGAACATAAATGAACAAGAAGATGATTAAAATTAAAGTTTTAAAAACTATGTTTAATTTTCCCTCAGTTTCACAATTATTCAGTACTTGATCTTGCTCTGTCTTGTAAAATCCCAGTTAAATATATTAAAGATAGTGGTTTTAAAGAGACAACTTCCATTCTTCACTTTCAAGAGGCAACTAAACCAATGTTTGTGACAACATTTACTTTTCTAATATAACATTTATTCCCAAGACAAGGCATTTTTCTTTGTTTTGTTTTTACATATAGACAGGCGCGGTGACGGTTTGTTTTCTCTGAGCCGGGAAAGGGCCAACTTCATTGTAGAGGTAACTGATTTACAGTTTGTTGTTGTCTGTCAAACAGCTGACAGATGGAGAAAGCAGCACAGCTCCGCCACACCGTCGCCAGCTTTTGAATACTTTGCAATCCCACTAATGCTGGGGATCTCTCCTTCAGCTTGATGGGAAGGTTAACTGCTGCCTTCAGGCTGTAACACCAGGGAATTCATGTAACTTTTTTCTACTCACATATTCACTTAACCCCCATAATAAAATCTGACTTGATTTCTATTGAATACTGATAAAATGCTTATATGTGCGCCTTTGTCGTAAACCAACATAAATCTAACACGTCTTGTCTGTAATTAACTGTCTTTTTTTCTTTTTTTTTTTTCTTTTTTTTTTTTTTTGCTATATGTCTTCCAGGGTATAAATAGGCTCAGATATTCCTGGCCTGCTCCCAGTATGGGCAGATTTTATAAAAGAGGCTTTTAGATTTTTTTCTGGAACAGCTCCAGCTTTGAGTCAGACCTGCTTTTTGTACCCAGCTGTACAAAAAAAAAAAAAAAAAAAAAAAAAAAAAAAAACATTTTTAGGCATATAGCTCATACAAAGAGTAATTTAGGGATGAAATGCTAAAACATTTTGAGCTAAAGCATCTTGCTCACTAAGCACATTTGTTAACGCTCTGCTCTTTCTCAGTGCCAATCAGGCCAGCTGACAGCTCTTTCATTCCAGTCCTGAAGGAAATTATCACAGAATGGCATTAAAGTTCCTTTTGGGATTTGTGAGATCTTGGACAGAAAGTCTGCAAAGCACCTGGCTCTTGGATGGATCGCTATTTGGGTTTTTACTTTGACTTCTTAAAACAGGATCAGGCTTCAGGTTTCTGTTGCTCTACTTAAAAAGAAAACAGGCGATAATCATATTTGGAGGTGAAAAGGGCTCTCTACTCTCTTTTACTGTGAGATGCAGCCAGATCCTTGTGGTGAGGGGAAACCTCAAAGAAATAAGCAGGGAAATTAACATGCAGGTCGGTATTTTGATTTTGAATATCACATTAAGACCAACCCCACCCATTTGAGAGATAACTCATGCTGTAGAAACAGTCAAGCTGTTGTTGCAGAGGTGCAGGGGAGGTAAAAATAGACTAATTTCCTCCTAATTGAGCCACAGGGTTCTTGCTTTTTTAGGAGATTTTAAGCCAAATGGAGTCAGATTCCTACAGATCTCCTGGAATGATGGGAGGGGAGAGTTTAAATCTAGAAGAGCTTGGAGATCCCAGCAGGACCCCCTTCACACACACAACCTTCTAATCCCTGTCATTAACTCTGCTGCAAAGAAAACCCACTACCAAGTCAACCCCTACCCTCTCATCAGACCTGTACATTGTCCCTTTATGTCCTCCCCAAAGTCCTCTCTTTCATTAGCCACATCTCTGTCTTCTTTGCTTCCTGCTGGGTTATTGTTTCCTATATCTTCCACCAGGTTTCCTTTCTGAGCTTCCTGGTGCGAGAAGGTGACCGTCAAATCTCACAAGCGTCATCCTTGAATCATGCAAAATAGAGACTCGTGTTTAAGAGAACAACAATGTGAGAATTGTCTAAACGGATTTTAAAAAAATCCGCTCATCTGACCTATTTTCTATATTTGCACTGTACAAAAATGATATGCAAGGACTGACAATATTTATATTATCATTCCATCAGGTTGTCTCATAAATAAATAGCTTATGTTGAACAGCTGAAAAAAAAAAAAATCACAATGAAGCATCTCAGCTGGAAAGACAAACTCTCCCATTGTAGAACATCCTGTGGTGCTTGCGGTTTTTGCCACTGACCCAAACAGAGATGCATACAGTATATGATGGGTAGCATGAATGTTAGGGTGGTCCAGCGGGAAGGAGGGGAAACACCTTGCGACCTCCTTGTTCCTTACCAAGCTACTGGAAGTCCACAGACAACCAGGAAGAACGAGCAGAAGGGAACCGTTGGGCAGCTGGCTCAGGGAGACTTGTTGGCTCGGTTCTGGCTTCCTGATTATCTGCCTTCATCCGCTTTATTTCTTAAGTGTAGAAAACAATTCAATCAGAATACAGTGCCTTGCAAAAATATACACACCCTTTCAATTTTATCACATTTTGTCATCACCGTATACCACAAACTTCAATTTATTATACTGGGAGTTTATATGAGAGGCCAACAGTAGTGCATGAAAATCATATGTAGTGAATAAAATTCTGAAGAGTATCTGTATTCAACCCCTCCAAGTCAATATATTATGCTTTCACAGCAATCACAGATCCAAGTCTGTCAAAAGTACGTCTCTATCAGCTTTACTCAACAAGAAATATTAATTTTTGTCCATTCTTCTTTTAAAAATAACTCAAGGATCTGTGAACAGCATTTGTTAACTCTTGCCACAAAGTCTTAATTGACTATATGTGTAAGGTGATTGTCCTAGTGGAAAGTGAACCTCCGCTCTATTACCAAGTCTTTTGCAGCCTCTGACAGGTTTTTTTCCTGGATTGCCACGTCTTTAGCTTCGTCCATCTTTTAATCAACTCTGACAAGTTTCCCTGTTGCAGCTAAAGAAAAACACCCCCAGATGCTGCCTTCACTATGTTTTACTGTTGGGGTAGTGTGTTCAGGCTGACATGTGCTATTAGTTTTCCATCACACATGCACTGCATGTAAACCAGCAAATACAGTTCTTCCAGCCAATCCAGATTCTCCCACCTCAGCTGTGGATCTCTGCAGGTCCTCCAGAGTTTGTCTGCTTCTCCTCTACATTTTGGTGGACCACCATGTCTTTGTAGTTTTGCAGTTGTGCCATACTCTTTCCATTTTTGGATGATGGATTGAAGAGCGCCCTAAAGAATGGTATACTGTTTTATAACTTTACACGGCTTTAAACCTCTGTATGCTCTCCACGACTTAGTATCTGACTTGTGTTGTGATCCTTTGTCTTCATGATGCGGTTTGTTCACGAATGTCCTCTAATAATCCTCTGAAGCCTCCACTGAACAGCTCTATTTATATGGTGGTTAACGCACACACAGGTGGACTGTGTTTACTATTAAAGGAACTTTAAAAAGCAAATTGTTGCACTGGATTTTATTTAGCTGTATCACTGTAACGGTGAGTACAAATGCATGCCACATTTGTTTATACTAAGAATAATTTTATACTAATTCGTGTTGGTCTATTTCACAAAATCGGTGCAAAATACATTGAATTTTGGTCAATAGGTGGAATAATTTGCATAACAAGAAGCGTTAAAATGAGTTTTAACCTGCTGACTGTGGAAAAAAAACAAATTGGAATGGCACAAAAAGAGGGTCTGCAAGGAAACAATGTCATGTGAATTGGTGGAGCCCCAACCATGTCTTGGCGTGTTTATTTCTTGGCAAACATGCTATTCGGAAGGTAGATAAGTTGCAAATAAACAGTGGCGGTTTTGTCTCTTGTGACAGCTATTATAGTTGGACTCCAAACAGTGCTTCAGTTTGGCTCTGACAAGGCCATGTTTGGGTTGTGATATGGATGTCAAAGCCCATCTGTCTCCCAGGCACAGACAGCCTGACTTCTGCTGCAGATAAACTCCCTGTTCCACCCAAGCCATCCAAGGAAAACTCAGCTTTGATATGCACAAACGCACTGTGCTGTCTCAGCTAACTGGCACTGCAGCGCGAAATGGGAAAGAGAAACAAGGAGTGCAAAGGACACTGAGGTGCTAATAATACAGTTCAATTTCTAAGAGACGTTTTTAAAGTTAGTTCCGAACAAACAAGATGAAAATAAAAATCTTAACAGAAAAGAATCGGTATCTGTAACTCAAGCAGAAAGCAGGAAGTGTGATTCTTAACAGGTGTGTTGCTCATTAGCTGAGAAGTGCTTATAGCGACAAAATGAAACAACAGAGCAGCCTTCTCAAGACAAACATTTCTTTATGACTGGGTGGTGGGTCGCTGTTCACTTCAGAGTAATGCCAAGAACAGGCAGATGTAAGTAAAAGATAGCTGTTTTTGACCCCCCCCAGCTCAGTCATTTGATGAGGCCCATTAGAGTTAAGCACATTGCCCATTAGACATAAACTGAATTTCCTAACTGAACATGTAGTGTTTTGGTTTCCTGTTTGTTTCCAGATTTTTGTTCTTAACCATTCTAAAAAAATCTCCATCACACAGATGAGCTGTAGTCGGATGAGATGTATGCCAACAAGCAAAGTGTGAGCAGAAGCTGGGGGAGTGGTACTGGATCTGGAACATCATCTAACACAGCAGAGAGGGCCCTCAGTGATCAACATACAGTCCTTTGCAAAAGTATTCATACCTCACAAACTTTTCAATCACAAATTTATTGTGATTTTATGTGAAATACCAACATATAATAGTGCATCATTGTAAAGAGGAAAGGAGACATGATTTTTTCAAAAATATTTTACAAATAGAAATCCAAAAGTGTGATGTGGATTTGTATTCAATCTTTCTGATTTAGAACTTTGTAGAATCATCTCTCACTGCAGTTGCAGCAGAAAGGCTATTGTGGTTTGTACCAGCTTTACACAGCTAGAGACTAAAAATTTTTTTACCCGTATTTCTTTTCTAATTAGCTCAATCAAACTGGATTTAAATATTTGGTAAATTTGAAGGCAGTTATGGACTATCTAGACTTAATGTACATCTTTCCCATAAAATCTCAATCACATGCATCTAGGTTTATGGTTACAACAGGAAAAAAATGTAAAAAGATTCAAGGGATATGAGTGCTTGTGCAAATCATTGTAAAGGGCTGTGGCTAATGGAAAAGTTGTTTGTGTTCACTGTGAGTTATTTTTTTTTATCTTCATTGCACTCTGATAACCTTTGCAAGAGAGCTAGACACTGAAGTAAGATTAATCTATGACCCTAAGCTCTCTGAAAACTCAGACCCCTAACCCTCAGCATGACTTGTCGGATATGTACTGGCCACAAATCAAAAAAGGAAAATAATCATTGCTTAGTGCTAACAACTTTACACTTCAAACAAGCCTAAAGGTCACAGATTACACCTAAAGTGACTTATCTCCTCCAGACTGGGAATGGCACGTGCCCACTGCAAATGTCCCCAGGCTCTCCTGTCTCTGTCTCCAATAAGCTCCATTAAGATAAATATCCCACACTTCAGTTGTTCCAAAACCCAAGACAGCAACAGCTTCTGTCTAAACGGCAACATTTTGTCCCGCTGCGAACAGCAGGGTCATTTCAGCAGCAGATCAAAAGCAGCCACAGCTGTGGAAAGGGACTCATGTGGTCCAACGCCTAGTCCAGAAAACTCATGGCAGCTACGTCTGTTGCTAGGGTTGCTGTAGAAGAATATGACACAAAAAGCATGTGTTTAGTTCCGATATCTAGAAAGACATGTAGTCTGAGTGAGCCCTCACTCTCAGTTGATATTTCTCCCACCTTAGGATCAGCAGCAGGACTCTATCTTGGCACCTTTTAAAGGCTGCAATTAGCAAGTGAGGAGGGCCTCTGAAGATATTCGAGATGATGGTCTAATCTGACCATCTGTTTCTTATCTGCTTGCTTTATTTTTTTTTAATTTGGAAATTTATTTGAGGAAAGGATTCCGGGCTTGCAAGCATCAGGCGTCAATCCTCTCCCCTGGGGGATGATGCCGAGGTGGAACTCTCTGGGTGGTTTTCCATGGATCCAGTATGAGCAGAGGAGTCACAAAATATCTTGAAAGTTTCTCCAAGGAGGACATGTCTTATCATACTGGCTATCTTCTGCATTATTTTCACTTAAAATAATAAACCTTACAGTTTTCATCCATGACAGGAAAGTGATTTATAAAAAGTGAGTACAAAAAGCAAATGGTTGAGCCGTGTTAAAGGAAAGATAAAGCGTCTGCCATGTCAGATCACAAGCCAGCACTGGACGCTCCATGTGGAGCAAAAATCAGGAGTCACTCACTGTGAGCTGATAAGCCGTGATCCATGGAGCCCCTTCTTTCATCAAACATATTTCCCCAAACCAGTACACTTACAGAGGAATAATCCACTGTGAGAATTTATGCAACAGCTCCTTGTTATTGCCACTTTAAAGGCTGTTTTTTTTGCCGAGATTATCCTTCCTCAGTGTGCTGTAAATAATTTGCAAATCTTCTCATGCTTCCCTTTTTTCCACTGAGAATAATTCCTCACAGCTGTTCAGGAATCTGATTGCAGGTGGTAGTGGTGGGGGGAGGAGGGGTTAGCCTTGCAAAAGTATTCACACCCTTGAACTTTTTCATGTATTAGTATTTTATTGGGATTTCATGTGGCTGATCAACACAAAATAACTGTGAACAATGTTATGAATGGTTTTCAACTTTTAGTAAAATTGTGAAAAGTGTGGACTGGAAAAGCATTCAGGCCCCAAGAGTCAATAATTTGTAGTGTCTTTTCTGTCAACGATAGATGTGAAGACTTTTGGGGGGGTTTCCGTTGACTTTGCACTTGTGAAGACAGATTTATTTTCTACTTCCTTGTAAAAGCTCAAACTAAATTCAGGTAAAGAGTTTTCCAAAACATTTTTTTCAAGTCTTCCTGTATATTTAGGACTGAACTTTGACTAGGCCATTCTAGCACATAAATATCCATCCGGCCGTCCATTGTCTATACCGGCTTATCCTTTCAGGATCATGGACGGCCTGATGTCCATCTCCTGCAGTCATTGGGCGAGAGGTGGGGGTATACCCTGAGTGTCATGCAATGCTTTTATGCTTCTGCTTTGTTATTTTCTTTTGATATTCAGTAAAGCATGATGGATTGCCTTGTGCATGAATTGTGCTCCATAAATAAATTTGCCTTGCCTTACCAGTCCATGACTAGGTGACACAAAGACACACAGGACAATCAACCGTGCATACCCACACTCACTCCCAAAGGCAAGTTAGAGTCCCCAGTTAATCTAAAATGCATGTTTTTAGACTAGGAAGGAAGCCAGAGTATGAAGAGAAAAACATGCATGTATGAGGAGAGCATTAAAACCTGATGCAAGACTCCAGGCTGGGATTTGAACCCAGAACTTTTTTAGTGTGAGGCAATAGCACAAACAACGGTACCACCACACTTCCCGTCATATAAATATACTTTGAATTAAATCATTCCAATGTATGGCTGTATGTCTTGAGTCATTGTGCAGCTGGAACACAAACCTCTGCTCAGAATATTTTGTAGCCTCTAAAAAGTTTTCCTCCATAACAGCCCGTATTTAGCTTCAACTATCTTCCCATTAACTTTAACCAGCTTCACTGTGCTTGCTAAAAAAAAAAAAAAAAAAAAAAAAAAAAAAAAAAAAAAAAAGCATCCCATCGCACGATGCTGCCACTGCCATGTCTTACCATGTTGATTGGTGCTTTCAGAATGATGTGCAGTGTTCGCCTCTCCCACACATAATGTTTGGCATGTAGACCAAAAGTTACACTTCAGTCTCATCTTATCTTCTTCTATATGTTTGCAGAGTCCCCTACATAGCTTGTGACATTCTGCAGAGGGGACATCTGGTGATTTCTGAAGGCAGTCAGTTGATGTTATTCAGGAGTATCTGAGTAAATTGGAATGAATACAAATGTACACAATACTTTTCAGATTTTTACTTGTAAAAAAAAATTCTGAAAACTATATGCCCCTTTCTATCCAGTTAACACATTTGTAAAAAATGTTGTCACATAAAATCAAAATAAAATGCACTGAATTTTGGAAAATTTGAGGGGTCTGAATCCCTTTGAAAGGCACCGTGTCTTCTGCACTCCTGAGTATGTGAACAGAAAATTAAACATCTGCTTTTGGGTTTTCTAATAACTTCCTTTTTTTACATTTTAATCAACTCATTAATTTGTAAATGTAATGTTCATTAAGGGCTTAATTACTGCATAACAAAATAACAATGTTTTTGATAATAGATCTAATAACAGGTTAAGTCCACTGTTAGTCTTTTTAAGACAGGAAAGGCTCATGTGTTGTCACTAATAAGTGAGGCTCCTAAGTGTTGTACTAAGAATGAGTAAATCAACTTTGAAAAAAATGAAGAGATATCATAAAAGCATGGTTCAAAAAGTTTCTGTGTTGAAGCAAGAATAATCTTTGTGTCAGGTTTTAAATGGTATAGCTGACCTCAAACCTGCTTGCGAACTGACCTTTTTTAAACTTAAGCCAGTTGTAGAAAATGAACTAAGCTGTGGTTGTCAGAATTAATTTGAAAACGTGTTAACTTGTTTGAACAGATTTAAAAAGTTTATTACTATTAAAGTAACTTTTTATGTCTTAATTTCTTCAGTGACACACTAATGCTTAAGTCAAAGTTGCTAACAAAATGAGGTTCTTAATCCTGAAGGAATTGCTGCCAATGACTCCTTCAGGGTTAGGACAGTGAATATTTGTCTGTTTGTCAGTCATGATTTTAATACTAAAGAAAATTCAATAAAGCTGTTTGTTGTGATAGAGAGGCTCCTCTACATCCCTAAATCTTGCATGTGAGCAATAATAACTGTAGCTGAAAAACTATAATCAGGTTTTATTTGATATTGATCGGTCTGAGCTTGTAGGATTGAGGTTTTATTAGAAGGTGATTCTGGTTTGAGAACCTTTAAGGAAAGGCTATTATCATGTTGTGCATGGACCTCAGATTCAAACAAAATATACATGTTTTGTATGTTTTGAACTTGAGTAATGAGAGGATCAACTGACAAAGATCAATGTAATTAAAATTAGATTAATGAATAAGAGCAGAAATATCTTAAACATTTGCTAGACTTTAACCTGTTAAAGTGTGCCCTTTTTAAGTGTCTTTTAGTTTATAAACTTAGGTAATTTCCACTTAAAATACACAAACATTAGTTCTCCCTAATCTGCTGCAGTCTTCTGCTATGATGCAATCAGTGGTGAAGGTGAGTGAGCATGTGTACCAGCAGATCCAGTGCAAAGAAATTTAAAAAAGAAAAAAAAAAAGCTCAAGGCTGTGTCAATGCGAAGTTTCCTTTTGTTTTTGTTGCAGACCCGTGTGTTTGCCTTTCCTTTTATTCTGCAAATTTCTTTGCAGACTTGAGAATTAGATTCACAGAGCTTATTTTGCGCTGCTGCCGCATATTTTTAATCTAATCTTCAGATAAAAAGGAAAGCCGCAGCACGTTTGCGATCTAATTATGTTTCTGTCCTTCTAAACTTCAACTCTAATTTCATTGTTTTGTACTTTACATATTAAAGATCAAGCACTTCTAGACAAAAGAGACAAATGAAAGCTGCAAAATGTGGCGCAACTTGCGCTTTGGGCTTTTAACAGCCCTTTAGCACCAATGATTGTGATGGAAAATAAGGAGGTTAAGATGTCCAGACCTGTTCCAGGACCAGAGACGCCTTGCCTTTCCTAATGAAATCACAGATTAAATAAAACTGTAAAGATACCTTTCAATTGAATTAAGAGATAGTGATAAAATCTCAGAGAACATAACAGTTGTACCTGAGGTTATCAATGAAGTAATTCCACATTTCCTAAAAAGGAAAATCTCCTGATACATTATTCCAAAGAGATTCTGTGGATCAGCTCCTAATTCCTGTTAACATGTTGCCACTGATAGGACATATAAAGTCTATATGCTTTCAAATGGAAGGAAGCTAGGACATAAAAGGTGATAATATTGCCACTTTTAAATTAATTTTTAATATCAAATGACCTGCCTAATAGAGCATTTATTGGTGGAGCCTCTATAATTGTATACTAAGAAACCCAAATGTAAACTTTGCTGTTAATGAGCCTGATTTTCTGCTGCCATGGGGGAGCGACTTCCATGTTTTGCCATGGCATCTGATGTCAATCAAAAATTGCTACTGGTTTACATTTTTTATTAAAGACATTTAAAAAAAAAATAGGAAGAGGAAGTTATTCTGTTATCTCTCTTTTTCTGTCAATTTCAGTTGTTTTGGCTATTTTGTTGATAACAAGATAGGAAAGCTAGGTCAGCCAGAGAAGAGAGAAAATGTTAATTTAGCTCACAAGTGCTCAAGTGACCTCCTGACCTCAAGTACCTCACCATGCAGGCTGTGGGACAAACATACAGAGCAGAGTCTTTTCTATTAGTGAATTTCTGGATGAACATCTGACAAAAAAAATTGGAATACAGATCTGAATCTGTAAATGTAGTCAGTTTTGCAGAAACTTTTATTTAAAGCACTTCACTGACAACTTTTTTTTGCCAAGTATTTCTTTCATTTCCTCAACAGAGAAGTGCTCGCTTTGCAGATGTAGAAATGCAGTCAGCGTCTGAAGGGGACTGCAGCGAGGCTCCTTGTCCTGCAGCCAGAGGGAAGGGCTGTGCCAGAAGAGGTGAGAGAGAGGGGCAGAGGGAGGGGGAGAGCTGATAGATGTTTTACTGTTGGGGGAGGATAAGGAGGAGGGGGAGGGCAGGGGGTCGTTCTGGGAGGGAACCAGGGGTGTAGAGGGCCGAGTTTAAAAAGGCAGACAGCGCCGGCAGCCTCTCATTCTCAGGCGCCCTTTGCTCCTCCAGCAGCATAGCAGACCGTTTTTTTTTTTTGCTTAGATTCTCTCCACTGGGAACTGAACAGGACTTTTATCTCTGTTGAGGATTTTTGGTTTGGTTTGGTACTGCATCATGGAAGCTACCACTGGGGAATATGTGGACACTTATGATTATTACGATGACAATGAAACTGCCTGTGACTACTCAGAGTGGGAGCCCTCTTACTCCCTCATCCCAGTGCTCTACATGCTGATTTTCATCCTGGGCCTGTCAGGTAACGGTGTGGTCATCTTCACGGTGTGGCGATCCAAGTCTAAGCGCCGGGCCGCAGACGTCTACATCGGGAACCTGGCCCTTGCTGACCTCACTTTCGTCGTAACCCTACCTCTCTGGGCTGTGTACACAGCATTAGGCTATCACTGGCCCTTTGGTGTGGCTCTGTGCAAGATAAGCAGCTATATCGTTCTGGTCAACATGTATGCCAGTGTCTTCTGCCTCACCTGCCTGAGCTTTGACCGCTACCTGGCCATCGTACACTCCCTGTCCAGCAACAAGCTGCGCTCTAGAGGCACCATGCTGGCATCCCTAGGTGCTATTTGGCTGCTGTCCGGGATCCTGTCCGTCCCCACGCTGCTCTTCAGAACCACCGTGCATGACCTCAACAGCAATCAGACTACATGCGCCATGGACTTCAGCTTGGTGACCATAAACCAGGGGCATGAAAACCTGTGGATCGCTGGACTAAGCCTGTCCTCCTCTGCTTTGGGGTTTCTCCTACCCTTTTTGGCCATGACCATCTTCTACTGCTTCATTGGCTGCACAGTCACCCGCCATTTCAATAACCTGCGCAAGGAGGACCAAAAGAAGAAGCGCCTGCTCAAGATCATCACCACACTGGTGGTGGTTTTTGCCATCTGCTGGACTCCCTTCCATGTGCTGAAGAGCCTGGACGCCCTCTCCTACCTGAATCTAGCTCCGAGCTCCTGCGGCGTCCTGCGTTTTGTGCTGCTGGCTCACCCCTACGCCACTTGCCTGGCCTACGTCAACAGCTGCCTCAACCCGTTCCTGTATGCCTTCTTTGACCTGCGTTTTCGTTCCCAGTGCTTGTGCCTGCTCAACCTGAAGAAGGCCATGCACGGCCAGATGAGCTCCATGTCATCCACTCTCAGCGCCCAGACTCAGAAGTCAGAGATTCAATCTCTGGCAACCAAGGTTTAGAGAGTAAGACAAACCATGGAAGCATGGCTGCAGGACAGTCCCAGCTCTAACCACTGGAACACTTGTCAGAATAAAGACTGTATTGTTTAAGGCTGGTAAGGAGATATGATGAACTTTGAACTTTCACTGCCTTCAGTCAATAATTCCAATGTATATCCCTCCTATTCTGCAATGAGAAGTTGATGCTATGTGTGTTGTTCTGACTTATAAAGCTGGAGCCAGCTGGCTGCTCTGGTCCTCAGATTCACAGAGAAAAAAAAAAAATCTATATTTTTTTGTTTTTTGTCTCCACAGGAGTTATAATTTGTGAACTGAAACCTATATACACTGGATGAAACATATGACTGTACAGTATTTTCATACCCTTCTTTTGTCCACTTCTCTTGCTGTTTTGTTTTCTAAGCACTTGTCAGGATTTAGTGAGTAGGGAGATCAAACAGAGAGCCTGATGGCAGAGGGAGGGAGGTGTAAGAGGAGAAAAGGTGTTGCAGCTTAATTATATAGTTTGCTGAGAAAAAACAAGATGTGTGTGTGTTTGTGTGTGTGGGTGGGGGGTGGGAGGAGAGGGGCAGTAGAAAGGCAGATGGCAGTTGACAAATGTTGTGGAACAGGAGCGGGTTGGGGTAGAGAGCGGTTTTTGGTGTAGTTCTGGCACTAAAAGTAGGGAAATGCAAGTTGATGTATATGTTGTATTTTTTTTAACACTGTAACTAACTACTGCATTAAAGACATGTGCTCCAAACTTGGATTCCTCAGACTCAATGAGTGTGTTTGTTTTATAAGTGTGTAATTTTTTGAAGAACAAGAAGGGAAAGTTCTGATACCAAATGTAAATATTTAACCTGCAGTTTCACATCAGTTTCATTACCCCGTCCTGTTATTTCAGTGTCAGGTATCCCCCCGAAGGGTTAAAGCTTTGTTATGAATTAGCCTTGCATTGGGTTTACACCTTCAGACTAATAGATCTCTAATCTCTATTGATTCACAGCCAGTATCCAGACTGTAACTGGATTATACAAAGCAGGACCCATCCTGCGATTGTGTATTCGATACTCAGTTGTGATTTCCACCAACTATGGGGCTTTAACTGTTTGATGATGCAGTCCTGTGGGTTTCCATTAAAGGATTCTATAGGTCTAAAACCAGAAGGAGCAGGGGATTCATGTGTTCTCAATTAAAGAGGCAACTGACAAAATAAATTAATAGTCTTCAAAGTACTTAAAAGTTGTCTGGGGAAAAAATCACTAATCACTAAAAGTCTAAACATCAAGTCAAGAATATCCAAAACCCAAAAGTTCATAGAATAATCGGCTCATTACCAGAGAGGAACTCCTCTTGGGTGTCCTTTGATTTGACAGCAATGAGTTCTGTTGGACATAATCACCGTTTAAGACATGGCAGAGGCAGGGGGAAGTGGGGCTCTGATCTTGGCAGAAGCTGGGCTGGAGAACAAGTCAATATTTGTCCCTGCTGACAGGAGATGGCAGTTAGAGCGAGAGAAAGAGAGGGCGGGGGTACCGCAGATGCTGCAACGTGCAGAGTTTCAAGACAAAAAACACAGACTGAGGCAGAGAGGTGAGAAAGCTGGACAAAAACACCTTGTGCACCAGAACTCTAAAAGTATCAGCATGTGTGAAGCCGAGAAAATTTGAAGCCCCAGGATTTATTGTGTCTTGGTGTGGGTCAGATCATGTGTTACTTGTGCTCCATCTTGGAAAGAGTGGAGCAGATTTGATCTCTAGGTAGACCACAGGAGGGTTATAGTGATGGATGCAGGAGCTGCAGCATATTTATCATGTGTGTGTAAAGAATCCGGACTTCGCTGACACACACTTCTTCTACGCGTAGTTCAGTCAGACAACTCTTAGCGGTCTTTCTCCAACAAATGGAAATTTTCATGAAAAGTCAGCAATAAAAATGTATTTTCCTACCGCATGTTTATGCCACAAAAACACATATCATCTGATATCTGCATATAAATGAAGATATAAGCTAAGTGAAGTAGGAAGGGGTTAATCATGCATGTTGAACTGGTCAGACATGTTGAGATGACCTGGCCTGACAGCTTGTCTGATGCAGTTAGCAAACAAGTTCGCTTTGGGAAAATCCACTCAAAACACCAGCTGACCAAAGCACCGGGGGTCCTCGGGGGACAACGGCGCCACAGATACAACTGCTGCGTTGGGTCGCTGGGTTCATCTAAATGTTGTCTGGACCCGTTTGTTCCCTGGGGGCCTGTTTCTATGTGTGCTGAGAGTTTGGACTGGTTTCACAGAGCATCTAAAATGTTTATTTTCTTACAGAAAATCTGCTGGTCCCTGACTGTTAATAATAATAATAATATTGTTATTATTATTATTTTATTTTATTTTATTATGAAATGTAAATTAAATATAACTGTATGTTCAACATCACAGTTTCCACTGTTTTAGCCTTTTGCATGCAATAAATAAAAAAACATCACATTTAGTTTAGTTGCCAACTAATATAATTATACAAACATGAGACTAATGAGAATAACTTATTTTCCATAAGAATTTGTTTTACCTTCCTAAATCTGGTCTTCAATCAGGATGGACTTCACAAAGCTATTTATTAGTGTGTGGCTCTTGTTACCTCACAACAGTAAATTCTGATTGTTTGGGGCTATTTTGAGTCACACACATAAATGGATAGCTCAATTTTTTGAAGTGAGATTCTTTTTCTGTTTATTTTCAGCATGCAAATAAAGCAAAATACATGAAAGTATAACTCCAACTTTGTTGATTTAGTTTAAATATCCAAAAAGATTCTGCTATAAGGTTGTAAGCAGTTAATACCTTACCTTAGGTAGATAACTGGTTTTTGGTGTCTTCATTTTGTCGAACTCCAGATTAGTTGATCCTGTCCAAGAGGGCAACTGGAGGGTAACACATTAGCTGCTGATATAAAATATAGGTGATATAGAAGAATCCCCGTTTAAAAACCCTAAACTATCCCTTTAGTGATGGTGAAAATACTTGCAGAATAGCTGTTGCTCTTGAAACCTTTTTTTTTTTTTTTTTTTTTACTGAACTTCAATAATTTAGTTAATTCATTATTCCGATGTCTTTTTCATTTGGCTTATTTCTAAAGCTTTATGAAATAGAGCAAAACGCTCTTAAGCTCAAGCTCAAGATAAAATACAACAAAATCCTTGAAATAATGGGTTTTCTAGTCATGCTGTTAACAGTAACTGAATTAATAAACATAACCTGTCTGTATTCCTTTAATCTCACCATCAGTCTGTGTCTCCAAAGTGAAGCACAAAAGAAATGAAGCAGCCCTCACAGGTGCCTGCTCAGTGTGAGCTGCCACACCAAGATGGGGCATCTGAAGCAAAACACAATAGCTGTCCTTTCCTTAGATCTCCCTGCTGTTCCATCCCACCCAAGCAGCAACAAATGCACCCCATGTTACTGTATGTGTGTTAGCATGAACATGTAAACAGAGACCCCACACATTCCTTGGACTGTCAACACTAACCATGCTTCTTCTGTAGCATTCATCCACCTGTTGCGTAAAGATAACACACAACCAGAATATAAACTAACACATGAACGCTGTCTGCTCTCTATGGAGACTCTATTTCCTCTTCTTTTACTCTTTCTTCTCTGCCTGCCTGTCATACCTGTGAATCTGGTGCTTCTACTGGAGCAGAGAAGAGATCCTGGAGGAGGGATATCTGTGCTGAACAGATCCATATATTCATTCTGTAACAATATAAACAGAGGCATCTTAAGCACTATATTTAATGTGATATTTTTTCTGTGAACGTGACTTTTCTGCATTTGTTGAGACAGAGCTTAAGCTTAAAAAATGGCTATTTAAGTTATTGTCTCACACAAGAGTTTGGCTACATTTTTAACATTAAATGTGATGTAAGGTTAGACTTAATGTAATTCTATATGTATTTTAATACAAATAAAATGGACAATTAAAATTATTTGATGTTGAAGGTATAGCACTAAATGTGCCAAATCAGTCAAAGTTGGTTGGTCAAAATGTTTTCATAAAAATATAATATTGTTGTTCCTGAAACATATTTGGTACATCCGTATTTCTTATCCATTAACTGGATTTTGTCATCATTAATGTCATTGCTAGTTTCCTTGGTGAAATCTAAGAAACACTGGGTAAACATGTCAGATTTCACGAAAATCTCCCTATTTTTATGCTCACAAAGAAGCTGACAGCACTGTGGCGTCAAAATGTACACAGGATTAAGGCTTACATTGTGCTGTTAATACAGTACCACACTGTTTGATGACATGAGGTGTCTGAGTCTAAGCATGACCCTGGGACCAGTCTAGACAGCAGAGGCTCAGATCGACCAAAACAAGTCAATCCACCCTGACACAGAAACCTGGAAAAGTTTGCCTTTGCCAAAACTTCCTCCCCCCACCCCCTTCAGTAACTTCATGTTTCAGCGCCTACAGATGTTTGTAACTGTCTTTTTATTTTATTTTGGTCTCCCAAAGTATGAAATTCACAGTTCCATCCATTATTCTCAAAACATTAAAATAAAATGTAAAAGTGTTGTACTTTCTCCAAAGTTTTGAGCTGATCATCTTTGAGATGCAGTTGTTGTCTTGGCCTTGATTTAAATGTATAACAGAATGAAAAGTATATATCGACCTTAAACTGTTAGACATTTGTCACATTACAGTCACAAACAATGTACTTAATAGGGATTTTATCTAATAGGCTAAACGTACATGCAAGCTTTTAAAACTCTTTTCCAAATAAAAATTTAAAAAAAAGTGTGGTGTCCGTTTGTCTTCAGCCTCCTTTACTCAGCACCTTTTGCTGCAATGTCTCCTCCAGTTTTGCTCAACGAGAGACAGTTTTCCATCAGCTTGAATGGAGAGCATCTTTAAACACATTTTTTTCAAATCTTCCCAGAAATTCTCCGTTGAATTTAGGTCAGAACTTTGACTAGGCCTTTATAACACACAAACATGCTCCAAGCGCTACACCATGCCATTGCAGCTCGAGCTGTATGTTGAACTTCCTCAGCACTCTTGTGCTGCTGAACATATTTACTGTAGCTCTATCCACCTTCTCAACAACTCTGACTAACTTTCCCATCCCTGCAGGAGAAAAGCATCCTCATGGGGTTTTTTTTGGTGTGTGTGTGTGTGTGTGTGTGTGTGTGTGTGTGTGTGTGTGTGTGTGTGTGTGTGTGTGTGTGTGTGTGTGTGTGTGTGTTTTTCGTTAATTTTTTATTGCAATGTGCAATGATAGATTTTGACCAAACACAGTCAAGCACTACCTCTTGGCCAAAAACTTACATTTGGTCTCATGGTCTCATCTGATCAAAGCACCTTCTTCCACATGTTTGCTGAGTCCTCATCATGGTTTGTGGTAAACTGCTAACAAAGTAAAGGGAGCTGAATAAAAACGCATGCTGCACCGCTCTTCCTCCCATTTAACCATTACGCACTACTTTGTGTTGGTCTAACACATAAAAATCCAATAAAACACTTTGAAATTTTTGGTTTACAATGTGACAAAATGTGAAATTGTTTAAAAGTTCAGGATCGTTTTGCAAAGTGCAACAATCCCTCTGAAGTATTTGATTCTTGTGCTTAAAAAAAACAAAGTCAGAGTTGACTCCACATTCCCACTCTAATTTATCGCCATATCTGCTTCCCTCAGTTGGCAATGTAGAATGGTGTCCCACAGACCTTGGAAAAATACTCAGATTACCACAAATCTTATCAAAAATGACTTTCACATACACAAGGAAAACGTGCTTAATCATAACCTCACACGAGCTGTTGGAAGAGCTGCAATACACACTCTGTGGTCTCCCTCTTCAGCCCCCTCCTTTATGATGACTGTAAATTGCAACCATGTTAGGGATATCCATGAAATCAGCTTGTCTCTGTAATCTGTCTGCTTTAACCTGGAAGTGGCCCCTCGGAGTAATTGTGCAAACCTTGAGAAAAACGGCCCCCGATCACAGCCTGAGCTGAGGGGGATTCATGCTGATGCTGTTATCTTCTGATACATCCATCCATCCATCAAGATTAGACTTAATTCACCAGTGAATATTTCCAGGAGAGACCAGTGTCTTTCTGCACGCTCCATACTAATGATTCCTGCTGCTGCTGGACATCGTTAGGCGGGAGATGCTGCTTCCGTGAACGGCTTGGCTTGGCCAGACCTGAATGTGCAGCACGAGCCCTCACCGCCCCCTATTCCGGATATGGTGGCTCGGGGGGCCTCGTCGTTCCTCAGACACAAAGATCCTCTTCACATCCTTCTCTATCCCGTCCATTGTAAGAGGCCTGCTTTGAGGCACACAGCTCCTGAGCCCGCCTCGGAGGCTAAATGCATCTCCTGTCACTGGGCTGGTCCCAGTGCCAGTTCAGCTGCTGGAAGCACTCAGGTGTTTAGTTCACAACAAAACAAGTTTACACCTCCACCCAACAGAGCAAGAGAGACAAAAGTCTTGAATGTGGGGAAAAGACAACTCTCAAAATCAGAAGAGAAAGGAAAAGGAAAAATGAAGATATGAAAATGTAATTTTATTTTATTTTATTTTTTTTTTTGCTTGGAAGAGAACAAAAGCCTTCTACTTGTATTAGTTTGGCAGACAGCGTTGTCAGATTTTATCATGTTACTTACATTTACACAGTCTCTTTCAGGAAGGCAGATTCTTCTGAGCAGCTGTTATCTGTTGGGCTACTAGGTAGCAGCAACATGCTGCAGATTTTAAAAAAGGTACAGAATCCTTTCTGACTTCACACAGATTTTTGTCTTATAATGTGGTTTACATTGCACATGTTGCTCATCTGAAAACAAAAAGCATTCGTCTATTATGGGAAAGGGAAGAACAGGAAAGGAAAAGGAGGTAAGTAAAATATAATTTTTAATTTTACAAGAAGAGCCAAGAAATTGACACAGGACATAAGAGATGCATCATCTTTCAGCTGATCCTCTTGTGCTTGCCAAGCGTCTTGCAGAAACTATTCACAGCCCTTAAACTCTTTCACATTCTGTCACTTTACAACCACAAATGTCAGCGTGCATTAATGGGATTCTATGTGATAGATCAACAAGAGGTAGCACATAACTGGTGTGGAAGAAAAATCATCCATGTTTTCAAATGGTTTTACATATAAAAGTCTAAAAATTGTGGCATGAATTTGTATTCAGTCCTCTGAACAGTAAATGCTTTGCAGAACCATTTGCTGTGAACCGCAAGCCTTTGGGGTGTCTTTCTACCATATGCATATCTAAAGATTAAAATTTTTACCCATGAGTCCTTGCAAAATGGGATAGGACGGGATGAGGTGAACCTCCACCCCAGTCTAAATTCTTCTGAAGTCACAAGCAGGGTTTTTTTTTTTTTTATGATTGCCCTGTATTTTCTTGATGATCTTTATGATTTTGATGTATTGATATTTGCTTGATGATTTTTGTGATTTTTATGAATACTCGCTTGATGATTTTGATGTGTACTTGCTTGATATTTTTATGATGTAAAGCACTTTGAACTGCCTTGCTGCTGAAATGTGCTATACAAATAAACTTGACTTGTAATATCCTCCAGCCATTTTCCATCTACTCTGTCACTGTCCCTGCTGAAGTGAAGCATCCCCACAGCATGACGTGGCCACCGCTTTGTTCTGTGCAGATGGTGTCTCTTTAGGGTGGTGTGAAGTCTTAGTTTTCCTTCACACATAGTGTTTTGCATGAAACCTAAAAAGTTCCGTTTTGGTCTCATCTGAACATAGTACCACTTGTTTCCTCCCACTTCACATTTATGTACTTTGTATCAGTCTATCTCACGAAGAAAAAAAAATGCTATGTTGCTCTTTGGAGTTTTTTCAGTTGTGCTAAACTACTAATGATGTGCCTATCAAACCGTCATTTTATGACATCTCTTTATTAATATAATTTATTAATACCATTAATGTAATAATTTATAAAGGGCTTAGAGATACAAACACTGATCTCCAAAATGCACCATGGTTGGATTGATAATTACTTAAAAAAAAGCCATCAAAATAAAAAGAAAAATGCCGATTCTCAAGATCATTTTGAAAGATTACAAAAAATTCTGGCTGCTTGGAAGAAAAACATACAAAATAAACTTATAATAGTGTGTCTTGATCATTTAAATTTATAGCTTCTCTAATGTCTGATTCAAAGGTGAAACAAAAGTAATCCTCTGGATGGGACTCCTTCTGTACAAATTAAGGACTCCTGCCATCTGTTGGTCAAATTGTATATTCATGGTCATTTAGCAATCAGATTGCTAAATGACCATGGTATCTGTGTGAAGGGATTATTTAATGGTTACAGGAATGAAGCCACATGTTGCGAGAGCAAGCTGGTGCCTGTTACAACACTCAACACACTGAGTCAATTACATTATTCCCCTTTTTAATCAGAAGTTTGCCATAGCTGAACAAGATGAAACCAATGTTATTCTTTGTTTAAACTAAATCCACAGAATCCATTCATGGGATGTTATTTCTTAAATTATAATACCTACAAATGTAATGCAGTTTACATTTAACCTGATCAAAAATTTTGATTTCAAACTTTAAACTTTATTCCATCGAATTAATGAAGGAAGTTCTTTAATTAAACTTAAAGTTCTACACAAGTTATGCTGCTAGAGTTTTTCCTTACATCAGATGTCAGCATTGCCTCTTAGAAGTGTGAAAAGGAATATTATTGAATGATAATGAATTCTTTTTTAATAACAAACTTTGAATGTGACATATAGTACATATTTAAGATTACGATTATGATTCAGTTCAACCATTCGGTCTTCTTTGGTACACCACTGCTGTCTATATTATCAATTACAATTTTAAGTAATGTTTATCTGTTCTGGTAGGATTTTCTTGACATTTGCTCATTTTTATCCCTTGACTAAAGCTCTCATTTATAGAGAGATTACAGAGAATTAAAAATATCTAAGTGTACAAAGGTATCAGTCAGTAGAAAGATTTATTATAATACAACGCATTATTTATATTCCATGGCACAGTTAAGACACACTGTAAACCCTAAAGTTGAAAGTAATTAATTAGGCTGAGTAGTTTAAACTTAATATTTTTTTAAAATTTCCTCTGACTCAAAGCTGTTGAGTTAGTGTAACATATAGTTTATTATTATTATTATTGTTATTGTTATTATTATTATTATTATTATTATTATTATTATTATTATTATTATTATTATTATTATTATTATTATTATTATTGCATATCATTGTATATGTGCAGCACTTTGACCTTTGGTTATTTTAAAGTACTTTTTAAATAAAGATGGTATGGTAATAAATATTGTTTTGCTAACTTGAGATTATTTGGTCGTGTATTTATTTTACTGAGATGGTTGACTTATTTTAAAGTTGAAAACTTTAAAGTCTTTGTAAATTAAAATGTTTGAGTTGATACAACTAAAAGCTTATAGTGGTTGTAAAGTTTATTTTGTAATAATGAAGACCCATTTCAATAGTGAGCGATTTTCCCTATTTTTCATGGTTTTCAAAAGTGGACAATCTTAAAACATGCCTTCTGGATTTAAGTATTATACACTCATAAGATTTGTAGTGTACTGGAAGCAAGAATATCTGTTTTGTTTTTCATCCCCATTAAAATCAATAATTCTCCAAAATAAGAACTGGTATGTCATGAATTAGTTTAAAAATCTCACTATGAAAACTAAATTCAACAATTTACTGCTGAAATTGAGAGTTCTAGGATTTAAAGACTGCAAGGGCTTTTTTCTTATTTCAAGAAATCTTAAGAACAAATTTCTTACTGCAATGGCAGATCATTTTGCTTAAAATAAGAAATTTTGTCACAATAATAGCATATACCAGTATAGGCTGATGTACCTCAGGTACCTGTATTCAACAAATGTCTGGAAGAAACATTTACTTCCAAATAGGGCTGTTGTAAACAATTATTTTAGTAATCAATCAATTAGCTGATGATTAATCACGTAATCAAATAAGAAATTTGATAAAATAAAATATTGGTAAATTCTGCCATAACAGCAGTATTAACATTGTATATCAATATTGGCTCAAATTTTCATATCTGTTCAACCCTAACAATAACTTTTCTGTAGCTTGGAAAATTAATCTGTAACAATAATATCTCATTTCTTAAGTCAACCTTGACAAAAATTACACAAAAATCTGAAATTATATTCAATTTAATAATAAAAATAAAAAAAGAAGCAGGCTGGCAAAGACACTTTAAGAGAAAAAAAAAAGAATATTCCAATCTTTGGTTTACATATTCATCTTCAGTCAATTTAATAGATGAATTTTCACTTTGCACAGCCTTTTGTAGCTTTTGTGTTCATGTGAGTAAGGGATCTTTGTCATACACAGAAAAACATATGCCAGCTATGTACAGGCCAGGGTGTGCTCCGCAACCCACTTGTTGCCATCGGGATGGTATGAAATTTATTTTCCGGTTTATCGGTTTGTCTGTAAAGCTACACTTGCACTCAGCATCAGCTCAAGCGCAACTAGCTGTGTTCCATCTATCTGCATGCGTCTCCGCTCCGTCTCCGTGTATACTTACACCCACCGCGCACTTTGCCGCCGTTCGCTCCAAACCAGCCACTAAGCAGCAGCTCTGGGAGGACGTCCAATAAAAGAAAGGCTGTCGTATTCCATGCATCGCGCCAGTCAATCTAAGGATACTCATTAGTCCCCTGAAAAACAATGAAAACCCAGACATGTCCGGGGGGAAATGAACGTTTGCTTACCCTATATTGTTCTCTCCATGCATGTATGGGTCTCTCTGCATACTCTGACATCTTCCCACAGTCCAAAAACATGCATTGCAAGGGGAGAAGTTGTGTGTCTGTGTAATGGACTAATGATATGTCTAGGATGTACCCAGCCTCTCACCCATTCAGTTACACTATGTTCTCTCACATTTTCACACATGCAATAAAATAAAAGTACTTTGGCTGCAATGAAATAAATTAAGGATCTCTTTAAATTTTCAGACAATTTATTATCTATGTTTATAAACATATTTTCTGTCACAATACAGTTGAATACAAAAACATGGATTGAATTGATCAACATAATTTGAATATAAAGGTGTCACCCTTTATTTGTGTGCATCTCTCCTCGAGTCTTATGAGGCGTAAGTTGTCTTCTATGCAAAGTCAGTTTCCTGTTTTACATTTTGTTTACATTTTGCCTGAACGGACTTTCTGCGCTGATGCAGCAGCGGCTGAGCTGGGGGGAGAGGACTGCGGCCCTGGTAGGATTTATTCCCAGACAGTGTGAGCACATGATCTCTCACCACTAAACTTTGACCTTTTGGGGAGCTTTTTAATTTGCCATGTGAGCCACTGATGATGGGAGCAGAGGTCTTGGGAATGATAGTGGTGGTCAGGGTCCTGGCCAGGACCTTTCCTCTTCTGGATGCCAGAGATGGAGCTGCAGAAGCCCTCCGTTTTGTTTCAGCGTCAGTTCCCTCTTGTGGTTTTGGCTGGAGACTACGAGGTTGACAGCTTATTATCTTACACTCAAAGTCTTTCAGGGTCTGGTCCGTGTAGGCCTGCATTTCCTTCCGCACTGCAGATATCTGAACTTCAAACTCATCTCTTAAGAGCTTCTTACTCGCCTCCAGCTTTTCCTCAAATATTTTATTCAGCATCTCCAACCTGGAATCTGATTCCTCTTTGCAGCCAACTTTTATGCCTTCAGCTTCTTTTTCCTCCTCTGTATCAACATTGTTGCCATCAGACTGACTGTTTGTCTGCTCAGTCCCTGTTTCTATGTCTTTGATTTTTGACACCAGCTCCAGTATGCTCCTCTTTGGGGCTTTCAACCCCCCCTGTGATCTGATCTGGTTACGCACCTGCTCGAAAACAGACATCATCTTCGCTTGTGTCTCTTTTTCCATTACGCCGCTCCGTTCTGCACTTTCCTCCTGCAAAGTGTCAGAGGATATCTGCTCCTCTTCTGTAGTTGCACTGTCCTGTTGTTCACCCTTTGTAGTACCCATTTCTGGATCCGTCTCTGATGCTGCTTCACTCATTTTTACTTTCAGTCAACTTTCAGTGAGCTACTGCGATGAGATGAGAAATGCAAGTATGGGAAGAACTTAACAGACTTGGGTGCTTCTCCACAGAGAGTCTGAATACCTGAGGGATTATGGCCCACAGGGAAATATGATGTAGTTCAGACCAACATTACATCCAAATTATTTCCATTTTTTTACATTTAAAAAACAGAAGCAATGCTGAAAAGGTTGAAAAAAATCAATTTGCACAGAAGCGTGTTGATGCAGCTCTGTTTGATTCACTTTCCAAAGACTTGCATGAATTATCCTACTGCTGAAATGACATAAGGCATGTAATGATTTTATCTAGAACGTTGTGTTCTTGTTTATGAATGTGTGTAGCTGTATCTAATGACAACAGTAACCTGGCAACAGCATCAATAACAAAGCCCTTCAGGGACAGTAACAGTGGCAGCACTTGATGGAGGACACCTTGACTTCTTAGAAATGATTAGTAAGCTGCTGCTGGAACACAAAATAAACAAATCTGCTGTTTGTGCAACTGAATCTTTAATCAACATGCTGCTCTTGAAAAATCAAAGAAAATCCCTATAAGCAGAGGAAAATATATAAAAATGAACTTTGGAGCATATTGAATATAGCAAACAATTTTTTTTTTTTATGAAATTGAAACTTTATTAGAAGATATTTATTTGCATGTCATGTTTAAATTCCAATAAGGTACCAAACCTTAACTGAACATGTAAGAGAGACATTATTCCCATTCAGTAATAGTAAGACTGATGTTTATATTTATATTGGTTTTATTGAATAAATATTGTAACCTTAGTTTGGAACTGTCATAAGAAAGTTATTGCATTGGCGCAAGAATTTAAGTTCATATCCAGCTTCAACTAATTTAGCAACAATGCTAATGCTAAAGTCAAATTTGCTAGTTTGAGCTTCTGAACACTGAAGCAGTCACCAGTAAACTGTGTGTCTTAGCTGTAGCTTTCAGGAAAAGTGCTTACATACCATTTTTTTAGAACATATTTAAAATGTTGATTACTTCCTCAGTTACATTTTATGCCTTAGTCGCAACCAAATTGTCTTTATTTCCTTCGTTCTTTTTAACATGGAGGTCAAATCACAGAATTTCATGAAACGAAGAAGGCGCTCATCTGCCAAGGATCCTCTGCATCCATAAAACCTGTTTGTGCACTAATGATTGTAGCTGTGAAAATATTAATCGATCTGTCCATCTGCACTAGACTATATACAGACACACACACACACACACACACACACACACACACACACACACACACACACACATAAACCTTAGCAGCATTCTGTCCATAGGATTTGATGTGAGCCAACCCCTTACCGCTACAACAGCTTTAACTCAACAAGGTTTAGGATTGTGTTTATGGGACGTTTTGGCCATTTTTATAGTTCAATGGCCAATTTCACCTGTGGACCCTGGCAGGTTCATTAACATCAACTTGCCAGGGTCTGCAGATAAAAATTAGCCTCTGGCAAATTTGTCTTATAGACTGAAAAATGCATGTCAATTCATGTTGCTTCGTTCCTTTAAAGGAAAAACGCATTTGTTTAGGTGGACGAAAAGGTCTCTGTTCTTATCCATCCCAAAGGTGTTGCATCAGGTTGAGGTAAGAACCTTTGGTAGACCAGACAAGTTCTTCCACATAAAACTCATCCATGTCTTGATGGAGCTTGAATTGTGCAGTCCTAGTTGGATTGAAGGAGCCATCCCTAAACTCCTCCCATTAAACTTAATTAACAAAGAATCCCTCCAACACAACACAGAAACAAACATCAAGCATCATGTCAAAACAACTTGCAATTAGAAAGTTGTAGGTTTGATTCCACCTTCTCTTATCAAATGTCAGTGTGGTCCTGTGCAAGTGTGGCCTATAGGTGTTTAAATGTGTGTGTGTGTGTGTGTGTGTGTGTGTGTGTGTGTGTGTGTGTGTGTGTGTGTGTGTGTGTGTGTGTGTGTGTGTGTGTTTACAGTTTACAGTCCTGCTCCCTGCAATACTGTAAAACTGGCTGCAATAACGTAGAGGGATTTTTTAGGATGAAATGTTTGAAAAAGCATCAGAAATTACTTGACAGTTCTTAAATTCCTTGTTCAAACCTGTTGTTGTATTCTCAGTTTGGGATACATAATCATATTCTGATCATATATAGAATAATGTCTTCTGGTAGAAAAAAAGAACAATTGTTTAACTCAGGACAAGTGGTGACATGTTGGCAACGTTTTATTTCATTTTAAACAACTATTAGCCGGTAACTTGTAGAAACTAAAATGAAACAGGATTGCCTTTCTTGCATATATTAAAATTAATTAAATTAAAACCATGCAGTTAGATGTGATTGTTTGTGACTCAAACAGTGATGCTGCAGGTATGTAGTTAGGTTATAACTTCAAATTACAATGTCCATATAGAAAATATACTTTTTAACTGCATGTAAATTCACAGTTTAAGTCAGATTATTCTTAGTCTCACAGTTGGTCCTGACAGTACTCATGTTTTTAAGACTAGTTTACTGATACCAGTTTAATTTTTACAGAAACTTGATTTCATAGGAAGAGGGACATTTCAAGGCACGTGAAGGCTCGCTCAGCCTTACCCCAGAGAGCCAATGAGAGTCCAGGATGCGTGAGCCTCCTCTTGCCACTAAACACTAACATATGGGCCTCAAATTGTTCTAGAAAAATCGTGTTGTAATTCTAAACCTGTGCACAATGAGGGTTATTCTGTTTCTCTCTGCAAACTAAACAAGATAATCATTTATTAAAGCATCATCTGATAGTTTACATTTTAAGGCAAGACAAAGAGATTTAACAAAGGGTTGAAAAAACATAGACATAATGTTTAGATTGATATTATGCCTGATTTAACATTTACTACAGGCATCACAGTGCATAGCATTGCTCCTGGATTAAATGAAGAGACTGGGAAGATCAACCACACCTCTGATGTACTGACATTGTCCAAGTAATCATTGTATAACAGCAAACGTAGTTCTTTCTCCTCCACCAATACCAGCTCCTCATTGGTGGGAGTGGGTTCAAAAACTTCTTGCTCAGCTTTTAAATTCAGGCATTCGCTGCAGGTCTCATTCTGGCAGCTGGGTCAGGTCAACGCAAGCAAGATGGTGAGTTAGAATTCATTCATGAAACTTTATGGGTCTTATTTACTATTTGTGATGGTTCACGCTGAGCTGTATGGCATATTTGCCAGTTTATTCTTGCTTTCGCTGTTTTGCTTAAAAATTGACTGTTTGTTTTTTACAACAGACAACATACACAAACAAAGGCGAAAAGGTAAATAACCAGCTAATTTGTGTTGTATTGAATATAGATTTTTAATTAAGATGTCACTGCAAGGATAAAACCAGGTTTTAATGCATTTTCTATTTTAAGATGTGCTTTAATTGGATTTAGTCATTAATGAATGTGTGTAATTTAGGGTTACAAAGTACGCTATTAGTAAGCCCCTTTTTTCCTAATTTCCTTTTGTCTTTAGCATGAGCAGGGCAGGTTCATCTGCTTCGATCATCTAACCTTCTGGGTTGGAAATGCAAAGCAGGTAATTTAACTCGTAGATGTTTATATTTTTGTTATATACTAACCACAGTTGAGTATACAGTCATACTTCGTATTGGTGTCAGTTCTTTTCAGTGGCAAAACATCTTTTTTTTATTAGTAGACCACCACATACTGATTTCCCCTAACTGCAACAGAAGCAATCACCAGAAGATGGAGCTATAACACAAATTCAAACTCACCTTGTTTGCACTCAAGCCAAATTTTAGGGATTTTAACATAAAGGTCTGCAATAATTATTGTTTCCAACAGGCTGCATCATATTATTGCAACAAGCTTGGATTTGAGCTGCTGGCTTACAGAGGCCTAGAGACAGGAAGTCGTGATGTGGTGTCCCATGCGGTGAAACAAGGGAAGGTGAGGAGCATGCAGGACTTGGAGGAGCATTACACCTCATCACGAAGAAAATAAAAAGGATACATCAAGCATGCTGCAAAGCAAAATCAATAACAAATGTTCGAATTTGGATTAATGGGTGTATTATTGATTATACCACCAATTTATTTTGATCCAGTCACAAACCTTATCTTAGGTTGGGATTGGTTGGGATTATTAAAACCAGCAGCAGCTGTCTCAGGAGAACATTAACAGATTCTGTTTGGTAAATCTGAACAGAAAAAAATGAAGATGTTGTCAGATCAAGGAATTCCTTCCATCTTGTTCCTGTTTTCTCTGTTTCACAGATCATTTATGTCTTCGCCTCTGCTCTCAATCCTGGTAACGAAGGTAAAGCACTGATCATGAGCAAGAATCATAACATTCGTCCTTTTTAAAAATTACAGGTATATGCAAGTCAAATGATGTTTCAAGATGTACTTGAGACACAAAACTGTCAAGGGTTTAATCCAACCATTAAATAGGGTCCTTACTCGTTATTCATTTCAAAACTTTGTGCTTTTATAGAAAAATTTCTACTGTTGTTTTGCTGCAGTTTTATAACATCCTTGACGTTTGAGGAAAAATATTAACCTGGAGCATCTCAAATAGTAGTTGGGTCTTATGTTCCAGAAATCACGAAAAGACAATCTTGAAACTGACTTCTGTTTTTCAGTCTGCTATTGGCCAATTTATTAAAAAAATTATAAGGCCTGGTCATGTCAGATAAAGAATGCAGTATCCCCGACTAAATGTGGATTTGTTTGGTTTACAAATAATAGGATTCTGAGTTAAAAGAAAAATCAGTTTTAATTATCTATTTTGCATTTTAACCAGGCCCACTTTGGTAACCACAAACTCAGCTCAACCTCAATTTAAAGTTGTTCACAGTCCACAAAAGTAGTGAAATAAACTTTTTTAAATTTTTGAATGAATGTGACTTTTGTGTCCTTTCTCAGAAATGGGGGACCATCTGGTAAAACATGGGGATGGAGTGAAAGACATTGCTTTTACAGTGGAGGACTGTGACTTCCTGGTTCAGGTAATACAGCAGGTTTTATTACACAGGGGTTTTTTTTTTTTTTAACCAAAACTCCCTCTAAGGGGAAACCTATAAGCTTGTAAGAGAGCAAATACCTAAAACATACTGTTTTTACAGAAAGCCCGTGAGCGAGGGGCAATTATTATCAAAGAGCCCCACACTCTGGAGGACAAGCACGGGAAAGTTCGGCTGGCTGTGCTTCAGACGGTACGTTGAACCTATTCATTCAAACCCAACATTTTGGTCATTATGATGGTTCCTGTGAAAAATACATGATCTTTTAATTTTGGTGCTGCAGTATGGTGACACCACCCATACATTTGTGGAGAGGAAGGGATACAAGGGCTTGTTTCTGCCTGGTTTCCATCCCCCTTTGTTCAAAGACCCTTTACTAGCCAAACTGTGAGTAAGCATCTTGTTTTGAAATATAACACAGACATCCCAGAATTAGAGCTAAGGACTGTGTTTCCTTTCTGTTGTTCTGCAGACCAAGTGGAAAACTGGACTTCATCGATCACGTTGTGGGAAACCAATCAGATGATGAAATGGTTCCAATTGTAGAATGGTAAGGATTAGTTGTATCTTCATTTCTCATAACTTGACTAGGCGGTGGTCTACAGAAATCCACATTAGGGGAGGGGGTTATGGGGAGAGGTTACAGGATGTGGAACTCTTACGCAACTCTCCTTTTCTGGCACGAGTCAGGGATCGGGATGACTTAGCATGTTTTAAGAGGGGCTTCAGTGGTTCTTCACATATGGAACTTATTTTTACCCGTTATGCTGAAAAAGACATAAAAAGGCTGAAATGAGGCTGTTCTCTAAATGAGCGAGCTCATTGGTTAATCCAAATCTTACACGCCCTAATTTTTGTATGCATATTCCAGATACAAGTGGAAAACAGAAACTACATATTTTAAATTATTTAGCAAAATGCAGCAACAGAGGTGGTGGAAGGGAACTGCTTCTGAGTTTTTGTTGTGTAGTGGAGCAGGACTGAGCCTGAAGTTTGAATTTGCATTTCTTAGGATCTCAGTCACTGGTTGGTTCATGGTTTAACAGGTATCAGAGGAACCTCCTCTTTCACCGCTTCTGGTCAGTGGACGACAAACAGCTCCAGACAGAATTTAGTGCCCTGCGCTCCATCGTAGTGGCAAACTATGAGGAGACAGTGAAGATGCCGATCAACGAGCCTGCGAAGGGGAAGAGAAAGTCCCAAATCCAGGCATGTGTATTGAAGTCTAGTCTGATTAAAACAAACGTGAATACATGGATTTCTGACGCTAAAGTTCTCTCCTTTCAGGAATATGTGGAGTACTATGGAGGTCCAGGAGTGCAGCATATCGCCATGAACACGTCAGACATCATCACATCAGTAAGATTCTACAACTCTGAGTTTTCTGAAATCTATACTAGCCAGGAAACCTAATAAATAAATCCATTGAATCCTTTTTTGGCAGATTCGTAACCTGAAGGACCGAGGCACGGAATTTATGACAGTGCCAGACACTTACTACGACCAGCTGAGGGAGAAGCTGAAACACTCAAAGGTCAAAATCGCTGAGAATCTGGATGTCCTGCAGGTCAGACCTACACCAGGACACAACTGGATGACTTATGTCTGCGTCTATTCATGCTTAACAGATACTTTTTGATCCTTTTGTTCACAGGATCTGAAGATCTTGGTGGACTATGATGACAAGGGCTATTTACTTCAGATCTTCACCAAGCCAGTTCAGGACCGTCCCACGGTTTTCTTGGAGGTCATTCAGAGACACAATCACCAGGTGATGGGTAGCCCTAGAAAACCCATTAGCTAAAACATTACTTGGCATATTCAACATAGGAAATAATTACATCTTGTTAATTTTCCACTGAATTTACAGGGCTTTGGTGCAGGAAATTTCAAGTCTCTTTTTGAAGCTATTGAGGCAGACCAGCATGCTCGAGGAAATCTGACCATCCTGACACCAAACGGAGATACAAAGAACATGTGAAGCAACCCATTTATGCTCTTTATAACTTTAAAAACTCAAGATTTATTCATTACAAATAGTACTATTAAGGTACTCAGCGAGTTACTCCATCCAGTGTCTGATAATAAAATGCACATTGAGCACTTGGGTAATTCTCAGCATTTTTCTTTCTTTTATTTTTCCTTACATTTAATCAGTTCCTGTAGGTAGGTCTTATTATCCATTTGAGTATTATGAAAATTCCTACTTGGCAAATCTCTCAAATTTGTAATTATTTTAAAAAGAGCAAATTAAAGGTCCTATGGTGGATTTCTATTCTACAAAATATTTACAGGCTTAACTCAAGCCAAACACTATTCACTTGTTAAGCTCACTGGGTTTTAGTAATTTCCACCTGAAAATACACAACTCCACAATAACTCCACAGTTACAAGGTCTGAATGGAAACATTTGGTTCTTGTGTAAAGGTAAGACCTTAAAAACATTTTTCAAGTGGAACCACTGTTGTACCTGTTACTATGCCTGAGTTATTAGTTTTTAAAGAAAAAAAATTCAACTTTTTTAGCCTCACCCGTGTTTTTTTCCCAAATCAACAGTGCAAAACACAATGAAAACTCTTGAGAGAACACCCTCAGATTTTTATAAATCCACATCTTGACAATAATTGTAGTAAAGTAGGACTAAATCTGTTGGCATATTTCTTCCACAAAGGTTTAAGTAAGCAGTGTTCCAGGCAGACCTGTCATTATGGCACAGTTTAGCCAAATGTACTGAAAACTGTGCCAAAGGGGATTTTCACCTCATAAAAGAGAATCTGGTCAAATGAAAGTGCTGATTTCTATTGCAGGACTCCTGCATATGACAGCTTTTATCTCATGACATTTACCCAGTGTATCATCAAAATGTATCATTGTGCACACCATGAAATGACTAACGTGAATTGAAACCGAGCTGAACTGTATCCTTTTGGCTCCATTTAGTGGAATTTTATTCAAAAAAGAATAATAATGAAAAACTAAGACATTTGAGAAAAAACTATCAATTAAAAAACTGTGTAAAGAAGCAAAGTTCAATTATCAATAAAAAACTGCAAACTATTGTTGAAAAAAAAAGTTATCAAAAAGAAACTTGCAAAAATAAAAGACAAAAGCTATGTAGAAGTAGTCACAAAAAAACACCCTAAAACTTGCAGTGATACTCTCTGAAATAATTTCTGTTGCAAGTGAAACATAAGGCAACATTACATTTTGTGCAGTAGATGGAGTCTTTCTTGTCCATTCTTGCTCCTTACAGAATACACACTTTCTCCTCTTTTTAGGGGCACTCTGAGTATAATATGCTGGCAAACACATGTTGGAGGGATCAGGTTTTGGAGCGGATGCAGCAACAGCAGCTTTAGACTCGTCTATGAGTTCTTTCATGAGGACCTCCCTGAACTGCCTCTGTGACAGTGGAGTCTCTCCTCTTCCGGTAGCCAACATCTTCAATAGGATGAAAGGATTCTCCACAGCAATGTCTATAAAATGATAAAAGAAAGTTTTGTACCATTTCCCCTGACCGTGTAATACTGGATGAGGGAATCCAATAAGTCCACACCTCCCATGAACTTATTGTAGTCCCTCACAGTATCAGGAACAGCAATGTCCTTGACGCACCACTGCCAACCACTCCTTCACTCTCCTCCGCATGGCATCCCCACTGTAGGCTTTGTGAAATGTGCTGCATACCATCACCTCCTTGGCGTCCTTCCATTTCACAAACAGCAGTCCATCTTTCCGCAGCCATCGCATGTCTCCTCTCTCTGCTGATTTGGACAGGGTATTCGTTGTTGCTTTTGGAAAGCCAATACATGTCTGACGGATGGTTCCGCATGCAGCATTGTGATGGGATGTCAGTTTATGGAACAGTGCAGGGCTGGTGTAGAAGTTATCAACATAAAGATGATAACCTCTGCCAAGAAGGTCAAACTCCATCAAGTCCATTACTGATGTCACGCTGAGGCTCTCCGGCTGAACTTTCTCACTGTTTCCCTCATAGATGGAAAAGTTCCACGTGTACTCAGACTGTGAATTGGCTAAAACAAAGAATTTGTAATCCCACTTGGTGGGCTTGTCCTGCATATCCTGATGGGACACTATCCTGGCCTTGCTCACCACCATGCGTTCATCCACACATATTTCCCTGCCTGGGTGGAAGGCGGAGCGACATGCAATCCTTATGTCTTCATAGAGGGGTCTAATCTTGAACAGTTTATCATACTGTGGCGTTCCCTTCTTCTTCTGGTTTTCTTCATCTTCTTCAATGTTGGAAAGATGGATACACCAGAAGATGATCTCAAACCTTTCACAGGTCACGCATTGCCAGGGAAATGGGAAGTTGTATGGCCACCTTGTTCTCCAGAGGTCGGCTCGAGAGGGGACCTGCACTAATCCGGCAAATATTACAATGGCAAAGAAGACAAAGAAGTCTTCAACTGTAAAAGCTGACCATTTGAACTTCTTGCAGGCAGAAATCATTCTTTCTGCATTCTGATTTGTGTTCTGGATTATTATTATTATTATTCAGATTGCTCTAAAATCATATTTGTGCAAAACTAATTTGACGACATGAGAGGGATTGGGGTACGGGGGGAGAGATCGACTGCGTTTGACCTTGTTTACTAAACATATTGAACATTTGTACAAAACCATGAGGCATGTAATCAAGAGAAAAATACATCAGTTTGTACATGTTTAAGGTAAACATAATTGCATTACATAAAAATAATAATATCAGACGTCAAAAAACGAAAAAAAAAAAAAAAAAGACAGGGGAACTATTTGTTATTAAATAACTTCAGGGTCAAGGAGCTGTACACCAACTTCTCATCAATTTTAAAGCTCTCATAAATTAAAACAATGAACTATCATTTGGACTCTGAGGTTAACCGACATATTAATGTTATGCTTAAAAAATGTAAAGTTGGGCAAAAAAGTATTTAGTCAGCCACTGATTGTGCAGGTTCTCCAACTTAGAAAGATGAGAGGTCTGTAACTCTCATCATAGGTACACTTCAACTATGAGAGGCAAAATGAGAAGAAA
Source organism: Anableps anableps (assembly GCA_014839685.1). Taxonomy (NCBI): domain Eukaryota; kingdom Metazoa; phylum Chordata; class Actinopteri; order Cyprinodontiformes; family Anablepidae; genus Anableps; species Anableps anableps. The sequence continues at coordinate 12,961,174 of CM026066.1, read as the reverse complement.
AAAATCCAGGAAATCACACTGTAGGATTTTTAAAGAATTTTTTTTATCAATTATGGTGGAAAATACATATTTGGTCAATAACAAAAGTTCAACTCAATATTTTGTAACATAACCTTTGTTGGCAATAACAGTGGTCAAACATTTCCTGTAAGTCTTCACCAGGTTTGCTCACACTATAGCTGGTATTTTGGTCCATTCCTCCATCCAGATCTCTAGAGCAGTGATGTTTCGGGGCTGTCGCTGGGCAACATGGACTTCCAACTCCCTCCACAAATTTTCTATGTGGTTGAGGTCTGGAGACTGGCGAGGCTACTCCAGGACCTTGAAATGCTTTTTAAACAGAGCTACTCCTTCGTTGCCCAAGTGGTGTGTTTGGGATCATTATCATGCTGGAAGACCCAGCCACATTCCACCTTCAATGCTCTCACTGACGGAAGGAGGTTTTGGCTTAAAATCTCACGACACATGGCCCCGTTCATTCTTCCCTTATCACGGGTCAGTCGTCCTGTCCCCTTCGCAGAAAAACAGCCCTAAAGCATGATGTTTCCACCCCCATGCTTCACTGTAGGTATGGTGTTCTTCTTCCTCCAAACACGACGAGTTGAGGTTTGAGCCAAAAAGTTCTATTTTGGTTTCATCTGACCACACGATATCCTCCCAGTCCTCTTCTGGATCATCCATATGCTCTCTGGGCCTGGACAAGTACTGACTTAAGTAAGGGGACATGCCTGGCACGGCAGGATTGGAGTCCCTCTGTGCGTAGTGTGTTACTGATGGCAGCCTCTGTTACTTTGATCCCAGCTCTCTGTAGGTCATTCTTCAGGTCCCTCCGAGTAGTTCTGGGTTTTTTCTCACCGTTCTCATGATCATTTTGACCCAACGGGATGAGATCTTGCGTGTGGCCCCAGATCGAGGGAGATTATCAATGGTCTTGTATGTCTTCCATTTTCTTACAATTGCTCCCACAGTTGATTTATTCACACCAACATGCTTTCCTATTGTAGAGTCACTCTTCCCAGCCTGGTGCAGGTCTGCAATTTTCTTCCTGGTTTCCTTCGCCAGCTCTTTGGTCTTGGCCATGGTTGAGTTTGGAGTCTGACTGTTTGAGGCTGTGGACAGGTGTCTTTCATACAGGTAACGAGGTCAAACAGGTGCCATTAATACAGGTAAGGAGTGGAGGACAGAAGAGCTTCTTAAAGAAAACGTTACAGGTCTGTGAGAGCCAGAAATCTTGCTTGTGTGTGGGTGACCAAATACTTGTTTTCCACCATCATTTACAAAAAAATTATTTAAAAATCCTACAATGTGATTTCTTGGATTTTTTTTTCTCATTTTGCCTCTGTTAGTTGAAGTGTAGCTATGATGAGAATTGCAGACCTCTTTCATCTTTCTAAGTAGGAGAACTTGCACAATCAGTGGCTGACTAAATACTGTTTTGCCCAACTGTATCCATCTTTGTCCCTGATCCTTTTGAAATAAATACTTTGAATGTAATATATGGTTCCTGGTCTCACTTTCTTAAGTGATCTGATGATGTATTTTACCACATTTCACACATGGTACAATTTCTTCAGCTCATTGTTTCCAAGCCTCCACAGATAAACTAATGGTCCAATATTTTTCCTTACTTTCTTCAGTTTAAAAGTCATTTTTTACTGTGCATAATCAACCCGTCTGCAGAGTTTTTAGCAGCTGTACAGATGTAAACAGCAGCCATGATCCAGTGAGCGAGCATTACACACCCCTGAGGATTTTTCCATAGTAAGGAGAGTTAATTAGAGATCAGTTCAGGGATCCTCTGCAGCTATCGGCACCACACAGACAAGGAATCTTTGTATCTTCAATAGGAAACTTGTAGTCATATGTAATTTCTTCATTGACGCTAATTGGCTGCCGGGAGTAAATCACGATCTTCTTCTGAGACTCCACTGTGATGATCTTTGCATAACAGTTAGGCTGTAAGATAAAACATTCAGTAAAATGAATCTTTTAATTCACAATACAATATAAAGGTATTTAATGCTCACTTGTTGGATTTAGTACCACAGTATTCCCAGTTTGTACTCACATTACAGCTGTGGTTAATAAACCTGGCTAAGTTTCCACATTTGGTGGCATCAATGATGGCGTCCTGGTCAATGCGGAATAAATAGCTGCTTCCGATGCCCTCCTCCTCATATCTCTGCTCCCTCATGTCTGCAATGACCTACAGAAAGAGTGTGATAATACACTGCTATACTCACACTGCTGAAAATGACCAAGAACAACCAGAGGGTCCCCGAGGAACTTCTCAGAAAAACATCGAGTGGAAATGACTTGTCAAAAAGCACAGCTGTAGCATCTGTTAGGAGAGGAATTTATTTCCGATTGTTTTTATGTTTGCTGTACCTGTCTGATGAGCTGTCCCACATACTCGATCACCATCTCGTCTGCTGCTATGGGCTCCATCGCAAACAGGCCCCACTCGTGGATCAGACTCCGACTGAAACGAATCCTCTTCTTTCGGAACTAACAGAAGGAGACGCGAAAAGATTTAGGCCACAGTCCCACAAGCCACCAATGCTTTAGTCAGAATGCACTTCTGTGTGGGGTGCTCATATCTACATGACTTTCTAACAAATTAACAAAAGCTCAAAGTTTTAAACCCAAACCGAATTTGGACACCAGTGAAAGGACGGTACTAGTTTGCTTATTTTTGGTCAATAAAATAGACGAATAGTGACATCCAATGATGTGGTGAAGGACAACTCTGCCTTTTACAGCTATTTACTATGTAACAATAAAACTATGTTGTTGTTTTGAAGTGAAATGAAGCTGGTACAACATAATAAAGTGGAAACACTACTGAGATTGAGTAAGTCTGAGAGAACTATTACATACAAACAGTCAGCGATACTCACGCTCACTTTGTTTTTTGTTTTTAAATTCAGCAAAATCTTTAGCAATAAAAATACTCCATTTCTGTACATGGTTTTTACATTTTTATGCGTGACTAATTAACACATGAAAATGCTTATTAGAAACAAATACAGAATGAAAGATCGATTTTCTGCAGCCCAGAGCTAAGTTCTGTAGCACTTAGCTATTATAATGGCACCTAATTATATTCATATCTTTTTTTTGTCCAAAAACCTTGTAGCAGCCTCATTCAGTGCTATGATTTCTTGAGAACTGCTGAGGATAAAAGTGTCTCGGTATGATTTAGCCTAAAAAACATGCACATAAAGGGAAGTGGTGTGTCTGATTCTTGGCAGTTTCACACTTGTTGCGGTGTTCGACAGCTGATTCTTCTTGCATCAAGACACTGCCCAACAGAAAAATAGGGCCTAAACAAAAACTTTATGCTGTTCAGCAAGTTTATATTCAACAAACTCTGCTTCTAAATTTTACATTTCTAATTCAGTCTCCTACTACTTTAAAAACGTATGATTTCATGGCCATAAGTACTAATTTCCATCAGTTAAACAGCACTTTATTTACCTTAAGCTGGTTGAACTTAACCAGGTCACTATAACAGCTGAAAGAGGACAGCAGGCGGCGCTGTTCAGACCTGAAGTCAGATCCAGATCGCAGAGATGTGGGTTGCTGAACAGGAATGCATATGCCCTGTGAAGAAACACCTCGACCTTTAATGAAATAAGCTCTGCATTAAGATGAATGCCTTTCACCGTCCTTCACTCAGTACCTGATCCGTTGCAGAGTGAAGATCGGCGGGGGGCTTAGTGTTGAGGAGATATTTTATCTTGTCCTTCCTGCTAATTCTGTAGAAACCTTCACTGCGAGCACAGCCTGTCCTGTGGCCTGGCTGCCCCTGGCTTTCCTCACTGCTCTCCGCTGGGACCTTAGTCAGTAAACAGGAGTTAAGGAAGGGAGGCAAAGATTGTGACACAATCAAGAACAATCCCAGGAAACACTAACAGTATCAGACAGTCATTCTATACAACACCATATCAAGTATTTTTGGGGCATTTTCACAATTTACAACATATCTAAAAGAATGCACGGAGTTAAACACAAGATTATTTTATATACATACAGTTGCCTGAAGGTATTTATACTCCTTGATCATTTTTAAAATTTTTCAGATTACATTCTAAATATTTAACGTATGTGCGATTAATGCAAATTGGTGAACAATTCCGAAGTGGAAAGAAAAGGAATAATGGTTATCAATATTTTTTAGAAAAAAAAAAATGTATATGAAATATGTACCATGCATTTTATATTCAGCCCCGTGTTAAGGTACTGTTAAAACCACTTTTTGCTGTACATCTAGAGACTATTTTTTTAGCCCATTCTACTTTGCAAATATGCTCAAGCTCTGTCAGAGTGGATGCACAGCAACTTTAGAAGTCTTGTCACAGCATCTCAATTGGATATAGGTTTGGACTTTGACTGGGCCATTCTGACATGAATATACTTTAATCTAAAACATTCCATTGTAGCTCTGTCTGTATGTTTAGGGGTGTTTTTGTCCAAGATGACCTTCTACCCCAGACTCAAGTCCTTTACAGCCTCTAACAGGGTTTTAGCCCAGGCCCCAGTCTTATTTGACCAGAGCAGCTACTTTTATGTTTGTTGTGGCCCCTACATGACCTGCAGCAAAATTTAAGGGGTACTGTTAACAATGGCTTTCTTCCTGCCACTCTTTGATAAAGACCAGAGTGGAGTGTCCTGTCAACATATAGGTAATTTACTAATATGGTGCCTTCCTTAAGAAGGAAACTGATTTCACTGAAAGTTATTTATGAGTAACAGAGTAAAGTTTTTGATTTGTAATAAAATTTGAAAACCATGCATTCTTCTCCACCCACTTTAAAGTGTGTTGATCTCTCGCATAAAACCTCAATAGGGCTGCAACTAACGACCATTTTAGTAATCGATTAATCTATCGATTATTCTGATGATTAATCGATTAATCGGATAAAAAAATTGGAACGTTCTGCAGATTTTTAATTTAACCTCTGAGGCTTTTTTTATACAATATTAGAAATACATTAAAAGGGGAAAATAAACAAGTAATTAATTTCCTTTTTTAAATAGGAAAATAACAATTTTATTGTAAACATTTATAGCTTTCCTTTAGTGAATTTGAACCAAGTGAAGCAAAAACAGCCAACTGAGGAGTTTTGGATAGAACATATTTTATAGACAAAGGGTTTTTTTATATCTTAAATGCAGAATGTATGTTGTACAGCTTTGGCTTAATTACTGCTCTGGGTGTGTTATTTTTTTTCAGCAAATGGCCTTTTTAGGTGTGTATACTCCTGTTAACAATGAATCAATTACTAAATTAGTTGACAATTATTTCAATAAATGATTAAAATTATTTCGACTGATTGGTGCAGCCCTAAACCTCAATGAAATAAATTAAAGTTTGTGGTTGTAGCTTGAGACAATTTGAAAAAATCCCAGCGGCGCAAATATGTTTTTACTAAACTATGACATGTATCGTTTAAGCAATTCTATAATGAAATATATCAGAATAATAGAATTTAAGAACATTTTTCAACGTAAATAATTTAATTAACTTAATTTAATTAATTTCAGAAATTTCCTTATCGTGGGACCATACAGGATATTTCTATTCTATTCTATTAACATAATTCATCTCTATAGTGCACCTATGATCCAGCAGTATAGAGAACAAAAAGGATATGAGGATGAGGTATCCAGAAAGTGTCACTGAGCCACCCAGCACAATTATCCTGCTCTTGCAGCCTTTCGTAGGTAGTCTGCAGATAACTGGCATCTTCTTCATCCAAACCCTCCCTCCAGATGTTATGAAGGATATTATACTCCTCACACTGGGAACGCCTCCTGAGTCGATGACGTTGACAGGAGCATGGCCAGTATATTTCTCTGAACAATCTTTGACGAAGGTGGGCCCTCTTTTTCCGTTTCAGCCTCCTCCACAGTTTTTGCCGCGATAAGGGTTTCTCCTCGTTATAAAGTCCGGGCATATTCTCCAGGCCCTGCAAAGGTTTCATTCTCACACCTGAACCTATCCGTGCACCGCTTCCATCAGCAGAGTCAAATGAAGATTCAGAGAGACTGGATGGGGAGGACATCGGGAGGGGAGAAACACGAAGAAGGCGGTCATGTAACAAAGGAAGAGAGGCGGACATTTGTGTTTTCCTCCTGTGGACGATGTCTCTTCGGGGTAAGAAAATATCTCTTCCCGGAGTTTTTGGGGGTGTGATATACGGATTGCTTGACAGTGGTAGAACATCTGGGGGGCTGCAGAGAGGGGAAAACACTGTGTTTCCCTCAAAAGTTAATGTCATTTGGCCAATTGTTGATATTACGGAGCTGTAAGTCCATCCACTGTTTTCCTCCCTCCCTGGGGTTTTAGGCTTTTCCTCATATGACGGGTAGGAAGCAGGTGGGAAATCAGAAGAAGCTAGAAGAACATCACTACTTGCTGGGGAGAGAGAAATGATCTCATTGGCCTCATCTGAGTCTAAATTGATCAGTTCAGCAATGATCCCCTTGCCTGGTGTGGGTGGTCTCTCTACCTCATCCAAAACTGGGGATGCTGGTTTGCTTTTTATCAGACTGTCTGGGTCACTGTCCACCAAGCTACCAGTGGGAGTGAGAGGCCTCAGATTGTCTATGTTTCCCATAGACTCTGCAGTCCATTCAGAGTGTCTCAATTCGGCACCAAGGCCTGAGTCCACTGATTAACAAAACAGAAAAAAAAAAATTATTTATTTTTAATCAAGACGACTCAAGTTCCATACTTTAAGATTTGAGAGAAAAAAAAACAACAGAATATTGAAAAAAATTACTAAAAAGTTTCAAAACACACTGTTAACCTGTTCAGAACAGAAAAAAAAAAATCTACTATGAAAACACTAAGAAACCATTACCTTCTAGTCCTATGGGTGAAATGAGCTCTGAGTCTGAAGGTTCACAGTGCTGGAGCTCCACCATGGAGTCCACATCACTGCTCTCTTGAAGGCGGGCTGTGTAAGTCTCCTCTGGTTGATCCTTACGGCATGACTCTAACCAGTCTTCCAAATCTAGATCCAGCTGAGCTCCAGGTGTTAGAGGAGCTGTGGGGGTCACACTGAGGTCCAGCTCCACTGACTCTTCATCGGAAGATATCACAATGCACTCACCCCTCCTGTCATCCACATCCTCCTCCTCATGTCGTGAACTGAGGTCGGAAGACGAGTCATCGAGGCTCTCTGAGGGGAACGAGTCAGAGGAGTCCGATGAGTAATCGCTTTCTTCCGAGGCGCTGCTCTCTGATAATCTCTCTGCGGTTAATAAAGATGAAATTATTGACTAGAATGTTATAAATCATATATTTTTTTGTGATGCAACTGAGCGACCCTTTAACATACCACTTCCAAGGCGCCGTTCCTCAGCACTAGTCTGACAGACAGCAGCATCTTCATCTTCAAACCTTTCTTGTGCTGACGCCCTTTCTTCACATCGCTGATCAGCATCGTCTTCATGATCTCTGTCAGACTAATCAGAGCATCCCTTTTATGCCTCGCTTTTATAAAAGTCAAACTTCACAGTTTATGATGTTACTATTAATATAAGATAAATAACATCAGGATGACGTTCTAACTAGGGATGCACTGATCGAAGTTTTGTGGTTCATTTCTGATCTGCAGTTTTTGTAAATCAGATTTAATTTGATTTCCCCTTTAATAAGTAGAATATAAGAAAATCTAAGGAACAGAATTCAAAATATGTGAGTTTATTCATTATTTATATTATTTGCAGAGACAACATCACACCGTGTTTCTGAGTGAGAAGATGACCCTCTAAACTGCTAACGATAATGTAAAGCACGTTTACTGATCAGAACAAAAAAAAAAAAAAAAAAATAATAATATATATATATATATATATATATATATATTTGAGATTCCAACCAGCCAGGCACCGGTCACTGCTGCTGATTTCTATCATCGATTTCTACAATTATAATAACATCTCATTTTATTGCACTACTATAATTACTTTACAAGCATTTACCATAAGAACTGGCATAATAGCCTCAACTTGGTCTGACATCTGGTGGTTATCATTGTGCGTATTGTCTTCTTCCTTCTCTTCATCATCACTGTCCAGCTCCAAGGGTCTGGCGTGTCTGCGTTTGGATCCCTCAGCAGTAGATTTCTCCATTTCATCCTCCTGCTGCAACTTTAAAGCTGAAAGGAATATTTGGAGACATTTCTGTAAGAGGGGAAACTTGCTAGTCTGGCAACAAGCTAAAAAGCTTAAAAATACAAAACTTACCACGGCTTTCGCGGGCGGAACTTGACTCATTTTCTATTTCCTCTGATCGTTTTCTTTTTACCTGTATAAACAGTGTGTTTTAGTGTGGATAATTCATTCACTGTGAAGTGGAATAGCTGTATGTCTAATATCAGAGGAACATTTTACCCTGAATGATGGCAGAGGAGGTTTTTTGGCCCTCTCACCAAAATGGCTGAGGAGATTCCCAAGTGTTCTTCTCTCCTCAACGCCTGGTGCTCCACTTTTCACAGGAGACACTTGAACCTTGAACAAGGAAATATGTACGATGATGTTGCAAAAATGTATTTGCTTGACACATAAATAAATATATTCAAATCGCTTCATCAGAGCATTAAACTTAAAATACAACAAACTAACCTTTTTCTTCTCTTGAAAGTCCCACCAGTCCTCAAACGCCTTAAAAGCCACTCCTTCAATCGTTCTTCGAGTGATGTCTTTCCTAATCATGGACTTCAGCTCATCCATGAGAATTTCTAAAACCTTTTCCACTGTTATCTTATGGCGGTGTTCCTGTGCAGGATTGTAGTTTGGTGGTGGCACAAAGGGGTTAAAAGAAGGAAAAGGCGGGGCAAGCCAGGGTGGTCGAGGGAATGGGAGAGGTGCGCTCCCAAGCCTTGGAGGTTCCCCTCGAAGTAATGGTGCTGCGGACTGCACAGGTACAGGGTATATAGGCAAAGGAGGTGGAACAGACAGTGGCCCAGGTAAAGGTGGGGGAGGTACCAGAAACGTTGGCGGGGGAGGAATGGAAGGAGGAGGTGGAATGGGAGGAGGTGGGATGGGAATGCCTAGAGGTGGTATCCAGCCCGGAGGTGGGATGGGGATGCCCCGAGGTGGTATCCAGCCTGGAGGTGGGATGGGGATTGTGCCATTCGGCAGGTGAGGAGGGGCAGGAGGAATAGGAGGAGGGAAGGGGGGGATAGGGAAAGGGGCTTGAGGAGGATGTGGACATCTGACTGTAACTGGAGGAGGAGCTATGGGGATACTGGGTAGAGTGGGATTAGTGAGTGAAGCTGCAGATGGAGATTTAGGGAGTGATAATGTGTCTTTTACTGATGGCAGAGATCCAGACTGGCATGTATGTAGAAGCTGTGTATCCTTATCTACAGCATAATGCTCCTGAGAAACAAACAAAAACGATGTGTAACGTAAATATTCCAAACGCAAATAAAAGTTACTTTAGTAGCTACATGATATGGTGCCTTACAAAAGCTCTCACTAGTCTTGAACTTTGTTTTATCACATTTTTGTGGTAGACCAACAGGAAATTACATAATTGTAAAGTAGAGCAAAAAGAATTTATGGTTTTAATTCGAATAAAATGAAAATCTAAAGGGTGTACATTTGTATTCAGCCCCCTCCACTCACATAACCCTAAAAAGTTCAATGGAACAAATTGCCTTCAGAAGAAACTGCGAGTCCAGTGTAATTTAATCTCAGGATCTAACAAGCGTTGGACATCTCAGCGAGCGCACATGGCCGCACACCATCATGCGGTGGGAATGCTTTTCTCTAGAGCTGATCAGAGTTGATGAGAGAAATGGGAGAGAGCTAAACATAGGACAATCCAGAAGGAAAACCTGTCAGAGGCTGCTCTTCGACAAGCAGGACAAAAACCATAAAAATACAGTCAGGGCTCCAACAGCAAGGCCAAGAATCAGTTCAAGCCTTTTCTTGTCTCCAGACCTAAATTCAATTCAGAATCTGTCGCAAAGCTTGATATGACTGATCTTGAGTTTTTTAGCAAAGACAAATAGGCTATAAAGTTCTCGCTCTGGGGGAGCCTGAATCTAAATGTACAGCATACTTTTCAGAGGTTTTTTTTTCCCCCGTAAAAACCAAAAAAAAAAGAGAAAAAAAAAAACACATACCCAACCTTCCAGCTCACAACTATGAAATATATTTGTCTATCAAATAAATCTCAATAAAATTAATCTATTGATGAACCCATCAGGCTTTTTTCTTTTTTTTTTCTTTTTCTTTTGGCTGATCTGGTTTTCCAGTTATTTTTGTGTCTAACCTGATATTTGTGATTTTGGATGATTCCGAATTTTTATTCTAGGAACTACAACATATATCAAATAAAAGAGTTCTGCAGTTTGTTTGTTTTATTTTGAATGGAGGCTGTATATTTAGATCCATCAGAAAATAAAGGAATTACAAGACTGGCTCCATTAAGCCATCAAAGCATATTAAACTCAAAAAATTGCTTCAGAGTAGATGCTTTGGACTGATGTAATACTACGCTCCTTTGGGTTGGTCTCTATAGATCCCAATAAAATATATTTCGGTTCACAGTTGTTAAATGCTTCAATGTGAACAAGTTCAAACAGTATAAAACCTTTAGCTGAAATGTGATGAAGAAAAATAAAAAAAATTACCTTTGAGGATGAAATCCATGGAGATGTTTCAGTATCTTCCTGCTGTGTTACATGAACTCTGTTTTCCGAAGGTTCAAACTCAGAGGGCGTGGGAGACTGGGAGTTTGCTTTCAGAAACAAGACAGCTCGATTCGTTTCATCCTCCTCGTTTTCAACGAGGGGCGATGGACTGATATTCCCCGCAACGTGGCAGGGGCGATGGTGGCTGCTGGTAAAGGAATCGTTAGGTGATGGGGAGCAAAAAAGTGAATCATCTGAGAAAGGACACTTAGAAGTGCAACGAGGAGAAGAAGGGCTGTCTGGGGAGGGTTCATCAGCCTTTGGAGTTTTTCTATCAAAGAATAAAGCGTCAGAAATCTGACTGTTTATTAGCAAAGTTTCAATGCGGGAGTCCAAACTCTCCACCTCTGGCTGCTGCTCACTGTGTGGGAAGTTTACCATCGTTTGACTGTCAGCTGTGAAATTAGTGCTCTGGATGCTGTTGTGTTCGGACTCCTGAAGAGCAGAGGCAGGACTGCAGGAGGGCTCCTTGTAGTCGGAGCCCTTCGTATTCTCACTCCACACTGCAAGCTGCTTCTGATTTGAAGAGGGGTTCAGAGGCTGCGGCTGGCAATTCTTCAAAATCAGACTCACATTTGAAGGTGGGTGAGATCCCCTGTGATGCCTCACAGGTTTATAACGGCAGAGCGCTCTTCTTAAACGCTTGTGAAGACTATAGCTAGAAGGCTCCCCCTGGAGGACAGGAGTCGCCTGAAGGCTGGAGTAGCAGGAGTCCTGGGAGAGAGGAGTTGCAGACAAACAGGGAGTCCGGGGGGTTCCCTGAGATTGTGGTGTCAGGCCCAAGCTGCAAGGAGTGTCCTCCCAAATGCTGGAGTAGGCTGTGTCCAGGGAGAGGGGCGTAGCAATGCTGGCAGGGCTGGAGGCATTTCCTGACTGCTGAGTGGCTGTGCTGGTCTATAACAGGAGGATAAATGAGGGAAAACAAAACCGAAATATTATTTAGCATCTGGTCTCTGAAATGCAGGTATCAGTGTTCAAAGCATCACAAGCAGCTTTATTGTTTACCAGCAGGGTGTCGACTAAGTTCTGCAGAGCACGCTCACTGCTTCCCAGAGGTAGCGTCCAGGGAGTATACAGGCCATTAAACAGCAGCTGGAGATATCTCATCCTTTTCTCACCTGAGGAAATCTTACAATTAGTCAGTTAATCAAAGACAATTATGTCTACCAAAATGCAGAAGGAAAAAAAAAATCCACCTATACCTTTAGGATCAATTTCCACATGTATGATGTTTCCCATCACGGATGTCTGATGAAGGTGCCCCACGGCGTTCTTTGCTGCTCTCACCGTGTCAAAGACCACCTTTGCAACTCCCAGATGCTTCTTGTTCTTCGGGTTATAAAATATTTCCACTTCTTCGATTCTACCATATTTGTTGCACATGTTTGTGAGAAATGTTTCCCTCACGTTATCATTTAACCTGCAAAACGTCACTTCCTTGGGAGGAACAGGTCCAACATACCACTCATCAATCTGGAAAGACACACAATAACCTTCATTCATGTTTGTTTGTTTGTGTGTTTTTCTTTCAAATCACTGTACAGGAACATCTAAAGAGATAATTAACAAAAAGTTAATTTACTATATACAAGAAATTCAATTTAAAACATATTTATAACATATGGACTTGTTTCTATGAATTTTAATGATCATAGTGAAATAAAAACCCAAAATTAGATTTTTTTCAGAAATAAAAAAAGGATTTTTAAAACGGATATGTTGGCCTACTTCAAAGTACTTTCATTTACTGTACATTATATGAACTCAATGACTAGTAGGGACTTTTTTCTTCCACTGTACTTTTTCTTAAGACATTTGCTTGCAGCACCCTCTGAACAGCCAGGTGACCTTTTGTTGCTTCCCCTCCTTGTGGAGGGTGTCAGTGACTGTCAGCTGGACAAACATCAAGTCAGCAGTCTAACATAAGACTTCTGTAATAAAAATCATTTTTTTATTGATCGTCTATTGAAATTTTCAGGTTAGCTAAATTTGGAACTTTTATTAGCTGGAAGCCATAATCTTCAAAATGAACTGAAATAAATACTTGAAATAAATCACTTTGTTAAATTACTCGATAGTTCCATTGTTCATGGAAATAATAATAATACATTAATGAAAATATATAAACTCTTGATATTTTACTCATTGCTGTGGGCCTGTATGTATGGATACGTGTTTATGATTATGAAAAGTACCTTAAATTTAGGAACCAATAGATCAGTCTTGTTGTATTTACTCCACAGGCGGCAGACTCTGGGATCTCTGACGGTGTCCACAGGAAACAGACCTAAATCCTCAACCTGCCAAAGAAAACCACTTATTATTACAGCGGAATATAAAAACTAACTAATTTAACTGCTTAGGCTAAAGATGGAGGCAATAATTAGACATTAATACTCACGGGTATGTTAAAATAATGTCCATCAAAGCGGCACACTTTATATAGTCCCTTAGTTAATGCAGGGTCGATGAGCAATTTGCAACTTTTCCACTGCCGAGGGGGTGTCTCTGTCTCTGTAAATTGGTTTTCGCTTTCCATTACATTTGTCAAAACCTGTAAGAACGTCAAAAATAAGGGCCATATGGCGTCATTTTGCACCACGGTCAATGCTGCCGTAAGCTAGCAGAAATGAGTTCTCCAGCAGAGGTTAACACACCCCAACAGGTGATGGAGAGCATCACCTGAGTCCATATCTGAAAGATAACAGGCTGTGAAACAAACCATACTCAAATACCCAAAGTAATTCCAAACGAAACACTTATTATCTCGCTTACCTGTACCGAAGTTTTGTCTTTTGACCAGGCAACATTGTTGCAAAGCTATTAAGATTTTTCGGTGTTTTTACTCGTCGTCGCGCTTGGTAGGATAATGGATTCATCCGCCAGGAGGCAGAGACCGAAAATGTAATGTAAATCCTTGGGCTGGGCGGAAGAACACCAAAAGAGTGGAGTGATCTGGAAAGTGCAACTGGGGAAATATCTCTCCACAATTAAACTCTTTTTTCCCCCAGATTCTTAATGAATAAAATATACCTAATCTATATAATACAAAAATGATTATTATATATCTGTATATTATGTAATTATATGGTGTAATACATACATGACAAGTATTGCAGTCATATAAAATATGTAATGTCCGTTATAGGCCCAGAAAGAAACTGTATTCATTGTCTGTAGCAGGTTTCTTTCATTGTCCATATACTTCACTTTTGTTTTATTTTTATATAGCATACATGTTTAATCCAACAGCACATATTAAGTTCAACATTCACTCCAACCAAAGACTCAGTGAGAGAATATTTTGTACAGTTATACACTGAGTATGCGTTTTTTTAAAATCCAAATTAATTTGCATTAAGTCTTAATCCACATCATGCAACAATGAGAGTGCAACAATGTTACATAATTTCTTTCAACCCAAATATTACTTGTTTAATACTTTAGGTTAAGGGTTATTTTTTTAGACCTACTCTTAAGTCACTTTAACCCATTTGCTAGGTCAGATTTATAACCCAACTCTGTTGTTTTAAATCAACCCAGACCTGGATGGGTCCATACCTGAGGTTTATCTACATGTCTGCATTTTAGAATATAAGGTGTACATATAACGATTTCTGTTTGTAATTCTAAAAATGTTGATGCATTGAGTTGTGGTAGATGTGCTAACCGTACATCTGCAGTGAGGTATTCATCATTGTTGCTGCAAACATGAAAGACATCATGATCAAGAAACTCTGTTCATTGAACCTCAACAAATGCATTTCTGGTTAATGGAAAACAAACTTGAAAATTTGTTTTGAGAAAGTCTTTGCAAAACAAAAAGAGATTATGGAAAGGTTAATCACACAGTTTACAAAAGAAAACGAGTTTGTGGGCCTTTGTTGTGATACATGCTCATGGCTTTAAACCACCCTGTCCACACATTTCCTGTGTACTTTATCCTACCATGACCCAACTTCAGCTTCTCTCTACAGTGTTACATTGTTTTTTTATCTCTGCATTTTTAGACATGCAATTGAGAATGTCAGGAATGCATAAATAAATATATTTCATTCTCAAACTGGAAACAGACATCTTTGATCCACAGGTTGCTAGAAACACACGGAAGCAAAACTGGAAACAGAATATTTAATGAACCGTACTGTCAAACACACAGTGGCATACACTTGAGTTAATAAATAAGCAGCACAAAAATGAATCATAGTAACAGAAAGAAAAGTGTAATGGAAGAATGCTTTCTGGTTTGATCATTTTCTGTGAGCTTAGCAGTAAGTGCCTTGTAACCAGACATTTGGTAGGTACTGATTTTTTTTCCTGCCAGTTTTTGGTGTTTGACAAAATGACAAAGTGAAAAAAAAAAAAAAAAAAAACCTGATCTGGAACATTTAAACATTAAAAATGATGAGCAGAACAGTTACAAAGCTCTGTACAACACATGAGCAGGTTGTCGGCAATACATACTCAACTGAAACTATAATAATCAAACTACAGCATAACCTTCATATCAACAGAAAAGTGTAACAATATTCCAACAAACTGTGGCATCACCAATAAAACACAAAGTGCAACAAATTAAAGAAAAATGTAAAGACAGTATCTCATGCAGCCTTGTCACAGAGAGATAACAATGGCCTCAGCCAAGTCGAAGGATTTATCGATGTGCCGTGGGACACGAAAGAACACAAACCACATTCTAGAAAGAAAAACTACCTGCAACATAAACAATCCGTAACCGTGCTCCAACTTGGGAACTACTGCATAAAATGTACAAAACACACAAACTTGCACATAACACTTTAAATAATTTCATGCTATGCAAAAGTTGTTCAAGAACACTTTCTCTAAAGCCGGTCACCATTTTTGGATTTACAGTGTATTTGATTAAAACAAACGAACAAAAAACAGTGTTAAACTGAGAAACAGAAGAAAAAAAAATGAGGATTAATAGTTTATATATCACTCTACTGTGAAAAAACATTTTTTCCACAATAATGTACTTATTTCAGAAGCCCTGTATGTTTAACAGTTATTGTAATATTTACCTTATTTAAAGTTTAATGTTAAAAATGTATCAATCAATATGCCACAGATCAACATCAGCCAATTTGCCCTTGATCAACTCTGAGCGTTGATTGGCAGGTCAAAGGTCACTTACTTTGGTGCACTCTTTTTGAGGTAAACCGGAAATCGGTATGGTCCAGGAAAGGCATCTCTTTTTAATGTTGCCTTGAACTGCAAATACATTTCTATATACTTTTTTTCTCAAATAGTCTTTCCTCAGAAAGGATCTTTGGTAATTTCAGGATACTAGACCGTGAAAAAAGCTAAATGTAAATCCCAGAGATTAATCCTATAAACATTTTTCTTGTTCAATAAGTTTGGCAATGTTATATTGAAAAAAAAAATGCAATGCAATATTTTCACTCAATAAATAAGAAAATAAGCTGGGAAAAAAAGTGAGCTACAACTGAATGCTGCAATATCGGCATGCAGTATACTGTAGCATGTCTGAGGAGAAAACAGCACTGGATGCTTTAACAGAGGTATACAAAAGGTACTGAAGACTGCATACAGCCTGAGGTACTAAATTTGAGTGAAATATTGATTCACCTTATCCCAGTTTTCATCTTAGAACATCTGGCATTTTTGAATCTATTTAAAATAGGGCATGTTGTGCACCTTAAAATTACTCATGTTTGCCCTCTTAAGCTGATCTTGAGCTTTCCCTCATCAACAATTAGACACTCATAGAGAAACATCCAGTTGCTTACAAATAAACAAATGGCTGATAGAATAAAACATAGATCTTTATATTAAAGCAAATAAAATGGATAAATCACACCCGATCAATCTGTGCTTTTGAAATTTTATCCCACAAATCATGCAATTTTATCTTGTAAGGACAGTGCCAACTAAAAACAGTTTAACTCCCTGCATGTAAAAGTAAATCGAATTCTGTAAACATGCGATATATAGTGAAGGACTGAGCTGTGACATGCAGCACTCACCAGATGGTGCTCATACTTTCAAACTCATCAGAGCAAATTCTATGAACATCAACAATAAAGCCTTTACAAGGGAACTCTACATGAAACTGATGCCGAATGGGTTACAGTTAGGGGAAATGTCCAGCTGCCTTCAGCTCGTCATTCTCAGCCCTGTGATTCAGCTGTTTCTGGAGCTGAATGACCTGGTCCAGCTCTCTGATCTGCCGGTCCGTTTTGTGGCTGACAAGCGTGCGGTAGAAATGGACAGCGAAGACGATGAAGACGAGTCCGAACGGCACCATTATGCATGTGGACGCTATGGCCGCCGCCTCGCCGGAGCTGATGGTATTGTTGTTTTTCTGGGAGTCGGTTTTGAGCGGAAGGAACTTCACCCAGCACAGGAGCATGACCTCAGTCAGGAAGAGCAGGGTGCCGATCACCGTGGAAAAGGCCCAGGCCAGCTCTATGTGGCGGTGCATGCGCTCATGGGGAGACTCGTTCACGGAGTTGAGGTTGTGAACGTTGCTGACGGCCTCCAGGTTCGGGAGGATGCAGGTGCTGATCATGAGGGCAAACAAATGCACGGCGACTAGAACCGTGGTGCAGGCGCTGAAGGCGATCAGCAGTCCAGGAGGATAATTATGATCCCGCTCCAGCTGTACCTCCACCATCGCAACCTGAGAGAGAAATCAGGAGAACTTCATATGTTAAGCAACAACAACCAAAAAAGATTTTCTTTTATTCCTTGCTGCCATGTTTAAATTTCAAGATGATTATTTTGTTGACATGAGATAAACAATTGTTCTTTTTGTTGGGAGAATATTGCTGTATTTCATTGTTATCTTACTAATTCATTTTATAACTGTGGATATGCTATATTAAAATTTGATTTACATAAATGGAATCAGTTTAATAATCTGTACTATAACATCACTTCTAAGGGACACACTTTTTTCCCTCCTATTGCAGTCCTTTTTCTTTTCTTTACATATTTAAAGAAGCTCGAGGATTCTAGACATCTATCTTATTATTTTTTAAATTTCCTCTAATAAATGAATAAGTTCATCCATCTCTCTATCCATTGTCTTTACCCACTTATCCTTGATCACAATAAGTTCTATTTCCCTATGTTATAAATGATTTAAAACAAAAAGGATAACACCAACCCTCTGGCCTGCATGGAAAACTCCACCTGTGACGGAGAATAAACACTGTATATCACCCTAAAAACATCATGTCCGCCACGAAAGACGATGGTAGTAGTGTGCTGAAGGAGGCTTTTACTCAGCTTGAAAAGGGAGCTGGCCAGAGGTGATAGGAAGATGGATGGAGCTAAAATCAGGGAAATTCTGGATGAAAACCTATTAGAGGCTGCCAAAGATTTAAAACTAGAGCAGAAGTTTTAGCAGGACAGCGACCCTAAACATATAGCAAAGCCGACAGCTTTAACTGCATCAAAAAGTGTTCACACAAGGACAGTTGAATCATACTTTTTTATTTGTAAAAAAAAAAAATAATGAAAACCATTTCTTTTTTTTTTTTTTTTTTTTTGTCCTTCACAATGGTACTTTGATCTATCACAAAAAAAGTCAAACAGAACACATTACTGTTTATGGCTGTAATGTAACCAAACGTGATGAATACTTTTGCAAGGTACTGCAAATATTTGTTCTCATATCTGTGCTAAAAATACTGTTCTGTATCTATTAAATGTTTTTGTAATTCAGGATGTAACAAGGTCTCAACAAATTGATGTGATATGTTACTTTCCCTTTATGACACTTTAGTTCAGTTAACATTTAGTTTCCACCTCGGCTATATTTGGTATGCTGGAAACAAAGCAAGCAAATATTCAAAGGTATTCATATCCTTTGAATATTTTACATTTTGTCACATTTTAACTCAGACTTTTATGTAATCGACCACAACAAACGAGTCCATAATTGTGAATTGGAAGAAAACGGATGAATGATTTTCAAAATCCTTTCAAAACAAAAGTCTTTAAAGTATCACATGCTCATGTTTTCAGTCTTGAAATTAGAGTCCTTAATGAAAAAAAACACTGTGGAACCAATTCTTCACCGTTTGGGGTGATGTGCAAAGTTAGTTTTTTCCTGTAGTATTTTGTTCGAAGTCAAAATGCTCAATGTTTGTATCATCTGACCAGAGCACCTTCTTCCACATGTTTGATACATCCGCCAAATCGTGAACCTAACCTTATAAGAAATGAAATGACATCAGACTTCTATAGCGCTTTATCAGGACACTCAAAAACACTTTACAAGGAAATTAGTCATTCCCATTTACACGCAAATTCGCACGCTGATGGTGGAAAGTCCCAGGCTACTGGATTGTACAATCCATCTTGCCCAAAGACACAACGACAGAGATGGATGGAGCAGGGGCTTGAACCGGAAACTCACTGATTACAGGATGACTTGTTGTAATCTGCTGTGCTTCCTTAGACAGAAACTCTTGATCAGTCGACATAATAAATTGAATTTAATTGCATTTTATTACAACTACAATCGCTTTCGGATAGAAACGGGTCTACATGACTGGACTAATTTACACATTTTTTCACAAACACCAGTTCTGTTTGTCCTGTAAAGTACCTTGAGATTACCTCTGTTGTAAACTGTCGCTATATATAAAAAAGGTGAACTGAAGTCTCAAGCTGAGCTGTGGATGTCTGCAGCTCCTCCTGGGCTACCACGAGTGTCTTGGCTGCTTCTCTAATGAATGATGTCCTTGACCAGCCTGTCAGTTCAGATGGATGTCCATATCTTGTTATTTTTGCAGCTGTGATGTACCCTTTCCATTTTTGAATATTAGATTGAACATTGGTCCACATAATGTTCAAACCTTGTGACATTATTTTATAACTACACCCTGCTTTAAACTGATCCAGAACTTTCTCGCTGACCCGTCTGCTGTGCTCCTTGGTCCTCATGATGATAACAAAAAAAAAAAAAAAAAAAAAAAAAAAAAAAAAAAAAAAAAAAAAAAAAAAAAATCTAAGTTACGAGACCTTCACAGAGCAGCTGCATTTACACTGAGATTAAATTACACACCATTTACTGATTAAGTGAACGCAGGCATCACTGGATTTTATTTAGGGGTATCAGCGTTAAGGGAGCTGAATACATATAAACGCCAGTTTTCAGTTTTTGTTTTTGTTTTTTTGTTTTTTTTTAAAGAAATTGCACTAATACTTATGCACAACTTTATGTTAGTGTGTCGCATTAAAATACATTCATGGTTGAGGTTGCACCTTGACAAAATTTGGAAAGGCTGAGTGAATACTTTTGGCGCTACGTGCACAGTGCTCGCCTGTTGGCCATTATAAAGGAGGGATCGTCGCTGAAAACAATGATCTGCGTCACACGCAAACTCTCCGGGTGTTGGTGCCCACGGCCTGTGAAGTTGTCTATTAGCTCTGTGAAAACTTAAACCTCACTTACTCACCATAGCGAAACCCGACAGGAGAGCCGAAGTGCGGCTGGTGGCTTTGAGCTTCGCTCGGCTCAAGTACAACTTTCTCCAGGACAGCGCCTGCATGGAGTGCTCGTTCAGGCTCATTCTGACAGCTGCTCCAGGATAGACCGAAAAGTTTTCCTTACGAGACGGAAATATATTCCCAGGACAGTAAGAGGCAACACGCTAAGTGTCGACGCAGGGGCTTTAGCTCCAGTCGGATACTAAAAATAAACCTATAGAGCACTTCTGAAAATCTGTCAAAAACTTCTCCGCAACAGCTGACTGTTGAAATCTATGAGGAGGAAACTCAAGATACCCACAATTCAACGCTCCTCGCAGAAGCTCCAACTGTCAGTTCTGCCCCCTCCTCTCCGCTTCCCTCTCTCTCTGGGCGCTACCAGTGGGTCATTGTTCATAAACAACACTGGCTTCTTCTTTGCAGCATTCATTTCTAGCATGCTTCCAACCATTATTTATTCAACCATTGTTTATTCTTGTGCAAAATTTAATTGTGCAACGTGTTTAGGCGCAAGTGCGCAAATCAAAAGCAATCAAACAGCTCTATATTCACACTCTAAACAGAAATTGTTTGACACCATTAATAACTTTGACACCCCTGGCACCTCTTCATTTTCGTTTATTCTTTTGTTGATTTAAGATCATCTGCTGTCTTTCCTGTAGTAGTTGTGGTGCACATAACTTTGTCACATTGAGGTTTTGTTGGAGTAAACCTCCTTGCATTATTTTTAAGGTAAATTAAAAAAAACAAACATACACATCTCTATTTCATAGACATGCACTTCTCAGCAGTAGCTGGTTTTCTCTGTGTGTCAACGAGAGTGGGGTTCGGATTCTAAAAACGTATAACTGAGTAAATATAAAGTGTTACTGTGCAGGTGCGCAGGCCACCTTAGTAAGTACACCCATTAAATTTTAGCCAGTGTTATCACAGCAACTCAATGCAAGTTAGCATCCAGACATGGAAATACTATTTGCTGCCTTCAAATGGAGCATTATAATGGGGAAGAAAGATGATTTAAGTCACCTTAAATGTGGTACAGTTGTCAGTGCCCTGGTATTTCCAAAATCCCTGATCTACTGGGATTTTAAAACACAACCATCTGTTTGGCTTAGGAAGAATGGTCCAAAACAGAGCAAATATCCAGTGAGCAGCAACTGTAGAAGTAAAAATGACCTGTTGAGTTCAGAGGTCAGACACAAATGGGTGAAGTGCTTGGAGATGATGCAAAGGCAACAGTAGCTCAAATAACTGCTTCTTTTACCCAGGGTATGTAAAATACCAGCAAACTTACCCTACAGCTCCCGAACACTCTCCAAAATTAGACAATAACACAGTTTCTGGTCTGATGAGTCTCAGTTTCAGCTGCTACATTCAAATAGTAGGGTCAAAAATTGGCATAAACAATAGGAAAGCATGAGTCCATTCTGTCTTGTATCATCATCTTAGGCTGCTGCTGCTGGTATAATGCTGTGGGAAATATGTTCTTAGCACACTTTGGGCCCCTTACAACCATTTGAGCATCTTTTAAACACTACAGCCTGAGTATTGCCACTAGCCATGTCAATCACTGTATGACCATAGTGTACCCATCTTCTGATGGCGAGTTCCACCGGGTTCACACACAATGTCACTAAGCTCAAACTGTCTCAGATTGATTTGTTGACAGTGACAATGAGTCCATACTGCAACAGGCTCCACAGTCATCACATCTAAGTTCAATAGAGCACCTTTGCATGTAGTGGAGCAGGAGATTCTCATCATAGTTGTAAATCTGACAAATCTGCACGAACTGTGTGATGCTATCATGTCAAATAGACCTACATTTCTGTGGTGTTGTCTCAGACACCTTGTTCAATCTATGACATGAAGAATTAAGGTAATATTGAATGCATAACCAATTCTGTGCAACACCCCTATTGATTGGTACTTCACAAGATTAGTTGTGGATCTAAGTGCATGAGCAAATGTGCTCATCAAAGGTTATTTATGAACATGGAGAAGCAGAAACAAAATCAGAGAAACCTACTAATATTGAGGAAGAGTGTACATTGCAATCTCAAACACTGGATGGTGCCAAAGAAAAGCATTCTTAAACCCAACATTCTACGGAACTGCAGAACTGTTAGTCAACATTGTACTTATATGACATAGATAAATCCTGAGTGAGCACTGTTTCCTACCTAGTCGTACTGTTGCTGTTCTCAAATGAAACATTATTGTAAACCGTTATTGATGATCACATTTATACTTGAATTCCTGCTTAAATATGTATTTGTAACTGGTTTTACCCACCAAATCTAATCAAATCTATTTAATTTACATTTCACTCTATATAGCATGCACAAAAAATGAATTTCTCTGCGATCTATAACGTATGTGGAAAAACATTAAATAGTTAGTCTAAGAGATAAAACGTACTTTCTCAGTGTAAGAAAAGAATGCAACTAAATAAAGATTAGGGCAATGTTTACAAACGATGTTTAAATATTCAGTTTGCAAGTCTAGACAAGTCTTCTTCTAAAATTCTAAAGGTTAAAATGTTAAGTAAATCAAATAAACAAAGACGGAAATTTGCCACAGTTAGTTCTCTTGTATCTGACTCTCTTCACTTCCTGTAAAAACCATGGCACATTCACGTTACACCTTACGTGTCGTTCCTAACTGTTCTGTATTAAAGTGACAGTTAAGGCATTAAACGGTTCATCAATTATTAATTTCTTTACAAAATTTGCATCTAAGATTAGTACTGCATCGCTTTTTCATTTTTGTCTCCTTTCTTAAGTGTTTTATGCTGGACTGTGTGTTTTAAAGGGATAGTACAAGATTTTTAAATAGGGTTCTTTTAAAAGGTTGGAAGTAACCTTAATCTGTATTTATATTAAAAGAAAGACTTAGCGGTAAAGTTACTTACTGTAACAGTTGCTTTAGCAGTTGTGTTCAGCTTTCTTTCTAGTCACAACTTTTATAGTACATTTTTGTTTTTCTTGTTTTATTTGAAGTAAAGCATTAAGGTAAAGTGGGCTGTTCAAATATATAAATCACCTTGTTATTTTTCCCCCCACTTTTTTTTTCCATTTACCCTTATATATTTGGAAAATGTTAAATTACAATGCTATCATTCAATATTGCAATTACAATACTGATTGCAATTAACTTACATTTTTCTCACTCTTCCCTTTCTTTTTCATCATCAAGATGACCCCACAACTCTAATGAAGCTTTAGTATCTTGGCAACTTAGATCTATATCAGATGTGGAAATGAAAGATTTAGAGTCAACCTACATGTCACTGTGACCATATAAAGCAGTAAATCCACCTGAACTACTGTATTTGTCAGCAGAAGCATACCACTAAAGTCTGAGCCCTATGGATAAACAATCATGATGGGGCCCCATGTTCACTTGATCAACATATCTCAGTGATATATTTCTCATGGTATAAGTCAAGGATAATATGATCTCTATTATTATTATTATTATTATTATTATTATTATTATTATTATTATTATTATTATTATTATTAGCTTTCTGCTGTAGGTAATATATTGCCTTCTAGTTTTTTTTTTTACAAGGCTCTTGCTTCAAAAATCCAGAGCTATCCCTTTAAGTAAACAGGAAGCTGATATCTCCTGTGATCCCTGAAGGCAGCGCGGTGAACATAGCTCGCAGCTGCTGGGCCGTGTTGCGGTGTGGGAGGGGGGAGATGAGCTGAGCTGTAGGCTTGTTCAGCCATGTTAGTTTCCTTCTGCTGTTCACAAACGATGAGAGAGGAGAGTCATGGCCTTGTCAATGAGCGGAGACGATGAAGAATATGAGTCAGAGTCCGAGCAGGTACTTGGCGCTACTCCTCATTACATTGACTGTATGTTTCTCTGTGTGAAGTTTAATGAAATGCGAGAAAGAAAGGCGGTTTGGGTTTTTTTGTGTGTGGTTGCTTAAGGTTAACGATAGCCCCGCTCTTCTGTATTTGTGTGAATCAGGTTCAGTCAAAGATATTAAAAAAGGTGTTCTATAAAATAAATACTCACCTGTAATAATGGACATTAGGCTAAATATTCTGTACACATATAAACATACTTATTAGCTGTTGTACACCAGCTGTCTGGGACACACCATGTACTCTGTTCCTTTGATGTTGGTTAGGCTACAACTGACCCATTTTGAGTTGGCCATTAATACAGCGCAGCTTCGGTCCAGTCATGATTTCGATTATTTCCTGTGAGCAGAAGCCTCCACCATCCACAAGCTCGGCTTTAAGATCTTTAATCTGAACCCAGACTGAAGCGCTAATTCCTTCCTGAACACCAACCTGCCACGTTGAAAATGCTTTCTTTCTTTTGATTCATTTCCTCACTCTTCCAAAACTTGTCCTGCCACTCTGCGCCTTTAAGAAGGCTTTGGGCGAAATGTTGTTGAGGCGGGGAGGGGGATGGGGAGAGGGAACAATGAAGTGGCTTTACTTCTGGTGCTTGGTGGACTTCAGCTTCTCAAACTGGGGGTACCCAGACGCCCCCCCCCCCCCCCCCCCTCCCAAAAAAAAAAAAAAAAAAAAAAAAATCACTGTCCGGTTGCTCTGATCTTAACAGTTTCATTGTTTTATTACAAAGGAAAATGGAGTGTGTGGTGGAGTTCATGAAGAACGTTTAAAAGTGCTGATGTAAGAGCCACATCTATGTGCTTGCACAATATTTGTACCCACAACATGAGTCCATTATCAGTACATCAAATATGCTTTCACTTCTTTCCACTGTGACACGTGGCCGTCAACAGCAGCACTTGTTATGAGGACTTCAGCAGATGATGAGCCTTGTGAC
Organism: Anableps anableps; assembly: GCA_014839685.1. NCBI lineage: Eukaryota > Metazoa > Chordata > Actinopteri > Cyprinodontiformes > Anablepidae > Anableps > Anableps anableps. Next base: position 12,936,146 of record CM026066.1, on the reverse strand, counting down.
TCTCTCCTCCTGAAGTCCAAACTGAGGCTGAGTCAGACGACTGTGCTTGGCATAGTAAGCTGTGTTTTTGTTCACAGGCCTCTGCAGCCAATCCCAAATTCCTGTCATATTACTGCAGAGTAACAGTCAGCACGAATCAGCTGATGCAGCCATGGCTCTAGGGGCCAACTTCAGCAAATGTGTTCAGGTCACAATTTTCATGGTACATTTTTGTTTTCGTTAAAGCGAAGCATCAAGGTAATCTGGGCTATTCAAGAATATAATCTTGTCTTTTTTTTTTTTTTTTTTTTTTTTTTTTTTTTTTTTTCCCCTCACATTTGTTTCCATTTACCCTTATGAAAACTAGGAGGATAGGGATAATAACTATTGCAATTATGATATTGATTGCAATTAATCCCTTTTTTTTTTTTTTTTTTTTTTCTTTTTTTTTTTTTTTTTTTTTTGTCATCATCAAGATGACCCCACTTCTCTAATGAAGCTTTATCATCTTGGTCACTTGACTCCATATCAGGTGTAGACATGGAAGATGTAAAAAGTCCATCCAAGCAGCCAGATATGTTATTGATATTAGGTGTTGCATCCTGGCGGTGCCTTTCAGGAGCAGAATTACACAAATTTCCCTCAGAATTGGCTTTATTGTCACAAGGAAGGCATTTGACGTGAAACCTACAGACAATTATAAAGGCATAGACTTTATGGGAGATAAAATACAAAAATAAAATCAAATATTATTCACCTCTTGAGAAAACTGAAACATCTTGTTACACTGCTTGTTCCCACTTCCTGCGCTACAGATTATCAAAAAAGTAACTTTATCGTAGTCCATATTTCGGTTGTTGACCAGACGGGTGCTGGTCATGTCGCTCCTTCACCCTTTCATCATACTTTGTCATTCTGTACCAAACTTTCCATTTAGAAATGTGATCTTCTACCTTCGGACGTTTCTTACCTACCCTGCGTCAATTTGTGCTCATACCTGCTTACGCTACTGATTTCTATTATCTGCTGCTAGCCTACTGTAAGGGAATTTTGATCCACGTCTTCCATACATTATCTCTACCTACAGGAAGTTGCTTTGAAATTATTTTAGTTTGATCAGAGGTCAAATTAAACATGCTGCTGCGTAATTGTCGGAAATGCGCTGGAATGAAATGGCTTCTTCGCTATTAGAGATGAAATGACAGTAACGCTCCTTGTATAAAAGTGGTAAACATTTGTGATCACAGAGGTCAGGCAGTGGATGAGGCAGCTCAACTGAAACGGTTGTGAGTGATGTTGACAGTCACAACCATCCCTGGAGCAGCTGCTCATCCTTCAGTGTTTCTCTCCCGCATTTTCACAGGGGCTGGATGCGTCGGCTGGAGTCTGTTTCGTCCAAATAATTTGCGAGCAGCTGTTAGGAAAAGTATATGCATTTTGCAAGCTGGAAAAGTATATATATATATATATATATATATATATATATATATATATATATATATATATATATATATATATATATATATATATATATATATATATATATATATATATATATATATGCATTTGCAGATTTAATTCCTTCTTTGTAGTCTAAATGTTATCTGTGCATTCCTCCGTCCCTTTGTTTGTCAATCATCCTTCCTTTTTGCTGGTTTGTTTGTTTTTCTAACAAACAAACCAACTTTAAAGCTTGGCCTCTTCAGAAATATCTACCATAAACTCATAGTGAACCTTTTTGTGTTTGATACCTTATTGTGTTTTAGGAAAATGGTCGAGGAATTTAGTCTTGGAAAAATGTGAAGAAACCCTGGAATCTGTTATCTGAAGGATTAGGGAGAGGAGATTAGCCATGTAATGATTTACTTTGAATGTTTTCAGTTGAAGTCATCAGGACAAGTTTCACCTTTTGTCTTCGGTAAAGCTTTAGTCATCATTGTCGTAAACCCAGATTGTCCTGTTGGCCTCCTGCTGCACATGACCTGTTATACCTGTCCTTTTGGATACAAGCATCTTTTTCAGCAGAAACAGAATCTACCTCTAGTTGTTTGCTAAAGTGTAACAATGAAGGTGGTGGTTAGTGTTTAAAGACCTACCAGCAGTAGTAACTCTGCAGTGTGGGGGCTGTGCACTTGTTAAAAGTAACACCATAAGAATAAATCAGAAAGATGTTCACAGCCTCAAAGGAAATCATAACCACCTCCAGTGAGTTTATTTTTATCCATCTGTCACGCTCCCCTATTTAAACATTTGCCACCAGCAAGGCGAACTGTTGCCAAGGTAACGTCTCCTGCAAAGATGAAAGGAGCTGAGATGCTGTCTTATTTTTATTGTATTTTGTAGTAATACCATGGAAACAGGGAAGATTTAAAAAAAAAAAAAAGCTGATATTGAAGATTATCTGCTGTGATAATTTGATAAACGAGCTACTTTTCTACTGTAAATATGTTGACGTTAGGTTTACTGTATGATTCTCTGCATTCAATTTCAAAAATACTTTTATTTATTCCAAAGGGAAATTAAATGTTGATGTAACTCGTTTAATTAAGGAATTATTATAGATTGTGATGGCTGTGGGCAGGAAAGATCTCCTGTAGCAGTCTGTTTTACAACCAGTCTGAAGAAGCCTCTGACTGAAGAGACTCTGTTTTCCAATGACAGTCTCATGAAGAGGATAGTGGAGGTTGTCCATAATTTTCTTAATTTTATGCAAAATCCTTCTTTGCATAATCCTCTCCAGGGGTTGCACAGTCGTCCCCAGAACAGAACCAGCCTTCTTTCAGGTTATTGAGCCTTTTTAGGTCCCTGGCTCTACTTTAACAATTTCACTCCTACTTTAACAATTCAAACAAATGATGGCTCCATCAGGATTTTTCCAACTGGGCGACAAAAAAAGGATTTTAAAATTATTGTTAAAAAATCACGATAGTTTTCATGCAGTGCGGCCCTGAATATTAAATGTGTTGTTTAAATTTCTCTTAAACATGCTTTGATCAAGCTTTTCCTCTTTTCCTCACTGATTCAAAATTTTCCTCCTAATGCCTCCAGAGGGTTTCTGCAGGGCAAGTTCAGTTTATCAGGGGGAATGAAAGTCGTCGTTAGTTTGTCTGTTACGTTCGTTTTAGAGGAATTCAGATGATATTTTACTCTGCAACAAAACTACAAATCCCAGGCCTGCAAAGAGTTGTGCTCTGGAAGCTGCTGAATTGCAATCTAACCCTTCTTTTTAGATTATCTAATGTTATACTTTAGTTCCTATTTAATCAAGTGAGTTTTTGGAGTAGTTTGAAATTGAAATCCCAGGAGTTTTAAAAAAGAATCTGGAATTGACCTCGCTGAGACTTTGAGAAACCCTGCTATAACTTTTATATCAATGAATGCATCAAAACATATGTTCCTATGTGAAAACTTTATTTAAAAGCGTATCAAAGAACATGCTGTTTGTGTTTAAAGACTGAAAATGGTAGTAGTAGTTAACTTTGATGCGTTTAATGAATAGGGGGGGGGGGGAAATCAGATTTTTCTGTTTAACCTGCAGATTTAGTTCATACTTTTTTTTTTTATTCAGGTTTATTCAGAGGCTGGAGACAAAACTTCCCATACAGCTGAAATAAACAATAGCACAATCAATAAGATCACGTCTGTTCAGCATCGGCAACTCCCACTAAAATGTGCTCACTCAGCGTTTTAATGAGAATTTCTCTAAGGCCAACATCGTTGCTTCAGCATAGAAATCTCAACTCTTGACCTGTGATTTTAATAGTTTTCACTGAACGACTTTGTTTGTGTTCCAGCAGCGAGCAGTCAACCGGCCGAAGCCAAAGATGGGGACAACGTCGGCCGTTAAGCTGCCGTCCAATCGGAGCGCGTCAGGAGCCAGGCGCAGGAGAACGCGCTGCCGGAAGTGTGAGGCATGTCTCCGCACAGAATGCGGAGAGTGTCACTTTTGTAAGGACATGAAGAAGTTTGGGGGGCCAGGGCGCATGAAGCAGTCTTGCATCATGAGGCAGTGCATCGCGGTGAGTCAGCACTGAGAGGATCGGAGAATGTGTTAGTCATTCACAAGTTGGTAAAATACAGTGTGAACTGTTTGAGGAAACTGACTGATCTTTAATTTAGCTTGTTCTCTGTACGTGTTTCTCTCCTGAAGGAGTGAATGCATCTCGGTATTTGAACACTGTTAAACCCGGCTTCTCTTGTTTGTCTCGATCCCCGCAGCCCGTCCTGCCCCACACGGCTGTGTGTGTGGTGTGTAAAGAGGCGGGAAAGGAGGACACGCTCGAGGATGAAGAGGAAAAGTTCAACTTCATGCTAATGGAGTGCTCCATCTGCAACGAGATCGTCCACCCTCACTGCCTCAAGGTACACAGAGCCTCAGCCGAGCCGTTCTCACGGTGACGCATTTTGTTCAAGCTGCGTTCCACAAAGACCACGTCATTATGACATTTAAAGGCCTGACTCAGCCCCTTACACTAGAATCTGGAGTTAATTTGATGCGGAAATTGTTTTGTTTATAAAACCCGCTGCTCTTACTCATGTGGTTTTGAGGTTATAATAGCTACTGCCTGGCGCTATTGCATATTAGAGTTTGACTTTCAGCTTTTAAGCTGTGTAAAAAACACCCCCCACTAATACTGTAATTGTTTGAAAGTAGACTTCCAAGGAACAAAAACCCTGCTTGTCGAGTCAGTAACATGTTGTTGCTGGCACAGGCGTGATCGGACCCGCTGTTTAAGGCTGGGTTGCTCCTCTAGCCAACAACAACATAGAACCAGAATGTCAGCAGTGTTTTTGTTTTATTAAACTACAGCTAAGAAAAAAAGCTTTCATGAAAATGCCTTGTTGACTCGCACAGTATAGTTGAAGACACATCCAAGAGCCACTACTTCTTCATGCTGTCAATACAAGTAGATGGTGTGGTGATCAGGGGGGGACAACCACTACAGTTTCATAGTGGGGGCGGCAGCCGCACGTGGAAGAAGGTTGATCTATACACTGTGAACATACCACCTCCACCACCTTGACACATGGTGGTGGCAGCATCATGGTGTGGCAGGGAAGCTGGTCAGAACTGATGGACATCTTTTGGCTACTTGTGACTGTTTTTGCTCATTTGATTTTCATACTGTGGAATGACACTACATGGAATTATATTTTACCCAAATTAGTTCAATAAATTTTATTTTTGTAAAAAGAAAAAAAATAAATAAATAAATGAAAACAGCTTTCTATGGATTCAGGTTAGCAGAGATATTCAACTGTCATTAGTTCCCTGTTTTTTTTTTTGTTTTATATATATATATATATATATATATATATATATATATATATATATATATATATATATATATATATATATATATATATATATATATATATAATTCAGGTTGAACTGTGCTGACTGGCCTGACAAGCACACGTCACAACAGTCACTTTCACTTCCCTTAAACTCGCTACATGTAGGAGTTTGTTAAGGCTTGTTGTGGTTGAAATCCTGCCTCTTTTTCTCTCTCTCTCTGTTCTTCTGTCAGGTGAGCGATGCCTCAGGTGTAGTGAATGATGAACTGCCTAACTGCTGGGAATGTCCCAAATGCAACCACGCTGGCAAAAGTGGAAAAGTGAGTACAATCATGCACGAGTCAAAGGCTGCACACGGGGTCTTATCTTGCAAAGTTTTGATAACGTTTTGTAAAGTTACCTTCATGATAAAGAGAGGAGTTGTTGCTGTTAAAGTTGCTTCCTCTTTTAAATACTACTTGTCCATCAGTTTTATATGTGATAACAGGAAGTGGCCTGCAGATTAATACTGCCGTTTATGAAAGTTCTTCACATGACTGTGTCGGACAGAGACAGGAAACCCCTGGCAACCAGAAGTCTCCTTAAATTTTAAACACACTTAGTTAAATATCTTATAGGATTTTCTTGTCACAATAGGCTAAAGGTATAAAGTCGTCTCCACTGTTTTTGTCCCCTTTGGTATTGAAGCAAAAAAGGGGCCCCGGGTTCAAGTACGCCTCCAACCTCCCCGGCTCGTTGCTGAGGGAACAGAAGCCTGCGAAGGAGGAGGGGGACCTTTCTTCTGCGACGAAGAGGAAGCCGGACAGGGATGAGACGCCCAGGTACAGAACCGAGGAGGCTCTCCATCGGCAGCCGCCGCTGCTTTCCCCCAGCGGCCTGCCAAGGCCCAGACCCGAGGACAAACTGAGGAAGAAGAGGAAGCTTTTTGACGATGATGAGGAAGAGGACCTCAATGTGAGGAAGAAGGTTTGTATAACTGCCAGTGACTTTCAGTTGCTTGGGGGGGGGAGAAAAAAAAAAAAAAAAAAAAAAAAAAAGAGTTCATATCCATTTAACTTCTCCACTACATCGAATTACAATCAGCATTGTCACAACTATAAATGACCCCTTGAATGCTGTATTTTCTGGGCTATTTTATTTTCGGTGCCATGAGAGGTTTAAAGTAGGGTTGGGTTATAAAACAGTAACAGAGATCCAGAGCTCGAGTGGGAAAATATGTCAACATGGCAACTATTAGATTCCAGATGTGGATTTCATAGAGACTTGGCAGAAGAAAAGTCATAAGTAGTTAATTCTGCAGTTTGCTACAAGCCATGTAGGAGACATAGCAAACACGTGGAAGAATGTCAACCGGTAAGATGAGAAACTTTATGGTCCTCTAAAAAAAAAAAAACAAAACAAAAAAACAAAAAAAACCCAGTAGCCCCTAACATGCCTGTTAGAGACTGCAAAAGACTTGAGACTGGAGTGGAGGTTAACCCTTCAGCAGGACAACGACCCTACACAGGCAGTCAGAGTCACAATCAAATGGCTGCCATCAAAATGTATTCATATTAAAATGGCCTAGTCAAAGTCCAGACCTCAATTCAGTTGATTATCTGTCGCAAAACAAAATTGTTGACATTATCCATTCAATCTGACTGAGGTTGAACTACTCTGTAAAGGTGCATAGGCAAATATGTTAGTTTGTAGATGTGCAACAGCAGCATGAAGTATTTGTTGAGGGGAGCTCAACACTATTCCTACTGCAATAAGCAGTTCAATTAGTCGCATGATGAATTAAAATGAGCTCGATAACTTCCATTCTGACCATTTAAAAAAAATTTTTTTTTTTTTTTTTTTTTTTTTTATGTTTACAGAGACAATCTTATTTTATTTATGGTTTCAGCTGTGTGGTTTTATTTCAGTTTTGTTTGTTTTTGGTTGTATTTTATTTTGGATTTTTAAAATATCTTAAATTGAAATAAACAAAAAATAAAAAAATTGTGGAAAAAAAAAAAACAATGAAAAAAGTGACTAAAGAATTAAAAAATACTAAATGCAAAAAATGAGAAATAATGAATTAAAGGCAACTAATAAAACAATAAGACTGGAAATAAATGGAAAATTTAAAAAATAGTGATAATATTGAGTGTACAAAATTAAACTTTATTGGTCTTTGAGAGAGCCATCTTGCATTATTATGCCATTATCAATATGCTCCTTAATAGTCTCAAAACAACAATATTATCATTTATCGCAATAATTAGTGGGCCAATTTATCGTCCAGCAAAATTTATCGTGACGGGCCTACTCAATACAAATACGTACCACACTTTTCATATTTGAAATTTTTGTGAATATATTTGAAAAGTGTACATCATTTTCCTTCTCACAATTGTGCACTATATGTTGTTCCATCAGGTAAAATCGCAGTAAAAGACAAGGTTGTGGTTGTAATGCAACAAAAAGTCAAAGGGGTGTGATTACTTCTGCTTGACCCACTATTACTTAGAGTTTGGCACCAAATGACTTAGTAATTGTTGCTACTTCCCTCTTCTGCAGGAGAAGTCAGACGACCCGTATTTTTCTAAATTTCTTCCGCAAGTCAAGACGGAAAAGGAGGAGGAAGACGATGATGATGAGGAAGGAGGAAGGGAGCATTCTTTCCGCAGCGGCGTGGACAGGAAAGGCCGCTTTGGAGAAGCGGAAGAGGAAGGGGATTACAGGGACTCGAGAAACGACTCGTTGAATTCTTCTATTAAAACGCCACTTGGAGACAGCGACCACTCTCTCTGCAGCTCTCCGCAGGCCGGCCCCAGCAGCGAGGGCGGAAGCGAGACGCAGGAGAAGGGGCCCCGCCCAAAGGCTCGCCGTAAGCGGCGTTTACCCAACAGAGAGCTCAGCCGAGAACTGAGCAAAGCACTGAACCAGGAAATCCAGAAGACCGAGGACTGCCTGGCCAATGAGAACAGGCAACCACTCAAAGTGGAGCCGGAGACGGAGAACGAGGAGCCAAAGAAGCTGTTCCGCAACGGGAATGAACTCGGCGACCAGAGGTCTCACCTCAAGACCAAAGAGATGAACGGGAACACGTGGGATCTGCGGCACTTTTACCCCAGTCAGATCACGCCGCTGGGCTTCAACCGCAGCACCCCGACCACACGGCCGGTGCCCCCGCGCTCCCCGCCCAAGTGTGTCCAAATGGAACGACACGTAATCCGGCCGCCTCCGATCAGCCCGCCTCCCGACAGACTGCCCCTGAAAGATGGGAAAGCACACATCCTCCAGCGCGAGGTCTGGATGAAGATATTTGGCTATCTCTCACACCAGGAGCTGTGTGTCTGCATGAGAATTTGCAAGACGTGGAACCGATGGTAAACGCACAGGCTTTTACTGGCTCAAGTTGATTTCAGTTGTTTTTTGTTTGTTTTTCAGTTATAAAATGTAAGAAAACTGAACACGAAAGGGGGAAAATGCTGTCGTTTACTTGATAGAGGTAGAAGATCTGAATCAGGAAATGAAAAGAGTGGAAGATTAATTATAGGCGACTGTAGAGAAGTATAATAAAATATTCAAAATTTTCCAGTCTGTTTTGACATTTGAAATCCGTTTCTTTCATTGTAAATACAAAGCTAAACATTAAGCAGTAACTAAATCTTGATGTGTGATTGTACTGTGCTTGTGCTCTGCTTTGACCTGATGCGTTACACTGACTTTTCTTCCTCTTCCTGTGACCAGGTGTTGTGACAAGAGGCTTTGGACAAACATCGATCTGAATCGCTGCACCTCCATCACGCCGCTTATGCTGAGCGGGATTATCCGCAGGCAGCCGGTTTCCTTGGACCTCAGCTGGACGAACATTTCCAAAAAACAGCTGAGCTGGCTCATTAACAGATTACCAGGTACTTGGATATGAGATGCACTCATGACGTAGAGGAGTAAAGGTGTCTTGTTTTGGTTTTTTTGTTTGTTTTGCTTGTCGGGCACCAGTGATGGAAAGTACGGCTGTAACTTCCAGGTCTGCGAGTGCTAAAGCTGTCGGGTTGTTCCTGGGCCGCCGTCTCTGCACTCTGCACCTCCAGCTGCCCCCTGCTGCGCACTCTGGATGTCCAGTGGGTGGAGGGACTCAAAGACGCACAGATGAGGGATCTCCTCTCACCGCCCACTGACAACAGGCCAGGTACGACGCAAGGAACCCAGGCAGCTGGGAGATTATTCTCATCCGCTGCACCATAAAACACCAGAACAACGTGGCGACTCTGAAGGGAGACTTGTTAACATTCAGAAGAGTGTAAATTAAATTTGTCCAACCCAATAGACAGGAAATTAGCGGAAATGCTTAGGATTGCATCACAGAAAGCTCAGGGTGTGCTTTTTACTTAACAAGGCCGAAATGTACCGTGATTACTTTTCTCACCGCTATTCTCCTTCTAGCATTAGATGCGAACTAATAAGTGCTGTGCCAGCAGGTCAGCTGGACAATCGCTGCAAGCTGCGGAACGTGGAGGACCTGCGGCTGGCGGGGCTGGACATCACTGACGCGTCCTTGCGTCTCATCAGTCGACAGATGCCTCTGCTGTCCAGGCTCGACCTGAGTTACTGCAACCACATCAACGACCAGTCTGTGAACCTGCTCACTGCAGCAGGAACGACAACCAGAGACTCGCTCACAGAAATCAACCTATCAGGTGAGACCTGCGGCTGAGCAGCCGTATGGGGGCAATAAACGCAGATGTGCATGTTCAAGAAGTCTCTTTGTGGAATAGAATAAAAATAACTTTATTTTGATACAGAGTCACATACTTAGTTTTCGTTTTTGAAATGTACTATTAACTATTGTTTAAGCTGAATTTTAGGGCGTTTTCACATCTGTAGTTCGATCCAACTCGGTTCACTTGTAACTTTTTCGAGTGGTTTGGTTCCTTTTCACATAAAACTCCAGGAGAACCAAAACCAGTCACTATTCGTTGGATGCGTCCCAATTTAAAAAAAGAAAAAAAAAAAGTATAGTCATAAGAACTATAAAATGATTTTTAGAAGATTTCTTGAAAGTTGCATAGAGCTTTATAGAAAAGGCACTCCGCCACTGTTCACGAGTTTGTTTACCACAAAGCAAACCTGGAAGGCATTTGGCTGAAGTTTGCAGCATGCACGTGGGAGCTGTGGGATCCCAGTCACACCATAACAGAACCGCTCTGGAGTTCGTTTGGAACTGTACCGAGACCACCTCCTCCAAACGGTCTCGGAGCAGCTGTTCTGGTGCGATTGCTGTGTTCACCGCTACACAAACGAACCGCATCAAGGTCGGAAACGAGCCAGACGGACTAAATACCTCAAATGTGACAACACCCTTAGTGACACCAAAATATGTTTCATGTTTCATCTGATTTAAAAAAAAAAAAAAAAAAAAAAAAAAAAAAAAAAAAAAAAAAAAAAAAAAAAAAGGTAGTCTAGATATCTGATTTAAAGAAAATCTGAAATGGTTTTTTTTTTTTTTTTTTTTTTTTTCTTTTTTTACTTAAGAGATGAAATCTAACATGCGGAACATCTGACTTGTGCAGCATTTAGCAAACGCAATAGAAAACACGTTGGTACACCTCTGAACATTGCTCATCAGTTTTCTCATAGGATACTGAATTGGTGTAATGGCTCTGTACCTGAAATAGCTTTATTATAAATGGGTAATCAGACCTCCTTCGGGTTCAACTCTGCTAAAATAACTCCAAAATCTCCTACATCAGCAGTCACACTGACTAAAAGCAGCCCACATTATTAAGAGTTCTGTGTTTTATCTCTTTACATGGAGGAAGTTGGGAAATCAATATCATTTTTCTCAGTTTTTGACCTCAAGTGATCCAAAAAGAGGGAACAGAAACCTGGATGCTGTTCTGCTGTTGCTGTTCTGCAAACATTCGTCAGCCGTGTTTTTGTTTCTTTTCTTTTTTAAGCTAAAACGGTACAGAAAGTTGTTTCTCTGGTGGGTTATTGGATTAAAAATGGGCTGACTGTATGAGCTACCTCTGAGATGCCATAAAGTGAGAAAATTTGTTGTGAGAACAAAATTAAGAAGGAAAATCAGAAATCTGTTGGTTTTATTAAACTATAAACTCTAAGGTGATGTTTAAAGCGGAGCATCAGAATCTGTTCAAGCTGAAAAGAGCTTCGATTAGGCCCAAAAATTCAAATAAATGGTTTGATTTGCTCCCTTCATTTAAGTGGTGACAAAATGAGTGACACTGTTCTGTACCTGAGAGATGTTGTCATTGAACAAATAATCAGATCCTCTTCAGGCTCAAACAGAATGACAGCAGGCCGTCTGCATGCGAACAGTTCAGATCAGCGGTGTGATTTACCTCACTTGAGAGGCAGTACGATGATAAATGACTATAAAAAGATGTTGGGGTTTTTTGTTTTTTGTTTTTTTTTCTTTTAGGAATCTGCTAAGCTGTTGCATTACTAAAATTTTTTGCTCGTATTTGGATTTGTAGGATATTTTTAAAAACTTGGAATGCTATTTGTAAGGATTGGTGATCCTCTATGATCCAGGATGCTTACACAGCCTGGAAAAGTCTAGAGATTGGTTAAACAAAAAAATGAGTATGGAAAACCTCCATCCCCCTATTCTACTTTCTAAAAGTTGTATGTAATTGTCTATCCATCATTTGTTTTTGCAGCCTTTTGTATTTAAAGCCTGACGACTGTTTTGGGAACAAACTCCAGATACATAAGGAACTGCCGTATTTAGAGTTTTGACATGCAGATGTGGAAGAACCATGACCCCCTCGATCAATGCAAAACCGTTCTCCTTTTTCTCTCCCCTCCACTCTAGTTTGTAACAGAGTCACGGATCATTCATTGAACTATTTCAAGCGCTGCGGAAGCATCTGTCAGATTGACCTTCGCTTCTGCAAGCAGGTGACCAAGACGGCCTGCGAGCACTTCATTGCAGAGATGTCTGTGAGCGTCCCGTTCAAACTGAAAGAGGACAAGCTGCTGCAGAAGATAAGCTAGTTTCCAACGGGACAAAAGCCAGCGTTTCCAGACTGTTTTTGCACTTAAACTACACGTCCTGTGATAAGTCTCTGAATCACTGTTGTCATGGAATACAATGAGAGGGAAATCTCTGGAGGGAGTTCTGTGGGAGGTGATATTCATTGGACAGAAAAAGGTTGCATGTATTCTTTTTATATTTTTACTTTTATAAACATGTGGTTGTATTTGAGTTATTTTATTGGTTTTCTTTTAATTTTTTTTGAACATATTTTTGTACAAGCAAAATTCTGAAAGCTTTCCTGTTTCTGGAGCCTAAATATCATGGACTTATCATGCTAAACAAAACAACTTAGCTTCCTTTTTTACTTGTGTGCCAAAATCTCTGTTTGACGTTGACGCTTCAGTATACAGATAAGAAAAGAAAAACATGCATGTGCTGTGATTTTAATTACCATAGCTACGTTAAATAGATGAATTTCAGTGAATTTAAAAAAAAAACCGATAAATTTCACATTTCTGTTACACCCTTGGATGTTTCACAAAAACTTTAACTGTGGAGGGTTTTGTTTAGGGGTTTTCAGCAATATCTCAATATTAATTTATTGATTTATATTTTTATTACAGTTTGTATTTATTTGTTTATTCAGTGACTTGACATAGGTGTCTTACATAGTTGGTTCAAATGATGCGTGTGAATAATTTATCAGGGTGGTTGGAGCTTGTCCCAGCCACCAAATTTGTGTGTTTTGGTGCCCAAAAGTCAGTTAAAGCGAATCCAACAATTGACTTTAAAGCAGGCGAGCTCACACAACTATATGGGCAACTATGACCTCTGCAAGTATTTGCATACATTTAAAAGTATACTTCATACAGTTGGTGTTGTATTTTTGGGTGTTGTGCTGTAAATTTATCGCCTCAGGTGAATGTGATTATGTTTATACATGTAAATCAAAAAAGTGCTAATTTGCATTAAAAGAACTTAATTTGTATCATCAGTGAGACTTTATTTTTGCTTTTTGACTGCTTGATAAATGGCTTAAACACAAGTCTGTTGCTTTCTCTGTCCTGTATGATGCAATGAACTCTGAGACAGAAAAGGAAAAAGGGGTAGTGTAAGAGGGGTGGAGTATAAAGTTAAAAGGGGACAGGGAAGATGGTCTGAGTTGATAGGAAGATGGATGGAGCCAAATACAGGGCAATCATGGAAGAAAACCTGTTGGAGTCGGCAAAAGACTTGAGACTGGGGCGGAGCTTCACCTTCCAGCAGGACAACCACCCTAAACATAAAGCCAGCGCTACAATGGAATGGTTTAAAACAAAACGTATTCATGTGTTAGAATGACCCAGTCAAAGTCCAGACCTAAACCCAATCGAGAATCTGTGGCGAGATCTGAAAACTGCTGTTCACAAATGCTCTCCATCTAATCTGAGTTTGAGCCGTTTTGCAAAGAAGAACGGGCAAAAATTCCAGTCACTAGATGTGCGAAGCAGGTCGAGACAGACCCTAAAAGGCTTGCAGCTGGAATTGCAAAAAGCAAATCCAAAAAAATGTGGTTCCACAAAGTATTGACTCAAGGGGGCTGAATACTTTTCCCACTGCACTTTTCATTTTTTTTCTTTGTAAAAAATGTTTTGAATCACGCATAATTTTTTTTTCTACTTCACAACTGTATACAACATTGTGTTGGTCTTTCACATGAAATTCCAATGAAATATATTCATGTTTGTGGTTGTAATGTGACAAAATATGGAAAAGATCAAGGGGTATGAATACTTTTGCAAGCCACTGTATGTTGAACCCAGGTGTTTCCATCGTTCAGCTCTTGATTTGTGGTGCCAGCACCACTGGCAGTGAAACAGACCCCCCAGCATGATGCCACCACAACCATGCTTGACAGTCTTTTAAACATCCTTCCTGTCATTGTGTCCAAATGGCTCAGCTTTTGTCTCATCACCATAAAGCTTTTCTCCAGAAAGTATTAGGCTTGTCCTTGAGCACATCTGCATATTTTAGTGATACTTGTTGGTGTCTATGATTAATAAGCTTTGAGAATGTACTTGACTGTTTAACCGTGCTAGGAAACCAACCAGTTTAAACAAACTCCTCCATTTGTCAAAAGCGAACAAATATCCAGCAAGAATTATGGCCAAACCTTGAGACTGCTGCAAGACATGAGTGGTTTATCTGGAACCTGATGTGTTACATTTAAAGCTGCAGTATGTCACTTTTATACAAAATATTTTCCAACATATTTGTTGAAACTGTCACTATGTCACGACCGAATGGTGTGAGACAGATAATCTGTGAAAAAACTCGAGTTCCTCTGCCTTCTCCCAGTGCTATCTAGAAACAATTAATCAGAGCCAGGAGGCGAGTCTTAGTGCTGTAATCACCATCTGAGTGGGGCTGATCATCCCCCCCATGCTCTCTGCTGCCCTGTAGTTTGCAGAAACATTTTGTGAATGCTCAGGCTAGCTAGCATGGCCACCGATGACGACAGATAAACGGTTTTGCTGTTGGTTGCTTTAGGTCGGGAGTGGTGCAAAGTTACAAACTCCAGCTCTAACAGCCTAGATCTACTCATCATGTGCAACCGATTAATGGTAAATGTGAGCAGCTGTCAAAGCAAGCTATGAATTAGTCAGGTTACTGTTAAAGCAAAGCAAGCAGGAATGACATCAGGGAGGGTCTTTTAGCTGGAGGCAAAGATGTCAGCTTGTGAGGTGTTTCACAATTTGAACTCCCATATTTCCAAAGTCTCCTTATTTCCCTTTTTAATGATGAAGAGAGAAAAAAACCAGCACAACCAAGACATATTTCATTTGAAGGCAAAACTAAAACATGCTTTGACTTAGAAAACTAAAGTTTGGCAAAACCTCAAACATCTTGTACTGGCAGACATGGTGGTGGAAGGGTCATGATTCAGGACTGTTTGCCCACCACAGCACACAGTCTATTTTGAAGTCACTAAACTGACTTCATGTTTTACCAAGATACCTCAAAGATAAGCCCATAAAACTTTTACAGGAAAAAAACCCCCTAATAATTCATACATCAGCAAATCTGCAACAGAATAACCAAAAAATAAATTTTTGCAGTGAACCAAAGTTCAGACATTAAACCCAACTGTAGTAATGGGATGCAAAACCTAGACAGCTGCACAGAACAAACGCCTGTTAACCTCAAAGTAGTGAAACTATAATTAGCTATTAAAGTGATGCATCTGCATTTTATATGGCTTTTTGCTCTGCAAATGCTGACAGTGCTGTTCAACAGAGGCTTCAGCAAACTGGTGTATAGAGGACTTTATTTAGCCTGTTAAAGGAAATTGGGAGTGTTTGATGTCTACTCTCTACTAGATGGACAACAGAACAGACTTTTGTTTGTTCTGCTGAAAACTTCTGAGCCAAATCAAGATAAAAATTTGCATGTGTAAATATACAGATGCATATTTCTTTTCCCACATCCAATTTGAAAGTTTTCTTAAAAAAAAAAAAAAGTGCTCTACTCATTTTCCCTGTTATACATTTCTAAAATTAGAAAAAAAAAAAATACTGTAAATTATCATAATCCTGTAGCTACAAATTTGTGATTAAACAACTTATGGAAAAAAAAAAAAATCAGTTTAGTGTATATTAAGGTCTTTTGTTTCAGAAAAAAAACAACTTTATTGAAAAGTACAGGTGTTCTGCAGGTCATGCATGACAGTAAAAAAGAGAAGACATTAATTAAAATTTTTAATTTACCATAATATAAATGTCAACATCTGCAAATGCAAAGAGCAAACCTTGTACATGATTATACCCTCTGTAAAAGAAAAGTGCAGTTTGCTCTGGACATCTGCACTGTAACAGCAGTGTGTGTACTTTTTTTTTTTTTGCAGGGAGGGAGATACAGAGAATGATATTGTAAAGCTTCTTGTTAAGCTGTGGTTCAAGGGGAGCTCAAGCAAATGAACACAGATTCAACACATTTCAAGCCACATCACAGAAAACAATCCTGAAAAAATAAACATTTTCGCACACAATCCAAACCAAATGGAAAAATATAGCTATATACATCTTATACAGGCTGATATATGTACAATAAGTCATTATCTGAATATATTTTCACATCACACAAACGGTTTTATTAGTTGTCTCATATGACGAAAAAAAAAAAAAAAAAAAAAGCCCCAAGACATTTCATTCCAACAATATAAGAAAATGTAAGTTTCACATCCAAAGTTCTGCTAGAAAACAGGGAAGATGATTGGAGGAGTTAGCACCAGTTTAGTTTGAGTCTCCTGTTCAGGACTGAGACAGGACAGAGGTGACAGACCTTAGCTATTGCTGTGATGAGACCTTGCATGAACATTTGAATGTGTAACACATTAAAACAAGCACTAATTTTATGACAAAGTAAATCAATACAATTAATAATGCATCAACCTTATAAAAACATAACCATAAATCAGTTGCAAGTAACGTAACTGCAGAGCATCTGCTCCTTTGAGGACTGTGCAGCACTACATTTAAACAGCAAACAGCAGCTCAACCATTTCTAATTAGCGTCTCTCATCAAGCATTCAGGAAGAGGCGCGCATTATCTAAGCCACTATTAACCGTCATGAGGTGCAGTGGGTTGTGAGTGGTGCTGCATTAGCATGGAGTATGAACAAAGTGCTTTCTGATCCAACATGCTGAAACATTAACAGTGTGATCCCACAGCTGAGGGAAGAAAATGAGAAAGAAGCAACAGAGTGACTGCATTGTTTGGCACCTACTTTTTACACCTCTGCTGAGATTCAGTGCAAGTCTTTACTAAGATATGTATTCACTTGCAGCAGCAGGTAGAGAGAAGTAGATCTGAAGAAGAGCTACAGTTTATAGGCAGAAATAAAGATGGGGATGATTACAAAAGTACACATCCGGGTGTGCCCGACAGGCTTCGCTTTGAAACACCGTAGAAAAATCAAAACCACTTGTTAATCAAAGTCAAATTCTCACAAAGAAACCAGTATATTTCTGTGTGGATATGATATGAAGACTCCGTCAATACAAAGATCTGAAAATGAGGTTTGTAGGATTCAAACTTTATGAGCTGCATTTTTTGAATTCAGGGTACGAGTCAGTGGTGTGTTAGCATTTAAAAACGTGCACAGCCCTCACAACGTACTGTCTACATATTGGACACTGGTTCATTCTCTTGCCACAGTCGGTGCAGGTGACCAGATGACCGCACTCCAACAGGACGCAGTCGATCACTGCGTCCATGCAGATCCTGCAGAGATTGTCGTCCTGAAGCGTTAGGGGACACTTCTCGTCATCTGTAAGGTGAAGACAAAAGAAGGAGAAATGTGAGGCAAAAATGTGGTGCAAATAGAAAAAACAACAGGCAATGAAGTATCTTGAAGTAAACCTAACTTCAAAGAACTACATTTTAGTTCGTTGCTTAAGTACTTATTCCCCTTGGAGTTTTCCACGACTTGCTATGTTGCAACCAGAAACTTCAATGCCTTTTATTTGGATTTTAGGTGACAGAGCATCAGTGTGAAAGAAAATCTATGATCAGAAATATATTATCAATTAGGATGATGTTGCACTGCATGCAATTGGATCTGAATGCAGTTTGGACTGAACTGCACATTTGAGTTTGGTCTCTAAATTCTTTGTTGTAAACAATACTTCTTAGCAATAATGTTGAAAAGCCTGCTTATTTCCCCTTAAACTGAGCCACATTTGTAAGGAAAATGCATCTGTGAGTTCAGCAGTAGATTTGAAGAACTTTCCGTATCCTCTCTGCCAATGACGAACGGCTTATTTTGCTACCGATTCTTTATTGGTATCATTTGTTTGATTGGATGATTCAAGTTTGACGAAACGAGACCTATTAGCAAATTATTCGTTTAACAAACAGGGGTATCAGTAGCATGCAGGAGAACACAGCAACAACAGCCTGGCACCTGTTCCTCATGCTGATCATTAGCATGATCACACACTGTTGTGGGATCCCGTTCTTCCACAAGAATTTGTTGCAAGTCGGCCAATGTGGTTGTGCCCAGACTGTTTCTACAAGTGGACAGTGAGGTCTTTTATCAGGCCCACGCTGCGGGAGGTGAGCACTAACATCTCTGGAGGATGCAGTTTGGCCCCTAAGAGTTGGGGAGGATTGGCACCCCAAACCGTCACACTCCCTCCACCAAAAGCTGTTCAGCACAGACGGGCATTTGGTAAGGTTTTCAACTCGGCTGCTCAACCCACAAATGCATTTTCCTTACAAATGTGGCACCATTTGAGGTCAAATAAACAGGCTTGTCATGTGTTTAAGATTTTTCATTTTTGCCAAGAATCACCTTTGCAAAAATGAAACGGTCAACCAAAACAAATGTCTTTACATGTTGTGCCAAAGTGAATATCAATTGTAAAGTGCCTTGAGGTTGCATTTATTTAAACTCTAAAAAAACAAACAAAAAAAAAAACGTGTTCTCAAGTCTGAGACATGAGGTGGATTATTATTCATTTCCCTTTTACTCTGACACCCTTAAATTAAACCCCTTGCAACCAATTGTTGTGTGAAGGTCTCAGAGGTTTGTCTGAGAAAATTAGTTAACATGAAGCCCAACATGTAGAAACTTGTATTATGTGTATTGTTTAACTTCCACTACCTGATTCTGCACTACTTTTTTTTTGTTTATTAAGCATAATCTTAAAACACATTTACGTCTGAGGTTGTAAAGTCAAGCACAATGAATATTTTCTTAAGGTACCTGTCTACATATCTGTGTTTGGTTAAAATATTAATTCCAGTTCTGGCTTAACATCAAGTCAACAACATAGTTTTACTGAAAACATGCTGCTTAGAAAGAGAAAACCACCACATGATCATGAGGTTTTAAACAACATAAACAATGACTGAGGGAACCTGATCGCAAAGTTCAACACAAAATCAAAACACTTGAAATTGTGTTGATAAGTAAAACAACTCAATATTTACTTTCACCCACAATGGTAAACTAAGTAAATACCATTCAACAGGACCACTCACAGGGATTTTATAAAAGCATGGAAAGCAGATGAGAACAGGTTCACAATGGAGACATAAACGGCGAGGATGCGGTTTTGCTCATTCGATGGAAGAAGCGAGGCACAGGTAGAACATCTGACCACGGGAATAATCTATAACCTTACCTCTGATGGCACCATTGCAGATAGGAGAGGGAAAGGCCATCACTTTATAGTGGGAGGAGTAAAGCAAGCATGAGATAGTTTATCATGATTTCAAGTTATAGGAATAATCTTTTTTTAAGTGGTGTAGTTTATGGCAAATTAATATTACTATACGTACAGGACATAATGTCAGAGAAAGAAAAGGATTGATTAAATTTCTGTGGTTAAAAACAGGATCATCCCACCCAGTGCTGACATCGGGTGTATGATAACGAAAGGCGGCTATATGCTCGCAATTTTACTCAGAAAAAACATAAAACAGCACTCGCTATAGCAACCAACTGCTGAGGGGAATATTAAACTACATATTATACTGAATGTACCATTAAAGGTCAGAAGTGCTATGACAGCACATGAATAAGTTACTCAATAAATGTACGCATTTAATATAATAAACACTTAACTATCACGTTACAGTTATTTAACAATTATTTAGTTTTTTGTCAAAAAAAAAAAATAAAGTCACCTTCAACAACTGAATGACTCATATTTTAAAATCCAAAATAATTATGTAAGTTTCTGTGTGGAGCAAGCGTGCATTAGATAACGTAAGATGTTACTGTGGAGCATGAAATAAAGCACTGATTGGTTAATCAGTGCGTCTGGAAAGTATTCACAGCGCTTCGCTTTTTCCACATTTTATGTTACAGCCTTTAACATAACACAACATACAGCTTTGAATATTCACATAAATGTGATTTCTTGGTTTTCTAGTTTTATTAAATTTACAAAAAACACTCAATCTTTTTCCCACATTGTCATAATATGTAGAATTTAGAGGAAACAGACTCATTTATTACAATTTGGAATAAGGCTGTAACATAAAATGTGGAGAAAGTGAAGCACTGAATACGTTCCGGATGCACTGTAAGTGAGAAAATAACTTCATGATGTGATATAAATTAATTCAATAACTAGTGCAATAATTGCATATGAATTAATAATTAGATATCCCATTAATCAATTTCCAACATTATTTTTTTCGTGATAAATTTTTGTAATCATTTAATTATTTTTTAACAGAATTTTGGCCCTTAAAGATATAGTCTGAAGTAGGCTTGCTGGTTCAGTTAACCAATCAGATCTCAGGGTCCATGAAAGTAGTAACTATGAAACATGGAAATATTTGCCATTATTTCATCATTTAGTTCCTCAATTTTGATTTGAATATTTTTTTTATACTAATCTGATTTATAATATGAAAAATACAAATGACTACTTTAATTCTATGGTGGCGCTTAATATAATGTTGAATATGGACAGTTTTGTGGCCAGTACCAAAGTAAATACCTACATGTTTTTGTGTTCCTCTCCTTCTCTCTGTACAGTCTGTTGACACGCTCCACCAGCTCCCATTTTTCACAGCACCCAGAATAATTGACAAAATTCCTTGCCAGGATTTCCTTCAGCTGTCTGACGGACAGGCCCTTAATGTCCCTCACACTAGAGATATCAGAGAGTGATGCTCTGGCTCCATGGCGTGTCTGAGGACTCGTCTAAAAGAGGGGAAAAAAAAAAAAAAAAAAAAAAAAAAAAAAAAAAGACACTGAAACCAGAGCTAAATTCTACTTTTTATACACAACAATGTCTGTTCTTCTTATTCATTTGTGCTTTGGTTTAAAAAAGAAATGATCAGGGTATAAAATCTGTTTTTATATTGTAGCAAGCATTTGCCATATAAACTTTAACATGAATGAAAAATGAGAGGACATGGATCACCTGAGGAGTTTGTTCACTGGAGTCCAAGTTAAGGAGAGAGACCGGTGTGGTTTCACCTGAATCCTGCAGGAAAACAGTGTTTTGTAAGGAATGTGCCAGATTACAGTAGATTATGGTTAGACCCTCCTTAGCCAGATCATTGATGAACTGGAAACAAGAGTGCATTGTACTTTCCATTCACAGACCAGATTACTACTCCATAAGCAGGCTGTGAACAAGTATTTATAGTGGATCCTGACAGGTCAGAAGGAAGCTGTGTTTTGCCTTGTCTGTAAAGCTAAAAGGCTCACTGGCAGCACAACAGTTAAGAGGTAAGAGTCTGCCACCACTAGTTCTGCGCCCTAAGACATAACTACAGCTACCTGGATGAAATGAGAGTTTCACCGCTGCTGACGTTGCTCTTTACCTGGTTGGTTTCAGGGCTTTCGCTCCTGCTGTGGGATTCCCCCTGAGAGGCAGCAGACAACTCAGAGGCAGGCTGTGTGAGGGAATCGGTTGGTGTGCGATGGGTATGTGAAAGCAGGCTGGCTGTGTTAGGGTCCTCCCCCTCCTCGTCATCTTCGTCATCCTCCTCCTCCTCTTCTTCCTCCACAACGCCCCGATGACAAAGAACCAAATCAACCAGGTCCTCCTTTTCCCTGCAGGTGTCAGTGGAGATGTTCCGCAGCACCAAATACTGACGCAGGTCCCTCACTCGTAGACGCATGAGCCGTGGTCGATGGAATGCGGTGGCCTTCAGCAAATGGCAGGTGGCACAAATGCGTAGGTTCTCCAGAACCTCAGAGCACAGAGAGCAGAAGCTCTTCTTGCAGTCGCAGCAAATGTACTACAGCGGAAAGGAAACGACAATCTAAGGTGATGGCGAAGAGGTAGCTAGACATTTTCACAAAAGTTCAGCCCTTTAATGCGTCATGCATTGGAAAAATTCAGCGTCCAGTGGGAGACAGGCTGTATATAATACAAGATAAAAACAAAACACTAAGCTGGAAAAATTGGATGTCTGAACCATTATTGGGAGTTTATGTGATATAACAACATAAAGCATCCCTACATCATAATACTGCCACCACCATGTTTAACAGTGGGGATGGTGAGTTCAAGGCAAGTGAAGTGTTACTCTTCAGGACAAATTCTGGGTGAGATGGTGAGAGAGCAAAGGGGAGGCCATACAAGAACATGAGCAGTGCGTATACTGGCTTAGTTTGAGCTATGCTTAGTTTTGTTTTTTAATTTGCTCACAAGGATGTAACCTTTTTTTTCTAGAAAACTCTTCAGCTTTCCTCTGTGTTACCATTTGTATATTTATTTGAATATTTAAAAAAAAAAAAAAAAAAAAAAAAGAGGATTCATTATGAATGCAGACAGCGTTCCAGAGTGCACCAAAGGCAAATAACTACGCCATGCTGCAGGACACGTATGCAAAACCCTGCAACTGTCATTTCTCATGACAAGTTTAAAGCAAACGTTTGAGATAACAGGCTGTAATGTCATGGTTATAAAACACAGTTTACAGGTGAGTGACATGCACGGGGAAATGAAGAAGACAAAAATAGAGCAACAATAACAGCATGTAAGACATACTGACTTGAGCCAAGACAGATAAGTAGTGTTAGATGAATATAGAAGGGTCAGTGTGAGACTGTCAGGGTATTAACCCTAATTCTTCTCTTCTCAAAATCTCTTAAGTAACTCATTACAGTTCTAACCTCTTAAATTTAGTCCAATACAACTAATACATGGTTAACACTGAGGAAATCAGAGTGTTTTGTGGAGCTTTGTTAATTTCCCACGCAGCTGATTTGATAGATTTTTCACTGCTTCAACACACTTGGCTGACAAAAACAAAACAAGGCTGCAAGATATAGGATAAAAAAGCAATAAGTGTTGCAATGATGCTATCAACTGTGATTATTTCAAAGTTCCCTCATTCTCCTCTGTCTTCCCCTTCATTACAATTATTCCACCAATCTGTTTGAGCTTTATTATCTCGGCCACTCTGCAAAAGTCTATCCAACTGACCAAATATATTATTGGGAGTAGGCTTTGAATGTATCACACCTAAAATATTAACAACCAAACACTGCATTCAAGTAGTCCTTTGCAACTGCAGCTTTGACACCCTGAAACTACAATGACTGAAATAATGCTCTAAAGCAAGACATTCTCTGCACATTACTTTTGTTAGTCAGTCTGTGTCTTTGGTTTTTGCTTTAATCGCTTGATGCGTTTTTAACGACTAAAAAAAAAAAAATAAATAAAAATAATAAATAAAAAAAAGAAGCAAAATAGTCGGGTAATATTTTCAAGCACATATATTTCAAAAATAAACTGATTTGATAAACGAGAACATGCTTAATTAGCCCACGCAAGATCCAGATTCTATCAGAAATGGGAAATAATTTATATGTTCAATTTGAGGTTTAACTATGCAGTTTATTTTACAAAAGAATGTAAGTTAAATATATTTTTGTTTAAAGCGAATGTCCTCTGTTAATGTTTGGAAATGGTAAAAATATTATTTTCTGTAGTAAAAAACTTTTCCACTAAATAGAGCAACGATTAAGAGTACATTAACTGGCATTTATTCTAACCTCGAAAAAGGGCGAAAATGATTGGTCAAAGATGATTTCTTTAATGTTTCATGGCAAAACCTAAAAAGAAAAGATTTGTTTGTAATTCTGTAACATCACAACTTCAAAAAAATAAATAAATAAATGTAAATTTAGGAACACAAACACAGAATTTATAGCTTTTAAAATACTGTAGCCATCTTAATTTTTACCTTGATATCACCTATGATTTTGGTATTGTTCAATGTTTCTTTTATTGCTATTGAAAATTTTGTGAAGACACTTTGAAAACATGACAGAAAAACTGCTCTTCAGTAATCAGTTGGGTTTTTTTTTTTTTTTTTTTTAAATCTGTTGAGTCCTTAAAATAAGTTTTTATATGACACACATTTGATTTGGGGGGGGGGGATACCTACAGCACCTCAGAAGACCTACCTTCCTCCTAAAGACTGAGAATGCCTGTCCACAAGCCTTGCAAACAAGGCTGGGGTTCCCTGAGCTGTTGGGCGGGTACGTGGAATATCCCGCACTGGGGGCGAACCTGAAGGGCCCGGCACCGGCACCAAACCCTGGCTGCTGGCCTCGGACGGCCCCGGTACCCATGACTTCATTCAGCAGTCCACAGCATGAAGCCCACACCGACGAAGCCCCAGCCTGACACATGACAACATAGTTTTATCTCAAAGGTGTGTCACTCCATGTCAACTTTGAAGATGTTCTTCATAAATGTAAGCAACGCTGTTAGCAAGGAGAAGATGCCGCCCCATCATGGTTTCGAAACACTGCAACCACTAAAACAATCGCTGTGTTGCTCAAGATAATTATAATACATTATTACATATAATAGAGTGCCCATTTCACATAATAAAACACAAACCTCAAAGCTAGCCTAAACAAGAGCTTACTACAATAACAGTACAACAGAATAACAAAACCTTTAAATTACGAAAAAAAAAAAAAAAATCACCAAAAACTCATTCACACAGAAGCGAGACATTTTAAAGGCTAATAACACCGGGCGCTGTGATTTCCGCCGGGGCTTCCGTTACATTAGCCACCGTTAGGTTAGCCAGCGTTAGGTAATTGCTGCTATGGACAACAGATACATTTAAAAAGTGCACCTTCATTGCAGCTCCGGCGTTGCTACTGGGAAAGACCCGACACCCGGTGCAATCATTGCAAATAAGTGAGTATATTATTTAGCCAAACAACCCAGTAACGAGTGACAAGGAGACAACCCACTGTAGTGCACTAACTCACTACTGCTGCTATCCTGCTGCTTCTGGCTTCATTGGCAACTGTCAAACCATACTAAAGGTGCATTAGCGCCCCCACTTGGACTAAAGGAAGGAAAAAAAACACAACTTCATTCTATCAACTAAAATAGTTGCACAAAAACAATGTATGATCTCAGACTTTTAATCCCAAGATTATCAAGGACCACCATCTTTACAGACCCTCCCAATATCCCGCAAATTCTTCTGGCATTTCATTCGTGGTAACAGCATATAGACTGATTATGTAATACATTTTTGCTCAGGAATGAAAATGTGTACGTTTTAAGTTAAATTAAAAGCAAGATCACTAAAAGCAGACATTTCTAGTGGGGAAAAAGCAAAGTATTTAATATGGCCACCTTGATATACAATGTAGTGACAGTTCCTGAACTCTTTTGTTTTTGCCCAACCAAACACTTAGCAGGGAGCTGCTTTTTTTTCACCTGTTGAGTTGATGAAAGCAGCCGTCCCAGATTAATCAGGGGAGACTCTAGAGGAGGGATCCTTCCAAAACTGGCAATTAAATTAGAAATAAATAAGTGGCTTGATAACGTAATTGTGCCAAATATTGCATCCAAAAAATAAGAACATTTATCATTTTCAACTATTAATTTAACATTATCACAATTTAATTTTCCATGTTATTGTCAGTCTTATTGTCTTATTACTTTTTTTTTTTTTTTTAAATATTATGTATTTACTTAACCATTTATGTATTTAATCTTTTTTTACGGCGACTTTTTTTACAATCATACATTGATTTATTTTCTCCCCTATGATCTGTTTATATACTACTATACTGCTTATAAGAGTCAGAAGGAAAAAAAGAAGTGAGAATATGAGAAAAAAAAAAGATATCTTTAAATAAATGGTGGGGAGAAAATGCAAAGAGAAAATATTAAAGAAATAAATCAAGGTAGGATAAAAAAGGGCAGTGATTTAAAATTATTAAATGAATACAAAATATAAAAGGGGAAAAATATTGAAATAAATTGTTACAGTAAATGTATTAAATACAAAATATGAAAAATGAGAAATTATGAAATAAAAGGAAAATAATGAATAAATAAAATTGGAAACAAAATAAAAATTTATATAGTTATAATACTAAATTCATACTGTTGAAAAACAAATATTATCACACTGTATAATCAAATAAATTAGGAAAGTTCATTTTTAGTTTTTGGATGCAGTATTTGGCACATTATTATACTAAGCCATTTATTTATTTCTAATTTAAACGATAATATTGACAGGATATGTCCTCCATCTGCTTTAGAACATGGGCTGTGAAAGTGTGTAAATTCTTAACTTTTCCCACACTCACAATTTGCAACGGTCGTGAATACTTTCAGACAAATCAAACAGAGATCGCTACTTTTTTTGGCTGAAATTTGAGGCAGATTGTAGTTCTAGTCAGGAGAAACATGTTGGTCAAGGCAAAAGAAAATTTTAATTTAAGACAATTTACATCTAAATCTACCAGAAATATAATTTTATGCTTAACAGTATATTTTTGGCCCTTTATTTGTACATAGAGCGTAGGTTCCAGTTCTTTTATACAGATTTCTATTCAACTTTTATCCAGAGGATGTAATTATTGCCCATATATACAACGTCCACTGTATGAAGCAAGCATGGCTTCATGCAACATAAGGCTTTTAACAGTTGTTTTTTGTCCAGGTGTCTTTTATTTAGGAAATGTTTAAAAACAAAAAAAAAAAACAAAACCCTTTAACCCAAAGACTTATTCTTCACAGTTTCAATAGATTAACATACCTCAGAAACATTCCCAAACATAATTTCATTAACAATTAAAGCAAGATCAAAAACCTAATATGACAAGTCCATAAGCTAATAACAGATCAAACTTCATGAGCACAGAGGACAGAACAAGTGTTTTAACTTGTGAATTAGTGCAAAAAACTAAAACACTCAATACTGTACTTATTTCTCAGAAAGACAACAAGAGATACACAAGTGTTTAACAAAATTGTCTCCCTGCCATAAATCGCAGGAAAAAATAACAGGCAAAGTTAAGAAAGTTGACAGTGGATTGATGGGAATTAGAACCACTTTCCTCATTTCCAAACTAGGATCCGGCCTGTCAAAGTGTTCCAGTGCTCTCCTTCAGGCCCAAACTCTTTCTTCCAGGGAGCAGTGTTGTGTCACAGAAGGACACACAATTAGCTTTTTTTTGATCATCTGTATATGAAAAAAAAGAAAATACTGTCTCTTTTGGCAGATCTTTCTCATAGCAGTCCGGCTTGTGAATCCTTCTGTTGCAGTTTGAGAATCAGTTCAAGCAGGTTCATCTGCATCGTGAGCTCCTGTGGTTGCACATAATTGGTTGAAGAGTGGTTAGAGAAGTTATAAATCTGCATCTGTTGGATGTTTGACTCATTCAAAAAAAAAAAAAGACTCAGTGTGTTCCACTGGAGAGCACACTGAGTGGACACGCGAGAAAACTTACCAGAGGATTAGTGGTGATGTAAAACCCTGGAACTCCTGCCTTCTCCAGGGTGTTCTGCTGGTCAGTCACTTTTTGATCCATTTCTACAACAATCTTCTTATCCATCATCTTCTGCTCCTCGCGAACCCGAACCTCCAAAGCCTGAAACCCATCAACAATACAAACGGCAGTCTGGCATCTCTCCGAGCACACATACTAATTTAGGTTTTATTTCTTACCTCAAGCTCAGTTTGCTGGGTTGACTTGAGAAGTGCAAGGTTGTGAGGCTTGCATGACTGTAATGCCTCCTTGTGTTTTCGGACCAGATCTTGTTTGAGCCCTTACAAAACAAAAAAAAAAAAAAAAAAAAGAAGAAAAAAATAGAACAGTTAAGTTGTAAGTTTCAGGCAGATTTCTAAGCTATCAAAAAAATGTAGCAAAACTTTTCATTTAAGATGACTGCAGGTCTAGAGAATCACACGGGCATAAGGATGATTTATAGTTAGGTTTTATGAAAATCTGTTTTTGACGACCGGTACAGACCTTGATGTTCACAGTGCAGCTTCTGCCTTTGGTTGTACAGATTTTTTTCTGTCAGATGCTGAATATCCAGGAGGCCCTGCACAATCTCATACACGGTGCCATCAATGAGGGCTAAAGCGAGGTCGCTCAGCGTGTTGTAGGTCAGCCGCTGCTGGAAGGAGCTGATCATGGAAATAAAAAGAGCAAAAGTAATTATTGCTATCCAGTTTTAAATCATCTTCAGAGCTTTAAAGAAACTATCCGGTCATTATGTTTTCTATGAACAAATGTGTTTTGACAACAAAAAACACTCAGCTAGGTATAAAGTATTGATTTACACTGCAAGATTTCACAAAATACAAAGTTGTTTTTTTTTTAAAGTGTGTTAAGAAACCAAACTGCTAATTCTGCTTTGTGCATTTGGTTTGATGACATCACAAGAGGCATAAAACTATGAAATACCTTACCTCTGCACCATCAGCATACAATCATTTAAATGTCTGTTAAAAACTCCTCTTTTCCCAGATCTATGACTGACTGAGTAGGAAGCACCAAATAGTTCCGAGAAGTCTTAACTCTTATTTTTTTTATTCATTTTTATTACAGTTTTATTCTGTTTGCTATTGATGATTGTTGTTTGCAATTGTAAAACACCTTTGTCAACCATCATCATCTTAAAATGTGCTAAATAAATAAATCTGACATCGACACAAGACTCCAACTGATCAGATGGTGTTAGTAAATATAAAGGCAGACAAACAAGTTTCAACCATTACAACCAACAATTATTTTAGTAACTGATTATTCGATTAATCAGATAAATAAATAAATAAATAAATAAAAATCGGTTTGATGTTTCATTTAATCACTAAAGCCTTTTTCATACAATATTAGAAATACTTCAATTTCTTTTTTAAATAAGAAAAACATTTTGTTGCCTAAAGTGCAATACCATAGCATTCCTTCAGTGAATTTTATCCAGGTGAAGCTAAAACTATGCCACTTGAGGAGTTTTATGTAAAACATATTTACAGACAAAGGTGTTGTTTTTTTTTAATCTTAAATGTAAAATGCATACATGTATATAGCTTAGTTACTGATCTGAATATGTTGTTTTTTCTGCAAATGTCCTTTTTTGGAGTCTGTATACTCCAGTTAATGATTAATCGATTACTCATTTAGTTGACGATTATATCAATAACTGATGCATCACGATTTTTTTTCGATTAATCGTTTCAGCCCAATATTCAAGTAGAACAGGCTTCAACCATTTGAGTTTGAATCAGACAACTCTTGAGCCATTAGGACACGACCGTAGAGGGAAACTCTGTTCATATACCTGTCTGGATTTTTCCATCATTGCTACGAAAGTATTTTTTCAAAATTGCTAATAAAACACCAAGAAGTTCTGCAGCAAACGTTGTTTCCAATCACATCGTACCACTCCAGTTGCCGAACATATATATTTTTTTTTATTCATGCTAATTTGAGCAGACTACATATCAATTATCTCAGTCCTTACTAACTACGTTGGACCGCTTTCTTTTACACCAATCCTTTATATTGTGTTATTATTGCTTGTACCACTGTATGTTGAGCATGATGTGAATGTATTTTGATTCTTTGTGACTTAATTTTCCGAACATAAAATTAAATGTGTTGCTACAGCTGTACAGAATACAAGCTGAAGGGGGATTTTCAATAAAAACATGCAAATGGTGTAAAAACAAAGAAGAAAATAAAGAAATATCCAAAAGAACACTGCTCACTTGCCTTATAGGATGTCACCAGATGCATGTGCACGTTGATGTTTGTTTTTTGGTAGATTTTAGCTTTAATAAATAGCGATTTTCAACAAGGTGATGAAACAAATAGAACAGTTACCATGATATGTTTTACAGGTGACAAACTACAACTATGGAAACTCGACTGAATTTAATAGAAAGTATTGCAAGTAACTTTAAACAACACCGTATCCTTGGCTGAAAGTAATCTGCAGTGAAGAAAAGATATCCTGATGGAGAAGCCATACCTTGGTAAGTCTTTGACTAAGGTTTGCAGTTCAGATAGCAAGTAATAGTGTCTCTCCTGTAGTTTTGTTGGATCACTGTCGGTGACTGCGGGGTATTCATCCATGTCTTAAACTAAATATACAACTGCTTCAGACGCTGGTCAAAAACATTCAGATAGTGGACGCTACAAGTTCAGCGAGCCTCATTTTATTGCTCATGTCCTAAACTTTAAGAAAGAAAATCGCTAAGGTAATTTACAGCACCTTGGGCATAAACTATTAACTTTTTACGTTACCAAAACCGGAGTAATGCTACAAATCTATTTGAAATACCGCAACAGACTGCTTGTTTTACCTGTATTAGTTAGTAATCGCTCTGTTTGATCTAAAAGGACCCCAAAACAGCGGACTGTAAACCTGCCTGTCTGTAATAGTTGAGATTTTTCTTCAATTTTTTTTGGTGCTTGGCAATCAGGAATACAATAAGTGTATTATCGCCATCTACTGGACTGGGTGTAGCAATTAAAAAACAGAAAAAAAAATTATGTTCTATAAGGCTCAGATCTATCAAAATGCGAACGGAAAGTTTAATCTTTAAAAGTAGAAATTGTGACTTTGAAAATCAAAATTATAACAAAAGTCCCATATGACTTTGAAACTGTTGTCAACTGTTATTAGAATTTGTTTCGATAGTATATATTTTTTTCTTTGACAATAATGAGTCAAGCAGTTTTAGATAATTTCTGACATATGGTGTATGAGTATCAAAAAAATCTTATTCTTATAAAGTTTTTAAAATACACAAGATTTTACTGCGTGTGTTTAGTCTCACTTCTCCTGTCATTGGTAAATAAAGTTTTTCAATACACTGTTGGATAAAGAAAATCACGTGAAAAAATGTACTCAAGTATACATACTGTTTCTTTAAGTTATAGTGAGGTCACATTTTTTGACTGCAGCTATCAGTAAATGTGACCATTTGTATTTCAATCTAGCTTCCTAACAGCGCCCTCTGGAGTCCATAGATCCCTTGGTCACAGAATCTGCGGTAGCAGCTGTCACAGACTTGCTTAGCCTTCAACTTTTGGCACTCAATGCATATGGTCGACAGATGGCGCCTTATATTAAAAGACAGGGGCTTCAAGCGAATGACTAAAATGTATTACGGCTATATTATAGACGCTCCTACAAAAAGTGTTATCTGAATCAAGTTGTAATTTTATTCAGAAAACATAAAGGGCTTTCTTGAATAACCACAAAAAAACGAGAACCACACATTGTGGTTTTGTAAACTGGCTGCCATGCCTGTTTATTTTATTGTATTTTTTTTCTTGTGAATATTATATTTAAACCCCATAATTAACAGATTTTCTGACTGCCTGAGGGTCACACTGTTTACTCCATAGACTGAATTATTCTGTAAATAACCAGTGACTGTAACACCGATCATATACTTTCATTGCATGGGGCTCGCGGCTTTAACCCGCTCCACTGACTGGACCTTGAAGCGCGCCTGGGTCGCGCGCTGCTGGTGGGCAGAGCGCCGTCACGAGCTGAAGGTGTCATGAAACGGAGAAAACTCACTCGCAGAAAGGCAGGGGGCTATTTATACCAGCTCGCATGGGAACATAAGAGATACTCGCCGGATAAATAAATTACCGGAGCGAAAATGGCCAAAAACACATCTCTTTATTTTCGGATTGTCGAGGGCAGGAACCTTCCGGCCAAAGACGTGTAAGTAATTTCTGAATTGCATGTGGTTCTTTGTTGTAGCCTTACCTGATAAAATAACCTGCGTATAAAATCCGGTTCCCAAAGAACTCTCTTTTGGTTTCTCATTTGAATGAATTCAAAGAACCACGTGTGAAAAAACCAACAACTGTGTACCAGCTCGTTGATATGAGCATCATTAAAAGGATTAGGGAAATACATTTTATTCAATTACTACGTTCTCATCCTGTCACCGTTTTCTCTTAATCTTCAGATCTGGGACGAGTGATCCTTACTGTATCGTTAAAGTTGACAATGAAGTTGTGGCCAGGTGAGTTCCTGTCTGTTTCAATCAACATTAAAACAAGGCTTCTGTGACAAAAATAAATAAATAAATAAAAAAAAAAAAAAAAAAAAAAAAAAAAAAAAAAAAAAAAAAAAATTCCCGCTTTACAAACAGCAACAATTTAGCCAAAATATTCAGTTGCGACATCATTTATTACATATTATATTTCCGTAAGGCTCTGGTTATATGTAAACCATGTGGAAGGTGTGTTCAAACGCCCACAGCATGGCCTGTTGAACACAGCTAAAAAACCTGATCCTGGTCTGGCCTTTAAACACCCTTAGGTAACCATGGTGAACATGCATCAATTATTGCAGGGGGCACCTGTAAGAAAATAGAATACTGGGGGGGATGAGAGAAGAATACATCTTTTCACAGGTGTCTTTGAGCTTGATTGTTAATCTAAAACAAACAAACAAACAAAAAAAATCAAGAACCTTAGTAAGAAAATGGGAAGTATGACTGTTGTTCCATCTGGAGTGTTGAAAACTGCTCAGTGTTTCACTGCAGGCACTCACAGTATTTATCTTTCACTTGCTGTGTTACTGGGGAGTTGACTCTTGAGTGTGATGTTCATAGATGATGAGTCTGGTAGATTGTACTGGGAAAAAAATGGATACACAACACTCTTTCTACACTCATTATGACACAGTGTCAGTATTTTTATTCAGGCTGTCATTTGTGTTAACTTTTTGTATTAATTAATGTTTATTTATAGGGCTTCTGACTTTTTATAATCTTTTAAATGTTCTCAAAAGTTTGTAAAAGAAATCCAATTTAAAAAATAAGGAAAAAAAATACTAGACTTAGTCGGTTATTAACTGAGCACACTGATCAGATATAAGCTGAGTGTGAGTGTTTCCAGGATGTGAACTGTTCCTTATAACATCTCAAATCGTAGTTACAGTTATTGTAGGCTGATGGTTTCAAACGTTGATCTGCAATAACTGCAACAAATCTTTTTATTAACCAGCAACTATTTCTGCAGTATCAACTTTCAGTTTAAGACCATTCCGTTAGTAGAACAGCTTCTGCTCAACAAAAAAAAAAACTCTAAAAAAATCTATGAAATAATTATTTTAAAAAAATCAATCAATGGGCTGAAGAGAAAAAGCAACAATAATCAATCTGTGTATACAATTACTTAAAAAAATAAAAATTCTCAAATCAAAGGATAAAAACAATAACATTAGGAATAGAATTAATCAGCGTAAAGATAAAATCAATTAAAAACCAAAATAAAATCAACCAGAGTAAAGTCTTCTAGGCTGTTCGCTCCAAGTCTGAAATTTAAAAGCTATTTACATAAATTTGTTCTTTGCTTTTTATTTAGCTGTTTTCTATGACTTTCTGTTATTTCATGTCAAAATTTAATTCTCAGACAGATATTCTCCTGACTTTTTGTTTTGTTTTGTAAGTCACTGGTACAATTCTGTGCAAATAGTTTCCTTAGCTCTCTGTCCAGGAGAAGCAAAAAATACCTTAAACATAATTTTATTATGGGCTGCATGGTGGTGCAATTGTTAGTACTGTTGTTTTGAAGTTTTCATTTTCTCCCATGCATGCATGTGTTCTTTTCAGGTACTCCAGCTTCCTCACAAAATCCAAAAAATATTAATGTTAGGTTCATTTGTCTCTTTATATAATCCTCAGATCTTAGTGTAAGTGTGTGTGCATGGTTGTTTTTCTTGTATGTCTCTGTGATGGACTGGCAATCTGTCCAGGGTGTACCCCACCTATTGCTGATCCCTGCTGGAAATGACCCTCCAAAGATGAGGAGGCATAGATGATGGATGAATAATGCCATAATCATTATTTCGTAGATAAGGCCAAAGTGAAAAAAAAAAAAAGTGTGTTTCTAACATCCTTTTCATTTAAACCTAAATTTCCACTTTGGTCTAATTGACCAAAGCTGTTTTAACTTGGTCTTGTGGTCTCAATCAAATTGCAGTCATGCTGAAATGGTTTTACACAGGTTTGCAAATTAACCTTTATTGAACATCTGAAACTCTTTCTCTGAATATATCAGGAATTTTGTTGTTTATACCTCAATCCTTTCGCAGTCACATTGTGATGGTTAGCTTGGGAGCTTGCTGTAAATATAACAGGGCTCCCACTTAGAACTTTTGACAGTTTGCATCAAAATAACACATAATTACAGAAGAAATACCATTGTTTTCTTACACATAAAGTGTGATATATATTCTGCTGTGTGATGCTACATGTCATAACTAGTTAGTGTAATTTAAAATTTTTGATTGCACATCACCAGTCAACCTTATCTTTAAAAATATTCATACTCTGAACTTTTTCACATTTTTCACATTCCAACTCCAAGCTTCAATGTATTTTGTAAGGATTTTATGTGACCAACACAAAGCAGTGAATAGTTGTGAAGTGGAAGTATAATAATTATATATGGTTTTCACCATTTTTTTTACAAGTAAGAATATGAAACAGTGGCCTTTTGTACTTGCCAGACCTCCACACCACCCCACTCCTAAATGCAATTTGATGCAATTACCTCCCTTGAGAATTCTCCTAACTAGTAAATAGAGTGCATCTGTGAACAGTGTCATCCCACTATAAGTCCAGCTGTTCTGTGAAGGCTTCAGAGGTTTGCTAGAGAACATTAGTGAACAAACAGCAGCATGACGACCGTGGAACACAGTGAAGATCAGGGAGAAATTTGTGGTGAAGTTTAAAGTTGGGTTTGGGTCATGATCCTTG
Source organism: Anableps anableps (assembly GCA_014839685.1). NCBI lineage: Eukaryota > Metazoa > Chordata > Actinopteri > Cyprinodontiformes > Anablepidae > Anableps > Anableps anableps. Next base: position 12,901,348 of record CM026066.1, on the reverse strand, counting down.
GGATTTTATGCATTTTGATTGTTTTGTGTTTTGCATTGTGGTTTTGTCAAAATTGGGAATTTAATATTCAGTTCATCCTTTATTTTTAAATTTTCTTGTGTTTTATACTTTCCTTGAGGTCGTTGTTCTATGAGCTTAATGTTGTTCCTGCTTCCAAGTTTCCTTATCACCTTCTGGATGGTATTTTGATTCATTCTTGTGTTGTGTTGTGCTCTGTTTTTAGGTTTGTACAGTTTCCTTGTTGCTATATCTTTATTTCCCTTGATCCGCATATATTTATTCTGTTTATCATTCCGTTTTCCTCAGCCCTTAGATTCATGCGTCTCACACCAGAATTGCTTTAGTTAACCCCAACATGGTTCTCATCATGCAGTGACTCGTCCCTATATAGACACTCTGTAGTCTTTTTAGTTCTTTGTCAGATCTTTTCATTGAGCTTTGCCAAGTTCCTGCTTACACCTGAGTTTTTCCATTCAAATTATTTCCTGTTTATGAAATGTCACAGTCAAATCATATTTATAGTTCTCTGTTATGGAGTCAGATTTTTTTGGGAGGTTTTACTTAAGCCCTCCAATAAATAGATTTTTTCTTTTTTTTCTGTCTGCATCATCTCTGCAGTTAGGTCCTCTACAATCATAATTATGACAGGGTTAGGTCAGAAAACAATATCATAAGCTTTGGAAAAACATGTGGAGCATTGTTCAATCTATAATCTGAAAGTAGAAAAAGTGTGGTGCACATTATCATGATATGTGACCATCAACCTGAACTAAAAGGCAGAGTTAGGAGAAAATTTCTTAGTGAATTAGCCAAGGCAACAGTGAAGTGAGATAAACTCACAGGAAACTCACAGGAAAGCCAGTGGTTGTGCACTCATGCTGCCACCACATGAATACTTTACTTCACCAGTGGCAGAGAAGGAGGTCCGAGTTGATGGGATAATGGATAGAGCTAAATACAGAGCAATCCTGGAAGAAAATCTGTCAAAGGCTGCAAAAGACTTGAAACTATGATTAAGTCTCACTTTTCATAGAATAGCTTTGATCAAATATCAATATGCTTTAATCTAAACCATTGTATCTCCTGCTGAAAGGTGAGCCTCTACCCTATTGTCAAGTCTTTTGGTGCCTTCAATAGACCAACATTTCTTTGCAGTGGTCTATCATATTAAATCCAAATAAAATATATTGAAATTTATGGGTTAAATTCAATTCAGTTTAATTCAGTTCAGTTCAACTCAGTTCAGTTCAATTCAATTTAAGAGTGAGGCGTGATTAAAATCACCACATATTTCCACAAATCCATTGGTGTGTTGTGTCTGTAGCTTAGCAACATCTGAACTGATGATATCACATACATTCTCTACCTTTACAGTATCATGTCCTGGATTACACCATCTGTTGTTCACAAGCACTGCTAATCCCCCTCTTTTGGTTTTGCTGCTTCTCTTTAAATATCTGTCTGCTGATATATTCAGGAAGACCGGCAGAGAGATGTTGGAGTTAGGGATATGGCCCTGCAGCCATGTCTCAATGAAACACATAATAGTGTATTCTTGATACTATGGCTAGGTTGTCACATTGTTGGAAAAGATGGTTTGAACTCCCTCCTTTTCTCACTTCTCTTTGCTCCTGCTCTGCATCCATGACACCTCCTTTTCAACTAATCTGGGATTTGTTGCCACAGTTGAGATATTATTTCAGTTTTTGTAGAGTTAATTAGCTGCTCCTGGTTGTAAACCCCCTTGTTGCTATGGTTACACATCATAGCAAATGTCCAAAAGTAGAAAAGTATCACAAAAAATCAGTTACACACCATCCAGTACCAGAGAGAATAATTGTCCAAAAACGTTTCCACCAGAAAAACAGGAATTATTTTGTTCAAAAATAAATCAGATTGAAAGTAACAGAGCTTCTCCAACATGCTTCCACATAAAGCGGCACAATTCTAGAAGATGTAAAAAGTGAAAAGGGTATGAATGAGAAAAGTGTGATGGGTATGAATTGTTTTGCAAAGCACTTCAGACATTAGAGTTGCAGCATTCAGGCATTAATAATAATAATAAAAAAAAAGAACTGTGTGAATTCTCAGTAAATGTGTTGAACCTCTCTTTCCAGGACCGCTACAGTATGGAAGAATCTTAACCCTTTCTGGGGTGAAGAGTACACGTTGCACCTCCCAATGGGGTTTCATTCACTGTCGTTCCTTGTGATGGACGAAGACACGATTGGGTAAGCAGTTTTAAAACATCTTCATTCTTAAACATTCTAATATCAGGCAGGGGTTGGTATGTTATTTGCTGTCCTCTTTAAATAATTTAGCTCATGAGCTGAACTTCAAGTTCAGGTCAACTGTTTTGGGAAGTAACAAAAAAGACAAACACGCATCATAAGGTAGATGGTAAGGTAGATGGTTGTCCAGATCAAGTTGCTATTTTTTATTTTCGACTATTAGGGTTATAAACACTTTCATTTGTAGCTTCATCAAAATGTAAATATAGTTTAATTTATCTGATAATCTACTTTTTTATTCTACTCTGCAGACACGATGATGTTATTGGAAAGATCACGCTGAGCAAAGAAGCTATTGGGTCTCAAGCCAAAGGTATGACTGATGACAAAATAAACTTCAGCCTGTAATCGGTTGAGAACATGACTTGGGGTCAAAAGTTAAACATACATAGATTTCTCAAGACACTGAAGAGTCAAATGTCTTTTTTTAGTCTGGGAATGTTTATTGATGTTCTCTCACATGTTTAATTTGATTTATTTGTGTTGATTAATCACTTTTCTGAATATTTGCTTACCGCAAAGTAATTGGGATTTTTTTTTTGGTGATGTGCTCCTGCTGCTCATCTGCGTAAACCCTGGGATTATTCATTGTGCATCATAAACCAGGAAAGCAGCCAATGCATTTCAAACAGCCTTGCACCATAAAATGCCTGGTTCCCTCACAGAAAAGCTTCCCTTTCAAGTCCCAGTGTTTACCCAGCATCAACTGTTACACCTTCTGCAATGTCTTGGCCAAACATATGGCATATAACACATGAAACACTTTGATAGTGCAGCAGTCTCACTGTAATGCCAGAAGCGTTTATCATGTTATGTTTGCTGCATTCAGATACGGTGCTGGTGAGAGCCACCTGGCATGGCCTTCATTCCAGTGATTCATTGCTACGTGATGGTAGTGAGTCACTGACTCCCTCATAGGACTTTTCTCACAGTCTGGCCTTGATTTTATTGTTTTTTCTCATGTTTAATGTTTCTGAAAAGCTGACATACAATGTAGACACAAACACATAACTTGCAGAAGAGTTAGAGTTGAAAGGAATGCATTCAGGTCTATACTTGCTTGTGCTGCTTCTTTTTTGTTTCCTTCCATCATCCTACATATCCCAGTCAGGCATAACATTATGACCACCGACAGGTGAAACAAATACAGCAAGTGAACATTTTATCCTCAAACATGATGTGTTAGAAGGAATAAGTTTGAGCAATTATTGTGTTTAAGTGAGTCTGAGAAGGGGCAAATTGTGATGGCTTGCAATGGTAAGAGAGGTTAATGTGTAGAGCATTATTTATTCATACATAAGGTAGTTTACAGGAAAATAAAGAAACAAAGCTAAGACATATAAAACTAGAAATGCATACAATTTAAGCAATTAATTCTCGATGACTTAGGCCATCTCCAAAACTCCAGCTCTACTGTGATATTCACCTTCAGCAATATCTATCAGTTCTATCTAAGGAGGGATTGGTGGTGAACCAACATAGTGTAATGGCTTTACTGATGCATGCAATGAAGCAAAGGCTAGATTGCTGAAGAAGTTAATGTTGGATCTGAGAAAAGGGTCTCAGAATATGCATTACATCATAGCTGGTTGTGATGTGACTGCATAGACCAGTCACAGTGCCCATGTTGACCCCTTTCCACCTCCAAAAAGTCCAACAATAGTTGTTAATACCAAAAATAATGCCTCCTTGCTTTGTAGATCTGAATCCAATCAGGCATTCGTTGGATGTGCTGGACAAATAAATCTAATCTAGGGAGGCCTGTTACTGTGGTAGAGCTGACGAATCGTGATTTGATTGAACACATTGATTTGTTTAGTATGTTGTGTAGAGGGTGTGGAGTTTTCCTTGTTATCTTGGTCGGTCAGAGAAACACCCTTCTTCTAACAACCAGTCCAGATTTGTCATCCGTACAGAGTCTGTCCTCCTGGTTGTTACACCAAATGGTCAAACGTCTGACACATGTACTGTAAGAAAACATTCTTGGTGGTGAAAATATAAATATTTTTTGTTATTTATATCTAATCAAAGAAATTAGTTAGTTGTAAAAATGTATATTCGTGATGAAGTACTTTATAAAGTGAATTTGTCATGTTGAATTTGCATCAAGTAGGATATGGGGACTAACTGGTAACTATGTTCACTGGGAAACTACCATTTGTAGTAAAATATGATAACATTATATTTCTAAGTGTTTTATTCCTTCAGATATTCTAATAACTAGAGAACACTAGAGATTGTACTATGATTAAAGGCTGGTTTAATGACAGAATATCAGAAGGGGATATTAAAAGTTTATTGATAAAATTTTAATTAGACGTGATGCCATGTTGGATTTTGAAGATTGGTGAGAAACCTCTGACATTCCAAGTTGAAATACTGACCTTAAAGCTGCAGTTTGTAACTTTTATTTAAAAAATATGTTTTTTACATATTTGTTAAAACTGTCACCATATCGTGACAGCATGTTAGGAGACAAATAATCTGTGAAAAGATCGAGCTGCTGCACCTCCTCCCTGACCCACTTTTGCTGTCTGAAGAAATGCACCACTCCCGACCTAAAACAACCTATCAGAGCCAGGAGGAAGGTCTTAGGGCTGTCAATCATCCTTGTGTACCCCGCCGCTAAAAGCGCCAATAGTGGAGAAAGGAAAACTGTTTATCCGTCATCATCGGTGGGCCAGATAAGGCTTTGTGGGAAAACATGTAAAACAAGTTCTGGAACAAGATTCTTCACAGGGATAACACTTATTTTCTTTATTTTCTTTGCAACTTATGTCCGAAATGAAAAGGAATGAAGAATGGAGCAGAGCATGAAGGATCTTCTGTCAGAAGTGATGGAAATTTTTATGACTGAGATGTTGCATAACTAAATGGATTGTAGTTTCATGATCTGGCTGGTTAATGAGCCAACATCTCTGGAAAGCAGTCTAAAAAAAGAATGTTTTTAAGTCAGTAATCTGAACAGTGTTGCTTCCTCATATCTGACACGTTTAAACCTGCTTTGCTGTTACGAATCTAAGTCTAAGAATCCTTATCATTTTTTTTTTTTTTTTTTTTTTTTAACGTGGAGACAAGGAAGGCCTTTGCGAAAAAAAAAAAAAATGCACCAAAGACTCATGGACTGTTAAATGCAACGTAGTGTTACCCTAATTCTTATTACTGGAACACATAAAATACATTAATAAGTCAATCTTATTCAGTACATTGCAAAAGCGTTCATATCCTAAAACTTTTTCACATTTTGTCACATTATAACTGCAAACCTCAGTGAACTTTAACAGGATTTAATGTGATGTGATAGAGTAAAACAAAGAGATGCATAATGAATTGGAAATAAAACAATAAATAACTTTGAAAATGTTTTACACATAAAAATCTAAAAAGTGCATTTGTACTCAGCCAGCATTACTCTGATGCCACCAACTAAAATTCAATGCAACTGACTGCCATCAGAAATCACCTGAATGTAATTTATTCATAGTAAAAATGCAGCTCTTCTATGGAAGCATCTGTCACCAGGACAACAGATCAGGCCTTTATGAAAAAATGCAAAAAAGAAAGCCATAGGAAATCCCACTTGCAGTTTAATGAAAGCTGTGCTGGGGACGCCAGTAAACAGACTGAAGAAGGTGCTGAGGTCAGATAAGACCAAAACAGAATTTCTCTGGCCAACACTATGTGCGCTATGTGTGGCAGAACATTATAACCTTTAAGACACCCACTGTAAAACATGGTGACAGCATACTTCTATTCAATTCTAATTCAGCAAGTATAGGTACATTTGATCCATTTCACTAGGGGAGAATGGGCAAACATTTCTGTTTCTAGATGTGCAAAGCTTGAAGAGACGTTTTAAAAAAATACAAAAATCATAAAAATGTTTTAATTTACATTAACCACGTTAAGCATTTTTGCTTCAAATTTACAAATATACACTCCTTTGTCTTGATCTACCATATAAAATCCCATTGTTTTTTGTAACATGACTAAATATGAAGGTTCAAAGAGTCTTCCTACTTTTGCAGGGCACTTTAAGAACAATATGTTTGCCACCCACTACTGTTAGGTGTCGATGCAAATTTCTGTAAATTACAGTATCTATCTGTGTGGTCTTCACAGGACTTGATAGTTGGATGAACCTGACAAGGGTTGACCCCGATGAGGAAGTTCAAGGAGAGATCCACCTGAGCTTGGAACTCCTTAAAGATACAATAAAGAGCAGCCTGCGGTGCCAGGTCATTGAAGCCAGGTAAAATGAAAAACTAATCACTGCTAGAAGGTTATAGTATGGGCAGAAAGAACTCAAATGAACAAGGATAGCCCAAATATTTTAGAAGCAAATTTGTAATTGGAGAATAAAAATACCTGAGAAACAAATTTTCATACCATCTTTAACATAGTTGAGTTTCTTAGGGAAAATGTCTCGCCACACCATAATCTTCTCACAATCACTTCGTAGGCTTCCACACTTCCTTCTGAGTCACACTGTCTCCATCACCTCACTCACTGCCCCATCTGCCTTTCCCAATCTCTCAGGCACTAATGAATCTGTCAATCAGGATTTCAGCTGAGATAGCTTTTAGTTTAGTCTGAAGAAATAATGCCAAGATTGATTATTTTGCCAAATGAACTGATATATTTTGTAAAAAAAAAAAGAAAAAAAAAAAAAAGGGGATTAGATTGAGAGTTTTCTTCACTGTTGATATTTGGTCTGCTGATACCCACAGGGACTTGGCGCCGAGAGACATTTCTGGAACATCGGATCCTTTTGGAAGAGTTATTTTCAACAACCACAGTGCGGAGACCTCGGTGAGCTCTATAACCTTTCATGTACAGCATACAAAAGATTCCCAGAGTCAAAAGGTTGTTTTTCTTTTCTAAGATGTTACGGTATGTCATAAGCAGCTGAGACAGTAAGGCAGATGCAGAAATAATTCTCGTTAGTTTTTGATTTTCATTCAGCTTAATTTACTTTGTATATATGTATCAATTCATGCAATTTAAGCCTGCAACATATTCCATTACCAGTTGGAACAGTTAGGATTGGCGTCATAATGCTGCCGAACATAAGAACTATAAGGAATAATGTAACTTTATTCTAGTCTCTATCTGAAGCACAGAAGATTTACCAGGTTTTTTTTTTTGAATATTTGTGTTTCAGTCTCATTAACACATTGTGTTGGAAACAGGTCAGGACAGCAGAGATAATGACCTCCATTACCCATTCCTCTTCTTCCACATAACAGCCATTGTAATGCATCCCCTGTATCTATTCAGTTTTGATTGTGAATTAGGAGTTTCAGGTTTAAAGGTTAAAAGTAGAACTGTCACACTTTTAAAGAGCTCAGTGGAATAATTAGTCACAGCGACACCCATCCTTCCTCTGAGGCGTTAGGGTTGTTGTTCAACAAGACCAACAACTGACATTGCTGGTTTTGTTTCAAGATGTAAGTGGCTGTGAAACCACCTGAGGAAGGCAGTCAAGGGTACTTTGAAGTTGTTTTGCTATAACTGTTGTCAGCAGTTTTCATACGCCTGTCATGGGAATGAATTTCACAGTAGTATTTCGGGTTAATATCCATCCATCCATTATCCATCATGCTTATCCTTGCAGGGTCGCCGAGGGGGGCTGGTGCCTATCTCCAGCGGTCATTGGGCGAGAGGCAGGGTACACCCTGGACAGGTTGCCTGTCCATCGCAGGATTTCGGGTTAATATATAATTTGAAATATTCTTTTTTCATGGTGGATGGTCATGTTAACATACATCTTCAATGATTTTGAGAACAGAGCTTTGAGGTTATCACAGGCTCATCAAAAGAACCCAAAACAACATCTAAAGCACGTCAGCATCACTTTATATCTGACCATCTGTTTATTTACTTAAGCTCTGGCACACTTGGGTAATGCAGCTTGACAAGGATTCAATGCACACCGGCAAGTCCAGCTCTGAATTGCCAAAATTGAATATTTTGGATTGTTCTAGTCTGGACTTAATTTGGACTGAAATGCTGTGGCATGATTAAACAGACCATTCATGCTCTTAAACCCTACAAAGTGACCAAATTAACGGCAAATAAAAGTAATCATTAAAAGTCCCAAACCCCTCCTGGGTTCATTTGGAAATGTCTGGAATTTGATTGCAATGTTTTCCACTTCTGGAAAAGTTTGAAAAAGAGAAAATGAAATCCTGAAATGTTGTCCTTTCTTCTTTCTTTCCTTCCTTCCTTCCTTCCTTCCTTCCTTCCTTCCTTCCTTCCTTCCTTCCTTCCTTCCTTTCATCCATCCATGTTTACTTTTTTAAATCGCATGACTTGCCAGAAAAAAACTAACAGCAAACTTTACTTGAATGCCTCATGTGTTACAGGCTTGAAATGTAGAAATGACCGAAGTGTTACAGTAAGGTGACAAGACAAATCCGTGCATTTATTGGGTAGATTCATATTGAATATATTAAAATAAAAACATCTTTGCTGATCCAGCAGTGTTGGAAGTTGTATTTTCTATTCTGTACATTCTTTTTTACATCATTTTCATGCTGGGATTTCTTACCATTTTTTCATATCTGAGTGTAGATTATCAAGAAAACCCGTTTTCCTCACTGGGGAGAAACTTTAGAGCTGGAGCTGGATGCAGAGGAGCTGAATGAGGATGGGACTGTGATCGTGGAAGTCTGGGACTGGGACATGGTTGGAAAAAATGATTTTCTGGGAAAGGTCAGGATCTCTTGCACATTATTGTTTTCAAATACTGCAGGTTACTGAATCCATAACTACTGAACCTTGTTACATTTTAAGGCATATATATATATATCTTGTTTCTTTTTCTCTGTTCTTTGTGTGAGGAGCATGCTTGGCATCGTTTCTTGGCAACAAGTTAATTAAAGTTCTGTGTTATGTTCTGAGCTGTGGAAGTTCTATAAATATGTCGGAGGCAAGATGGTTTCTGTGCACCATCTGGTTCATCTTCATCACTGAGAATAGGTCTTTGTGCGAGTCTGTACTACTAAACATCCAGAGCACTCTACTAACAAAATGTGCACTTGGGAACCCATTGAGGCTGACCTGGTTTGTAATAATTTGGTAATGTGGAAAAGTGCCACAAGTTTCCTTGTTGCTGACTCCCCCAAGCACAGTTGGTAGCATACTTCCATCTAAAAGTGGCTCTGTGGGATATTATGGGATATATATTGTGAATGGTGTGAGTGTTATGCAACTTACTGGTGGACCAATAATAAGATTAGAAATATGAAATTATCGTGCGGGCCTTGATCTTAACAAGTTTTCTTCCAATGTAGCCCATTTTTAGCTTCGTCCAACTTCCTATTGACTCTGACAAACTTCTCTGTCCTGGACTTCTTAAGGCTTTGTTTCAACAATGGCTTTCCTAATTCCACTCTTCTATTAAGATCATATTTATGGAGTGCACAACTATAAGGTGTTTTAGTTACTATGGGTCTCTAGGTTACTTCTCTGATTAATGTTCTCCTTACCCAGAATGTTAGTTTTGGAGGACGGCCATGTCTTGGTAGGTGTGCAGTTGTACTATACTCTTTTTTTTTTTTTTTTTTCCAGTTATGGAATGAACATTGCTCTGTAAGACGATCAGTGAGTGGGATAACCTAACTCTTCTTTAAACTCTCCACAACCTCTTGAATCAATACTTTGTTGACTCATTTGTTTGTTTGTTGCATTTTGCATGGTTTTATGATGTAAAGTACTTTGAACTGCCTTGCTGCTGAAATGTACTATATTTGACTTGACTTGACTACTGTTGGTCTATTCCACACTGAAATTTTTCTTTGCTCCATGACACATTTTATAAACTTCTCAAAACAAAACTACAATCTGTGTTCTTGGCTAATGTAGTATCCTTGTTTATTCTCTTGCTCCACAGGTGGAAATCCCTTTTGCTTCTTTGCACAAGACACCTGTGTTAGAGGGCTGGTTTCGTTTGCTACCCCTGGGAAACAATGAAGCTGATGCTGGGTGAGGATTATGAGTGTGCTTGTTTGTGCAATGACACCATGTTGTGTATTTGTACACCTCAAATGTATTTTGCTTGTAGTTTTTTTCTTCTTTAAATGCACAGAAGGACAGGTAGTTGCTCGCCTCTGTGCTCTCTTTCATGCATTTAAATGAAGAGTCACAGGTGGAGGGCAAGGTCTCTAACAGCATCTGTTTCTTGCGCTAATTTTAGAACAAAGGGCAGAATGAAATGCAAAAGAGATGTCATAGCATGTCGTATCATATTTCATGGACTTATTAGGATGCTGCTTTGTATAGTTATAATAAAAAGCCTTTCTTATGTATTACAATATATTAGACATCTTGAAGGGATTTGCTTTATTTTGAGCTTAATGCAAAAAAAATTCCCCCCTTACCAGTTTCTGAGATGAACCTTTAATTGTTGTTGGTTTCCAGTGGCAAGCTGGGAGCTCTGCGCCTGAAGGTGCGTCTGGTGGAGGACCGGATCTTGCCGTCTATGTACTATCAGCCACTTATTGAGCTTCTGGTTGAGTCGGTAATCTCCCCCACAGAGGTCAGCATCGTAGCTCGTCCTCATCACGGATATTCACTCGTTCACCTCCATCACAACCAAAGAGAATGCTCCATGCATTACATTTCTTCCCTCTATCTGTTTTCCAAAGGCACATTGTTTCTTAATGTGTGATGAAGGTCTTCCTTTGAACAGGTGGAGGATAGGAGTGCCCTGACCATGCTGGAGGAGGTGACCACTGTGGAGAGCAGGCAGGATGTTGCAATGACTCTTGTGAAGATCTACCTGGGGCAGGGCCTGGTGGTGCCATTCCTCGATTACCTTAACACCAGAGAGGTCAACCACACAAGTAAGAACAAGCAGGTTGAAAATATTTAAGTCTCTCATACCCATTGCAGCATCTTTAGGAAACTAGAATATGCAGACATTATTAATAACGGTTATATACTGTAGTTTAACCTATGACTTTAAATTGTTTACTTGTAATTAATATCAACATTTGTTGTCGGTCTTATTTTTAGTCTTGTTTTATGGTGTTTTATATTTTTAAGGTTGTCCTTTAAGGATTTTTATTCTTTTCTAAAGTGTTTTTAATTTCTCTGTGTTCCACGTGTGCATTCTGACCCGGGTGTCTCAACAAAAATTTTATTATGGTCCTTGGCAAAGATGAGTAAAAAGCCTTCAAATGCATTCATCTTTTATTGCAGTAGCAAAACTCACACTGAAAAATATAGAAAGAGAATATAGCAACTGCTATTAAAATCACCATTAGATTTTTGGAACCTCTAACACTTTAAAATATATATAAATGAATCATTTTTTCACTTGGTAGGAGCTTCTAGTTTGTAATCCATGACTTTCTGTTTCCCCGGAGTAAAAATATGAAGTAAAACTGAGGTTGTGATTAATTTTTGCCTCATACATTATGGTCTTTCATACTTTGTTCATTCATTAGTTTCTGATTCTCGGTTATTTCTTGTGTTTTGTCCTTTATTGGTTTAGGTTCCTCTTTAGTTTTACTCTTTAGCTTTTGGTTTAATAGGATCACCTTGTGTCCTGTCTAGATCCTTGTGTGTTCATTTCTGTGTTAATTAGTTATTGTCCCTCAGGTCTTCAGTTCAGGTCCTCACCCAGCTCCAGTGCACTCTGTTAATTGAATTCCTATGTCACTAATCACCTACTCAGCAGTTTTACTGTAAGTCAGTCAGGTCCCTTCACTTCTCATCTGTTCTGTTGGTTACCCACAACTCCAGTTTTTCTGTCCTCTTGTGGCTCACGTTTTCAGTCACTTTATCCTTGTTCTACACCTGCCTGTTCCTTGGTTTGAAAGTTCTAATTAAATAATCATCACCATCAACATGAGGATGACATTCTCAGATTTGTGTTTGGGCCAAACAGCATAACAAAACATGAATCTATCTGCTTTCCAACCAGCTGTATAGGAAGAATGCCAGGAAAAAAAAGCATCTCCTGTCTTACCATCACAAATGTAAACATGTGTAGTTTGTTCAATGCTTCTCGGGTTGTATGCTTTGACAAGATAAGGTTAAAATTAAACTTTTGGCAACAAACATCCCAGGTTGGTGTGGCATCAAAGAAAAAGATGAATATGTAGAGCAGCATCTCATGCTCTCTTTTAAGTATGGTGAAGGATCTGTGATGCTGTGGGCCTGTTTCTCCTTCAAAGACTCTGGGAACCACTGTGCATGGTGTTGTTAACTTTCTGAAATACCAAGAGATTTGAAATAAAAATGTATGACTCTACCAATACTTTAAAATGACTTGTCATTTGGTCTCTCTATTCTCCAACCTTATGAACCATTTCTATAGGCAAAAAATGTAGAAACTTTCTCTCATTAATTAAAAGTAGGATATTTAAATTAATGGATGGGTTGTATTACAGTTATCAGTGTGGACTTGTGTTACTACAGTAAAAGATTCATTTATTTTGATGCTATGCCTATAAACAAACTTGCCACTATACCTAAACTTGTCCAAATCATTGTTGTAAATGTATTAGTTTATCGGTCACAGACTGAAACCTGCCAGTTTAGTGTTATTACTTCTCGCTCCTCAGACTCTCTAAAGGTTGCTGCTGTTTTAAGTCAGAATTGACATCAAGGTCTCTGAACACCACAGTTATTGTCTGTGTGTGGGCGATAAAAGCCCACCAGCACTATATTTACCACCCTGATGGCGATTATTTACACACCCCAACAGGCTTAGCATGGCTTGTCCGAGGTCTGGATTAGTCATGTTTTTGCCTCCGCACTGTAACCCCCCAGAGATAATTCACACAGAGTTGTGCTTGGATTTCAAGCTCTGTCGGTGTAGTTCGAGATAATAAGTATAGTACCCAAGTTTCCATAGCAACTGTACATGATCCAACTGGTAACTGCTTGATCAGGAATAGATGCTGCGAACAGGCAGACATTAAAATTAGGAGCATAGGGCAAGGCGAGGAAAGCATATTGTACATCCTCTGTGTGGGAATGAAATCTGTCCTGCCATCCCTGTGGGTGCAAATGTTTCACCTGACAACATAGTCCGGGCACCATGGGCATTTTTACTAACACCACTTAAAAGGATTTACAGTGATGAAGCAGCAAAGTCATTGCTGCTCTCCTTTTCGGCACTGTGCTGTTTTATCATGTCATGTCATGTCTTGGCTGATTAAACTGCAACAAAATTAATAAGGAGCATTAATATCCTAGAAATGCATACAGAAAGTATAGAAATTATGTGTGATTTGCTTACAGCTTAGTATAATCTTTCAATTTCTAAAGTTTTATTCAAGCCTATGTGCCTGATGAGGGATTTTATAAGTGTTAATAACACTAATTGTGGATTATCAATACAGTGTTGAAGACTTAGATTTCAAAATTATGAGCAATGAGCAAAATAAAATCATTTCAATATCTTTAACCTTTATTCAAAATATTTGCTTTAATTGTGATATTTTCTTTCTGTTTTGTTTTCACAGCCGATCCAAACACCTTATTTCGCTCCAACTCACTTGCCTCCAAAGCCATGGAACAGTTCATGAAGGTGTGCCAAACTATGTTATTTTATTGATGCAAGAGTAAGTGTTTGTTTTTTCTGAACGCATGATTTGTCTTTTATTTATGACTAACCCACTTTTGTCACTGTTTGCAGTTTTTGCATTTCCTTTCTCAGTTACAGTGCCCTACAAAAGTCTTAATACCCCGTTAACTTTTACATATTTTATAAAGGTACAACCAGCAAAATTCCATCTTCACCTTAAACAGACCCTCACTGTAAAACATGGTGATGGCAGCATCATGCTGTAGGGAGGCTTTTCTTCAGCAGGCATTTGGAAGCTGGATAGATTTGATGGATGAAATTATATGCAAGGCAACCCTAAACCTGTTAGAGGCAGCAAAAAACTTGAGATTGGCGTGGGGGTTCATCTTCGAGCGGGACAATGACCTTTAACATACAGCCAGAGCTGCAATAGGATGGTTTTCAAAATTGCTCTTCATTTTTAAATGATCCCTGTCCAAATCTGACTGAGCTTTTGTAATTTTGCAAAAGGAACAATAAGATATATTGATGTTTTTTGTAGTGTTTTAATGCTATTGCAGGGCACTGTACTGTAAATACACATCTAATGCATCTTACTGTATGCTGTTAACTTTCTGCACTTTGGAGAATTTGGAGAACTTAAACATTTTAAACCAAACCAAACCCTGTTCCAGTGATGTAAATGAGGTACCCTGAGTAAATGATACTGTCTTGCTGCCAGGCCGTTGGCATGCTGTATCTGCATGAAGTGTTGAAACCCATCATCAATCGCATCTTTGATGAGAGGAAGTACATTGAGCTGGACCCATGTAAGATTGACCTGAACCGCACAAGGTAAAACAGACTTAATGTAAACATTATGCTAGATCACACTATTAATGCAAAAATCATATTCTGAGCTAGTAACATTGTCACAATAACAAAGGTTCAGAGGGTTAAATGTCCATTAAAGAGAGGATTTTAGGTTGCAGATTTATGTGTGTCGCTGCTAAAAAGCTCAAACTGAAAATCTGGTACTAGAGATTGAGAGTAAGATATACATACAAGAAAATAAAAAAGAAATAATTAAAAAAGAAAAAGAATTTAAAAATGGGGAGGGTTTGTTGCTTGGCAACAGTCATAAGCCCCCTGAGATGTCGCTCTATTTCTGACATGGAGAGAGAGAGAAAGATCCAGGATGTAGCATCCTTTGAGTCTGCACTGGAAATGTCTTCCTAATCTTTTTTCCCCCTTTCCCTCCCAGTGAATATATCCCTTTTGACATTTTCAGTATGACACAAAGTAACCATGTTCCTCTGGCCAATCTCTTAAAATATCTCTATCTTACATTTATACAGAGCACAAATATCATAATTATCCATAGCAGGAAGGTCATCTCTTGTGTGTAGAGTGGATAAAAGGTGTTTAAGTGTTACATGTTGTAAGCAGAGCTAAGCACAAAATGATTCTGGCTGTTTACTGGGTTCCCAAATCTGTCTTTGTGTCTGAAGACGGATTTCATTTAAGAGCGGAGTGTCGGAAGCAGAGGTTCGGGACTACAGCGTTGAGATGCTGCAGACATATTTAACCAGCATCATTGAATCTATCGTCAGCTCTGTCGATCAGTGTCCTTCAGTTATGAGAGTGGCCTTCAAACAGCTGCACAAGAGAGTGGAGGAACAATTCACAGAGCCTGAGAATGAGGTTAGTGTAGAGCCAAACACCTAAAAACTGGGAAAGATCCTCTGGGAAATTATTCTCAGTTCACTAAATTTTCTTTGAACCTCACTTTAATTTCAATAGGATGTAAAATACCTTGCCATCAGCGGGTTCTTCTTCCTGCGTTTCTTTGCTCCTGCCATCCTGACGCCTAAGCTGTTCCAGCTGAGAGACCAGCACGCTGATACACGTACAAGCAGAACATTGTTACTGCTCGCCAAGGTATGACTCCAAGCACTGACATATGGACAGACATGGGTATTTTTTAAGCAAGTACAAAACAAACAATGAATTGTTGGGTGTCCTAGAAGTCTGCAGAGAGGAGAGGCACAAGGTGAACGATCAAGAATGACATAATATATTTAAAATTATTCCAACCACATGATTAGTTTTAAGATTTAATATTTCTCAGTTCCTCTAATTGACACTTCTTAGCTGAGGGCCACAAGAGCTAATCATGTTGACAGTGCTTTGGAAAAAAAACACATATATATATATATATATATATATATATATATATGCACAAAAAGTAGCACATGAACTGGGAAGTGGGAGTTAAAAAAAACATTGTGGTCCTTCTTTTTCACAAAGAACAAATGTGACATGGATCTGAATTCAGCCCCTGTAAACTCCACCTGGGTGCACAGGGGCTGGTGTGTATAAAAACTACACCCCACCAAGGGGAGTGAATACTTGATAGAAGGCCCTGAATGAAAATCGATTATCATGCAAAACACAGATTTCTGTTTCAGCATTGATGCAGTGAGCAGGGCTCACTTTTTCATTAAGGTTTTAAAACAGCATTATATCATGCTACGTAAATAGGTTTTGTGACAGACCCCAGCACTAGAAAACCATTAGCTGACTTTGACAGAGAGCTAACCACACCTTTAAATGACAATGACCCACCAGTTTCGTTTGAATCAACACCCACCATATCTTTAAAAATAGGGACCACATGTCATGACAATTAATAACTTGTTAGTTGTTAAAACCTCAAATTCTCTGCTACACACGGCTCTGGGGTTGCTGTCCATGGTGTTGAAATGCTGTTGCCATGAGTCTGCTACAGAGATGGCGAGCAGCTATTTTTACCTCTGTATATGCAGCAAGCAGCCAGCGGTTCAAAGTCGAGCATCAGAGAGGGCCGTAGAGAGGGGCTTCCTTCTCGCCCCGGGCCAGGTGTAGGCCAGACAAAGGGTCTCACAGCACGCTTGGCCTCAGGGACCCTTTTGATCTTTGACTTTGAGACCTGCTGTCAGTGGGCGGATTTCTGATGTGATGAAAGCTATCAGTGGAAGAGCACATATCATGTGCTTATGGTCCCTCAGGCACTGCAGAGTGTGGGCAACCTGGGCCTTCAGCTGGGTCATGGGAAGGAGCAATGGATGTCACCTCTTCATCCTATCATCCTCCGCAGTGTGGCTTCTGTCAAGGACTTCCTGGATAAGCTGATCGACATAGATCATGATATCGGTAAGGCAGACGACACTGAGCGCACCACTAAACCTGTAATCAACCAGCAGGAGGCCAGCTGTCAGAGGGGCTGCTTGCATCTGATATGAGCACTATACTGTTGCTCTGTAGTGAAATATTCATAACTAGCTGGAAGTCTGGAAAAGGGATAATACTTGTACACACAACACTGGATACCCAGTACGTCTTGGCTGCTTTCTGCCATGTGTTAGGAAGGTTGTTGTTGTAAAACACTCCCCTCCCTTCTGAAATATCATATTGCACACCCCCTCTTTTTCTCTCCAATGGCAGTTTGACATTTAGTGCTCTTCGGGTTGAGATTTGTAGATTTTACAGATCGGAACACTCGTTATTCCTGTTATGAAGCTGTCCTTTTGTAGATTCAGTTACCACCACCCTAGCAGAGGTTCACGATATAGATAACTGTCCCCCAACAATCAGATCTTATCTATTTACTAACATAGAACCACCTTGTGCCTGTAAGGTTGAACATGATGTTTTCCTCTTCTTGCCACAGTGTCTTCAGTGCCTCAGAGGGCTGTGTTCATGCCGTCAGTGACAGTGAAGGAGGGATACCTCCAGAAACACAAAGCAGAGGGACCACAGCTGCTGTCCCGCTTTGCCTTCAAGAAACGCTACTTCTGGTTGACTAGCGAGACCTTGTCCTATGCCAAGACCTCTGATTGGCAGGTTGGTATATTCTACTAACATACAGTGCCTTGCAAAAGTATTAATTTCTCTCAAACTATTGTCTATTTTGTGACGTTACAATCATAAACTTTATTGCATTGGAATTTTATGTTTTAGGCCATCATAAGACATGATACATATATTGGACCAGTATACTGGGCCAGTATAAATAAATTCCAGGGCAATCAACTGCCTTTGTTTGCCTGTTAGAGAACATTAGTGGACAAACAGCATCAAGACGACCAAGCAACAGAACAGGACAAGAATAAAAATGTTTAAAGCAGGGATAGGTTACAAAACAAGATTTTAATCTCACTTAGGCTCATGTTAACGCTGGAGCAGTAGCTTTAGAAAAGAGAAGCAAGAGGAAGCCATTATTTTAAGAAAGGCATAAGAAACACCCTTTGCAGCTTGCCACAGACGTTTAGGGAACAAGGCAAATGTTTAGAAGGAGGTGTTCTGTTCAGATGAGACAAAAACTGAGGTAAATGTCTGGTCTAAGTGTGATGGAAAATCACACATAGACCACATCACCCTGAACACACCATCCCAACATAGAAACATTGTGGTGGCAGGACCATGCTGTGGCCGTGCACTTCTTTAGCAGGGACAGAGAGAATCGATGGGAAGATTGAGCTGAACACAGGGCAATCTTAGAAGAAAAACTTCTAGAGGCTGCAAAAGACTAGAGATTGAGATTAGCCTTCCAGCAGGACAATGATCCTGAACATTCAGCCAAAGGAAGGATTTACATCAACGCATGCATGGCATTCAGACTGAGACTGAGCTATTTTGCAGAAAAGCAGTGGAAAAATGTTCAATCTCTAGATGTTCAAAGCTGGTAGAGACATACCCCAAGAGATCAGCAGCTGTAAGTGCAGAGAAAGGTAGTTCTACAAAGTATTGACTTAGGGGTGCTGAATACAAACACCACATTTTCAGATTTTTATTTGTAAAAACCTTGGGACAAAAATACATATAAACAAAAATAAACAAACAATAAAATATATTAAAAATACACATAACAGTTTGTGACTATAGCATAACAAAATGTGGAAAAGCTCAAGGGATATGAATAGTTTTGCAAGACTGTACAGTTTGTACAATAGACATTTGTGTTGTGAGTTGTTTTTGAATCCATTTATCGCCTGTTGTTTTTCATTTTTTTTGAAGGGTTTATTAATCGGTCTTCTAGAGAAGCCCTGAACAGCAGGTGGAATAGAGAATTATTTCTTCAAGTCTCTTACTGTGACAATTGGATGAATTAGCAATAAAATAATAATTATTTTTCATCTGCCTGATGAAAGACTAGTGAAACCGAGTAATTGATTTTAGAAGCCGGCTGACTGTCTTATTGTGAATTACTCACAGGTTGTAGCTTTGAACAGTGATTTATCGGCATGGAGGAAACAAGAAAATGAGGAAACCTTTTAGTCAGCCCCATCATGTTTTGATGTATTTGTGAGATCATCATTAGAGTTATTACCATGCAGAGTCTAACCTTGTAATAATGATCTCCTCTTATTTATTGTCCAGAGGCTATAAGAGAGAGGGAGAAACATGGCTGAGGAACAACCCAGTCTAGCCCCTTAAAAAGCACTCTCTTTGAGCCAGTCCCTGCTTTGTGTGATCAGAATAAAAGGCGAGGTTTAATTGAAAGCTCTGGATATTCATGCTAACATTGCAAATCAGATTGCAGACAATGTCCTGGCCCCTTTCCTCCATGGTTGGAGCACTCCATTCTCAGTGAGGCGAGCTCACGTTGGAAACGGCTGATTTACACTTAAAAGTAGCCTTCGCTGCCACACTGCTCTCATCTTCAAATCTTTTCTCTGAGCTGTTCTGCGTGTGAAATATACAAATTCTGCTTCATTAATTAGTTTTTTTGACCCCCATCTTTCAAGTAAGCTAAAACTGAAATCACTTTGGGGTAAAGAGTGGTACATCATTATTGCCGTGTGTTAATTGTTGGAGTGGTTTGTGGCTGAACTGTTGCAGGTGCGCTCCTCGATACCAATTCAGCGTGTGTGTGCCGTGGAGAGGGTGGATGAAAATGCCTTTCAGCAGCAGAATGTAATGCAGGTCATTACACAGGACAACGATGGAAAGCTGAACACCATGTACATTCAGTGCAAGGTGCGTTATTGCCTCTACCAGACAGTCACCATCTAATTCATCACTTTCTGTCTTGTTTCTAACCTCATTGATTCATTTATTAGTGTACAATTCAACATGTTCTCCTCACCTAAAATCCTGATCACACTTGTGTTCTAAAACATTAAGGAATTGCCTTTTTTTCCCCTTGTGTACCACTGAGTGATGTTTTTGTCTTAACAGAATGTAAATGAGCTGAACCAGTGGCTGTCTGCAATAAGGAAAGTCAGCATCTACAATGAGCGCATGCTGCCTTCTTTTCACCCGGGTGTTCATCGCAGCGGCAAGTGGACCTGCTGCCTGCAGGCGGACCGTGCTGGTGAATCATGCCGTTTGTACTCCTACCACTGCACAAGATTCTGAGAGGACTCAAGATGGGAATGTTCCCTGTTTTCTTTCAATAATTACAGTGCTTAGCAAAATTATTCATACCCCTTGAACTTTTTGAACTTTTTCACATTTCTCTCATTAAAACCATGGACCTCAGTGTAGCACATCTGGTACATTATTGTCAGGTGGAGAAAAAAAAAATTACATTTTTTTTTTTTTTTTTTACAAATAAAAAACGGAAAGGCTTGGCAAACTTTGCTATGTCTCCTACATGGCATGTAGAAACCTGCAAACAGGATTTCTTATGGGTTTCTTTCAGCAATAGCTTTTTTTCTCCTCTTCTATGAATGCTAAATTTGTGGCGTGCACAAATAATAGTTGTTCTGTTGACCAATTTTTCGACCTGATCTGAGGATCTTTGGTGCTCCTCCAGTGTTAGACCTCTCGGCTTCTTTTCTGAGTAAGCTCAACTTACCACGCCTGGTCAGTTCAGGTGGACAGCCATGTCATAGTGAGTTTGCAGTCCTGCCATTCTCTGTGAAAAATTCAAAGCTTGTGATGTTTTTTAACCTAACCCTGCTTTAAACTTGTGCATTTTCATTACACTTTTAGATGTGTATTTGTGGAGAATATAATAAAAATATACTTTCTTCTAGCTTTACCATTATACACTACTTTGTGTTGGTTTTTTACATAAAATTCCAATAAAATCCATGTACGTTTTTAGTCGTAAAATGCTGAAAAGTTCAAGGAGTATGAATACTATACAGAGCTCTGTATCACTCATTGCCATCTCAGACCATAAGCATGTTCCGTCTGCAAATAGCTGAGGTCAAAAATACCACCCCTTTTCACAAACTTGTTGATGACGTCAGATGAGTTTAGGTGAACCATATTTAATAAATTAGCACTTCAATTAATAGCTCTCGTATTTTTGCTGCTTCATGCTTGAGCTATCTCTGGCAGTACCAGTACTGGATGATGTTAGACTCAGCCTGTTAGCTCTGTGTAGTTATGTTCAAATTTATTAAGAGACATTTTACAGCATTGTCCAAAACTAAAGGGGTATTGTTGGTACCAAAATAATTTCCTGCAGGGTATTGTATTGTTCACACCATGATTTGTAGCTGAATTGCTTGTTAGTTGTCATGTGGAGCACTACTCTTTAATAAAAGGGCTTTGTTCAGTTACAGGCTGTAGCAGAACCCACTCGGCCGTAACTCTGGGCGACTGGAGCGACCCGCTGGATCCTGACGTGGAGACTCAGATGATATACAAGCAGCTTCTCCAGAGCAGAGACAAACTCAGGTCAGTATCTGCATTTTTTTCAGCCTGGATGCAGCTCATTTACCAGTCACTAGAGGTCTATGTTGCAACACAGGATTGCACTGCTCTGCTGCTGCTCATGATATTCAGCCTTGCAGAAAGCCATATATCTATCTGTCACTACATGAAAAGGCAGATGAGTTTCCAGAAGCGAAGGTGCGATAATATGACGAGATTCTAACTGATGCTGCAGGAAAAAATACCTGGAGATGGAAGATGCAGATCAGACATCAAGCAATAAGGAAAAGAGGATAAACCCTGATATTCACCCAGGTGAGACTAGACTTGCATGATAAAGGAACCATTAAAAATGAGTTTGTTTGGATAGTATTATTGACGCTGTTAGGAGAAATGCATTTTAATAACAAAAACCTATTTAGATTGTTTGCTGTATTTTTGGTGGAGTTAAACTAACGAGGAAGGCCTATTCCATGGATTTCTGCCTCCCAGATGGTGCCGAATGCAACGCTCAGCTGACGAAGCCTGGTCAGAGTGTCGCTGCTCGGCTGCTGGTGGTGATAGAGGATCTGGAGCAAGCTCACGCCACCTTCCAACTTAGAGAAAAAGAGGACGCCACCAGAGTCATTCTGAATCCCTAGGCTGCACACGGCCTCTGATCTATTAATGCCTGAAAGGAGGGGTGTGTGTGTGTGTGTGTGTGTGGAGAGGCTGGAGGAGGAAGAAGAGGAGGAGGGGGACCAGTAAGAGAGAGCAATATAGCTACATACTCTCATGATTGTCACAGAGGAGAAACTGCAACCTCGTCCAGCTTGTTGGTGCATTTTCTGCCAGCTGTAAAGACCAACGGAGACTCTGGCGCTTTTTAATCTTTTTCTGTATTTTCTGAATGACACCAATGAAGAAGACTATGATGATGATGCTAAACGGAAGGAGGACTTTGCAGCATGATCTGATGTTATATTTTTTCTGTAGATAACAAGCAGTCTGTTGCATGGCTTGCATCCACTTGTGAAATGTGAAAACCTTTTATATTTCAAGATGTTGTACAGGACTTCAACAATTTTTATGCAAAAGGCTCGTTGTAGTGTAATGTACAGTTCCTAAACGTAAGGTGATTTGATACTTGTGGTTTATCACTCATGTTTTGTACACTGATTGAGGCAGTTTATCGCCAAGGCCACTTTGTAGCAGTTAATTTAACATTACATGTCATTCCACAATGATATGTTAAAGTAATGCTCAGTGTAACACTCTATATAGTGAGCAAAATTAGTAATGCTTACATGTTGCTATGTTTCCTTTTTCAAAGAAAAACAGTTTTATTTGGTGCTATGGCCATTTGATTATATAAATTGAGCTCCTTTGTACTTTTTTTTTCCATTTTCAAACTTAGGTCCTTACATTTCGGAAATTTCTATGGGTAATGTTTACCTGCCTCATAATTGTCAGGCTATGTTTGAGATGCCAGATTGGTTTTTCCAAACTCCAACAAGCTAGTACAGAATTTGAGAATTTATATTCCAAAGATTAGGCAGATTTGGGAGATAATGTAACAGGGATCAGATATGTGATCGGGGAGAACCTCAGCAGGTTGCTTTGCTGATACGATTTTGATTTTATTTTATTTATTTATTTTTGGGAAACATTCTTCCTGCCAATACAGACAGTGTCTTGTCCAAGTATTCATACCCTCTTACATTTATAGTTGTACCAAGACAAAAGGTGGGAGAGAAAAAATATCTTCCCTCATTACAACCACAAACCTTAATGTATTTTATTAGGTTGACCCACACACAGCGGTGCATCATTGTGGAGTGAACGGAAAATGAGACATGGTTTTCAAACTTTTTTTACACATAAAATTCTAGAAAATGGGCTGCGCATCTGTTTTTAGTGCCCCTGAGTCAGTACTTTTATGAAGTGTCCACATCTAGAAACTTACATTTTTGCCAATTCTTCTTTGCAAATAGTCCTCAAATTCAGTCAGATTAGATGGAGAGCATCTGTGAACATCAAGTTCAAAATCTTACCACAGATTCTTAGTTGGCTTTCGGTCAAGACTTTGACTGGGCCATTTTAACACAGTTATGCTTTGATCTGAGCCACTCCATTGTAGCTCTGGCTGTATGTTTAGGGCTGTTGTCCTGCTGGAGGGTGAACCTCCACCCGTCTCAAACCTTTTGCCAGCTTTCACAGATTTTCTCCCGCCATTATTTGGGATTTAGCTCTATCCATCTTCTCAAACTCTGAGAAGCCTTTCTGTCACTGATTTAAAAAAAAAAAAAACAAAAAAAAAACTGTCCCCACAACATAATGCTGGCACCATCATGTTTCACTGCAGGGATGGTGGGTTTTTTTTAGGGTGACATTATGTGTTTTTTCCACACACCTATCACAGCTTTTCCAAAAAGGTCAAATTGGTGGAGTAATTGTTGTCCTGCCAACAGATTCCTGTATCTGAGCTAGGGATCTCTGCAGCTCCTCCAAAGCTACTATGTGGCTCTTGGCTGCTTTTCTGATTAATGTTCTCCTTGCCTGGTCTGTCAGTTTAGGTGGCCATGTCTTTGTAGGTTTGCAAATGTGCCATACTTTTTCCATTTTCCATTTCCTTTCTCTAACAAACTGCTGAGGCCTTCACAAAACAGCTGGATCTATACTGAGAATAAATTAGCTTTAGTTGCACATGACTTATTTAAGGTCATTAGAGTAAAAGGGGCTGAATACAAGACACTTCAGATTTTTTTTATTTTTAAAAAACGAACATCTTTTTATCTTTCAGTACTCAATGTTGAGCTACTTTGTGGTTGTCAGGTTACAGCTGACAGTACAGTTTATGATTGTACTGTGACAAAATGTGGAAAGGTTCAAGGATATGAATAGTTTTCAAGACACTGTAAGTAAACCATGATATATTTCCCAGAGACAGAAAAATAAGTCATATTGAACATCATTATAAATAGGGAAATTGTCATCTTTTAAGATTTTGAAATTATATTTTTTATTTCTTTTGCATTTTAACACAGAATCTAAAATCAAAAATAATAGCAAAGTGCTGTAATTATTTAAGAGTTTTAGGCTGCTGCTTTAGAGAGATGTGGTCTGACAGCTGGAAAAACGAGTCAATAAGTTTTTACAATTTGCATAGTAAGACATTTTTGAAGACACTATACTAAACAAGCCAGAGCTTCAAAACTTTAAACATATCTGAGATCATTAAATGTCTGAGTGCCCAAACCTCAGTGCTTCTTAGTTTTATTAGTGTAAAAAACAAAAATAAAATAAGAGATAACATTATTGAGATTTCTTTGAGTATCAGTTGATTGTGTCTTTCCTAAACAAACTAAAGTATCTGAACTTTTCACCTGCAGTTTTTACTTCATTCTGCTTTGAGTGAATTCCATGTATTTATTTTGCCAAGTGATTTGAGTCTTCTCAAAACCAGAATAAGCATTGTTCAAAAGGACAAAACACATAGCTTACTATTTTTGGGGAAAAAACACAGTAATGACTTGTTTCAGGTGTATTTGTAATTGTGGGGATGCCTGTATTTAATGACTTCACCCCTTGTGCTACAGAAAGAAATAAAGTGGCAGTGTTAATTTATCTGCAGGCTACTGTTCTAATTAAATGCAGCCATGTCTATTCATTCATGATTTAACAAATAATGTGATGTTGCTGCTGATACTACAATGCTCCATCAGTTGAATGAATCATATAATCAAAACCAGAAACCGGAAAGGAGCGGATCCAGGAGCTGCTGGGTCTGTGCTAATGAAAGCTGGTGTTGAATGGGGGATTGAATGAATCCAGACACCAACAGATCCCAGAGCTCACTTTTATTTTCACAAACCACAGCTCCAACAGTTAGAGTAACAAAAATGACCATAAAGCAGATTTACTGTCAGTAAGAAGCGTTTCTGCAGCTCCCTCCGAGCTCATTTCGATTCATGGAGCGAGGAGCGGAGCAGAGAGCTGTCTGTGAAGCAGCCCAAATAAGAACACACCACATCTCTGAGAGGTAATTCAGAAAGGGGAGTTGGGGGTGGGAATCAGAGTCAAGGTGAGAAAATCCCTCAGAGCCTCCAAGGGCACATATATTTATTTTTTCCACAAGGAACACACAAACATGCAACAAGGTCATCACAATTCAATAAAGACTGATTGATTAAGAAGCCCTTTATAGTTTAATCAGTGTCTCTCAATAACTTGCATTTTGTTAATGTCACACTGCTTGAATTTAAATCAAATAACAATAAATGATCATTTAAAAATATTTATTGAAATGGGCATCTAAATGCATCAAAAATCTTTAAATATATGGAGTTTGCAGAAGCTCAATGCTGCCTCAAACAGGTGCATCTCAATAAATCAGAATATCATCAAAATGTTATTTTTGTTATTCAAAAAGTAAAATCAGTATATTATATTGATTGTGTTGTGTAGAAAATGTTATGTAATGGCCTATACACTCACAGAAAAACTGCTGACAGTTGTCCAGCAGTCAATCACTGACACATTTCCAAAGGAGGGGAAGTCACAAAAGTTTACTGTTCAGAGGGTGTTGTATCCAAGTACATTAGTGGAAAGTTAAGTTTAGGAGAAAGTGAGGTGCAAAGAGGGGTACATGCAACAGGGATCGTTGCTAAAGAAACTGTCTTTACATAGCACTGTATGCAAGCATATTAATGAAAAGTTAAGTGAAAGGAAAATGTGTGGTAGAACAAAGTACATAAGCAACAGGGTTCCTTGGTAAAGAAGGTCATTGTTCACAAAGTGCTGCATGCAAATGTGTTAAGGGAAAGTTGAGTGGAAGAAAAAAGTGTGCTGGAAAAAGGGGGACATGCGACAAGGATCATTGTTAAAGAAGCTGCCTGTTGACCAAATGCTGTATACAAGCATGTTAATGGAAATTTAAGTAGAAGAAAAAAAATGTAAAAGAAAAAGTGCATAAGCAACAGAGGTCATTGCCAAAGAAACTTCCTTTACACAAAGTGCTGTATGCAAGTGTGTGAATGGAAAGTGAAGTGGAGGAATAAACTGGGGTAATTTTACCGAGACTCTTTAGCAGTGACTTTCTGTGGTGGGTGTCAAAGACTGTTTGTTGGACAACTGTGAAAAAAGCTGTTTGCTCAATGATTGTTTATGCTACGACATAGTTATAACATTTTTGTATTAAAGATTTTTTGGTTTTTTGCAATATTCATATTTTCCGAGAAACTTAAAATTAATCTTTCATTAGTTGTAGGCTAAAATCAACAAAATTAAGAGAAATATATACAATTAAAATATATCAGAATATGCATAATGAATTCATATATATCTATATATATATCTATATATATCTATCTATATATATATATATATATATATATATATATATATATATATATATATATATATATATATATATATATATATATATATATGAGTTTCATTTGGTGAATTAAATAACTGAAATAAATACTTTGATGATATTTTTTATTTATACAGATGTGCCTGTAAATCAAAACCAATATAGGCTATAAGATCTTTCTAACTAAAGAAATCAGTAAATCACCAGAGGAAAAAAAAAAAAAAAAAAAAGGGTGGTATTTTTTTTTTTTTTTTTCAAAAGACACATGTTTTCATAGACAGAGAGCTATGCATTGTCAATACACTTACAGTTTGGTTGACATGCACCTCTAGGAGAACATTACTGCATTTTGAAAGGACATGAACCTAAGCTTTGTCTCCTGGACACCTACCAACCACACACACACACACACACACACACACACACACACACACACACACACACACACACACATAGAAAAAAACCTAGATCCACAGTTTTCAGCAGACACTACAAGAGAGTACAGCTGTAAATATATTATAATAGCTTTGATCATTTGTTCCACCTCTAATCAAATGCAAAAGTATGAAATGAATAAACAGAAAGAAAGAGTAATGTTACATAGGATTACTTTTAGAGACAATCATTAAAAAATACATAAAAATATATGTTTTCAAATACATAGCATATTAACATCCTCAGACTGAAACCTCCTTTGCTCATTAACCAGGAGGTAGGCAAACTATAAAGGAAACATCCACTGTCATATAAACCAGAAATCTGCCTTCTTGCTACACACAAGCCATGTACTAGAACTTAAAAATAGGAAATTGCATAAAAGCCTTCTCTCTCTTTATATTCAGGCAGATAATTTTCTCTCTCTTCCTGAAACTTCATCCAACATCGAAAAAAGGAAAAAAAAAAAATCCCTGATTCAAAGCTTTCTCTCCAGCTGTCCCATTTTTTGTAAGAAAAGGGTGTCAGCAGGGTGTAAAGGAGGAAACCTGGAACAGGCCAAATAGTGACTGTTTTTAACACCAGGGTCAAACATCACATTGTAATTCTTCAGAAGTTAATTTTGGCATGTTTTGTTTAAACAGATAACATAAAAAATTACAGGACAATAGAGTAAGATATGGGCTGAAAGTAAATAAATACCTTTTACAAATCTCTGACAACTGATGTCTTTAGTTCTGGGGACAGTGGTAACAGTTTCTAACATACAGTTTCAAGTTTTGTGCTTGCTATGAGCTTAAATGCTTGTTTTCCCAACTCGGTAATGGGTTTCACTGCACTCATGTTGTAGACACACAGTTTAAGGATAACTATACAGACACAAGTCTATTATTTCAGCTTTTTGCTTATGACCACAACCTATATATATATATATATATATATATATATATATATATATATATATATATATATATATATATATATATATATATATATATATATATATATAAAAGATGTGTAAAAATTCTTAAATTCATCTTTTATAATTTATAAACCTTGGGTCAAAGGCTAAGGGTGGGGGACAAGAGACAAAACTGGATTCAGCTAAATTCTCACAAACAAAATCATGCCCAATGGATTATTTGTTGCAGCTCCAGCTCTTTTAAAATTTTAAATTATTAATCTGACAGTTGATATGGGCAACATTAGGAGAAAAGCTATTTTCTTGATGGTGTTTTCTGACTTACAATGCTCAATATGGTGCCTAACTGGAAAGGCATGTTCTCTTGTCTTTCTCTTTTAGGAGTGGCTAAGAGAATACTGGCCTCTGTCTCACGTCAAGGGAAACAGGAGTTCATGGATTACTAGCTAATAGTTCTTAGACACACTGATCCACTTAGGTAAACTATAAATAAATAAAAATGCTTGAGTTAAATTCATCTTAATGAGTTGTAAGGAGTTTCAATAATTGTGTTACCTGTGTTTTTTTTTTTTAACAAAGTTAAACAAACAAACAAACAAACAAAAAAAAAAAACATGCAAACAAAAATCTTATAAAGTGGAATTTCATCCCCACTAAAAATATATATTTTGTTGTTTTTCTTTTCATTTTCTGTACCACATCATTACCCAGGGCACCAAAAAAATTGGATGGGAGATATAATTCCAGATTCTTTTCAAATAAAAATACCTTTTTATACACAATCACCATGTCTTAGTTTATTTTAGCATTATTTGATTATATGGTTGATACTATGGAAATATTCCTGCATCCAAGCAACAGAGAGTGAATCTTTTTTTGTTTTATTGATATGACCAGAAACACTGACTTGTAAGAAATATGTCAAACATTTTTTGGTTATCTTGTTGGGGTGACTCTTATATTATTAGAGTGGGAATTCATTTCCTTCTCACATTATTGCAAACAACCGATAATGACTGATAATAAAGATGATACCTCTTTGTTTTTATGGTCTTTGATTTGGTTTACATACTGAATCTGCCAGGTCTAATGTTTCAGTTCACTAAAACAACCTTTTTACTTATATATATATCTGCAATTTAACCCAGGCATTTTTCAACTTCAGAATTCACAGAAAGGATTTCAATTTCTGGGCAGATAGAAGAAAAGAAAAAGTGTCCCATTTTGTGGAAAAAAATACAATATCTTCATGCTAACCTTCCTTCACCAATAATAAAATACAATTTACTGAATTTACTGGTGTCCAACAGGCAATCAGCAATGCAGATTCTACATTAAGGTAACGACAGCCGCTTTCTAAAACTACTTGTAATATACAACGTTCATGACATGTCACACATGTTTCAGTCCCTGACAAACTGACATACTTTGTCAGAATCCATTTTGACATGTGTCTGCGTATAAATATGTGGGACGATCTTTTTTGTATATATAAGAGTATAAAAATAAACTAAACTTACGCCACCAACTGAGCTTGAAGTTAAAGGTATAGCACATCTGCAATTATATATCATACACACACACACACACATACACACACACATATATATATATATATATATATATATATATATATATATATATATATATATATATATATATATATATATACATACACACACATATATATATATATATATATATATATGTGTGTGTGTGTGTGTGTGTGTGTGTGTGTGTGTGTGTGTGTGTGTGTGTGTATGTGTGTGTTTTAAAGCATCGCAAGCCAGATTATAAACACCAACTTAAAAAAAGACAATAGCAATTATAGACATCTTCTAAAAAAATGTAAAAGACTGATTAAACAGAAAAGTTGCCTCAAGGTGCTATGGAAGACCATGATTCAGCCCACCGCTGGGTGCCCCACTCAATAAAACATTTCACTAGCCGCCCAACACATGAAATCGATCAGATACACTCAGGAGAATTATCCACCAATAGGCTGCGAAGAAACATTATAAAGACCTTGAGAATCACAAGCTCTTGGACATTAAATCTGAGGAGGATGTAGGAAAAAATACCTTCTCTGCCAATATACAACATGAAATTTTGCACCCCTCTTGAACTCCACAGCTGAGAAAGAAACGAGGTCGAAGCCATAAGTCAGGATCAGCCTAAACAACTCTGCATGAGCTCAGTCAGGAAATGAAATGTTTCACTGCTCGCTGTACAGGCTGTTGAGCTCAGTATGCTTCCCAACAGCAAGCAGGGCTCTCAGGAGGCTTTTATATTGCAGGCGAGCCCTGTGATGGAGCTTTGAAAGGAAAATCATTGGTGTCTGAGAAAGGAACGTCCATCTGGGTGCTCAGCTGTTCCACTCAAGGACTTAAAACCAGCACTGTGATGCCTCACAGAAGGCGATCGCACACTCGCTCCTCCCGTATGGTCAGCATGATGGATCGAACCAACGGCTGGGAAACTTTCAGCAGTGGTGAATAATAAAGCAGGCTTTCCATTTGCAGAGGTCAGCCTCATCAACATGCCAACGGAACGGATGAGTTTCCATGAAATCCTGCTGCACAACCTCAGCATCTCAGCTCACAACATCCTGTTACAAGCTGTAAACAAACTCTCATTTTAGCCTGTATCATCTATCCGCCCACCAAGGTAACCACCCAAAATATACTTTAAAGTCTTTAGCTCTTGGTAAGCTAAACAATTTGCAGAACACTTACTGGTAAATAAATATAAATGAAAGTGGAAATTGACCTTAAATAGCATCACCAAAACAAAGGTCTTCATCTTTAAAACTACCCAATCAGCTTGTTTTGTATAGGTATTCACACCCCTTGATCTTTTCACAGTTTTCTACGTTACAACCACAAACTTTCATGTATTTTTTTCAGTATGTTCTTTGTGCAGATTAACTAAAATTACCACAAAATTGTGCAGTGGAAGGAAAAATGATAAATGATTTTCAAATATTTTTACACTCAAAAATGTTATCAGCCCCGTTTGATACCCCAAAATAGAATGCACTGTAACCAGCTGCCTTCACAATTAATCTAAATAGTAAATAAAGTTCACCTGTGTTCAGTTTATTGTCACTGTAAATCCAGCTGTTCTGTAAAGGTCTCAGTAAACATTACTTAACAAACGGCATCATAAAGTCCTACAAACACAGCAGACAGGTCAGTGAGAAAGCTGTGGAGAAGTTTAAATCAGGGTTGGGCAAGCAGAGAAAGAGCCAAGAGGCTTATGGTAACTTTGGAGGATCTGCAGAGATCGCTCAGGAGAAAGAATCTGTTGACAGGACAACCATCGATGCACAGGACACTCCACAAATCTGGCCTTCATGGAAAAGTGACATAAAGAAAAGCATTGTTTAAAAAAAACTACAAGATGCCACGTGTAAAGCTTGTCACAAGCGAACACAGCAAACATGATAGAAGGAGCTCTGGTCAAACGAGACTAAAATTAAACCTTCTAGCTCACAGTAGATGCAAAACTATGTGTGGGAAAAAACTGCCACTAAACATCACCTTGAACACACAATTCCTAAGGTGAAACAAGGTGGTGGTAACGTCATGCTGCAGGGATGTAGAACCCCCATCAGATGTTCCTGTTTTTCTTAGATAGATGGAGTTAATTAAAGGGCAATTGTGGAAGAAAACCTATAAGAAGCTGAGTGCGGGTGAAGGTTCATCTTCCAACAGGACAACAACCCTAAACAAACAGCAAGAACATTTTTCATGAGTTAGATGTCCCAGTCAAAGTCCAGGCCTAGATCCAATGGAGAATGAAAACTGATATTTACATATTCTGTGCACCCAAACCGACTCACTACTGGATGTGTAAAGCTGGCAGAGACATATCCCAAAAGACTTGCTGTAAAAGGTTATTTG
This sequence comes from Anableps anableps, assembly GCA_014839685.1. Taxonomy (NCBI): domain Eukaryota; kingdom Metazoa; phylum Chordata; class Actinopteri; order Cyprinodontiformes; family Anablepidae; genus Anableps; species Anableps anableps. The sequence continues at coordinate 12,869,262 of CM026066.1, read as the reverse complement.
TAAAAGATTTTGAGAACCATCGTTTTTCTTTTCACCTAACTATGCGCTATTTTGTGTGAGCCTATCATATAAAACCCCAACAGAATACATTGATGTTTATGGTTATAATATGACAAGGGGTGTGAATACTTTTGGATGACGCTGTTCTTGGGTAACTATTAATTGTAAAATCAAAAGGACAAAGCTAAAACAAAAATTCCAATAGACTTTTATCGTTAAAATTCTGTCCCACGTATCTTTGTTATGTCAAGCAACAACTGATCCTGTCGTATTTGCTCAACATTCATTATGCAGCATTAGTTGGGGTCATGCATTCAAAAGCTTAGCCTTTTAAATATGTCTGATTTGGACCCTGACCTTTCAACTCTAAAGTGTGGAGCGTTTAGAGGTTTAAGTCTAAAAGGGGTTACATATAAACTGCAGCTTTCAGCTTCCAACATGAGTATAAAATCATCCTCGCATCCTCATCTCTGTGAGAGGGAGCTCATCGCAGACTCAATATCTCCAAGGCATGGATCGAGAGACAGCTGGGTGGAGATCAAACATAAATCTGAACCATTGGTTTCTGCTTCTATTGCTCTTATTCAGCCACTTCTGAAGAACATTGTAAGCTGCTAAGGAGTTGCCAGACGTATTCTGGCCAATCATGCATTGTTCCTGTTCTCTGAAGGACGCTGGGCTGTGTTGCTGGTTGCCAGTGTGGCTGACCATCAGTCCTTCAGATTGTCCTCTCCAACACCCTGGGCTGACAGCTCCGTCAAGACATTGTCCAAGTAGTTGGGGTCAGGGTAGCCATGGCCGGTCAGGTTGGAGCCAAACTCTGTCTTGTGGTGAATCTCATTCCACACGACTGTGTCAGACTCTCCTGTGGTGCTGGATGTGCCAATGGTGAAAATGAGGCGGCGGTCCCAAGCCATAATGAGCAGCTTTAGGACCTGGAGATTCAGAAAAAAAAACAGGAAGAGTTGTATTAATCCTACTTTGCACAAAGGGTAAAAAAAAAAAAAAAAAAAAAAAAAAAAAAAAAAAAAAAAAAAAACTCTGTGTAATATTAGAGATGATCCAAGAAATCCTCTGGTGACCGGAATCAGATGACTTTGTGCTCTCCTGATTGCTGATCGATCACTCAAAAACTGAAAATCCTATCTTTTTTTCCAATCAGTGAACACATCATACATAAACACTATCTGGACATGTTCAAAACAACAGTGCAAAGAGTGAAAGTAGTTACAGAGGAAAGAAAACTCAAAATGCATTATTTTTAGAATCAGTGAAGTGTTTGACACCCAAGTCTGAGGAAGAACAAAACTTGTATGGAAGCTTCCAGAAAGGAAATTGTATTTTAAAAAGAGGTCTGTTGGGAGTTCAATCAGGGTACTACAACATGGAGCTAGACTCTGGTGGTTGTTGGTATTTTTTCCCCTCATTATTCTATATTTTTCCAACTTTGTATGTTTCATACCTTTTCAGGTATGAAAAAGATATGTCTACCACCGGAGGTCATGTGTTACCCACTTTAGACACATATGGTGCTCATATAGGCTACTAAAACAGAGTTAGACATTAGCAGATAACAGGAAGCCGAGTGTGTATTACAGCAAGGACGCTGCGTTTCATCCTTTTAAAGGGTCCAATTTTGTCTGTCAATGGACATACTGGATTTAGAAATGTTGGCAAGCTCTTAGAAATCTCAGTTATAGCAGTTATCTCCTAGCTTTTAAGGGAGCACACAGCTAGTAATGCTAACCACGCTAATTGTGCTAGTCAACAGGATGCTAAAGAAAGTTTAAAATGTCAACCCTATAATCCTGCTGTCTTTGTTTTCAAATGATGTTGAAATCCTGTTTAACTGCAGAGCTGTGTAACACCTACTGCTCTCTCTTATGCACACAATGTGTGATGTTGCCTCTGCTTTTAATATGAATAATTTATGATATGTTACAGAAAGCCTTCTTAAGGATCCTGCACAGTTCAATCAGAGCTTATTCCTCTCAAATAAAAAGTCAGGCACTACAGTTATTTATTTATTCCTAATGAATCTTGTAAAAAGGCTGCACAAAAATGACTGACTTGTGATAAGGTGCACATTATATTTTTAAATGTAAAATTAAAGTTAGTGAGCTGTGATCCGACTTGTAAAGGGGAAAATACATATTTTGTTTCTCTTTTACTTATCAATATCTCTGTTCAGTAATCTGCTGGATTTGATTGAATTTATATATTTCTGGTGATGCGGAAAGAGACACTTCATTTATAAAGTTATCAAGAAAGTAGAGAAATTATTATTTCCATTTCAAATCAGAAAATCTTAAAATCAGTATTTGCACATCAGTGATTTACAAAACCGTTGATTGGCCACAAAATCTCTGCTGCCTCTGTAAAGCACGTTTACTTCCAGGGACTGAAGTTGGAGCTCACCCTCCTGCCTTTCTCATTGTCAGGGAGGTAGCAGTGTCGAGGGAAGCCTCTCGCACTGAACTTCTTGCCGGGGTTGGGGTGCTCATTGGTCTGATGAAAATGTGAAGAACAGAAACACATTTTTAGACACTCTAGTTAGACCAAATACAGCTCAACAGTGTTGGAAATTTCCACAGCACCTACATGACAAGCTTTACTGTCAACATGACTTAAAAAGCCTTTGGAGAGCAATGATGTAGTAAGTATGGTATTTAACAATCTTGTTTCAGAAAGGCTGTTTCAAGGCCCCCCCAAGTGGAAATAACATTATGACATCAGATTGATAAAAACAGAAATATACAATCATTGTATAACTAAAACATGTTTCCCAAAACCTGATAATATTAACATTTAGAGATTGATCATTTTTGTTATCGTCCTTGTTTCTGTTGAGAGAGATCCTGCTGTTATTTCCGACATTTCCTTCTGCTTTTATTACAGTACAAACATTACAATAACAGACTGGCTTACTAATAATATCATTGTAATGTTGCACTCAAGCTCTAAATCTGCAGAAAGCTATCAGGATATGCGGAGTGTGGAGGGAGAGAGCACAAAGAAAATCAGCAGACCCCCAGTAATGTCCCTGCTAATGATGAATTGTGCTGCTATGCTGACCAGAGTGGTCCTGACCTCAAGTATTCTGACCCTGGGGACGCTAAGGCTTCTCTGCCGGTGGGAAAAAAAGGTCAGTTTATTGTCTCCATTAATGCTAATCTCAGCAGTCAGGATAAAATACGCAGCACTCTGGTTTTCAGCTCAGACTGGGACTGTACACGCCAAAAGATAAACCATACCCACAGTCTGAGACTGCAGTTTCCTCCATGCCCCAGCACTTCACCTTTCTGTACAAATATCCTTCTGTCGACATTAAACAGATAAGCAGTTGTAGAGAGCCCACAGATTTAGATGGGGAGAGATAGTAGATCGATGCACAGAGACAGCTGTGGCGGATTTGGTGAAATGAGACTGGTCTCACCTGGATCCCGGCGGGGATGTCATACACGATGCGGATAGTTTTGCATTCTGAGTAACCAGGCAGAGAGTGGGGGATGACGTGGTACTCCATCTTCCCAGGGGGCTGGGTGCCTGTTTTCTCCCCATAGATGGTTTTACATGTTGGGCACTGCAGGCTGCCATCCTGGTTTAAAGAAAACAAGCTTAGGTTAATTACATGATAATGAATGCTACTGGTGCATCAGTTAAAGGCTGTAATGAAAAACAAATCTGTCTAAACTCTCTTACTGAGATTTTGGACAAAAAGATAATGCAAAACTTTAAACTCCAACATTTAAAAAGTCCAGAAAATCAATAATTTTGTATTAAAAGAGAATCGACTCAGTTTGCTTAGTATTAGAGAGGCTGGTATGACAGTTTATGGCTGGCCTGGGTCGGTTTTCTTCATCTGGTCCCCCTCCCCCACCTGTTGCAGCACATGGAGTGAAAGAAGGCTACTATACTTACAGCACAAAAAAGTTAACCGTTTGAAATGATTTCCAATTGCAAAAACAAAAACTGTAAATGCTGTTTTAAAAATATAGTTTGTAAGCTACAAACAACATTTCTGACTGCATGGTGGCTACCAGAGGAGATAACCTGACTAATTATTCAGTTTATAATCAGATGATTATACTCCCTGTGCTAAAAGGTAATTTGCTCCTTTACAGATTTCATCTGTTTTTGCTTTTTATCACACTTAAAGCTTTCAGACTATCAAACTTTTTTAATAACGGGGGACGGTGGCAATGTCCTGTAATCGGTGGGTTGCTGGTTCAAGCCCTTGCTCCATCCATCTCCATTACTGTGTCCTTGAGCAAGACACTTCATCTGCTTTGCCTGCTGGTGGTGGCGCCGGTGCAATGGCAGCCTTGGTTCTGTCAGACTGCCCCAGGGCAGCTGTAGCTACAATGTAGTACCTTGCCACCATCATTGTGTGACTGTGTGCATGAATGGGTGAATGACTGAATGTAGTGTGAAGCTGCTTTTGGTTCCTCTGAATTTGATAAAGCACTATACAAGTACAGGTCATTTACCACTTACCATCATACAAAGATAACCAGAGTAAATACAAAATGCACTTTTGAATGATGTCATTTATTAACACTTTACTGAACACAGTTTGATGGTTCATACTGAAAATTTACATCATCTACTGATAGTTTTGGTCATAAAATCAGTATAAAAATGTTTGCACAATTGGGCAAATTTTTTGATTCTACTCTATCCTTCCTACCAAATGATTTTAACAAAAGAAGTCAAATTAAATTGGATTAAATTTAATATTACATTTACAGCTAGTTTTTCATACAAATACATAAAATAATATATTTGATTAAATTCAAAAACAGTTAGGAAGTCCCCCTTAGGAAGAATCATTTCTGCACTATGATGTCTCAAGGGAATGGAGAGAATATTGAATTTCTCTACAGACAAAATAGAAAACAACTATTTCAGTCAGCCTGAAAAAAAGTCTCTTTTTAAGGTAATACACCTGTAGTTTTATTCACAAAGTATGTACTTTTTGAATATCATTGATAGGGTAAATATTCTTGCTTTCTTACCATGTGATCCAACAATTGTGTCAGAAAAGAATGTCCCACCTTTAAATATTGACTCCATGTTTTCCCCATTTCCTCAAGTCTTAGAAAGGGCTTTGTAACCCCTTCCAGATGAACATATTTAAATTATTTAATTTCTTGTCTGAATATCTTTATATTGGGGCATGATGTGTTGCTTTTTGAGATTTTTTAGCCTACTTTATATTGTCAGACTGGTTCTGTTTAAAGGTTTTGTTTAGTTTTTTAAAGATTTTTTGGCCTTGGTGGCCTTTATTAAATAGTAAACTGACAGGAAATAGGGTGGAGACAGAAGGGGAATACATGCAGCAAATGGCCCGAGACCAAGAATAGAACCCAGGACAACTGCGTTGAGGACTAAAGTCTCTGCACATGGCGGGCATCCTCTACCAAGTGAGCTACCCAGCGCCCCTGTTTAAGGGTTTTATTGGTTCTAGCGGTCTGGGAGTTAGTCAGCCTTTATTTGCTTGTGGACAAAACAAGTTAATCATAGTTAATTCATGATTTAACAAAACGGGCAATTTCTTTTTCCCATAGGACCAGGTTGGACAGCTTTAACCCGTAATAAACCTATTCATCATTTGGAAACTGCTCTAAATTTTTTTTTTTTTTTTTTAATTTCCTGGGTCACATTTGTCTAATGATGCTCTAAAGAAGCCCATTTGAAACTACCTGTCATTTACCTATTTTCAGAGTTTTGTTTGTGTCCAGTATGTTAAAATTGTTCTGGATGCTTATGTTTTTTTTTTTTTGCATAACTCCAGCAATTAAAAATAAATGAAAACTGAATTTTATTTTAGAGTAAAGTCTAAACTTTAGGAGCACTCTTATGTGAATACTTTGAAAAAGATTAAATTAAAAAATTAGACAGTTAGGGAAAAAAATGAAACCTGTTTAGGCAGAACAATAGTGCCCTTTTAATGGACAACATTCTCTTTTCTTTTTAAAACTTGAAGCTGAACACTCACTAGTGAACCCGTGTAGGTGGTAAGAGAGAGGGGGTTTGGTGCTTTGAGTGATTAAGTACTTTGCATACTTGTCGAAAGGCATTGTTATAATTTGTAAATGCCATCTTTAATGTTGTGATTAACACAAAAGCAGAAATCTCAAAGATAAAACCTTTAAAACTATCCCCACACGGCTTATTAGCTCCACACGTATATTAAGATGCAATCAGAAGAACCAATTATGGCCAGACTAAATGCATTTCATTTGTCTGATCTGCAGCAATAAGAGCAACATTAGCATTTTATGGAGTCAAAATGAAGACAGTGGAATTTACAGTGCTTTTAATAAACACTGTACTGACAGGACTGATCTGTTGAGAGTGCATAAGATCCCCATCTGTGTGTCCCGCAGTTTCTAGGCCTTATAATTTACCAATGTCATGAGAACTAGTCAAGCTGTAAGATATTGCAAGGTTTATCTCAGCCTGGAGCGACATCATAACAACGCCTGGCTCGCAAGCTTTTACCCACCTTATTGCCATTGTTGTACATGGCCACCAGGCACAGCAGATGGTACATGTGACCACATTTGCCAAGTTTGCCCACCAACTCTGGCTTGATGCCTTTGTGCTGCAGGACGCCTTCATAGCCCGATGACATCGCCAGCCTCTCCATGCAGATGGTACAGTCCTGGAAGAGCCAACCAGAAATACTTCTGCTTCCATGATTGTGTGTGTGAGTCTTTCACACCCAGTTAGGATGCTGAATAGTGACAGATTGCATCTGTTCATAAATAGAAAACTTTTTCCTGCTTTTTTTTTCTGTCCTTACCTCGTCTGGCAACATTTTAATCTTCTCTGTGTATCTTCGGACCACATCCTCCGGGTTTTTACCTGGTTATGAAATCAAACAAAAAGAAATGATCATCCGAGAAATTATAGCAATACCTGAAATATGGCAGATACTTAAAACAGTTTTTAACAGCCTTAAGATAAATCAATATTTTATTGCAGAAGCATAAACTCACACTAAAAATGTCAGAGAAATCCAACCTTTAATTTCAGAACATTTATTCAACAGGGGGAAAAAACTTGTTGGTATTTTTTTTTAAATAACCACTGGACAATTATTGGCACTCCTGTTGTACCACAGGCCTGTAGGGTTGCTAAACTACCAAATCACTATGCTGTGACTGTACTTTCTACGCACAAAATTAATCTAATTTATAGATGTATTTTTTTAAAATTTGTGTTCTACTTGGAGAAGCGCTTAAAAAAAGGTTTTTGATTTTCCCCTCAAACCTTGCAAGCTGTTTTTATAAAAGACTTGCTTTCACTAACTTGTGTTTTACTAGTTTATAATTTAATACAGTCTATTATAGTATATTAAAATATAGATTAGGGTTGCACAAAGTAATAGTGATATTACGTAAAATTGCGATTTTGATCAACAAATTTTGACCTTTCTTTCTTTCCCATGACACAATGTTTGCCTCATAACTATAAGTACTTCAGTCATTAAAAATATACATTAAAAGGGCTTTTAGAGTTCATCAAAATATGCATAGTGTGAATGTTGGACACTTAGTAACCTACCATATATTGTATTCAAGCCCTTTTTTCAGTTGTGATATTGCACAAAGTCATATTGCGATAGCAATTGCAACTAAAAAACAGTTGCTATTCAATAGCTTGTGTAGGTATATGTATGTAGATATATTTTCTAAATTGAATTTTTTTTTATTGTTCACGGTTGTTTTTGTTAGAGGTATTGTGTACATTAGCTGTTGCTAGCCTGGTATGACAGTGCTTTGCATTTTTTTTAAAATTATTTTTGCAATTACTTGTGTTATTACACTTATATGAATTGTACTGTATGAATTCTTATGTTTTATTATTTGGTAGGAGGCTTTACATAAGCTCCTAGAGCTTTCTGTCTCTCCCTGTGCAATATCCCAGTTGTTTCTAAATATCTATGTATTTTACATTGATAAAAACTAAACTGATGTTTTTTTTTACAAGCTCCCTCCTAAATCTCTCTTGATCATCCAGAGTCTTGGATTTTCTTTTATGCTCTATTCTCTTGAGCTCACCCAGCAGGTTTTCTATAAGACTTAGGTCTCAGGTGCTCATGGGAAAAGGTTGATTTTGTGTTTGAAGAAGCATTTCTGTTAATTAAGCAACATTAAAAAAAAAAAATCATTATCCTGCTGAAAGACTCAATGCTGACCCATCTTCATTATGCGTGATTTCATTATTCATTATACCATGCACTCGAGCTACCTTAGGTTCCCGTGGCCTTTGGAAGAGAAACATGCCCACATCATCACAGATTCTTCATTGTACTTAGCACCAGAGAGCTTTTTCCTATATTTATCCTTTGTTTTAAGCCAAACCCATACCGGGCTGCCAAAAAACTTGATCTTCTCATTAACCAAAGCACAGAATTCCTGTTAAACTCCTAGCAGAGTTTAGCAAAGTCCATGTTTATGTTTTTGAAGTTATGATGAAAAAGATTTTCCTCCTGGCATCACTCCCCGGTTAGTGGCTAACATGTGAACTGTGTCTCATGGTTGTTAAGGAGACTTGTCCCAAAGATGAGCTTCAACATTTTTTACTTACCTTACTATCCTGTTCACAGTTTATGGTCACAATATAAATATAGATCCTCATCCGGCCCAGAGGCCAGTGGCTAAATGAAATGGTACTCTGTATCATGCCATATTTATACCCTCAGGGAAACAGCACATCATTTATTATTAATTAAACATTTCATGAAACTGGGGTCACCTTAAAATAAGTTTAAAAAAGTGCTTCAGTTTAGTCTGGGTACCAATATTTGTGCAACCAGGGATTTTATTAAAAATAATTACTTCTTGCTATGGGATTTTATCCGTATTTTACAAATGCATTCAAATTAAAGGTTAGATTTTTCAAAAAATTTCAGATTGAGATTATCCTACTATGATAGAACATGAATTTGTTTTGATATGTTTTTGCATCTTTAAAAAGAGTGCTAATAAATGTGACACTGACTATTATTGATATTTTTATAATAAGAAAATGTGCTTTGCTTGTATATTGTACAGACATGTGATGTTAAGGAGGAGGTCACCTTCAAACCGGCACATAAACAGCCATTCCCTACACTCACTGATAATCCCTGTGTGCAACCAGGCTGCCATGACTGAGAGTGCACACACAGCTTACACCCCTAATACGCTTATAGGCAACCTCTCTCCCCCATGAGCCTTTGTTTGTTCATTTGAGGCACAGCCAGCGAGCAAAAGCAGGGGCAGCGGTTCAAAGAGACAGAAAAGCTACGGTACAGAAGAAGCAGGGAAGGAGGAGAGAGAACAGGAAAGATATAGGTGAATGAATAAAGGATATTGCACAACTAGGAGGGCTTAATTAGTCAGATCAGAAACCTCCCAGACATTTTTTATGTGCAATAAGCAGAGTAAGAATAAAAAAGCTAATCTCCAGGCTGCTTACTGCCACCCAATTTACATAAGTTTTTATTCTACGACTGCAGACAGGATCAGAAAACAAAACAGAAACTACATTTGCCCTCTGTCTATTTTCTCAATCTACATCCTCATGAATAATCTTCAAAAGTCTATAATTTGTAATATTATCATTGTAAACTTACATTAAAAGGTGACAAATACCAAAGTAATAAATAGGGACTGAAAAGACCACTATTACTTTTTTCCCCTCCATTGCGATATATTGGCTAGATTGTTTGTTGCACTGAACTTTTTTCAGAGGTTTTCTTTATAAAACATTAGAAAATGAGCATTCGCAACTGACCAAGTCTTGACAGCTGAAGGGATAAACCCTCTGTCTATCAAAGGTTCGCTTCAACCATTGAGCTGAACTGAGGAGAGTTGCTTGATATGAGCAAATGTATGCAGCTGAAGTAAAAAAAAAAAAAAAAAAAAAAAAAAAAAACAACAATTTTCCAGCTTAGAAAACCTAACAACTCTTTGATTTTTATTCAGTAAGGAAATTAAAATGGAAATGACCATTTTTGTTACTGCAGATATTTTGACTCAATTATCCACAGCATCAGAGGCGCCAAAGTAATTAAAGGCAATAACAATTGCTAAGTTCTGCTGATAGCCTGAGGAAACACTGACAATAAATCAGCATGCACAGAAGTAAGTTATTCCCTTAAGGGAGACAGCTCTTATTAATACATCTGTGCATTTCCTACAACATTATGCCAAGTTTTCTGCCTGTGACAGTGTTCTATGTTATCCATTTCCTACATATCTGATGATTAACCTGGCACCTAAATCCTATTATAGCTTCTTTTTCATTGTTGACACTTGTCTGACCTAAAATCTGTCTGTAGCTGCCAGTACAGGATGTAGCTTGTGCTTCAGCCACAAACACACAGCTTGAAACTTGGCAGGATGCATTCTTGTGTTATAGTGATCTTGCAAATCTGGCAACACTCCAGCTGCCTTGCAAGGTTTTATAATGGATCTCCAGACTGAAGAAAGTATCTAGTTATTAAATGGTTTATTTGTTATATTTCTACTCTGCTATTGTAATACATTTGGCAACTGAAATGTATGTCTATAGGATCAGTTCTTGTAAGTTATGTTCTAACTTGACTTTCTATATTGGTGTCTTGGGCATAACATTAAACCCTAATTCCCCTATTACACTATAGTGTACCTGCCATTCATCAGTGTACAAAGTTGCACTACTTTGAGTAAAAAACTCCATTTTACAATTCTGATACTACATACTATACTATATGCAATTTAATCTCCAGCCAAGCATGACTACTGTACTTTTTTTTTACATGCCATAAATACTCCACACATGCCTCACTGCTCCCAAACTTTAAATGTTACTGAAATGTTATAAAAATGACAAAAAAGAAAAAAATGGTCAGTCTCATGATACAATATGCAGACATACTGTCTACACTGATGAAAATTCACTTAACTCAGCATGCTGAATGCTTGGAGTGGCTCCAAATGACAGCAGTTTAATCTACTTTCTGACTAATTCAGCTAATATTTATTTGACCACTTGAGGACATTTACAGCCGCCGGCTGGTCAAATAAACAGACAATTGAACTTTCATCGACACTGGGTCAGGCAATTTTTATGTATGAAAACCCCCAAAATTAAACTAGATGATGGCATCATGACAAAAGTCTTGATGCAGAACCAGAGTATACATTTTACACTTTTTATCTCAGTCGCTAACCTAGCGTGTCTACTGTTATTACGACTAGGCAATTTTGTTTACCATTGTTAATTGTTGTTATCTGGACACCAGCAGATTAACATGGTCTAATATTAGCAAATTAATGTGCTTATGAATCATCACTATTTCCAAGTAAGCAAAGTATCTATTGGCTGTTCTAATATTCACTAGAAGTCACTAAATAGCGTAATCACCTAAACTGCATGATTACCAAAAGCCAATAACCTTATTCTTTTGCAGAGGTAACTTTTTCCCACCATAATTAGCAGTTTGTTTTAAGTGAAACTGTTATAAAGATTACGACTGACATAAAAATCACCTTCACAATACAAGCACAATTACTTTTTTAAAAAATACACTTTTGTGGCTTTAGTGGCCTTTATTTGACAGTAGACTGTCAAGAAAGTAGGTTGTGAGAGAGGGGGAATACATTCTGCAAAGGTCAACAGGCCGGGACTTGAACCGGTGACGGCTACGTGGAGGACTGAGGCCTCCGTACATGGGTCACGTGCTCTTCCCTTGCACCACCGCAACACCCCCACAATTTTTTATATAAAACAAATGGCTTCAAACCAGCCTTTGAATTCAGTTTAATTAACACTGCTTTCCATATTTTTGAGTAAACCATCTAAAATGAGACATGATGAGGTAGCTAGCCAAATGCTAGCCATAGCTTATGTCAGGCACATACTGTTAATGAGGGAAGTATGGTATCAATGCCATTGCAGTGATTTTAGTGCAGTGATTCACTTTAGACAATAAATGTCAACTATTCATATCAGCCAGCTGTGTCTACACACATATTTAAGGCATTTGCAGTTTTGATATAAAGGGGTGAACATTTAGTGTGATTGCAGCTTAGAAGGACACACAAGGACTGGGCCTCCTGGAAGTGCTTAGGTGAGGCCTATGGCATCACATGGTCTCCAAAAATCTACAAAAATACCAGTAGAAGTCACTTGATTTGTCACTGGGTGCTTTTTTAAAACAGTTCAATGAGGGATCTGACTACTTGCTGAATAAAATGAGTCATTAAACTGGCAGGATTTAGTTTATTTAGCTTACATGATAATAAACTTAAAAAATTGAGTTATCTAAGTACCTGAGAAGTTCTCTTTCTCACATTTAGCGTTTTTGGTGAAATATCGACAATAAAGAGCTGCATGGTGGAGCAGTTGTTAGCGCTGTTGCTTTGCAGCATGAAGGTCCTATAGTCAACTCTCATCCTGGGGTATTTCTGCTTAGAGTTTGCATGTTCTCCCTGTGCATTTGTTCTAACCAGGTAATCCAAACCACTACCCACAATCCATAAAAATGCAGCTTGATTAGATTAGATTAAATATTCACTTTAAAGGGGACCTATTATGCAAAATTCCCTTTTTGCATGTTTTTGTACTTCCATTTGGGTCTCTACTGCTTCTAGAAACAATCCAAGTGCAAAAAAAATTACAAGAAGACCATCATGTTTGTTCCGTTGTTTTTACCACTGGACAATGGCTACTGGAAAATAGAAATGTTTTTTTTTTTTTTTAGGCTAATAAACAACGTGTCTATGCATATTCTCCCAGTCACAGAGAACAGAGCAGAGTGCCTTCATTTTACTTCTGATGGCGGTGTCCCTGCAACATTGCCAAAGAAAGTTTGAGTTTGCGCAAATCTTTTCAGGAAAGACTCCTTTGAAAACTACCAACAGTACATGGCAGGATTTGCTAAAGGCTTCTACTGAAGGCAGGTTCTGTCCCTACTGTTCATCACAAATCTGCAATGATGATGTAAGTACATAATGATGTCTTGTGTGTTTTGTATTGCTGTTTGGCATAAACATGATAACCATTTAACACAAGCTAACGCTGTGTCTCACTACATCACTACCTACAATATCTGTGCATTTACTGTTGGAATTGTTGTAAACTAAAAGCGATAGCCTACATTGAAAAGAGGTGGTGTTTGTGACATGTCAGACACTCGGACATTACCGATATTATCCGGAAAAAAAATGGACATGTTGAGAGAGGTGCTTCTCTCTTAACTTGCAAATATATGTTTAAAAAAATCATTTAAAAAAGGGCTGTAGCTACAGTGTGACAAATATGTTGAATTTGCGGTTTTAAAAAAAGTGGCGCAGAGATGGAAGTGAATTAGAATCCTCATATTCATAAATGTACATCAGTTCTGCAGCATTTAATCCATAACATTTAATATTTTACTGTATAAACATGACTAACCATTCAGAAACCACTTGCTGCATCCTTAATGGTTCTGCAGGAGGCTCCACTTCTGGTTCTGGGTCTGACTCGGGTTCAAAGATGTACGACTGTACCATTGTGCATCTGCTTGTAGCCATTTTCATATGTCTGAAATGCTAATGTAAACACTGAGTTGTGCGGCCACGGCCAGCAGCAGCTTATTTGTATAATAGGGAAGTAGCCCTAAAACCGCTCATTCTGAAAGGAGCTGAAAATGGGCAGAATTGACCAGGTGAAATCTCATCATCTGAGAATTATTTTTTGTATTAAATGTAATTAACATGTTTTGTATAGCCCACAGACCTATCCTAACTTGTTCAAGGAAGCATAATAGGTCACCTTTAAAGAGCAACTGTTTGTGCAGTGTTGTTTGCCCTGTTTTTCGCTGTGTTGCCATGTGATGGCCTGGCAACTTTTTCAGGGCGTATCCTACCTCATGCCTGATGACCTCTTGATATAAGCAAAAGTCCCTCCACAATACTGCATACCTAAGTAGGTATAGACAACAGATGGATGGATGCATATTGATAAAGCAATAGTTTAAGCTAAAAATATTATCCACACTGGCATAATCTCCCTAGTGTTTTGTTTCATGGAGGTCAACTATTAAACTTTATGGTTGGAATTGAGTAAAGACAATGTGCGACCACATTAACTCCCTCACAGTAAAGTGTGTAAGTACAGTAAAGAGAATCTTAAAAGACCAACTGAGAGGACAAATGCACTGCAATGATGGATATCTGACAGTCACCCCAATCAATTATGTCTCCTGTGGTCCAAACTGATCCACTGGGAGGCCTGCATTCATCAACCTGCAATTAACTCCAGGCCAGAGTGGTCCACCCAAACAAAATACAGTGGATATAAAAGACAACAAACCTGTTAAAATGAGCACCAAGATACATTCCAGCCAACACTGGCGCAAGGTTTTGGGTCAAAGCTGTCTGGTATTTATAACTACTCAGGATTTTATACATGACAAAAATTCTAGTGACATCTGAATAAAAGTAATACCAGAAAATGATGCTGCCGTTACTATGTTTCCATGTGGGTCTTTTACTGTGGGTGTACTGGTGATGTTTGGTTACGTTAAACCCTGACACATTCTTACACATGGTTTTGGGAGATTTTAGACAGGCCTGGATGTTATCTTTTGACAAAAGGGTTTAGTTCCTTAAGATTCCTTCATCCAGACATATGGACAATAAAGGGGAATGTTGTCACATGTAGAACCAGGGCCAACCTAAAAATCTTGTATCACTTTCAAAGTTGCTTTCCGGCTCTTGACCACCTCCCTGATCAGTCTCTAGCTAATCTGTTCATCAGTTATGCAGAAATGCCCAGAATTACTAATGCTACTGTTGTTACATATCTATTAATGATTGGCTTGACTGTGCCCTTGTATATAATGCTATGGATTGTTTGTATCCTTCACCTAACTGATACTGTTGTACAGTGAGATTATTTTGATCTTTTGTAACTTCTCTGGAGATTGACTTTAACTAAAGAATGTGAATGATCAAAGCTTAAGAAAATCTGACAGTTTCATTATATTTCAGGTTATCTAGATCCTCTATAATTGACAGTCAGTGAAAACTCAAGGAGTGTGGATGCTCGAACTGAACCAAAAGGTAGTTATTTTAAAGGTTTACCTACCTGTGCACCCAGGTCAATATCACTTGTTTTATCATATCCCCCTCTGATACATTTAATTGTTTTTCAGTTGAATAATACTGAATATACGTCACATTAAAGGTGGAAAAACCTATTAGATTGTAGGGTCATTGTTTTGACTCAGAAAAACCTCCCATTTTAACATCAGTGGTATGTAGAATTATTGATATGCACTGAATAGACCTTCAAAGGAGGCTCAGAGCAACAAACCCAAAATTAATTTAGCTTGATTCACTAAACTGCAATTATATCTTAGTAGAATAATCTGAAAGGTAAACCATCATTTCATGCCATTAGCTTTTAAAAACGTCCAGAAACATTTGGTAAATTGAATGAATTAGCAGCAAACATTGATAATAAATTACTGTAATCCATGCAGAGCCTGCATGAAATCTTTCAACAGCTTATTTAAGAAGGTGAAATGAAATGTATACAACAGACTAAAAGACAGCTAACACAGAGACCCTGTACAAAATTTGGGAGGACATTCTCAGCTGTGTGTCAGTAGATGGGCTACTCTTTTGCCACAGAATGCGATATATTTATGCAAAAAGTTCTTGCAGCAGAGCGACCTTAAATTATTCACTTTCAAGAGACTAGTTTTCTCAGACTCACCTCTCTTCAGGTGCTTCTTCTTGGTTTTGCGCCGCATGCCATTGATCCCTGGCACAGGCTTCATGTCACTCTTATTGATGGGTGGTGGGTGCAGTATAGGCTTTGGAGCTCGAGTCAGACAAACCGGCAGACCTGCAGCGCACATCAGGATACCTGTCATGCCTGATACATATGTACGCACACACACGTAAACACAAAGAAGAGTGGAAAAAAAACAGTGATAGTCATTCATTTCCTTTGGTATAAATATCGACTGACTAAAAAATACATTTGTATGAAAAAAACCTTTTTTAGCTTGTTATGAATAAATGCTGTAAGGGTGGCGATTTCTAACCTGCTAGTGCTGGATGTACAGGTCCAGACCCGGTCAGATTTTTCACTGGTAAAGCAGGAACACTGTAAGGAGGAAAAACATGAAAGGTGATGAAAAAAGAAGTTGCAAAAAATGAGTAATGTTGCTGACAGAAAATGGCCCAAATGGTGCACCATTGCTTGAGATCTGAAAAAATAGAAAGCATCCTACTGTTCTCTGCATCCCACTATAAATACTGAAGTTAAAATGTCATGCACTTCAACAGACACTGCTGCAATGGGTTGAGACGGCTTGACTCATGTACAAAGTGCCGCAGCAGAGCCTGATTCAGGATGACATTTGGAGAGCTTGGACTTTGTGGCAAACACAGATGACAGTTCACTTGCCCACATTTCAAACTCTGTGGAGCAGAGCGGACAAAAGTCAGCGGTGTATTAATAGCACAGAATTCAGTGACTCTTTTCAAGGGGCCAAAACCTCAATTCAAACAGCATCACCCTACTGAGCAGAGCTCAGGAACTACAATCACCTCTTCTAATACAAAACAAGATTCTGTGCAGCAACCCAGCTGATGCCAAAGCTTGAAAGAATAATTGTTTCTTCAAGTTTTAGAGCCTCTGGCTAGATTAAGAACCTTGTATTAAATCACATCAAACTTCAGAAAAAAAGTCTCACATCATGATTCAGACATGAAACAGTTAAGCATACCCAGAACAAGAAGGTCACTATTAAAAAGGTCCTACTCTGAATGGACCAGAATCAGATGATTTTCTAGCTTGATCCTTGCCTGTCCTGTTAGTTAACTAGAGAATCCAATCTTTTTACAATCAGTGAATACACCATGGCAAAGCACAAACTGGTTCCGATGTAAAATAACACTCTTCAGTGATGAATTTGTTACTGAAGAAATAAGACTAAACCAACTGCTCTTGTACCTCACTTTTCACTTAACTACCTTCGTAAACATTTTTATAATTAGTCATAGTCTATCTAGAACTGTCCACAAAGTGGAGTTCTGTCAAAACAACCTTGTTACCATATCAGTTTTACAACAAAATCCTAAATATGTTTAGATAGCTGCAGAGAGTATGCATGCTAATGCTACAGACTATCCCACCAATGAAAGTTTTGCCAGTTTGAGGGGATATACTCAAAATACAGTTTCAACTTCTTGAAAACAATTTCTTCAGATATACAATCTGGCAAAGGACATCAAATAACACTTTGAGATTTCTTTAAAGGGGCGATATGTGATTATGTGATTTCCAGGAACATAGTGCCATTTTATAAATATGCTGTACATATCAAACACAACCTAAAAGAAATTTGACTTCGCAATTTGATGCCTTGAAATTGGCCCCTGTCTCTCTTTCCAACACACCGCCTTCAGCACGTCATCACAACAACGTTTCTCCATTATCCTGTTTACAACCATTCTTAGAAGCATTGGACTGAGAAGTAGTTCATATGAAAAGAAAACTCTTCAGAAGCAGAGTTCCACCAGGTGCTTACTAATTGCTGCTGCTGTTTGTCTGGAGGAGCTGAGTGGGGAAGACATGGGAGGAGGGGTGCTCTGTGAAGTGGAAGCTCACACACACACACATACAAAAAAAAAAAAAAAAAAAAAAAAAAGAAGTGGAAGCTCAGCTGGGAACTGCTGCTCCAAGGAGGAGCTTTGTGGAAATAGGCGGTGCTTCGTGAGAGTCAGAGTTTAGGCACCCCCAATGGCTCCCACAGGAGATTTAAGGACCTTTCAAACATGCATGAAAGAATCAAAGCAACACTCCAGGTATGTTTTTGATGAGTGAATAACATAATAAAATGACATAAAGCTCAGAACAGTCGATTTAACAAAATGCATAGAGGTCAATCGTCATTTTATATGATCTGTTTTAAAGTTATGTGGGTTTTAATATCTGTGTGCTCCAGAATGGCAATAATAATAAAGAAAATAGGTCAAGACAACTTCTAACCAATAGTTATCCAGGTGGACATTCCTGTTTCACAAACACTTTAAGTCTTTTCTTGATTGAGGACAGTAACTATATGTCTCACTATAGTTTGGACATAAATGAGGACCAGAGGCTATGGAGGCTTCAGTTTGCTTACAAATGTCTACAAAACTTTAGTAGTTAAGCAAAGGTCACATCTATAGAAAGGGACTAAAGGACAGATGAGGCAAAACAGGGTGCACATTCACATAAGCCCCACTGGATCCACAATGACCTGACTTCTTGTTCTTGTGAGATGGACAAACAGTCATGATGCTCTTTTATCTGTTCTCAGTGAATCTTACATTCCCAAATTTATTAACCACAAACAGGCCACTGCACACAGGATTTGAATCTTGTTACCATTTGACCATGGACTGTCTGAGGTCGTTGGCCCTCCAGTTCTTCAGAACAGCACAAATCCAAATCAGCAGTGTGCTTTGATACAAGTGAAAGCCTTTGTTCCTGTGCCAGGGGATGCCCTTCAGTGAATTAAATGCAACAACAAAAGCAGGACGCAAGGTCGGGATGAGAAGCTTGTGTGTCCCATCCCTTCTCTAACAGGGACTCACATGTTCTGTCTCTCTCATCTTAGTTTAGCAGGAATTCTGCAAATCAGAACAAAAAAGCGAAAAGCATTTATTCTGATTTGCTGAATTTTTTTCTTATTCCAACCACAAATTTCATTCAACACAAGTTAGTGGATAATTTCGAAGTAGTAGGAAAATGTTCCATGATTTTCAAAATCTTGTACACATAAAAATTTTAAAAAACATGTAGTGCATGTGTTTTCATCCGCCTTTTAATCTGATACCCCGAAGTAAAATCCAATGCAACCAATTGCCCTCAGAAGTCACCTACTTAGTATATAGAGTCTATGTGTTTTAATCTCAGGATATATTCATCTGTTCTGTAAAGACCTCAGAGGTTTGTTAGAGAACATTAAAGAACAAACAGCATCATGAACACCAAAGAACACAGGATACATCAGGGATAAAGTTGTAGAGAAGCTTAAAGCAGGGATCATCTCACAGAGAACTGTTCAACCCATCATCTGAAAATTGAAAGAGCATGGTACAACTGAAAGTTTACCAAAACATGGCCATCCACCTAATTTGACAAGCCATGCAACTAGAATCAGGGAAGCAGGTAAGAGGCCCATGGTAACTCATTCCCCCACACATTCAGGTGAGGGAATGTGTTTACATAATTAGTTGTAAACTTTATAAATCTGGTACTTATAGAGGAGTGGCATGAAGAAAGCAACTGGTGAAAGAAAATCATAACAAGTCTTGTTTAAAATTTGTTTAAAAAAGATATTTAGGTGACACATGAAACCCTGTATGTGAAAGACGGTGATGCGCTCAGGTAAGACTGTAATGGAACCTTCCGGCCTACATGTAAAATCAAAGTAACAACACTCACTACATCATATGGTGGTGGCAGTTTCATGCTGTCGGGATGCTAACTTCAGGAGGACCAGGGAAACTGGTCAGAGTTGATGACCGGATGTATACAGCTAAACACAAGGAAACCACAGAAAAACCTACTATAGGCAGCAAAAGACTTAAGGTCATGGGTGGACTGGTATACGGGCTACCGGGGAAATCCCCGGTGGGCCGGTGGGTCAGCCCATGAACCAAAGGCTGACCCACCGGCAGATGCAGTGCAAGCACGACCGCAAGTATGCAACAGGTGACAGGTTCTGGGGCGCTGATGTTTTGCTGGGCCATTGTGCCCCAAATTATTCCATATCAAATGGCTTCTCTGCCTCTCCTCTGCTCCAGTCAGGCAGATCAACTCTGCTGCACGCGGCCGCAGAGCTGATCTGTAATATGACCAAGGGCTGCAGGGCCGGGCAGCTGAGCTGACAATGAAGAGCGGAGATGAGCAAAACTCATCCCAATAAGTCCTGGTTACTAAAACAATCACTGGCGCTTATTAAAAACTAAACATTCACAAAATAAGAAATGCCTTGTCACTATTAGTGCCACATAGGTTAAATCTCCATTTGTCTCTGGCATCCAGCAGAGATGCGCAGTGCAGCGGCTCTAGTTCGCCATCTCATTCCTCCATGGAACATTACCTGTCAATCACTGTCACCATAAGCAACATTAAATAACTCTGCATTAGCTGCGAAGATGGAGCAGCGAAAACAAAGTACAAAGTGTTAAGGTGTCGCTGAAAAGATGAGACAGAGAAAAAAAGACAGCTCTGCAGGAGAGTGCATCAACGAATGTAAAAATTTCTGACCTGCTTGGTGGGCCTTCCCATAGTTCTGAGTCTGGTATCTCCACCAGACATGAAAGGTCAGATGACACTGCCTGCAGCAGCTTAAGTGAGGTTAGCATTTATATTTTATTTTTAACTTGAAAAAGGGTTTGTTGATATGCCATGTTTTTACATAGCCCTTTACACATTAACAATACTAATTTCTTGCATAGACTGTGGCTGAGGATGACTCAGTTGAGCCAATCGAAAGCCAGAGGGACCAAAGCTTAGATTTTAATATGGGGAAAGGAAAAGAGCTGCTTGAAGAGCATTGACAAGAACAAAGGAAAAGCACTATGTTTAAAATAACAATAATCTTTACTCAATAAGTCACGTACTGAAACCAAACAGTCAAATTCAATAAATTAGAATATTTTTGAAAAGAAAAATATTATATTGAAAAGAAGAAAAACTTGATTCACGAAGTGAAATACATTATATAAATAAATTTAAGATTTATATCAATCAGACTGATGTTTTCAAGCCTTTTTTTTTCCTGGTAATGTAATGATTTTCTGCTTACAGTAATGAAAATATGATACTTAAGGTTATACTATTATATCCAACCAATTAAAAAAAACATTTTAACAAAGAAATATGGCTTTATTGAAAAGTATATTAAACACACACACACACACATATATATATATATATATATATATATATATATATATATATATATATATATATATATATATATATATATATATATATATTTATTTATTTATTTATTTATTTTCTTAATTAAAATTTTAACCAAGCAGCAGTAGGTGGGCCAGTCTGTTAGGAACACCTGGGCCACTTTTTCTCCCCATTCTGCCCCTGCTTAACGTTGACGATTTGCATATTCATGTAAGAATGGCCTAGTCAAAGTTAAGACCTAAATTTGTTTGACAATCTGCAGCAAGAGTTGAAAATTAAATATATTTATGCATGCCACACTTTCAAGACACTGATACCTTGTGTCATTGTACTTCCACCTTACAATTATGCACTGCTTGGCGTTGGTCGGACACATAAAATCTCAAGAAAATACATTGATCTTGTGGTCATAACATAGTTCTAAAGGGGTGTGAAGATTTTGACTGGAACGGTGAATGTCAGCAGCTGAAAGCGCTTTGAGCCTATCTGAAAGATTTTTCAACAGTGATTTCACACCTTGAACCGCAACAGAGGAATTAATGTTTGCTCTCAGCTCCTGCAGAGTGCACTCAGAGTAAAAATCAAACTAAAACAAAACATCAAGTCAATACTTCATGACACACAGCTGCTCTTCACTCAAAGGTATCAGCTTGATTGAGAGCTTAACCATTGTTTGTTTCCACTGCAGTGGAAAATGTGCAGGATAAAGGAACGTTAATTTTGCAGTAAATTTCAAAAGTAAGGTCGGTGATGAGAGGCATCAAATGAACAAAAAAAAAAAAAAAACCCAAACAAAAAAACAAAAACAACATGAAAAATAGTGCTGCCCAGTGGGAAATCTTCTCTTTCACTTAAACACACACTTCAATGGAAACCAAATGAAAACAGATGAAGGACAACATGCCTCTGTTTATGCATGCATGTATAATTCATGGTGTCCACAGAGCACCATGATCAAACAGATAATTTACATCAGGGGAAGGAATGGGACAGCACAGCAAAGGAGCCTTTAGCATAATGTACTACACGTACATTTTGTTCTAGAACGGAGTGCAGAACATTTATCAAGCATCAGAAACACAGCTCAACATTTAATGGAAATACTGTTATATCTTACGGATTTTCAGTTCCAGTAAAGATAATGCCCATCATAATAAATGTATTGGTAAAAACAACTTCAGATTAGTTATATCTGCTATAGATGGGAAGAAATAAGCCCTTATCCACTTTATTTATTTTCCGCGTTGACAAAGATTTATTCTGACCTTGTAAACAAATTCCCATCCATCATCAGATATTTTATACTTTAAGTTTGAGACAAACTATCAATGGAAGAAACTGTTTTTCTACAAAGCTGCATCTTAAATCAGCTAACCTGCCAGCAGCTGCCATCTTTATGCTCCTTCCTCCTCACCAGTTTCAGTTTACTTTATATTTAGAAGTATCCCTCATCTTGAGATCTTGAGGCAGTGACCCTGTCCATCATGGCTGCAGCTCAAGCCATCCCCTCAGTGATGACAGTGCCTGGAGTTGCATGTCTTCCAGGGTTTAACTGTGGAGTAGTTACCCATTTGTTCCTTTAAAATAACTGATATGTGGCTAAATTAAGCAGCTTTTCTACAAATATATATATATATATATATATATATATATATATATATATATATATATATATATATATATATATATATATATATATATATATATATATATGTGTGTGTGTGTGTGTGTGTGTGTGTGTGTGTGTGTGTGTGTGGTGTATATATATATATACATACATACATACATACATACATACATACATGCATACATACATACAATACATACATATATATATAATGTATAAAATCCAACTCTAACTTGTTTGTTAGCTAGGCAACAGTTGTTCTCACCACAACCACAAATAGAGCAGGTGCAGAAGTGATCAGAAAGAAAGAGAAAAATATTTCCTCACAGAAAGCTCCAGGTGCTGATAAGGTAGAGGCATTTTTCAAAACTAAGAAAAACATCTGACTTTATCACCAAAGAATCTTCTCTGAAAGACATGATGGACATTTTTAATGTACAGATGGAGATTGTAAAGGGAAAAAAAAAACTGATGCAAAAACTGAATCAGAATTTTTAAAAAAATGTGGAAAATGAATCAGACTGTAAAATTATTGCGAGTACTCTCTACAAGCATGGACTGTTCCGATATGGAGGAAAATGGTTGGAATAAAGAGACATTGGGCTTCAGCCACTGTGATTGTATTCTGGTTTTTGTACCTACTTAATGAAATAAAAGGTTTCCTGTGATGCATCTCAGCTGTGTTGCGCAATAAGGGCAGGTCCAGGGGCGGTTCTAGCCTGGCAAACAACACTCAATCAACCCCACATGCCACATTTACATTTCCACTGAAAATTCCTTTTAGTACCTCTTGTGAATAATGTTAAAGAGTGAAGCAGCAGAGGTTTAAGGGGTGTTTAACTAAAGCAGAGAATGAAGGCGTGATCACTTAACCACATTGTCGAAAGTGTAAGGAAATACATATAGTCTATATGATATTGGTATTTATTGCTATTTAATAGGCTATCAACCATTTTTGAGAAGCAGCCTAATGCGACAGTAATTAGGGCAGGCTAACATAACTTTCTCAACTACTGTGAAGTGATTAAGGACTGTTATATTGACATAGCAACCAGCTAAAAACTAAGACAAAAACAAATGGGCCAACTTATACTTCCAACTTGTTGCTTGGTCTCCTGTTCCCTTTTTAAATCAATAGCCATATTTTGTTTGATGCAGATGTTTGATAGTATTCAACACTCTACAGGTTGGTTTCTCAAGCAAACAAATAGGCAACAGTGGAACAAAGTATGACGATACTACAGCACAGAATATGGCCATGAGAAGAATCATCTACACTTCTGCATGTAGCCGGTGTGATATATGAGAGAAATTATTCTTAGAGTTAAAATTATTGAGATTAACTATGAGCCCTGAGAACTGATAAGATCTCTGCTGACATTTACATAACATAATACTCTGATCATCACATAAAAACTTTTACACACAGAAATAGAAAATATGACTTAATCGACATGCCCCACTTTTATGGAACAGAAATTTATTAAAGGTGTTTTTAGTAGTATATGAATATGTTACCCAGCTCATTTGGTATCAAAATGAAATGTTTAATTGACAGAACTGTATTTACAATGGAAAAAAAGACATGAGTACAATAAAACTTCCTTAGGGTGGTTAGCTGGTTGTCAGCAGGGCAGGACTCTTTCTGATGGCGGAGATAAGAAGAGAAAAGAGGAGGTGTTCACATGCTGCAGGCAGTGCCTCTGTGCCTATCCGCTTTCCACACAGTGCTCACGTCGAGAGGCACGCAGCGGGGCATGTCAGGTGCACGTGTTTTTGTGCGGGGTGGTGAGGGTTAGGGTTTTGGGAGCTCATGCCGCCCTAGACAAGAAGCCGACCAGGGCAGCTGCCTATGTCGCCCATATCAGAAACTGCTACTAGGCAGGTTGTATTTACAGAGTGCATGCATTGGCATTCTCTCTATTCCAGGCTAAGCCCCATCTTTTCAAATGTTCTACAGGGATTTTCAACACAGTTTAGAGAATTTATTCAATTAGAGAAATATATTTGCAAATTATCAAGTTGAACGTTATCATCTGCCACATCTTTCGCCTGTCTTTTTTTCTTTTTCTAAAGCACTGGTCTTTGAGAATCCAACGCTGCATATATTAATGTGGGTAAATTTATCTTTCAGTGCACAATGACTCAGCTAAATCTGGGCAGACATCCTCAGTGCATACAGATTTATCTGCTTGGTAGAATTATTAAAGTCACAGCTCTTCCTTTGTATGTTATTTCAAAATGAACCTGATTAGCAAACTCTGGTTTGCATGGCTTTAGCAGCACAAAATGCTTAGTGAATTTTCCCCTACAAGTACAGAAGAGTTAGTTTTTCTTACTTAATGTCCATTTCTACTAGAAAATAACAGGTGTCTGGATCCAGTTCTTAAGCGTAGAAATGATTAACGTCATTGAATTTTTTGGTTGTTGGTTCTGTTACACAGCTCTTCCAGCTTCAGCATCAGATTAGAAACTAACGTGGTTGTTGAGGAAACATCATGCCAAACACTCTACAGTCAGGCTAACAGAGATGAAAAATTAAAAACTATGAAGCAAAAGAAGGTTCTTCAAACACTGAATATGGCTTGTTTAATACGCACAAATGGCATCATAGCACATTTATGGGTGATGCTTCACTTTACCAAACTTGCATTGAATTTGAAATATGGAGAAATAAAAAGCATCATTTCATTTGAAATGACACTTGCAAGAGGATGGGTGAAATTTAAAGTTTTACGTTCTTTAAAGATGCAAATGAACTTTAAAGATGCAAATGAACTAAGGTTCAATCTGCTGGGGAAATCCAATCTTTTACAAGGTGTTTAGAAATTTGCAACATCCTGTGCTCATATTTTATTAATCTCTTCTTAAATATAAAAACCCACATTTATTTCCAACCCTCGGAATAGAAACATAGAGATGGTAAAAAAAGAAAAAAAAAAAAAAAAAAAAAAAAGGCTGATCTTAACAGATTCAGATTTTTTCAAATTACTTTGACTTGTTTTGAGCCATTTGTGCATATGAGTTACAATTAAACTGAATCGAATCATTCAAAATCGAAAAATTCCCACACGTCATGATCAAATGGTAAGGGTTAGGGTCAAAAGTATCAAAAGGTGATGTTGGTCTGCACTCAGATGTAAGATACCATAACACATCATCAGTGTGAACAGGCACAGAGCTTTAGAGTTTCCTCTGTGATTCTGCTGCTCTGGCACTTCAGTTTCACCGAGAACATTGAGCAAACCACATAAAACCTTGTCACCATTGCATTTCTTTTATGCAATGAAAACAACTTTTGCTTTCCCTTCTGACTTGTGTTCACCTCTACTTTTTCTATCTCTGCAATTCCTGTTTTATAGCATCAGAAAATAATGTACTCGATGACTGCCCAAAGAAATCTTCACAGGATCGTATTTTTAAGGCCTCTTGCTCTGGTTTTTACTCAGAACAAATGCATTTAATTGACAAAGTCAACAGCTTCATTGCTGATGCTGTAATGCCACATTAATTATGGTCTCTGGTAGGTTGACTCCTGAGGGAGTCTTCAGTTTTCTTTTAGGACCTAATTGAATGTCATCCTTCATTAAACCAATGGCATTAGGCCTAGTTTAAAAACAAAAAAAACCCCAAAACAAAACAAAAAAAAAAAAAAAAAAAAAAACACTGACAAAGAACTAAAATCCACTTATCTGCTTATCATGCATTATAAAAATATGGATACAAATTCATGAGTACTTATTAGAATATGGTATTGATGCAGGCAGCAGCAGGTAGACACAAACCCCTCTCCCTGCAGCAATAGACTTGCCCGTGCAACACCAAATCCAAAAATGATGCTTTGCTCAATCATACAACTGCAGACAAATTGGCCACATTTCAACTTCTCAACTCTAAAAGCTTAAAGGAAATTATAAATCAATGAAACTCCTCCTCCTGCTATCTTGATATCCTACCCTACCAACAACCTTCTTTAAGAAAGTTCTGTCATTGCATCTGACCTGATTCAAATTGTAAACTCATCCCTCTCATCAGGTGTTTCCCCCCAGGCTCTAAAAGCAGCAGTGTTTCAACAGTTAAACAGCTTCCTAACAATGACCAACCACTTTGACGTCTTTCAGTCTGGTTTCCGTGCCCACCACAGCACTGAGACTGCCCTCGTCGAAGTGTTCAATGATATCCACACAAATACAAACTGTGGAAGAACCACAGTGTTGATTTTGTTGGACCTCAGTGCAGCATTTGACACTGTCAAATGATATATTATTGAAGTGACTGGAGAGCTGGGTCGGACTCTGGGTGTAGTGATGGACTCAGACCTGAACCTACACAGGCACATAAAGACAATTACAAACTCGGTTTTCTATCACTGAAAAACATTTCCAGGATCAAAGGACTAATGTCTCAACAAGATCTAGAGAAACTCATCCATGTGTTTATCTTTAGTCGTAATGATTACTGCAACAGTGTCTTAAGAGGTCTGCCTAAAAAAAAAAAAAAAAAAAAAAAAAAAAAAATCAATCAGACAACTGCAGCTGATCCAAAATGCTGCTGCTGGCGTTCTCACTAAAGCCAGGAAGATAGAGCACATCACCCCAGTTCTAAAGTCCTTACACTGGCTCCCTGTAACTCAAAGAATCGACTTTAAAATACTTCTGTTAGTTTGTAAATCACTTAACGGCTTAGCACCAAAATACATTAAAGACCTGTTGTCACTGTATCAACCTCCAAGACCACTCAGGTCTTCTGGTTCTGGTCTACTCTGCATCCCCAGAACCAAAAGTGCAGAAGCCGCTTTCAGTTTTTATGCACCACAAATCTGGAACAAACTTCCAGAAAACTGAAAAACAGCTGAAACACAGTTTCTTTACATCAAGGCTAAAAACCCACCTGTTTAAAGTTGCCTTTGATCAGTAGTAAGTAGAACATTGATCTATATTTGCATGATGATACTGATTTTGATGCATTGATATATGCATGATAATTTTGATCATTTTCATGTGTATATGCTTGATGATTTTGATGATTTGCTGTATACTTGATAGATGTTTTTATGATGTGAAGCACTTTGAACTGCCTTGCTGCTGAAATGTCCTATACAAATAAACTTGACTTGAAACTGAAACAGAGCAAGTAAGAGCAACATTGACACTAGCAATTTCAAAACTGCATCAGTTTGGCCCACACAATCTCTCATGATTTATTTATTTACTATAATATTAATTTTCATCCTGGTGGGGAGCATCTGAACAAAGCCATGAAGCAGCTCGATAGAGAATAATGATCTGTTTGCTCCACCTGTCCGTAGACCCTCCAGTCAGCTCCGACACTAACATTTCTATCTCAAGGGCCTCCTGAAAACAGCAAACATGTTGTTTATTTTTTTTCCCTTTCAGCAGCAAACTCAGCTGTTATTTTTTTGTTTTTTTTACTCATCAGAAACTAGTTTGGCAACACAGACACTAACTCTGCTAAACAAAAGAGGAAGTGGTTTCCTCTGAGTGAAAAAAAAACAACACACCAGACCGTGTGAACCAGCCTGTTTATTTCACCACAAAGTATATCTTTTAAAAAAAATACAAATAAAGCACTATTATGTTAAGTCCACCTTTGAATAACTATTTGCTCAGTGACAGTTTTCTTCTGTTCTGTCTTTTTCTGTAACACTTCCATATTTCAGATCCTCAAAGAAATCTCAATATGACAAATAAATTATAGACAAAATAGACCATAATAAATAAGTAGTTAATTTATTAAGAGAGAGAGAAAAAATACACCTAGCCCTGATTACTGCTTGACCTGGACAACTGAGAAACGTTTAAAATGAACCTGTCTGACAACATGAAGTAGGTTAAAAGATCCAAAAAAGCAATACATCAGACCCTGCTTAAAAAAAATTCAAAATCATATGAGAATCAAAGTCACCTATCAATCTGGAAAATGTTACAAGGGCCTTTCTAAAGGGTTTGGGATGCCAAGGAACCACAGAGAGAGCCATTATCCACAGATGCAGAAATTATGGAACAGTGATGAACTTTAGCAGGTGTGGCTGACCTACCAAAACTTGTCCAAGAGAGCATCGTTGACTTATTCAGGTATTAAACAAACAGAAACAGACCTCACTTGCTTCAGTTAAGGTAAGTGATTAAACAATAGGAAAGACATTGGGCGAAAACCACTCCTGACCAAAGAACCCAAAGACCTGTCTTGCTACCCCGCCCCCAAAAAAATTAATTAAAAAAACCCCTTTATGTTACCCACTATTTTTTTGAAAGTATTCTGTGGGCTAACAAGATAGAAGTTCACATTTTTGGAAGTATTGTATATAGCTCTGCTAAAAAAACTAATACAGCCTCTCTGAAAAACAACATACCTACAGTCAAACATGGTGACAGTAGCATGGTGAACTGTGCTCGTCTTATTGCTTCAAGTCTTGAATGAGTTTCTGTTACTGATGGAACAATGAATTCTGTGCAGTACCAGAAAATCCTGAAGGAAAATGTCTGGCCATCAGTTTATGACAAGAGCACTTGGGTTGTGGAGCAGGACAATGATCCAAAGCACACCAGCAAGTTTGCCTCTGAATGGCTAAAAAATGCCAAAATGAAGGTTGTGTGTGGCCTAGTCAAAGTCCAGACTTAAATCCAATTAAGGTGTTGTGGCATGACTGAATAGGTGTTGCATGCAAAAATCCCACAAAGAAGAGTGGGCCAAGATTCTCCATTCCTCCAAGAACATTGGCATCAGCCAGAAAAAGCTTAATTGTTACATCTAAGCTATATTAGGTGTTCAGCTTTCCTTTTGAGCCTGTGTGTCAGCTTTTAACCATTTGCTGATAACAAAAGTTTGGAAAAAATATTCACTAAAAATGTCTTTGTATATTTGTGCATCTGCTTAGATTTGCAATATTATTTCTTTAGATTTAGAAACTGATATGTTTTTCATTAGAATGGTGAAATTAAGACCAAAGAAGCAGCTGTGATTCCAGTACCAACAGATGTTCCCACCACTAAAGCATACAGGTGGTGAGATGTGAGCTGTCCAGTTTTCACTTACACCGATGTGTTGACACAAACCAGCAGATGGTGCCACCTCTAATATTTGTGCATGTGAGACTGATGCTTATAACACCCAACCCCCACCCATTTTACAGCTTACAACCAGTTGTTTTATGGCACACTGAACAAAGATAAATATATCAACTGCAGCCACCACCATCAATGATGAACATGTCATACCAACATTTATGATACGGTGTTATCTTACAACAATACTTCACAAATAACTAAGATTCTTGTAAGTTTTTGTTTTAATTTAGAGGATTAACCTATGATCAAAAGAAGCATGGCTGCTTTTTGCATGTAAAGCCACAAATTCAACTGATAAAAACAGACTTCAGTGTGCCAAATACCTTTCCTGCACCCAACAACAGTTAAATTAGGGCGTGGGTGTGTGAAAAAAAGTCTGATGTTTTACATTCTGCGTGGGTTCCTCTGTTATCTGTGTGTACCACACACTTGTGGGAACGTGCACTGGGAGTTTGTGTTTCAGGCTGTGCCTGCGTGTGATTGCAAGCTCTCATGTCCTGCTGTGCGTATGTTAACCACACTCATCCTGTACATCGAGCCACTCGCCTGGGAACCAATCTGCTCCGCCTTACGCTCAACACCCCCCCACCCTCCCAATCTGTTTTCCTCTTTCTATTGCGGTGGGTCTCACTGTTTCTGTGCCTCGAGGTGAGAAAGTCACATTTTACCTACAAATCTGCACGACTGAGCTTTGAGTTAGTTCTGAATTTCCACAAGAGATGTTCCTGAATGAGATGACCCTTGGGTGTTTTAGTGACCCGAGTAAGGCTGCACAAGTGAAAGTATTTTAGTCCACAATAGTGGCAGGATATTATTCAAGCAAGCACTTAGTGTGTTTCTTCCCAGAAGCACAAAGAATAAAATGGAATCAAAACAGAGCTGGAGAGGGTTTAATATCATGGCTATGGAACAGTAGATGCTGCGCGAATGTCCAGATTGTACATCAGTGTGGCCACCACATTGTGAGCATCATTTGGCATGCAATAACAAGTACAAGCCAGTTCAGTTTTACATGAACGAAAACTCAAAATGCAGTTTTTCAGATAATTAGAACATTTCACTCGACCAATTAAAAAACACATTTTTAAAAACAGAAATGTTATGACCTACACAACACTGCTAACTTGACACATCTCCAACAGACAATTGCCGACCTCTTCCACAAGAGAGTAAACCACAACAGGTCATTGCTATAGATGTTGGCGGCTAACAGAGTGCTGTATCCAAACATATGTTGATTTTTCCTTCCACTCAATTTTCCAGAGACACCTGCAGGCTTGAGAGGAATATGAAACAAAGTCCATTCAGGATTTTGAGGAAGATTCACAAAGCGTGGACTGTGCCTGGAGTCAGGGGTTCAACAGCCACCAAATCTAAACATCTTGATGTAATTTTAGATCTTACACATCGCATATTTGTTCAGGTAATTAATTAACAAAGACCCCCAAAAGCAGTTCTTTAAATACAATAATAATAATAATAATAATAACAACAATAAAATAATTTAAAAAAAAAAATCAAAATTAGTTCAAGTTAAACTTTAGTGTCTCTTTTTTTCTGAAAACCAAGTTTCTAAGCATAGTTGTGTTGGTTTTCAAGGCAAAGTTGCTCCTCGCAATATGGCTTGCATATGTTTTCTGTCACGCAATAAAGCCAACGGAGCTTCTACTTTCCTATGTTCTTGTTTATTATAACGGGGGGAAAAAAACAGGATCAGGGACAAGGACTGCTTTGAACGTGAACAAACTTCCTTTTCTTGGTTCCTTTTCTCTGAACTGCACTGAGGTCAGCACCATGCTGGCGCTCTGATTTTCCCTTGATCCATTATTCATTCTTCCCCGCTGGAGATCTGCCTTCATGGCAAACAGGCTTCCAAAGCTACACCAGTGCCCTCTTCATACTTTACCCATCAGTCAATCCACGGACATGAGTCAGAGACGACGCACAGTCAAACAAAGATGCTGTTAAAAACACATTCCGCAATTTTTCCTCCCTGACTTGCCTTGTCAGACTCCTTAGCTTCCAAGCAACTTAACAACCAGAGCGCACCCTGATAGCAACAAATTAGTTCAAAGCAGAATGATCCAGAAGAGCTGCAGTATTTCACGCCTACTGGGGCCAACATAAGCTCATTATGGAGCAGACACACACACACACACACACACACACACACACACACAAGGGGAAGGAGAGGAAGGACTCTGGCACACAGAAAACGAGACTAAGCTCACATTTTTTTTTTTATTATTCCTCTGCAGATCCATTGATCAGCATGTTAAAGAGAGCAGTCATAAATCAGCAGAGTAGGAGGTGGAGAGAGTGAGAAAACAAGTACAGAAAATCCGACACGTTCAGCGTAAAGCTTTGTGAGGCAAACATGCCGTTTGTTTTTTATATTCAATCAATGTCTAAGTTTCTCTAAGGTTCAGCTGAATCTGAGCTTTATGCTGAGGCAGTAACACATAAAAGCTGCGGTGGACTTCAGAGAATCTCAAGGAGCAAACAGGCAAACCTCATTACCCTGGTGGGATGGCTCCTCGGGTGGTCCCCATGGAAATTCGCTGGGTGCCTGGCCGGTTCAGATTGTTCTGTCCATTGATGGTGAGCGCGTGGTGACCGTGGGAGGATGAAAGCGATGGCATCACAGGGGAACAGGGGAAGTTGGCAGAAGACAGCGGCGACTGCACCTGTTCAGGTTTAGACTGCCCACCTCCCACACTTATGTTATTGTGGTTGGCACTGGAGGAGCTGGACGTCGGGGACCACAGGGAGGTTCCAGCAAAGGTGTTGCTCTGCCGGACTCCGCCAAGGGTTCCTGTGGTGCCTGAGCTGCCAGCTGTCCCTCCATAGAGCTTACGCCGCTGAGAGGCCAGAATGGCGTTAGAGGCAGCTCTTGTACTGTTCACCAGGATGCACTGCTGGCACGAGCAGGGCTGGCCAGAGCTGGCGCCCACGGGCCATGACTGGGACTTGGGAATGGAGCCCATGATGAGTGGGTAGGCTAGGTCCATGCGTCTCCGAAGGCGCCGCTTGCGCTGACTTTGCCGGTTGGTCTGGGACATGCTGTTGAAGTCGATGAGGTAGCAGAAGCCCAGAGAGGTCAAGTCCAGCCACGGGTGTTGCTTCTCGTAGGCATTCTGGATGGTCACACAGATCTCCATGTCGTACGGTGTCCATGAGCCATTGTCATTCTCCCACTCCCACACCACACCTTTCCCTGGGGCTGACGACGGCTCGTAGAAGTTCCTCTGCGCTGGCCTCATGGTGCCTAAAAGAAAACAGGGAAAAGTACAACATGAAAATGACTTCTTGACTAGAATGTTAAACACGTAAGTCTATACAAGAATTTGCAACTTTAGTTTTACAATGAGGCATGTCTCAAAATACTCATATGTCCCATTCTGTTGCCTTTTACTCATTACTTGCATGAAGTCTAACGCATCAACAGACACCCTGGTGGTGGGAAATATATTTATCTTTCTATTTCATGTGTTTTTCTCCACATGTGACTCATTGGAGCTGGATGAAGGGACTCAGACAAAGTCAACAGGGTTATTTTTTTATGACTTTATGACAACATTTCTTCCTTGTACCTTTTCTATGATTTGAAGTCCTTTTAATTAATTTTCTGAGTAACCACAGTTTTCTCCAGCTGTATAGCATAGACTAATACAGAGTCAACCGTCCCCCAACCTGCTGCTGCACACTGTTAGTCAGCTGCATGAAAGACTGCTATGTGCTTGTTATCTGTCTTCTGACACAAGATCATGTTGATTAGGTCAAGCGGGTCAAAGATAGAGCTATCCAAGAAAAAAAAGTGACTTGCTGTTCACACTTTGTTTCTTGTTTTAGGGGAATCTACCTATGTACCAAGTTTCAACTCTCTAGGATTTATCAGTTGGTCTATCTCATGTTAGGGGCCACATCCTCTTTTGATTCTATTAAAATACTAAAATTTCAGTTGGGGGACAATTTTGGGTGAAGTCTGGTGAGTTTTCATATATGTTTTGGCCTCCAAATTAGTGCTTCTTGTGTGTCAACAATCATAATAAGAAACATTATGATTACAATAGGCCTTCGCAGCGCTTTTGCTGCTCAGGCCTAATGACACCATGTCTTTTTTTTACTCTGGGTTATTATATTGTAGGAAACCCATGCTGACCCACACCCAGTACAGACATATCCTTGAGGCCAAATGTTTTCAAGTCTCAGGCACATCAAATAAAATATCCAGTGTTGAGAAGACATGACACACTGATGGAAATGAGGGCCAACATTTCTCTGCCTCCCTGAGGGGAGAACAAGTGCTGGTGTTCAAACTGATAAATTCTTCACCCTCATAAGGCTGCCACTTCATATAAAAGTGTAAACTTGGCCTTTGAAAAAAACCACACGCCATATCCACAATCCCTTACTCTGTAAGTTTGCACTCTTTCTGTATGACAACAGTCTGGAAGGGGACTTTGGGACAAGACGGCTTTGTGCCCATGTACCACTGCCGATGGGCACTCAGCTCCCACCTTCATTATAGCACAATTACCGTAGGCCCATGGGAAATCAGGACACCTCAGCCTATCCATCTCCACACCACCCATCAGCAAAGGTATTCAGGCACTCCTGCAAAAAGCCTCACCCCTTTCCTCCCCCGGCTAATTTAATGGCTAAATGCACAGTCCCGTGCCAGGGAGAGCCGCGGCAATAATGGAGGAATGGGAGTGTGTGCTGAGAATAAATAGGCGTGGGATTGACATGGGTTGAGCAGGGCCGCTGGGCAGTGGTAACCCCCTCATTTGGCAGTTTGGCGCCAACGCAAGGGAATAAACTGTATCAGCAGAAACAGTGAATCTGACCTTGATTGTGTCCTGCAGTCTGCTGCTAAAGGACTCGGTTTGGTGGCTAATTTCAGTCTGAGCTGTGTGCTCACAGACGACTAGTCAGCCAGCTGTGTGTGTCTCTCATATTGTCACCCAGCCATCCATGCACAAATCTATCACCAAGCTGCACTAATGCATGATCATTGCTTGCAGGTTTACTTTTTCCTTAGAAGAAACCCGAAATGAACAATATAATGTAATACATTTCAAAATGAAACCCCTTCCAAGTAGCTTTTGACAGTCATGTAGAAGAGGAAGGCTCTGTGATGGTCCAGTTCCTCACTGTGGCTTTTTTTTTTTTTTTTACAGATGTATTACATGCAACATGCAAGTACGATTGAGTTTGTGGCGAAAATCAACAGCTAAACAGGTTTTGACCATATTTCATTAATAATTGAACACATGCAGATGCTTATTCCCAGACCTCAATTTATACACCCTGTAATGGTGAGGAGAGATGAACAACATTTAATTTTGAAAGCCTATTTAAGCTTCAGCTGATCTGAGAGAAATGCACAACACGGACATGACCATATTATGTGGTTAGTGTTTATAAAGTGGTTAATGTTTATAATGTGTAACAGTTACCATCTAGTTCTCAAAAGGGAAGCAAATAGTTTTTCTTTTGCTAGCAAAATAAAGTTTTAGTCATAAGCATAAATATAGTCATTCAGGGATTTTAATGATGTATTTTAGTTTTTAAAAGGTCAAACTGAGGCACAGGTTTGAATTTATTGAGGACTGGCTCTCTGATCTATACAGGGTTATACATTATCTATACAAGTTATATATACCCAGAATTTGACTCACACTGGTAGAGATCATTTTAATTAGTTGGTTTTCTGTCACGCTTTTTAGGATATTTTTTCAAAAGGGTTTAGGTCTTTCCAGAAGCTTAATCCTAAATAAGATCCTGGAATAACCCTGTTCAATGCAGTGACATAATGCCTGCTTTATCCACTCCAAAATTAGTTCTGATGTGTGTTTGGGATCAGAATTCTATTGGAGGAAGCTCTTTGTCATCATTATTCCAACCAATTTGTCCAATATACCAGTGCAACTGACAGCAAAATAGGCCCTCAGCATAATATTACCACCACCATACTTTACTGCTGGTTCAGTGTTCCTGAAGTTGAAAGCCTAATCTTACAGCTAAACTGCTCAATCTTTGTCTCATCTGGCCATTAAACATTTCTCCAGAAAACATTTGGTCTGTCCAGTTAAAAGCCATGACATCAAAACCAATGATGAGTGGATGTAAACTCCTGACTGGAAGTTCATGAATAAAATGTTGTACACAGCTCAGAAGTTTCTGGAAGAGCAGCTTGTTCGGTCACATTATTGAGAAGCTGAAGACACCATCCTGCTGAGTTGATGACCCAATGACTAATAAAACAAACAATGAGGCGGGTAAGAAAAAAAAGGTTACAATGTAAAAAATTATTTCCATTTATAGACTTATGAGTCATTTACAGACTCATCATTTTTATCAATTATTTTTCCACTGTTCATCGCTCTGGGACATCCAGTTTCCTTCTGTCTGACAGCCTGTGTGCAGTTTCTCACTAAAAATCCTCCCACCACTGTTACACTATTGGTCAGAAAAGGAAAACTGCGAGAGAGCTGCTCTCTTTGTGTTTGAGAACTGCCAAATAATGATTGATATTAATTGTACAAATTGTACAAAAGGTCTTACATAATGATTTTGACAAATGATGTTTGGGTTCATGTTACAGCTCCTTTATTTAAAAAAAATAAATAAAGTTGCACTGCATATCTGGCAGGACTTATATTGTAAGCTGCTTATTGATATGCTGACAGAGGACGAAATACGTGCATCTGCATATGTGAGAACAAGGTAAGTTTATTTATACAGCACATTTCAGAAACGATAATTCAAAGTAATTTACATGATAAAAAGAGTAGATCACAGGGATATAATAAGAGAAAGGGAAAATGGGACTACAGACTAAAATTGATGTTTCAGTTAGTATAAGTGGAACAGTCAAAGGCAATTCTAAACAAGTGAGTTTTTAGCCTTGATTTCAAGGAACTCGGTGTTACAGCACTTTTGCAGCTTTTTGTAAGTTTGTTCCCGATTATGCATCATAAAAACTGAATGCTGCTTCTCCACGTTTTGTTTGGGTTCTAAGGATGCAGAGAAGACTAGAACCAGAAGACCTGAGTGGTCTGGAAGGTTGATACAACGACAACAGGTCTTGAATGTATTTTGGTGCTAAGCTGTTCAGTGATTTATAAACTAACAAAAGTTTTTCAAAGTCTATTATTTGGGCTACAGTGAGCCAGTATAAGGACGTTAGAACTGGGGTGATGTGCTCCATTTTCCTAGTTTTTGAAATAACACAAGCAGCAGCGTTTTGGATCAGCTGGAGCTGTCTGATTGACTTTTTAGGCAGACCTGTGAAGACACTGTTGCAGT
The DNA here is from genome assembly GCA_014839685.1 of Anableps anableps. Taxonomy (NCBI): domain Eukaryota; kingdom Metazoa; phylum Chordata; class Actinopteri; order Cyprinodontiformes; family Anablepidae; genus Anableps; species Anableps anableps. The sequence goes on along the minus strand of CM026066.1, from coordinate 12,832,269 downwards.
AATCAATGTGACTAATGAAACGTGTGGATAAGTTTCTCTAGATCTTTTTTGGGACATTAGTCCGTTAATCGTGGAAATGTTCTTCAGGTGATCGAAGGCCGACTTTGTAATTGTCTTTATGTGTTTCTGAACGTTCAGGTCTGAGTCCATCACTACAACCAGATTTTGGACCTAATCACTAGTTTCTAGATGTAATAGCTAAAGCTGTGTGCTGACTCTTGAGTTTTGTTTTTATTCAATTGAAGATAGTAATGGCACATCTGTGATTTGTTCTACACAGACTTATATGGGCTCATACTCACCAAGTCATATTGAAATGTACAGTTGTGTACCATCTGCGTAATTATGGTAATTTATCTTATTTGGTATGCATGTGGATATTACATAGGAGGGGTCCCAAGATGGAACCTTGGGGAAGCCAGCATTTGATTTTTGTCAATTCCAATATAAAGTTACCTATTGACCCAAAGACGTCCCCTGTTCTTTAAGTAAGACTTCAGCCAGTCAAGTACACTACCAAAACCTTAAGGATAGTGAAGTGTGTTTGTGTCTGACTAAATCTTCGCTTTTCTAGTCCTGTACTCAAATTAATGTTTTTTTTCCCCACTTTGTGTAAATGGATTTATCTATTTAAAGACAGAAAATCCTAATAGCACTTTCTTGCCTTTTCAGATCACTGGTTAAACATCTCACTAGTTGTGGAACCAGATCAAAGTTTAATTCATCAATCAGGGAAGAAAACTATAATAAAAGGCACCTGTTTTCAATAAAAAGTACAAAGTGTCAGGAAGAAAAGAAAGAAGAAAAGATGAGAGTGAGCATGAACAAAGAAGCCAAAGTAGGGGGCAGAGCTATGTGTGGGTGGTTTGGCAATATCAATTATAAAGGATTAATATGTGTTGATGATAGGCAGCAGAAAGACTCTGGTGTTGTCTATACAGTCCATACTGTTCACTGCTGTTCTATGCTTTTTTTTTTTAAACATCACTGTCATTTTCTTCATTAGTGTTTAGCTTCAAAACCAAAATCATCAAAAGCACCAAAATGTTTGTGTTGCAACCTTCCAAATTAGAACCCAAACAGAAATATTTATTAAATGTCAACTATATCTGACATTAGTGGGCAAAATCGCACAAACTGATTAGATTTTGTTAAGGAATCTTTTCTGGACTAAAAGTTTTAAGGTCTTTAAATTGGGAAATTATGATATATTTGACCCATAATCAAACATCCTTTGGTATATGTCGAGTTAAAATGGAAAGAAATAACATACACAAACAAGAACACAACCAACTTTATGATATGAAATCTGTGTGACACTAATTAACCACGTCTTAAACCATGAAATGATGCAGTGAGGCTGGACTGAGACCAATCTCAGAACATGTGCAGAGGTGTCAGTCATTCTGACATTCAGTCAAGTACACAAGTAAACTGGTTTCTCCCTCGAGTACTGTAATCAGCAACTTACTACATCAACACTTTCACCAGGAATATTTTAGAAAAGGCTTTCTAAGTCTACATGGGCTTGAGGACTTGGAAATGCCAAGGTGAGCATTTCTAAATATGGTTGATTATTTATTTCCAATGTATTTGAGCAGGGACAAGACATAAAAAAATTTTATATTTAAAAGAAACCGTTGTCTTATCATGCAGCTTGTGACAAAACTATTTTAGTACTTCCTCTGTATACCTCCCTACAGTTCGATGAATCCGGCCTGAATCCTATCGTATGATAGGATCAGAATGAAATTGTAATCTGAATGAAAGGGTTTATGCCGATTGATAATCTAGACATCATGCATGTAAATACTTGGCTTGATGTCATGCATGTAAATACTTGGCTTGATGTCTCATCGTGGCAAACTAACCTGACTGTGCATATGTGCCTGATGCTAATGTGACATATTCACACCTTCAGTGGCTCGACACTATGAAGCAAAACCTGATTAAGGAGTGTAGTAAGATCGCAATCAAACCTGCCGGGGGACATTCTGGGCGTTCAGAGAACACGTTTTGTGGCGTTTGTTTTTATGTTCAGCACAGATAGAAGTACAACTTCTTCTGTGTTTTTTTTAAAGGAAATTCTACAATTCTGCGCATGTTAACACTTCCATCCTGAATAAAACCTAGTGAATGTAAGCGCATGACATGATCGGATTAATTAATTTTCTGCCCATAAAAACGATACACTGATTTTTTTTTTTTCCCCAGTCCGAATACAATTTTTTCAATTGAATATTTTGTACAAATTCATTTCATTTTGCAAAATATCTGAGTTTTTCACAAAATGGCTGGTTCGGTTAATCATGTGGAAAAATACTGAATAGTATACTACACGCAAAGGAACCATTCCTGATAACCCACGAGAGAGGAAAGTTGCCTATCATCCTGTCTGCATATCGCTACATCCTATTGAGTCTTGAATAGGACCATATATACTTCCTCTGGGCAAACAATAATTTATAAAGATACACTGACAACTAAGCTTGTGAATAGACTTGGAAGATTTTCAGCTTGACCAGTCCTAACTGATCAGAAACTTAATACTTAAGTTTTTTTTGAGGAGTAAATGCACCATACTTCAGCACTACCAGGCACAATTTCAACAGCCCCCTTTGTGGAGATGTTGCTGGTGAGTAAAGGAGACTGGTAGCTACTGTATTTTTAGTATCAGCAAGGAGCTTAAAAATACAGTCAGAGGAAATGTAAAAAGAGAGAGAGAGAGCAAAACAGTTTAAGCACATAACGGGAAGGCAGCAAACATGCTCTGTTTTATACTTTGAAACTCTGGCAGCCTTTGTCCGTCATGGAATATGCTGGAGTTGGAAATTTTAGCAGTCTTGCAAAATCTTAAGAGTTGAGGTTTGGGTACTGGTACAAATGTAACCAGCTGCCATAACTCCAAAACTGAGAGGTAAACTCTAGTGAGGCAAAATTATTTGTGCCATCATGTTTGCATTCTACTGCAGGATCTGTATAAACTGCTGATTGAGGATTGTTAGGACTAGAGAACAGAAGCCACAACACAGCAGTCCCAGAGCCATATGTGGAAAGTTTTATCCAAACATTCATTCTGAACGTTCTGCCACCTATTATATCCTGTAATTTACTGCCATGTAAACACTCCGTTTCCCCCCACCCTACCAAAATGTCTGCCCTGAGCTGTTGATGTTCTCCCTGTGACCCTTCCTGCTCTTCCTAACAGGAAACTGAGCAAGAGTGGTCATTTCCTGTCTGACCTTCTGTGCTTTCGGCAGCCATCTTTCCTGCCTCACTTATCTCTCTCACTCCCACGATGTCCTCCAGCTGTCCTTTTCCCCAGCATCAGCACAGTCTCCTCCGGGTAAGGGATAGCTGTATGATGTATTGCTACAATTGAATCTCGCCGCAGGACTCTCGACCCACTGTCACACAGCACCAGACGGGTTCAGGGTGGGCTCAATTGGCCTTTCAGATCTTAGTTGGAGCAGAAAAAAAGAAGCCATTCCAGTTCTCATCCTTAATAGCTTTGTTTTTGCCTGCAAGTGGGGGAATTACTCTTTAAAAGGGAAGGACAGGCATCATTAAATTGCAACATCCTTGACTGCCCCTAGAGGTATCCTGCAGGGGAAGTAAATAGATTGGGAAAATGATACTTTTATAGATAGTAATATCGGATGCTTTTACAGCAGATGTACAATTACTGCTCATTCTGAATGAAAATATGCAGCATGGCCTGAGGGGGTAATTTATTCTCAAAGCAGAACTCTAATGCTCTTTTTTTTTTTTTTTTCAAGGTTTCTCCACATTTTTCATGTCAAAATTGGAGACTTTTGAAAACTGTAATTTCCAGGCTTTACAGTCACATTTTCCCTACCCATTTTTTAATTACGTGTAACAATGCCAATTGCCAGATGTTTCTACAGGTTTATATACAGAATCAGAAGAAAATCCAACTGTAAGTGGATGGATGGACAGATGGATGGAATGAAGTGAATAAATTGTGGAAATACAATCAAATTTACAAATACATTTTATTTTTGCACACTTATCCAGACCAGAAAAATTGTAACAAAAAAAAAAAAAAAAAAAAAAAAAAAAAAAAAAAAAAAAAAATATATATATATATATATATATATATATATATATATATATATATATATATATATATATATATATATATATATATATATATATATATATATATATATATATATATATATGCCCAACTTACAGTTTCACTGCAAGTAAGACAAAGTGGTCAAGAAAAGCAAACTGACTCCCACTGCAACCATCCTCTTCCTCAACCCCTCCAGCTTTCCAGCACCTTGGCAAGGGGAGCTGGCCAGCTTCTGCATGCTTGTGCAGCGTTTGCACTTACTGAGGTTACACAAAACGACAGAGTGGATGAAAAAAACTTCTGAAAATTAAGTTAGAGACCTGTCCACCTGCCAGCTTCCGCACTGCAGCAGCAGCAGACGCTGAAACAACCTTAATGTTGTGACCATCCATCAACTTAGGACTTTGGCGTTTTTGACTCACTTTTGGTGACTTTCAACCGAGTGCACGAGCAAACACGAGAAGTGTTACATTGAAGTGACTGAATTTTGACACAAAACTGCTTCCCTTTCACACCACTTCAGCCGCGTTGTGTCCAGGGGAAACCTCGTTAGCGCTGTCAAGTTGTTGAGACAAAATAAAATAAAATAAAAAAATAAAACGCAGGAGGCACAACTCCAGGCACCATTTACTTCACACTAAATCTGCAGCCTTAGCTTCACATAACATAACATGGCAGCACAAACAGAGAGAGCTGACAGGGCTCCAGTAAATAAGATTTCTTGTTAGTAGGAGATGCAATTTCACAAGAAAAGCAAAATCCAGCTCTGTTACTTTTTCAAGCAAACACAGCCGACATAGCTTACATAATGGCAAACCTGAAAACACTGAGTTGATGAGGACGGCAGGGTTTTAGAGGGAACGTCTTTTGAAAATAGTCATTTCACCTGCTTACCTTCTGTATTAATAATCATTTACTGCCAACTCCCACAGAAGAGCTCTTGTGCCTCGGAAACAACTAAATATTTCATCCAGGCATCAGTTCAATGGGAACACAGTGAAGCCAACTATTACTGGACAACAGATTGAATAAAAACATGAAAGTCATTTTGAAAATGTGTCAAATAACTCAGAAATATGCAGCCAGATCCTTGTGAGAGACAAGCAGGAGAAACTGCACTAATCTGAGTTGTTGTCTGCTCAATATTTTATTTCAAAGTGGAAGCTTTCTTCAGATGGGTTTAAAAACCAGCATACCTGAGCAGATGAAGCAATAGATTTGTTCTTGATATTTGACTGATCAAACTTTAACTGGATGAATGTACAATGAATTCTTCAAAAAACAGACTGAGATTTATAAATCTTTATTTCATTTGTGAAATTAAAAAAATGGGGCATTTTAATTATTGTTTTGGCAACACAACCACCTTAGAATGAGAAAAGCCCAAAGCACTATATATGGAGTTATCAAACCTGAACTCAATTATTGTACATTGACTACAAAGGCTTTAAACTACAGTTTGTGATTTGTAAACTCTTTAAGAAGACAAAAAAAATTAGCCAATATCATGTATCATCTAATGAATGAATACTCTGGTAAAACATGAATGCAAATGATCAGATTTTTTTTATGACTTAAAGTCATACTGCCCTTTAGCCATTTCATACATTTGTAGTTTTGGTCATTTCATACCTGCTTTGACAACCAATGATTTTAAGTAATTTCTAAATTCTATTATTGGTCTACAGAAAAGAAATTTGGTTGTTTGACTAATAAATACCAACAGAAGGTTAGTTAAAAGTATTTTGTGGTTGTTGTATTGTTCAAATCAGGGAAAAATGAAGAAGATCCTTCAAGTCTCTTCTACAACTGATCTGGGTGACAGGTTTTGACTCAGTGTTTAGTAAAACGAACCCAACTTCTGTCCCAACTGCACATATTTCAAATTCTGTGTTAAAAAAGTAGCATTTTTTTCTATCCATTTATTCATCCAGCCATCCATCCATCCAATGCCCTCATGATCATTGGGCTATACACCCTGGACAGGTCAGCAGTCTATCACAGGGCAGTACAGAGATACGCAGAACAGACCACCATTGGAGAAAGCTGAAGTACCCAGCGAGAACCCATGCATGCACAGGGAGAACATGCAAACCCTTTGCAGGATGACCGCAGGCCGGGATTTGAACCCAGGACCGTTTTACTGCAAGGAAACTATGCTACCAGCTGTTCCATTGCGCAACCCCCAGTTCACAGCAAAAATAAGCCTACTAATGTTAATGCTAAAGTTAAAGAACACTATATAAATATTAATAGTTTAATAATTTATTTAATTACTGTCAAATATTGCTATTTTAAAAAAAAATTAAAATATGATACTCTTTCAAAGCCTCTAATTGAGGAAATCTCACTTCTAGTGCAGATAAGAATCTGATGCAGTCTAGTGAATACTGACATACGGCTATCTGACTTCACACTGTCAACAGCAACGCCAATCCCTCCATTTAGCAGGAAAATGTGACGCACCCACCTTTTACTCCCCAAACCAGAAAGTGATGTATTTCACAGCAACGGCACAATTACTCATGCCAGGCGTCACACCACGACAACAGACTAACGTCTGCTCAGCCGGAACCTGACTGATGGGCTGAATCAGACGAGGAGAGACTTTGAGAAAAAGGTCACGTTGTTCTCCATCAAATGACCTCTGCCACACAACACATGCAACACTAGCTGCTACACGGCTCAATTTAAAAACAATTTAGCACAAAATGAGGTTTAAAAAAAAAAAAAAAAGGAAGAAGAAAAAGAACCACTTCATCTCTTTAGACGTCACAGGTTTCTGACTCACTGCTTTATTCACACAACCACACACAGGTCTATCGGATGGCCGACTCAACACTCACTGCTTGCAAAATATGTTAAGTGGGTGGTTTTTATCCCCAAACAACAATCACTTCTAACAAATCACCCCCACCAAAAAAAAGAAAAAAAGCTTGGACTATTGAAGGCGAGTGTGACTCACCCAAATGAACAACATGCAGTGAACGTGTTTGCTGAGATAGGCTTTTATAATCCACTTCGTGGCTGTCAAACGTGCTCAGGCCTTATCAGAGGAAACGTCTGGCCACATTAACACAAACTGTCCCTGTGCCAGACGACAGTGGTCAGCTCTGATCAGCGGTAAAGTGGACATGGTGTGAGAGCGATGAGAGGGCGTCAAAGCGCTTTAACTACATAAAGTGGTGATGGATTCAACAATTTCACCTCAACTGTGCTGCACTTCAAGGATTTTTTTTTTTAATTTAAAAATCAGGTCCAGTACCTTTCCCCGTGGACTCGCAACTTTAATCACATTTCTAGTGTTCAGATTTTAAACTTCATAAGGAGACATACTTTTTCAAAAATAAATTCAGTATCAAGTACTCCTCCTAAATACTCTGTTATATTTCTATATTGTACAGTTTCTGTCAATGTAATCCCTCAGCATATTACGAGTAGAAGGTTAATATAAGAGGCTGGTTGTAGCTGAGGTCAAATCTTTGCCGTTTTAAGGATAAAAGCATGAATCCGACAGATTAGCGTCGAACTCTAACTTCGGAGTTTGGACAAATACAGAGCGGCTTATTTTAGGTATTAACGATTTGAAAGTTATCGATTGCGCTGAGGCGGCAAAGGAGGAAATGGAAGTCACTAAAATATTAACAGTTAAGTGTTAAAGCCGAGCCCGAAAGCTGGTTTTCTTCTCATTGTATGGATATCACGAGAAAGGGTTCGCTTCAGTGAGAAGATTTCATGCCCTTAGGGTCCCAACAGCTGGAAGAAATATGCATAATTTAAAAGGACCTATGATTAATGAATCATTTATGACATTCTAAGAATGTGTTATTACTTTTGAGTAGATAAGGGTCAACTCATTTAATTTGTATTAAACTCAGAGGTGTGGTGGAAAATCAGGATCTAAAATTACATTTTTTCATTTTACTGCTGGATGCTGGATTAGAGTGGAACAGGAAGAATAAACACTGTGCAGCTCCCAGTGGACGGACTCTTAGTCGTAATTGTAACACATAGTGAAGTCACTTTATTTACAACTGAAACCTCTGGGACCCAGAACCTAACTCCTTCCTGAACGGTATGATGGATTGGAGGTTCCCATGCTGTTTATGCTTGAATTGTTTGAGCAGAAGAACTTGGTGCTTTTAGGGGGCAGGGAACCCAAGGATGATCCAGACCCGTGAATGTCCAAAATTCTCTTCCTGATATCTTGGTTGATTTTTCCACTATTATCACACAGTGTGTTTGAGGTATTGTCTTAAAATATATCCTAAGTAGTGCCCTCATTTAATTCATGTCAAATGTTTCACCTTTAACCTATCAGAAACTTATGAAGCCATGACATCATCATTCCGGATTTACCAAAGTGACTGAAGGCATAGTAATCTTAGTGTTTCTAAACTTTTTACTTTGAAAAAAAATAAAACATTCCCTAAAAATGTAACTCTCAATCAGTAAATGCACCATGCTAATGACAGCCAGACGGGAAGCCTGTCAGCAGATGTCGGGAAGGCTTTTTTTAAGCCTTTTGAGCTTTCAGTCTCTGTCTGTTCTGGAATATGCTGGTGTAAAAATGTTGGCAGCCTTTTGGAAATCTGAGAAGTTAAGGATAAACTTTAGGAAAGACACATAAAGACTGGTCTTAGCCATGCTAACTGCTGATAATTGATGTTAAATAGCTAAAACCTGCATAACAACAACTACTCTCACACAGTGATGTGAAGCTTGTTCTGCTTCTGTGGTTTTTCTCCATCTCCTGTGAAGCTTGTGGAAGCTTGACTGGTCTGTCAATGTTCTCATTTTAACTGCAGTTTGTGGAGTATTTTATTTTGAAAAATCTCTTATTTTGAAAAATATCAACTCCCACCTCCATTCGACTTTTTCCAGCAAAGACTCTTTACACACATCTGCAGTTTAATAATTAGGCCCGAGCAGCGAAAGCGCTGCGAAGACCTATTGTAATCAAAAGATTTCAGAGATTCAGTTTGAAATTTGATATATGAAGTAATCTTACACAACTGGATTTTGAAACTTCAATCTGGACAGGATGTGTGTATTTTTATTTATTTATTTAATTTTGATCATTCATAGCTTTGTGTTTGAGATTTGTTTATTAATCCCAATTGCCGCATTTTCAATCCATCTTAAAAAAATGTCCAGGCCTTTAAATTTCACCAGCATTAAACCTTCTGCAATGCCTGTAACCTTGAGCAGCTGAGCAGTTGGACAATGCAAAGAGACAAGCAGAAAGACTAAATCAATAAATCTATTGCATTTTTAAAAATCACAATGTGATAAATACCAATGCTGTTTTGGCTCTCGCATTGAAACAAACCAGTCATAAAAAGTCGATTGAGTCAGACATGAATCAACACCTGAAAAATTTTGCAATGACAATGTTCACCTTCTTTCACCTGACAAATGCCTCTCTGACTGAAATGCATTGATGCAAAACACATAACTGGAGGCAAATGGCATGGAACCTTGATGGATAGTTGGTATAAGTCCTGAATACATTTCCAGACATGAAATGGTATGTGAGCAGCTCCTCCAAGAAGGAGAAGTGGATGCGGGCTGCCAGTACCACCTGGCACACTTCCTCACCTCACAAGCTACTGCAGGATGCTCCTCCTGCTGGCCAGTCACTGGGTTTGGCCTCATACCAAGAACCGTGATTTAGAAGTACTTACAGGTGACACAGAGAAAAGAGGAGAGGAGGGTGGGAGCACCTTGCATTGATATTCCAGCAACTGCTCAGGCAGCACACAATCAAAATAAGTGATATTGCTTGTCGGGCCTGAGCCATGCTTTGCTACAAATATTCTCCCTGTTTTTGTCATCACTCCAAACAGTTTTTGACCTTGCTATGAGAACAAACATCAAAACTGTTGCAGCCAGCTATGAGGATCCAAATGGTCCTGGATACTAGCGCAACTGGTACTTAAGGTAGCATTGGGAGCTTTTGTTTGAAATTATCTGAATTATTATTACATAATTGATGATTATAGCTAAATGAGCTTCCAACCTCAATCCCTAAGTGAGTTTACTGGCCAACACAGCATTAGGAGATTTGAAACTAATTTCATACAGTGTTAGAGCAGTGAAAATAGTCCAACAGTGCAATGAGTTATCTTATCTACAAATGGTCATCGGACATACTTGCTTTAAATATCTTTTAAAATTGAGCAAATTTCCATAATGGCATTCAAAACAAAAGGAGAGATATACATTTGGACATAAAAATAGAAGACAACCAATACAATATGATTTACTGTTTACTATTATTCATTCAGATGGGTTTATGTTCACTACATTTAATCACGTTATGCAAAAGCTGTTCCGACCTGCGTGAGACGGTCTTAAGAGGAGTGATTTACATGAGTGTGAAGATACTTTAAGACAGAGGCTCAACACACGTTTGCTCAACAAGGAATCAGCCAATAAACGGAAGCAGGAGATGAAGCAGAGTTTACCCAGACAATGCTTTGATAATGCCTTTGATAATCCCTGCTTTTTGGCAGCAGCGGGCCGAGTCAAACTCCCAAGCTCTGATCTGAGCGACCTCCCAGACAAGCCTGATAAGGAAAAAGCGGTGCAGAGAGCAGCTTTAAAGCTGCTTCCTTGATGAAAAAGTAAGATATCCACTTTAGAAGTTAAAAGTGGTGACTTGCTGGATTATGAGTTCGAACGTGATGTGAAGAAACGATTCTACGACTAAAGCCAGATGTTGCCAGAGGCTATAGAGACTCATCACAATAATGCAATAAAGATGTGGAGTGAAAAACAGACCCCAGCACCAGGACTCTGGAAACCAGGACAGCTTTAAACTCAACAATAGGGCTGATACTAACAATTATTTTAGTAATCGATTATTCTATCGACTATTCTGACGATTAATCGAATAAAAAAAAAAATTGGAACATTCTGCCGATTTTTTATTTAACCTCTTAGGCTTCTTATACAATATTAGAAATGCATTAAAAAAGGCAAATAAACAAATAATTAAATTCCTTACTAAACAGGAAAACAAACATTTTATTGCCCAAAATGCAATAATATAGCTTTCCTTTAGTGCATTTGAACCAGGTGAAGCTCAAACTGCCACTTGAGGAGTTTTGGGTAGAACATATTTACAAAGGTTTTTTTTTTTTTTTTTTTTTTTTTTTTTTTTATCTTAAATGAAAAATATTTATACACTTTGTACAGTTTTGGCCTAATTTCTCCTCTGGGTGTGTTGTGTTTTTCAGCGAATGGCCTTTTTTAGAATCTGTATATTCTAGTTAACGATTAATCGATTGCTAAATTAGTTGACAATTATTTCAATAAATCGATTAATCGGTGCAGCCCTACTCAACAACCGCCTGCCTGAAGTTTTACAACAACAAAACTACAAGATTATAAAATACAGTTTTGCAAAGAAGCATTTGCCACTTTACCGATTTCTTCCAATTAGCTATGTGTAACATGTTTCGGATTAAACAAATTTCAACATCAAAGATAACCTGATCCAAAATACAAAATGCATTTTTCCAATGATGATTTCATTTGTTAGCGGACAAAACAACCAGTTTAAGATCAGAGCTGAGCTGCAGACTGACTGTTTTGTTTTGTAGCCACAGATCATCACACTACCACCACCATGTTTTCTGGAATGTTGTGTGAGCAGATGTAATGAGACCCACTTGCAAAAGGCACTTGCAAAAACAAATCTCACTTTTGTCCAAAACATTCCACAGAATATGTTTCTAAATGTCTCAAAGATCATCAAGATGCAAATCTAAGAAGGGGATTTGAGTTTTTTTTTCTCAGCAGTTGTTCTCGCCTTTGAACTCTGCTTAATTGGGGCTAATGTGGTCAACAGTGCTTTAGATGTTTTCTGGGTATGTTTGTGATCTCCTTGTTGTCATAGCAACCTTGGTGTAATTTTTGTAGGTGGGCCCCTCTTGGAAAGGTTTATCACCATCCCATGTTTTCTTCATTTGTGGATAGTTTCTCTCACTGTGGTTTGCTGGAGTCCCGAAACCTTAGAAAATGGCTTTGTTACTCTTTCCAGACTGATAGATGCCAAGTACTTTGTATCTGTTATTGAATTTTTTTTAGTATGATGTGTTGCTTTTGATATCATTTAGCCTACTTCATGTTGTCAGACGGGTTCTATTCAAGTGATTGATTACTAGTCTGGAGTATTGTGTGCCAGGGTGTGGCTAGTGAAATTAAACTCAGCTTTCCAAAACAAAAGGGATTAATTCACATTTTAAATGGAAGTTTATTTATTTATTATTTTCATTACTATTTTTTGCTTACATAGAGACAGAATTGTTCAACCTTTCTGTCTTCTTTAAAAAAAAAAAAATCATTATCTGAAAAGTTTTTTCCATTTACTAAGGTTATCTTTGTCTTATTGTCAATTTGAAATTAAGTGCAAATAAAAAAAAGAAAAAAAAATTGTGGAAGGGGCAAAAATACTTCACACCAGTGTACTTGTAAAAAAAAAAAAAAAAAAAAAAGACATTCGCTGGTTCTGCTTTATTTATCGGATGTCCAGCCCTTAATATTACAAAGTTGTCTTTTTTAAATGCATCTTGTGTTTTGGACTATTGTATGAACAAATTAATTTCAAATGTCCGCCATCAATCATTTCTGAAAGTCTGCAACAGACAGCAATCATAATACTTTACCCATTAATTAATACACCAAACATTTACAATATATTTTGTGTTGCACATTTTATGCAGTTTTATTCTTAACTACAAAAACAGTAAAATATTTGTCTTAAAAACATAAAAAGGTTCCAGTTCATTTCAGTCCTTTGAAGCATCATGCCAATGTTTGCGGCAGCCATCAGCCACCCACCATTACACTAACCAAAGGAAATGTTTAATCAGATAGCCAACAACAAATATAAATAAATAAACCTTGATTAAAATGAAATTAAATGGGAAACCATTAGGCTTGAGTGGACGTTTCACAGCAACAACGCTAAGCTCCCTCCTGTGATTCATTCCCTCCTTCCAATCTGTCACTTCCCATCAGGAAACCATTCCACCTCTCCCAGTGTTCCTCCTCACTCCTCACCTCTGCAGGTTCCTCCCTCCATCTCCCTTTCCTGTAGACATCCAAGTGGAATTCAGCCAGCTGCTTGGGGCCATAATGGACCCCTGAGGAGAGTGACACCTCAGTGCTGCCCTGGCTTTGATTCTGTTAAAAACACCTCTGACAAATCATACTAGTTAAAAAGAAGAGTTAAGAGGAAAACTAGATTGAGAATAATATTTTGTGGTATTTATTACAATGACTTTATAAGTAACAATAAAAAAATATCTATGCTGAAGTTCAAACAGCAAAAGTAAAAATCTCTATCATGTTGTAAGCGTTGGGGTAGTTGCAAACATCATTTAGCATTTATCGCCATTGGTGGATGACTATTTATTATTGCAACTGTTTTTTTTCACAGAAACCATGAACAGCATGATAATAGCCTGGCCACCTGCTATTTCAAAGAGTTCTTTTCCCTTGGCAAGAAAAGCAGGTCCACAGCATCACAGGTCCTTCACCATGCATAGCAGTGGGTATGAGGTGCTTTTGCACATATTAAACCTTAGTTTAAAGCCAAATCTATCAGGAGAAATTGTTGCCACAAAGCTTGGTCTTACTCTCCATCAATCAGTCAGTCTTTATTTACAGAGGATTTTTCACATAGAATGAGGGCAACAAAAATGGCTTTGAGTAAGATAAAAAGTAGAAAGCAATAAATAAAAGGATTACAACAAACAGAAAAGAAACAACATTGATTTGCAAAAAAAAAAAAAAAAAAAAAAAAAAAGTACAGAAATGTGTTGTAAACAGAGGTGATATTGATTTGAAGGGCTGAGGAAGGAAAGAAGTCCAACTAAGATGTACCTTCATTTCCCAAGAATTAAACCTTCAAAAACTGAAAATTCGATTAATCAATAAAATTGATTCATCACCCAGGTACCCTAATGCACCTTTTTTTTTACGGTTAGATAACGGTTACTGACGTGTTTTGATGGATACATCTGTTAGACTCACAACTACTATCAAAGAACACGTAACACATGTTTTCTCTATTATGTCTTCTTGTGCTTAGCCAAAAAAAAAAAAAAGTATTGGTTACATTCAGAGTTGGCAACTCAGACCTCAAAGAAACACAGAAAATGATATTGGCCAGGATAAACCTGCTTGGTCCATCTCTATATTTACACTCCAGGAAAACTTTCTGACATAATGATATAATTCAAGATAATTAGAAGTTTCTAGACACTGATGAAATATTAAAAGTAAACCGAGTTAGTAAATGTGGCTGTCACTGAGTGTCTGTGTCTGCATAGCCTCCGACACTCTGTTATGCTTCTTACTGTAATCAGAGTAGAGTACCAAACACATTGTGCCAGCCAACATCACAGCGATGCTGATGCATACACTCAGCAGGAAACCATTTGAAAGCAACGGCAAACACACCACAATCACACCTAACGACAAATGCTCCGTTTCTATTTCTAGCAGGTTTCCTTACATCTCCACAACTTTAAAGTCTATAGGCGCCACTCTCGCCTCAATTTCACTTTCTTCTGATGCAGACGGGATTTCACAGTCAGAGCTGGCGTACACGCCACCTGACCTTTTTCACGTACATAACAGGAATCCTTTTCACAGCTTCCTCCCACAGACCACCGAAACTGTTCCCACACATACTCCATACTGAACAACAAAGGAGAAAAAAAAATGAACAAACTCACAGCTCTTTTCAACAATATGCAGCCTTTTCAGTGCACAGGTAGCACTGAATCCCCAACCAACACGTAACCCCTAATGAGGTCTTTGTCTTCTCCTGTTTGCACTCCATAATTAGCCAGAGAGGGCAGTTAGTCGTAGGTAATGAGCCAGAAGAGAGGAGAGGAGGCTCTGGAGCCTCTGCAACCAAAACAAACAAAGCCTCGGTGTGGCAGCACAACAGCCATCAGCTGCTGATAGAGGTTTATCTTTGAGACACACATGGGCCTTCTTGCAGCACTGAGCACAGTGACACTACAGAGGCCTTAGCTACCCAGCAAAGAGATGCACCGCAGATGCTAACATACACCAACTTGTATAAACATTATCAGATTTTGTCACATTGCCACCACAAACCTCAGTGTGTTACATTGGGATTTATTGTGATAGATCAGCACAATGTAGCACATCACGGTGAGGTGGAAGGAAAACTATGTGTGGTTTTCAAACAAAAAAGATATCTATAAAGCGGTGGATGCATTTGTACTTTTCAGCCTCAAGGCAAAAATGTCTGACAGAAAATCAACCCTGCACACCACTCTAAAAATGTCATACCCATGAAGAAACATGGTGGTGGCAGCATCATGCCGTGTTGATTCTTTTCTTCATTTGGGACAGGGAAGCCGGTCAAAGTTGATGGAAAGATGGATGGAGCTAAATACAGGGCAATCCTGGAGGAAAACCTGCTAGAGGCTGCAAAACACTTAAGAATGAAGTGGAGGTTCACCAAACAGCAGGAGAACGACCCTAAACATGCAGCCAGAGTAACAAAGGAATGGTCTTCTAGATTAAAGGATATTCATCTGTTAGAACGGCCTAGTCAAAGTCCAGACCCAAATTCCTTTGATATTCAGTGGCAAGACTTCAAAATTGCTGTTCAAAGGTGGTTCTAGGAGGTACTGCCAAGGTATGCCAGATTTTTTGGGTTTTTAAATGTAAAAAGTTTTTCTTCCACTTCACAACTATCTGCTTCTTCATTGGTCCCAAAAAATGTCAGTAAAGTTTGTGGTTGCAATGTTGCAAAATGTTAAAAAAAAAAAGACAAAATAACTTAAGATGCATAAATACTTTTGCAAGGTACTGTACATTTTTGTTCAATGCTAAATTTTATTTCATAGTTTAATAAAAATTAACATTTCAGTCACTCTATGATCAGCAAATATCAAACTTGAACGCTGACTTAAGCTCATGGGGAAGCCACCCGAGCAAATAATCAGGATGTAAATTCAATTCGCCAATGTCGGTGGGAAAGATCGTCCACTTGACATGTGCTGCATTTCAATTTCTGCGTCCCACAAAGCAAATTTCTCTTTCAGTAAAAAAAGGTCACAAAAAGCAAGAGCAACGCACACGAATGCAGATGAGCTGATCTGTGCCTCCTCTCCATCATAAAAAGGGAAAATATTGAAGATGGGAGTGCTTAAAAGCCAGGCAGCAGAATCAAGCAGCGTAACGTCCATCTGACAGGGCGGGAGTGTTGTTGTATGACAGAAGCAGCAGACGGGTCTCTCCATTTCACCAAGGGAGCAGTGTAGTGAAAGGGGATCTGTCCAAAGCAGTGTTCAGATATTCAGGCATGCATCTGGGGAGGAGAACAGATCAATCCTGACTGGCCAGCAGCCAGACTTTGCCTCCACACGCACAGGCTGGCCTCACCAAAGCTCCTGGACCATGATTCATCCACTGCAAATTAAATACACATGTGTTTCGACTGCCAACCAAAGGGAGGAACCCTGCTGCATCATCTGTGGTGCCCATGCCATCGTCATGACGCTCCGATCACAGGGAGCTCGGCATAAACGGAACCTGCCGTCTCATTAGTCGGAGTAAATCTGCCTGGTTGCTGCCCACAGGAGATCCTCCCAAACCCACACACCCTGCACAGCTCACTGGGATGGGGCACAAACACTGCAGGGAACACCACACACACAGGATCCTGTAAACTTTTCTCTCATACATGGAGGGCAGCATCTCCCCAACCATTTCCTGCTAAAACTGGAATCTGAGGATGAGCTCACCAACTCCCTTCACGCACAGGGACGCTTTCCCCACAGGGACGCTCTGTATGCATCTAACACAACACCAAGTTTATCAAGCTCACAATGTATCAAAGATGATGTCCAGGCTGGAGGTTGTGTAAATTTAGTTATGTGTGTGTGTGTGTGTGTGTGTGTGTGTGTGTGTGTGTGTGTGTGTGTGTGTGTGTGTGTGTGTGTGTGTGTGTGTGTGAAAAGTTCAGAGGATTCTTGTTAGGCTGCACTGTGACAGGTTTATCCCTGACAGAGGTGAAGGCGGCGCTCCAAACGGCACCAGGAGAAGAGATAAACGTCAGGCCCAGCTCTTGCTCTGTGGTAATGGCTGACAAAGTGTTTACTGGCTCATCTCACAGCCAGTCAAACTCAGACACGTGTGATGCTCTGCATTACGCTCTGTTAGAGGGGAAAACACCAACGAGAAGGATCAGAAACTAAGCCTGACATCTTCTTACACCATTCTAGGATTCAACTGATGTGAAGAAAACCAGCTGCCCTTATTTTCACATGTTTTATTCAAGCGGAACTGAAATAAGCTGTTATTTACTATGACTCCCTACTCCTTACCTTGCTAATTCCACAAAATGCACAGTGCAGTGAAAACTCTTCAGTTTAAGTGGGATTTTATATGCAAGACTGACAGAGTAGGGCATAATTGTGACATGGAAGAAAAATGGTACATTGTTTTTTAAAATTTTTTACTAATAAAGACCTTAAAAGTGATATTTGGTATTTATCTTGAGTCCCTTTGAGTAAATACTGGTTAAAAACAATATTTCCCAGCAGGTACAGCTCTGTCTGATTGGATAGAGCTATTCTGTGAACATCAGTTTTCAAGTCTTGTCACAAATTCTGAATCTGATTCAGGGCTGAGCTCATCAAACACATTAATGCAATTTGATTAAAGTATTCCATATTAGCTCTGGCTGTATGTGTATGGATGCTGATCTGCTGGAGGGCAGACCTCCATCCAGGTCTTTTGCAGCCTCTAACTGGTTTTCCTCTCAGATTGCCCTGTTTAGCTCCATCCAGCTACGCCACCAACTCTGGCTAACTACCCTGTCCCTGCTGAAGTAAAGCATCCCCACAGGATGACGCAGCCAGCACCATGTTTCACGGTAGAGATCGTTTGATTAGGGTGATGAGCAGTGTTAGTTTTCCTCTACACACAGTTTTTTGCCTGTAAGCCAAAAGGTTTACAGTTTCATCTGACCAGAGGACATTCTTCAAAATGTTTGCTGGTCGTTCGTAAGGGTTTCATTCACCAATGACTTTATTCTTCCCCATTATTTCCTAAAGGCCACAAGACTGACTGCTTCTCGAAATAATGTGCTCTTTGCCTGGTTTCTGAGTTTCAGTAGACGGCCATGTCTTGGTAGCTTTACAGTTGTGACAGACTCTTTTCATAACTGGATGATGGCAGCAGATTTTGTTTAGCTGTATTAGAGTAAAAAGGTTCTGAATGTAAATTCACATCAGATATTTTCAGACTTCAGTTCAAGGGGTATGAATACTTTTGCAAGGCCAAACCACCAGCATTTGCATAGCCTTCTGGCACAACAGAACAACATTTTCTCATCTAATAAAGTTAAACCAGAAAAAAAAAAATCTGTAAATAGTCAGTGTTTGCTTGTAAAACCAGGCAGTTACCAGCCACACAGATCTCAGCAAAGCTTCAGATGGATCTAATTCAATAAGGCAGAGCCCTTACTGAATTAGAGCCGTGCTTCTGTTCCGTCTGTATTCTAATATAATAATGCACTCGCAAATTAACCACAGCAAACCCATTAAAGGTGACACAGAGCAGTTCCATGCACTGCGGGGTCACCTTCTGCAGATCCCATGTGTACGTCTGTGAGCCATGTGACACTTTCATGTTACATAACATCTACAAAAAACAGAAGACGACCAAGAACCCACAGCCTCTGACAGAAAATTGTGAAATGTATTTAGGTGGCTAATTTTTGCAGATGTGACCTCTGCGCTCAATAAAGCTTCAAAGATGACGCCTATTTTGTGGTTAACAGATTTCTACCTGATCAGAACACAGTTCTGCAAAAATGTAGGTCTACAAATAAAATATAACAGGATTACTGAACCTCGTAGCAGTTTATGCAAAGGCTACTTCAGAAACCTTTAAATCATCATCAGGTTTGCATTAAGCGGTTACTTGATGAGGAAGCAAATGATTATTTATATCAGGAATGGAGGTAGGATGCCGTAAACTCCTAATAATCTTCCTGTGTGAAACACATACTGAGAATGGCACATGTCAGAGAAACTACCTAACAGAAAAGTTAGAGTGAGGAGAAAAAAAAAAAAAAAAAAAAAAAAAAAACTTTACTCACAGTACTATAATATTTTTTGCTTGTTTCTTAAACTTGTGTATCAGACAGTCATTCTGACAGGAAATGCTTTACATGGTCCGTTTTTCAACACAGGTTTCCCACTGATAGATTATAGGCGTACATCCTCCTTCCTCCGTTTCCTGTTAAAATAACCATTAACTTTCTCATAAATAATCCCACTACGCAAAGATGACTAAAGAGCGATTGTGGTTATCATGTGTACGTCAGACAGAATCAGTCCCTCAAGTCAAGACAGTGTCAGCCTGTGCCGCTTGTCAGCTTATGAAGATTTAAAACCTGTCCTGTGACATGTCACACGTGTAATTGTTTTCTTTGAAATGAGAGCGAACATAAAGGCACTAACTAAATTCAGTGAGGGGATGAGGTGGAGGTGCTCGCTCCTCCTGACCTTAGTCAAGGTCATGGCATTCAAGCTGCTACCTGAAGACGAACCGATATAAAAACATCGTAACTCCACTTTAAACACTTTAGTGCTTTGTGTTCTGTTTGCTTCTCAATTCTGCGTCTTATTTATACCAGCCTCAGCAAATGAATGACACAAAATTTTCATGTAGCAGCCATATCAAAGCTGTCTCTTTAGCATAAAGTCCCGCTGAACCTGGACGCAGGTGCAGTTCGGAGAGCTAAACGTTACGTTTGATGCAGATTAGCTGGAGGAAACGAGGTGTATCAAATTTGAAAAAGTTTTTTGTGTCAAAACAGCTGACATGTTCACTGCACCGTTTCTATAGTTGATAGCCGGAGACGCCAGCAAAAGTGTTGGCGTGATCAAAGTTCTCTTCGGCTGTATGGAGTGCAGTGTGTAGCAATGCCGCCCATCATTCTTAAGAAAGTTACACTGGCAAGCTATTTGACACAAAAACAGCTACATTGTGTTATGCATTTCTGTTTTAAGTCTTTGTGTTAATTGTGTGATACTGTGGTATCTTTACTCAAGGCCGCCACAGCGTGAAAATCTAATACTGGCCAACGCCTTCTTGAGACATGAAACTACTCTTGCAGTGGTTTAACAGTGATTTGCCTTTATACAGATTTCTTCTGTTTTTGTTTTCAAGAACAAAAAGGAGACAAAAAAATTGAGAATTCTAAAAGGTGAAAACCACTGATAACCAAAAAGAACAAAACAGCAAATTTCACATTTACCTTAAAACATCTTGATGATACCCAAGAAAAAATTATCATGTGGATTTACCAGAGCAAAAGTGGAACATTTTGGATGGTGTGTGTTCTCTGCCAGAAAATCCTGAAGGAGAATGTCCAGCCACTGTTTTGTGACTTTAAACGCAAACACACTTGGGTGATACAGCTGGGAAAAGATCCAAACCACAGCAGCAAGTCCACCTCTGTCTTGGAGAATTTTGGAGAAGTTTAGTTGAAATCCAGACTTAAATCTGATTGAAATGGCCACTCATGCTCTAAATCTCTCGAACGTGGCTGAATTACATCATGAAGGACTGATTCCCAGTTATTACAAATGCTTGGCAGCAGCTGTTGCCACCAAGGATGGCACAAGCTGTAATTAGGTTTAGGAGGATATTACTTATTCACTTTTGGTTTGGATAGCTATCCCCCCTGTTAAATTAAATCATCATATGAATACTGATTCGTATTTACTCAGATTATCTTTGTCTGGGTAACTGAAAGGCAAAAATAGAAGAAGTCTGTAAGGAGCAAATACATTTCCACTGCACTGTACTGTCTCTGCTAATGTCATCTGTACTCTCCTTGAAAGCAACAGCTAAGTCATCTCTTGCCACAAACAGCATGATTTCCCGTCTCTTACCTGTGTCCTGCCGAAACTGGTGCATAGACTGCAGGTCGATGATGTAAGGGGAGAGCTGGGCATCCACTTGACCCAGAACCACACTTCCCCGGGCATCCCCCTTCAGTACATTCTCGATGTGGTGGCACACCGCCGCACTGTATGGCCTCCAGCGCCCGTGCTCGTTCAGCCACTCCCAGACCACCACCCTGGCCAGGTTCTGAGGTGGGTACCCCACGCCGTTCATGGGCACCAGCAGCCCCGAGCCGGGGCGAGCCATCTTTCTTGGTGGTGTCTGCGTCTGAGCTGCTGGGCTATGTCCCGTGCTAGAACACCACTGCAACCCCAACCCCGTCAGTCAGCTCGCAAACAGGAACATCTTTTTGGACCAGCCCTCAAAGAAAAAATAGCTTGAATCAGCAGTTAGTGTGATAGTCCTCAGTTATCTCATGCTGCTTTCAGGCAATCAGCTCCGATGAAGTCATCTTTTGCAGGCATCTTTCTGATAGGTGCAACTTTGATGAACCGAAGTCAGCCTCTATCTTGTCCTGTTTGAAGTGACAGATGCTGATGATGATGATGTAGGACTCCCACACAGTCAACCACAGGAGAGCTACAGCAGGTAGACAGAAAACATTCACTAAACAAATGACAAGAGGCGAAAATAAATAAATAAATAAAAAAAATCCACTGACAAACCGATGTCCTAAATGAGTTTCAGCTACAGTTTCTGCAGAAATGGGCGCAAATCTAATCTGCTCTAGATGCTGCAGCCCTGTTCCTGTTGGCTATTCTGATTTCTTTCAAAACCTATAAAAACTGTGCGAGTGTGCGAGCTGTGTCAGCAGCAGCAAAATAACTGCCATCAGATGTATAGATGGCCAGTGTGCAAACACAGCAAAACAGAGCCAGTTTTATCAGATCATCTCGACGGTATCTCATAGAGACAGATCTGTCTGCCCTGACGAAACAAACAAACAAAAAAAAAAAAAAAACAACCAAAAAAACAAAAAACACACGCGATCTCTAGATTAACTGTTAACACTAGTCAGAGAAAATGCCTCAAAAGAGATGTTACAGATACAGACCTGTAGGCAGCAGAAGCTGTGGTGCCACAGATCTGTCAGGTAAGAAGATGCATCTTGCGGGATTAGGATGAAAACCAGATAGCAATACGAAGGGGGTAAAAAGAAAAAGAAGGGGTGGAAGGGGGTGCAAACACTCCGACACACACACCCCCCTTTTCCACAGACGTATCTCTACACTTAAAGCTCAAAATTGTCCTGCAAAAAGCTCCCGACTTCGTTACGAAAGAGCGAGCCGTCGCTGTGCAGCCGTGCAGAGGCTCCCAGATCACAGCAGCTTGTTGGTGCGCTGCCGCTGCTGTGTGCTGACTGAATGCATGCCCTAGTTGCGTGGTTTGTAGAGCGAAGTCGTTCCGTTGGTGGGAATGAAGGCTCCTTTTCTCTGTCACACTAACAATAAGACGCTCCTAACGCAAAGACTCGATCCCACGCCGCTCCAGTATGCTCAGCCGTACACACCTGTATGCATGGACATAAATGTGGTCTATTGGTCAATAACACAGAAAACACAAAAAGTTAGGACTTCCGGTATCCGGTTTCAAAATAAATTCTATATCGTCAACAGAGGGGAGCTCGCAATAAGATGGCTAAATGGGACGCAAAATGACCCATAACCCTAGAACAACTGCAATGTGTTTCACTGGGATTGCAAGTGATGGACTAATACAATTCAATTTATTTATATAGCTCCAATTCACAACACATGTCATCTCAAGGCACTTTACAAAAAAAAGTCAGTCATACATGCATTCCAAGTGATCCCAGTTATCAAACAGTCCAGTCAAGTTCAGTTTGTTATTCAAACTGGTTCTAAAAGGTTCTGTTTTTATCTAAAGAAACCCAGCAGATTGCACTGAGTCACTGACTTGCAGCATTCACTTCTCCTTGATGTGTATGTAGCAAAGGTGGAGAGGTAAAACTCCCCTTTAACAGGAAGACACCTCCAGCAAAACCTGGCTTAGTGTGAACGGCCATCTGCTACAACCAACTGGGGGTTTGAGAAGACACAGCATACACACAAAAAAGAAACAGAAGCAGTGATTCTGGAGTACTTTCTATGTTAGAGAAAGTAAGATGTTAATGGCAGCAGAAGCTCCTTTAGTGGCTTCGTCGAGGAGAGAAACATATCTTAACAGATAAGCTCTGAGGTGGTTTAAAAGGCTATAGGATGAAAGCACATACAGTTAGTTGCAACAAAGGCGAAGCTAATAGCTTTGTCTAGCAGAGAAACAGCGTCAAGTGCATCATCTATAGAATGATGTAAAGTTGTTAGCTGCAGTAGCTCAGCTGATGCCTCCCTCCAGGAAGGTTTCACAGCTAAACGGAGTGCCAGACTAGATGTAGCTTCTACAAACAATAACAAAAAATGAGAAGTAAAGTTAAAAGTTGAAGTAATAGCAAATTATGCAAATTTGGAGAGGAGGAGGAGAATGTAGCAGAGCAAGAAGTTGTCAGTTTGTCCTCCAGCAGCCTAAGTCAGAAATAACTCAAGATAAGCTAGTTTTTTGTTTTTTTTTTTAATCATAAAAAGAAAGTTTTATGCCTAGTCTTTAAAGTAGACAGGGTATCTGCCTCAAGGACTAAAACTGGGAGCTGGTTCCACAGAACAGGAGCCTGATAACTAAAGGATCTGCCTCCCAGTCTACCTTTTTTAATATTCTAGGAACCAGCAGTAAACCTGCAGTCTGACACTGAAGTGCTCTGTTAGGGACATATGGAACAATCAGATCTCTGATGTATGCTAGAGCTTGATGATTAAAGGCTTTAAATGTGAAAAGAAGAATTTTAAATTCTATTCTAGATTTAGCAGGTAGCCAATGAATTGAAACTATACCAGAAGAAATATGAAAGGAATATGATACATGTCTTGCAAAGTGTGGCGTGCATTATAAAGTATTCAGCACCCTGAATTAATCCTTTCTAGAACCACCTTTTGCCACAATTACAGCTGCAAGTCTTCTGGGCACATTTCTACCACCATTGCTCTTTTAGAAATTTAACATTTCACTCATTCTTATTTGTGAAGACAAACAGTCCCACACCATGATGCTGCTACCACTATGTGTTACAATTGGTATGGTGTTTCAGAGTGATGAATAGTGTTAGTTTTTCTCTACACAAGGTGTTTTTGCATGTAGGCCATGTAGGTTGTATTTTCTTCCACATGTATGCTGTGTCCCCTACATACTGGAAACAGGACTTTCTATGGATTTTTTTTGAACAACTGATTTCAAGCTCACCACTCTTCTACAGAGGACAGATTTGTGTAATGCACTACTATTAGAGTAGTTGTTATATCAACAAATTTTTCTTACCCATGGATCCCTGCAGCTCCTCCATAGGTTATGGGCCTCTTGACAGTTTCTCTTATTACAGTTTTTCTCAGTCGCTTTGGTGCAGTTCTCAAATAATTTTCAGCATTTGCAATACAGTAAGTGCATTTCTCAAAACAATTTGCACAAACAGCAAAACACCATGGATTACCTGCAAAATCCAGTCTCTTTCTCAAAATCTAATGCGTCACACATTTACCTACACTGGAGAAACTCAGGATTCACCTAGGAGCAATTTATCAGTTCAAGAAAGATTTCGAAAAAAGTGTAATGAAAATGTATAGAAATATGCTTGACATATCATGACAACCTGTTTAAGCATTTTGCATGTAAAGACTTATACAATGAACTTATGCTTAAACGTTGTGGAGGTTAAGACTATTTAACAGAGACCCACATAATTCATTTTGATCAACATGACAAAAGCAACTGCGAATGTAGGAAAAAGCAGAGAGTTGCACATAATCACTTGGATAATGTACAAAAGCATTTGCAACTTGCTCAAAGGATTCAGAAATTGCTTTTTTGATGTGCACAAGTGACACAATGATTTGAAGATTGAACAAGTAGTTTTGAGAATTTCAGTTCTGTTCTGAGAAATGCACCAAAGTGACTGAGAAAAATTGTAATGCTTGCCAGTCCTGTCAGTTTTGGCAAATTGTTATAAATATGAAAAAAATCTGAAATACCAGTGTTCTTATCATTCTGAATTTGATACAGGAATGTATGCATGCACTTTGTGGTTGGAATGAAACAAAATGTAAAAAGTTTAAGGGTATAAACACTTTTACAAGGTACTATATTAGCTTGTTTATTTGTTTCTTTCATTTCATTTCTTTCTTTTCTTTTTCTTGTTTTCTTTTCAATCTGTCCTGAATTGGTAAATTGCCCCCAGGTGAATCCTGTGTCTCTCCAATGTCAGTAAATGTGTGAAGCATTAGATCAACGAATGATTAACCCGTTTTCTGAAATAGGTCAAAGGTACATCTTATGAACCATCAACTGGCAAGTATATAGTGTAAATAGCTGAAGCACAACACAATGCTACATTTCTGATGTTGGAAGGGCAAGAATTTGGACAGGATCAACAGTCTGAGAGAAGAAGAAGAAAAAGAGGAGTGAGGCTGTGGCGGAGGAGTTAGGAGGCAAAACAGAAGAAGAGGCAGAAGAGTCTGAGGACATATTCCAGTTTCCATCACTCCAATGTCATCAGGATAGGGTTTGTGACCCACAACAGGATCCTGCTGGAATTCCTTTCACCCTACTCCTCATGTCTCAACCCAAATAAAGAATTTTTCTCAGCATGGAGATGGAAAGTATATGATCGCCAGCCCCATACACAGTTGACCCTTTTGGGTGCTATGGATGCAACCTGTGATGACTTCACAGCAGGTGCCTGTAGAGGCTGGATAGGACACTTTAAATGATTCTTTCCACACTGCATCACAAGAGAAGATATTCTTTGTGATTTGGATGAGAATTTGTGGCAAAACAGCCAGGAACATCATAGGAGATGTATGTAGGAAGACTGCACTTTAATTCCTACAGTATTGCAAGTATTGTTTTCCTTAAGGAGATTGTCCTGTGTTCCCATTTCTACTTTTGTTCTTTTTTTCTTTGAACTCTGGAATCCTGTCTTTTTCTTTGCAATGACATGGTCTGTCAACAAATATCAGTACAAGTAGTAAAAGCATAAATGTGAATCTTGCCATTACGTAATCTCCCACAATTACAATAATTGTTATAAAAACTTTAGCCATAGTTTACAACAGAACTTCCCTCCAGAGTACACTGTAATATTGACAACATGAGTAAGAAATTTGATGGTCTTATCTGTACAAAATGAAACAAGAACTCATCATACTGAGACACTGACATGTTCTTTGACACATATTTACTTTTGTGAGATGAACTAAGGATTTTGAGAAAGAAACTGGCTTTTGCAGGTGTCTTGCTGTTTGTATGAATTGTTTTTAAAAATGCACTTACTGTTTTGAAAATGTTGAGGGTGATTCGAGAAATGCACCAAGAAACTCACTGAGAAAAACTAGAGTTTTTCTAGAGTTGTAGCTTCCCTCAAACTCCCAGCAGAGGTGTTGATGTCTATAAGATTGTCTCAGTTTAAATATCTTTTGTTAAACCTCTGTTAACACTCATTGTAGTTCATAGTCTGATGAAAATTAAATATAATCAATGTCATCACTAGATAGATAGATAGATAGATAGATAGATAGATAGATAGATAGATAGATAGATAGATAGATAGATGCTCATAACACTAATAACAATTTAACTTAAATAATTTGAGAAATTTTAAAAACTGTATAGTGTGTTCAGTCTGTTCAGTTATGTGTCATGTTATTCAAATCTTTAAAATCCTTTATTTTAAACAGATTATGAAAAGATTATCATAAAAATATCCTGTCATACTGTTGTTAGTGTTTATCAAGATGAATGTGTTTAAACATCAAATAATGTGACACATTTAGTGCTGAACCAAGTGCCCTTGACTGTTCTGAGATATGCACGTGGAATTAAAGCTTATTTTATTTGATCTTATTTTTAAAGAATCAATTGAAGCTAATGATTATTCTTCCTAACCTGCCTGATTGTAAAGGGTCACTCGTTGGTTTCATAATCTGAGGATTACACATATGTGTTGCTTGGTTACATGGAGAGATTAGTGTGATGAAAACACATTTTTTTCTTTTTTCCACCAACCGCAACTCTAGTTTTAGAAAACAGCGCCACCAAGTGGCATGCTGGTGTTAGTGAACTGAGCACGAAAAAATAAAGCAATTTTATGGTAGATGTTTATCTGAAGGGATAGATTTTTTTCTTGTGGGCTTTTGGAAATTAGATCTATTTGAATCATTTTATACTGGCAATGCAAAAGGACAGATGTACAAGTCTTAAAACAGTTTCTTCTACAAAGGATGTTGTTGCCCAGTACATAAAAAAAAATCTTCTTTTTCAATATTCTTCCTGCTTTTAGTCCAATCGGTTTCATCTCTGTGAAGAGTCCTTAACACAGACCCAGCCATCTTTATCTGTTTGTAAAGGTTTCATCATGTTGAGAGGTTTTAAGAAATCACTATAGTTAAGAGAATATTACAATTTGATTACAATTTGTGCATCTTTAAGATGCAGTCAAAAAATGAGATAACATCTGCAGCGAGAAAGGTTATAATAGCAGTGATAAATCACACACATTTATAAACTGTGACCTGAAGATCCCGTCACTTCTGTTTCACATCAGCATCAGGCTCATTGCAAAACCACGAGGAAACCAAGCTGTTCTAATAAAAGCTTCCACAAAGTGGTTGCAGGCAGCACTGCTAAAGAAACAATATTTCCGATGTGACATGACAAACACACCTTTGGTTCAGAGTCAAAATTAACAACACCTTGTTGCATTAACGCCACAGTTTGTTGAAGCTCTTTCTCTCTCACCCTCTTATCCTCTGGTACTTATCTCCAGCCGTAGATGGGTGGAGTGCACCCTTGACAGACCACCACTCCATCACATGAGAACCAAAGTCAGACAGAATAAGCGACCATGCATACACATTCACTCTTAAGGGTTATTAACCTAACATCCATATTTTTGGCCTGTGAGGGGGGAATCGACGCTACCTGGAGAGTATGCCTACTTCAGGATACAAACTTATTGTTGAAAGGCAGTAGTGCTAACAGCAGCAGCACTGTGTAGCCCTTGACAAATACAGTTTCAATAAACTCTAATCCAGGCCAAATGTAACTTATATGTAGAGGGAAAATAAGGAGATACATAAGCAGCCATAATTGCAGATCTAGCATAAATAGGAGTTGCTATAGAAAGAGTTAGAGAAATTTAGCAGTATGTCTTCAGCAGCAAATTAAAACCCCTTTCAAAACTGGAAATGCCAGCAGCACTAAACTGAACTTTAGTGGCAGCCAAACTAGAACAACACCCAAATCCAGCCACACCTTTACCTGATCTGTCAAAATCTGGAGGAGCAGCCTTAATTATAATCTGGGTCGTGTAAGAAATAAGCCACGTGTACCTGAGACAAAACTAAATGCATTTTCTTAAGAGTCACATTATATCTTTTCTGATACTGTCTGCAGAGTTGTTTTTCACTGCTGGCAGTGGTAGACAAGGAAACACACCAAGGAAAGAATATCAGTCATGCTACGAAATCAAAATTTATATATAAATATAAAGTTGCATTAAAAAGACTGCACAGTGGAATAGATGGTAGCACAGCTGCCTTGCAGTAAGAAGGACCTGGGTTGGAATCCTGGGATCTCATTTAGCAAGGGTTGCGTAGGATTCATACTAAAAGTGTACATACGCCCAAAAGACAAAAAACTGTGTATGCAAAAAAATAAATAAATAAATAAAAATAAAATAAAATAAAATAAAAAAATCAGATTTATAAAACCATGCGTACCTACACCAGCGCGCAATTTTTCTTTATAAATCACAGCTGTGGTTCAAAGTCTGCATAAGGTCCCGCCTCAGATTCTGCTCTCTACACGCCCACATTTAACTATAAATGGTCAATGCAAAGCACCTTATCAATGTCAGTGTTTGTTTAAATGAGCCAACTGATCAACGTTATTTCATGATTTACAGGGGAAAAGAGGGGAAAAACGCCACTGGCCCCTGCAGGTTATAGCGGAATAGTGCATCATCAGGCCCTAAATAGTTAGAATTCACAAATTAATTTTCAAGGACTTATGTTCTCCCACAGTGTAGGAAAATCTGATGTATCGACTGGTCACATTAACAATGCCGTCCAGTACTGGCTGTGATATCCCAGACCTATGGATAACTTTACAGAATTATGTTATTCCTTAAAGTGCCTTCAGACAGAGAGTTAACTAATTTGTGATTAGTTCATACACATACCTGTGTGCTAATTTGCGCAGGTAAGAGCCGGTTGCCAGGAACCCGGTTAACACCTGTAATTGGACAGGGATGGGGTCGTTTTAGCGGTCGGTCACTCCAATTCTGGACTATTTCAGCACATAGATCCAAGAGCAATGCTCTAGGGAATCTAAATCTGCTTATAAGCCAGTCATCATCATTGGCCAGAAGAGCTTGTTGATTCCTGAAAACGTGTTTCCTCTCGATGCTCCCATTTAGAACGTCTTCCAGCAGCGCCAATGCACCAAGGGCGCAGCATTACACACGGGTGTTACAATGCTATTTAGATGTTTGCAGAAATCACTGTGAATCCTTCACACCTTGTCACAATTTATATGCTAATCTGTGGTAAAATTATTAAATAAAAACTGTGGTACGTTTGAATCTAGTGTTCATCGAGGAGAGGAATGTGATGGTGAGAAAATAGTTTAAAAATTGTGCAGACTTTGATTTAGGATTGAGGCTGCTTTCTATGTGTTTTTTGTTTATTTGAAAGGTCCTCATGCAGAGTTATGGCTCACCAGCGCAAGCATATATCACATTGTGTTTTTGAATGCTTATGATAAAGTCGATCTATGGATGAAGTTCGATATGTAATTAAATATCTGATAGAATCATGATGAAATGTGGCTTCAGTTCTCTACCTCACCATCTGTGTCGCCATTTCACCCTTGTTTCCAAAACAAGCGTGTATGGTACGCATGGGTCAGAGTTGGCGTGAGGGACTGCACATTTTCACGTCAAGTTTTATAAATCAGAACCTTTGCATGGAATGTGGTGTGTGCAAGTTTCAGGCCCCATTTTGTGCGTATGCAAGCTTTATAAATGAGACCCCTGGTCTGCAGTCCCTTTGCATGGGTTCTCTTCTTCCAAAGGTCCAAAAGCATGCATGCTAGGTTAGTTGGTCTTTCTAAATTGCACTTAGGTGTGAGTGTGTATATGCATGGTTATTTGTCCTGTGTGTCTCTATTTTTTCCTCTGGAGGTCTGGCAACCTTTCCAAACTATTTAGTAGCACACTGCCTGATGCCATCTTGGAGAGTTTATCTGTATGTTTGGGTGGATGGTTTATAGAAAGTAGGCAGACAAGGTCATTATTAAGGGAAAGCCAGCAAGGCGGGTCATGTAACTCTTAAAGTCAAATCTGACTTTTACTCATATTTAATGCTGGTCCTAAAACAGGATTTAGAGGCCTTTGTTTGGTCAGTGTGAATGAGCTGCATGTGAGCAATGACACATAACAGGAAAAGCAGGAAAGTCCTTTTATTAAAATACCTTTCAATAATAACAATACACTGTTTGTTTATGTGTAAACGTATTGCATATGGGCTTGTCCCTATACTAATGTTTCTGTGTTTTTTCCTGTCTGCTTTCTGTTCCCTCATCTTCCATTCAGTTAAGGTAGATGCCTTGATTATACATTTTTAAATAGTTAGATATGAACTGGATCTGTCTGCCTTGTAAAATGCCTTGAGATGATATTTGTTGTAAATTCATGCTATACACAAAAATGAATAGAATTCAATTATTCCAAATTACTGTCAGCCTTACGTGGGACCGGTTGGTACAAGCAATGATCACTATCTGTAGGCTTTTGCAGCAACAGCAACACCTTGCAGTAAAATAAGAAAAAAAGTAAAAATGAAAAAAAGTCAACTGAATTGTACTTCACAATTTAATTTTTTAAAAATAATATTAAATGAATATCAGTGCAGAAAAATTATTTATACATATACATAAATACTATAATAAACAAAAACAAGCAAACCTGTTAACTTCGTTCCAATACTTTCGTAATTTGAAATTTAAGCTCAAAGAATGTTTTTTTTCACAGAACTGTTATTAAGTCAATATTTCCTTTGCAAACACGCTAACATACATACGCTGAAATCCCTTCTCATGAAACAACTCTTTCCATTCAAATATGTTCAATAATTTAAGTTCAATTCAAGTTATTGACTATTGCATACTCTTTTTTTTCCCCCTAGAAAACTAATTTGAATAATACACACTGTCTTTGTACAAATATACAGAAGAATATACTGTACATGATCACAGTCTTTTGGACATCTGAGCAGTGTTACTAAAAGTCTGTTTCATTCTTGAAAACATTCACATAAAATAATTAATTCAGATAAAATGACACAAAGTGACAAATCAATCATTTGTAGAGAACAAAATGAAACACTTTAAAGCATATTTTTAACAAACTGGTGAAAATAGAGAGCGGGAAGCAGTCTGTACGTTAACAGTATGTCAGGATGGTGGGGGGGTTTTACAGAATAACATATATGAAGAGAGCCATAATGGCAGCGCTGATGAGCCCAGATATAGGAACTGTGACAAACCAGGCGATAAAGATATTCCTGAACAGACGCCAGTCAACTGATTTCCTGGAGCGCAGCCATCCAACAGCCACCACAGATCCCACCTGTGTGCATGTAAGAGTTATTGGACGCATATACAACACCTTGCAACTTGAACTTTTCACTTTTGTCACCTAATAACCAGCAACATCAATATAATTTATTGGTTTTGATGTGATGGAATAACAATATAAAGCATAATGGTGGAGAGGAAGGAAAACGATACATGTGTTTCAAAATTCTTCATAAATAACAATCTGAAGCTTCCTGCATCTGCCTTTAAACTGATACCCTTAAATAAAACCCAGCTCCATCAACTGCTTTTAGAAGGCAGCTAATTAATAAATACACCAACATAAAACATGGCATTGGCAGTATGATACTGTATGGATGCATTTTTTTCATCAAGGACAGATAAGCTGGTCACAGTTGATGGGAAGATGGATGAAGGTAAAAATATTTTCAGAGTAATCCTGGCAGTAAACCTGTTGGAGGTTTATATCAAAGTATGTAAATTCGTTAGAATGGCCCAATCAAAGCCCAGACCTAACTTCAATTTGAAATCTGTCGCAAGACTTATAATTAGAAGTTTACAGATGCTCTTTATCCAACTGGTCTTTAAATGTGTGTAGCTGGAAGAGACATAGCCCAAAAGACTTGCAATTGTAATCAGAGGCTGGTTTTGATGTATTTACCAATACTGCTCTATGCCCAGGGCAGTATCACCTGTGGGTGTCGTTGGGACAAAAACAGAAGTAATGTCAGGAGAGTCATTGGACCAGAGAAAAAAGTGGGCATTACTACCAGGTGTTTAAAACAACTGAAGCACTGTAAGAACATATGCCTGTGCTCCGTTGCTGGCTAATGATGCTGAAGTGGCTGATCCAAGCTTCCGAGCTGGTAATAAAATAAAGGCTTATTTCTCAGCTTTTTTTTCCCCAAGAGCATAGACTGCATTTGATCATTAATAATTTAAAATACATAAATACATGCAGGTATAATTCAGTCAACTATAACTGTTTTGCAAAAATCAAAAAGTTGTTACTTGTAAGGGGGAAAAAACAACATGTATCATTTTGCTTCCTTTGTGTTGGTCCATCACATAAAATCCCAATGAAATAAATTCAACTTGTGGCTGTTACATAACAAACTGTAAAAAAGTTCAAAGGGTGTGATTACATTGAAAGCCACAGTTGTATATTTGACATATATATTACTTTCATAACATGCTCAGAACTAATCTCTCTATCTGTTTGTGATAAAGGGTCAGAGACTTTAATTTTATTACCTTGCAATGTGTCGTGCTGACAGGAAGGCCAATATTAGACGCCACAACGACTGTGACAGCTGAAGCCAGCTCAATGCTGAATCCACTGCAGAGAAAGGAGAAGTTTATTTTGGTTTAACAACCTGATGAATCATCACTTCTGCTAAGACAGGGTATACCTTGAGGGTGTAATGGGGGTCAGGTCTTTACCCATGGTCTGGATCACCCTCCGGCCCCAAACCCAGAGTCCAGCACAGATTCCTACCCCACCATATAGGAGCAACCAGATGGGTGTGGGAGCATTCGACACCACAGAACCACTCTCATAGAGAAGCCAAAGAGCCACCAGTGGTCCAATTGCATTGCTAGAGATAGGAATGAAATTTAAATCATGAAAAACATCATATTTCCATAAACTGTAAAACAAAAAAAAAAGAGAAGAAAAAAAAAAAGCCATCCATACTTACCTGACGTCATTTCCCCCATGAGCGAAAGAGCCGAAGCATGCAGTTAGTATCTGCAAAAACTGGAAAAGCAAAGAAACTGCAGGTTGGTCGATCTCCAGCTCATCTTCCTCCACAGCAACGTTTGCAGCAGCTTCCTGAGTCACGCTCCCATCCGGGACAGTACTACCAGTGGTCATTGCTGAGTTGTAGCTGCTGTAACTGTCCACCCGAGGTCTTCTCTGAAAGCCAGTGTCTACATCTCTGTATTTAGGATCGCCTTGGATACCATATATAGCCATGGTGTAGGATGTGTAGCTGTTGTTCCTCCGCATGGGCCGCTCCTCCGTGTCACTGTCACCGATGCAGTCTCCTACCTTGGCCTTGTGGAGCTTATGCAGCAGGTCTTTGTAAAGGCCAGAGTCCTTGTGGATTGTATGGGAGCGTCCACTGTGAGGGTCGGTGATCGTCATATGGCCTACAGAGCCATTCAGACCTGTGGGGAAATCTCACTTTTAATCTCACTTTTGTTTTGCCAACAGCTCAGTCTTAGCTACTTGTGGTGTTATTACATCTTTGTAACTGTGACACTGGCATGAAACATTTAACATTTCCAGTACCAAATAAAAAGATTCTCACTGTTAGAGATGTCAAGATCTTTGGCTTCTATGTCACTGTTCAGATCAGCCTCCTCTGAGCCTCCAAGTTTAAAGGCCACCTTCTGACTTTCTGCTGAAGAGTTCTGCAAATGCAGGTCAGATGGGATTTGGGGGTGTTCTGCTGGAGGTTTGATGGAATTCTTCTCCATTAATGGAGTCTCATAGGGAGCAGGAGCTGTTTCACCTGAGATATGAGACATTAAAAAGTCAAACAACTTTGTTGCAGTTATACTGGAGCAGAATTTACAGCTTTATTAAATTTAATTCGTTGCTGGTGCATCTGTAGTTATAGCGTATGTAATCATACCAATGATTTATAAGATTTCATGTGGGTATTTCTTCACTGTGTGTGCACATCTAGAGACTCAAAGTTATGTTAATTTTTCTTTGTAAAATAGCTCAAGTGCTGAAATATTAGTGAGAAGTAATCCCAGGAATGTTTGACAGGAGATCCAAACACGGTCATAAAAAGGACTAATGGTAAACAAAACTACAAAAGTGATCGTAATACAAAATCAAAGTCCTAAGGACAATTAACACCCTGTGCATGCTAAGCTAAGAATGGTCCACTGAGCATGACAGCGCACCCACAATCGGAAGGGTGTGGTCAAGGTGATGAGCAGTTTTTTTTCTTTTTTTTTTTTTACCAAACATAGCAAAGTTCAGTTTTAGTCTCATCAGACCAGAGCATCTTTGTTCACGTTTATTGTGTTCCCTACACAATAAAGAAAGAACAAAGGGTGCTGAATTTACTTGTACAAAATTTTGAATACCATGTATTTTTTCCAGTCACTTCACAGTTGTTTGCTACTTTGTTTTGGTGTATCAATAAATTACAAATAAAATACACTGAGGTTTGTGGTCGCAAAATGGCAAAATGTGAAATAGGAGAGAGTGTGGTTTAGTTTGGGAGGCACTGTGGTTTCTACTCAGTAGTTCAGCTGTGTCATCCCCAAACCTAGAATTTTTGTACCATATCTTACTGAAACTGTCTTTTATACTCACGTTCAATTTTCTTCTTGAGGCGTGGACAGACAACAAACCAAACAACCAGAGCAGTGACAATGGCACAACCCAGAGAAATGCACAGTGTACCCCACCACGGCATCCTGTCGAAGCCGAGCACTATGAACAAAGGAAAAGGGACATGCTAGAAAAGGTTATCTCAGACGCTCCCCCACCAAAAAAAGACAAAACAGAATCTTGTGTCCACTTTATTTAGTTTATTTAGCCTTCATGCCATGAAATTAAAGTGTCACAAAAACTGTTTAGCATTTGAAAACCAAAGTTTAAAATTATATCACCTTAGCAGCAGGACAGCAGGTGTCATGTAATCTGCCCCTTCCTATGAAACCAGTTAGTCATGTAATTTGCAGAAAATTATACAATTTTTCTTGAAAGTCTGTGACTCAGATGTCAGCATGTCTTTCTGTTTAAAGACAGCAGTATCAGTGAAAGTGCATACTCCTCTAATCAGATACTGGGGAAGAGGCCAGTCTTGCAGCATATTGATAAAAATTCAGCTGGAGGCGGTTTAATAATTTCTCTTCTCCTCTAATATTTCTACTGAAAAGATAATGTGCTGTTGTTTTCTGCCTTCTGAAGGTGGATTAAAATTAGCTTAATCTTTTTTGTTTTTGGGCAGCTGGATCATAACACCAAATAAGACCAACAAACATTATGGGTGTAACCTATCTCTAACGTCCATGCAAAGCCAGACTGGCCTCAAACACCGTTAACTGCAGGCGTTCAAGGAGATAATCTCATTTTAGTTGAAGAAAACGAAATAGAACGAATAAATTTCCATCAAACTTGCAAAAGATAACCGCAACGACCTTGTACACGACATGATTGTGAAAAGATGCACGGTAATTTTGCATAGCAGAACTGTTTTGGACGTTCTTTTCTTGACCCACCCACAGTTGTGTACAGCCTTCATTTGAGGCCAGTTGCTCTTTTGAAAAGTTAAATCCTACAAATGAGTGGCAATGGAATTTTAAAAAATCCATTTAACAGGTGATTTATTTCATTTTGTTCTTTTGTACCTTATTTAATTTCATATTATGCATAGTATTATGATGTTTTTGTTATTAATACAAATATTAGTAAGGAATAAAGTTAATAATCTAATGAATTTTCATTCTTTGGATCCTAATTTTGTCATCAACCATCCTTGATATTTTCTCCAGCTCAACTGGAGAAAATATCAAGTGACTTCATGAGATGCTCTGGTTTGGTGTGTCCATGTAATACTCACGTGGAGCTCCTGTGAACATGATGGAGAAAAGATTGATGCCCATAGTGATGGCATAGAAGACAGGAAGGGCTCTCAGTCCGTTTGGTACAGGGTTAGACTGTGGGAAAAAGAGAGTTTTTTTCTGGGCTGTTTGTGACTTTAAAACATATTCAGTTTCTCAACAAGAAATGCGTATGAAAACTTTTAGCACATTCAAGTTTGTGAAGTAGATATCCAGGTGAAAGACTTTGTTTCTATTTTTTTCTTTGAATTTTACCTTTGAGATTAAAATTTGCTCTGAGCAGGCAGACGTGTCAGAATATTTTGAATTTGATATTTCAATGACATCAATTTATCCGACAAGTGTTCTCTCACAATCTGGGGGAACATCTGGATTTGGTAAAGACCTCAAATCCAACTTAACCTAGTTCCATCTTAAAGCTGGAAATCAGAGGGACATAGTGATTCCTGGGATCAGTGACATGCTAACTACTACTAGCAACACATGCTAATAACAGTGCATTTCTTAGTATTAGCATTTTTTAGTAATTTTCCAACAATCAAGCACCACGTTTACTAACAGTGGTTGTAGTGTACTACGTGTATGTTCTATTTATTGAGATATGACGTATCAGAAGTGAAAATAAAGAGCTTTACAGCAGTAACTGCACGTATCACTACATTGTATGTCTAAAGACAACCACTTTGCATTTTAAAGTCAGGGTCAGCAAAAAAAATCTGACTCTTCCACTTCTGACTTAAGTAGGGTATGCTATTTATATTTCCACTGTGGAACTTGAAAATTTCAACTGTTAAGAAAAAATAGAAAAAAATAAAAAAATAAAACCAACTGAAAAAGATCAAGTCCTTGTTGTATTAATGTTTCAATATGCCTGCCATGATGGTGGTACTTGGTAACTTTAGTATCTATTGCGGTGGTACTTTCAGCAAATAGTTAAAATCTACCGCTCTAGAATTATTATTTACATGAAATAATGATCAGGCATGACTGAATCAGTATAATAGTTTTAATAATGTAAAAAATAACAAAACAATAACTTTAAATATGATTTATCATGTCATAATCTAATCACATAACTGTTTGCTTAATTTACTTACCTTATTCAGAATGAATTTGCGGACGAAATAAAAAAGAATTCCGGACATGATTCCCGACAGAACAGGCGACAGGAACCACGATGCCACTTTAAACAGAACATTTCAAATACAAATTATTTACTGACTTGTATTTTAGTTTTTTTTCCTGCTTAATTTTTGTTGAAATACTTGGAAAAAGAAAGTGTATTTTACCAATGCGAAGTAGTTCCATCCATTTGACCCCCTGGTGGCCTCTCGCTACCATTGAAAAGCCAATTGTGGCTCCAACAATGCAGTGGGTTCCAGAGATGGGAAGCTTCAAGAATGATGCAGTCAGCTGCCACACAGCAGAGCCTGTGGTACAAAAACATCAGCTGAACTATTGTTTATGGTGTAAAATCTCTCACTTTCAAAATAAAAATAAAATCTGTGTGAAGGCTCACCACACATCGCACTTATTGACCCTGCCATGAGGACGTGTTCTGAGCAGTTGTACATCCGCACATCAATGATCCCCTGACGGATGGTCTCACTGACCTTTGCCCCCAACAGTACTGAGCCCACAGTCTCAAAGATGGTGGCCAGGATGCAGGCCTGCCGCAGGGTGACCACTCCGGAGCCCACCGCCGTACCAAAGGAGTTAGCGACGTCATTGGCTCCCACCGAGAATGCTAGGATGAAGGCAATGATGAATCCGACTACTAAGAGCCAAAGGTAGTCCGACATGTCTGACTGGGAGACCAGAGCTACACTGGTGGCAGCAGCCAACGTTGCTAGAGTAGTTGTATCCATGAGTATTTTCAGTGTTATTCTACTAAAGAAAAAAAAAAAAACTAATTGGTGTTTGATAGAAACTTTGGAGGTAGTGTGTAGTAATAAATAATATTAAAACCTCTAAGGTTTAGAACAAATAAACGTATTAGTTGAAAATTGATTAAATCTATTGCTAGCTGGGTATGCAGGGTCTCTCTGTGAGGCTCATTATGAAATGACCCTGTATAGAAATGGGAGAAGGGTCCATTCTGATCCTCAGATGATTCACACTGCAAAAACACAGAAGTACATGAGTTAGTAGGCACCAACCCATAGACAAGCAAACACTACGCTGAGTTACACATTAACTAACCCAAACAACCCAACAAAAAAACAAGAGGCACGCATCATTTACCTCGACATGCAAGATTTAGTCAAATATGGTGTGGGAGAAGTTATTCCTGCCAGTAAAATAAAAGCACTTTCTTTGACTGATGCTAGAAATGGTTCAATTAGGAATAAATAGTACTAAAAATAACATTACAGCAGAGTGTCAGAGCAAGCAGAGTGCACTGAAGTTAACTAGAATATGCTTTGGAGGGTAAGAGCTCATCAGTGCTTTTAAGCCTTTAAAGCCCTAATCAGGTTATTCCCATTGCGAAAAAAAAAGGAAGAACCTTTTAAATGATTTAATGATCCAATCCACATGAAGTCCACTGTTGCTAAAGTACAGCATATGATTAATTTACAACACACCAATCAATGAAAATCTGATCTTGTTCAGCATGTTCTCAGGATCTTTAGAGATTCAAAATGAACTCACCCTGAGTTTGCGGTGCAGAGTCCTCTTTAAAAAACATTATCAAACGTAACTTAATGACTCATCTGCTTTTACAGGTGTTGTCAGTTATGGTTCTTGCATGAATGGTGCCGTGGCTAAGCCCCTCACTTCTTACACACAAAGTAAAGGTTTTAACCATTCACAAATTATGCTTGTCTGTATGAACCTATTATCAGTGTACAATAATTTAGTCCAGGTACAAATGTATAAAATGTGGTTTTCATGCTTGACTCAATAAGGTTCCAATGCTAAAAATGCATCAAAAGTACTTCTTCTGGGATTTTCACAAACAGAATAAAGGTTTCATAAATACTAAGCTATGTTTCAGATTATAGCTTAGTATTAAGCTATAATACTAAGCTTATGCAGTCATGAATCTTTAAGAAAAACTGTAAAATAAACCTTTTAAACTTTTTGCCTAAGTTGAAATCTTGAATCAGATACCAAATTTTATGTCAGTAGCATGTGTATCCCCATATTTTTTTGCAGCGCTAACACTGCACAATGCAAGATGACGTGTGTGTGGAGCCTGCTCCCGTTGAACAAACTTCCACAGAAGAAAGAGACAACTTATGTATTGGACAAATTAACTTTTTTTATTCATGTATTTTTTGTCTGGGAGAAGCCATGTTGCCAATACCACAAATTGCGACTGAGTGTTGTTTATCGTGTTAATTTTTTTTTTACCCGTGTGGTTATAGGGTTTTCCACTTGTAACAAGAACCATAGCAGCATATCAAAACATAAGAACAAACAACAAATAGTAAAACAAATGACAAATGAAATTCAAGAGAGAGAACAAGTATAAAAAAAACTTATTACAGATATTAGAATGAGAGATGCCTCAAAGAGGCTTTCCTGGCTGATACAGATGACTGGGTTTCTTTGAGGTCTGCTGATTCCAATTAATTTTCTTGAAAGACTTTAATGCACAAAATAGAAAAATGTGCTGCAGGATCATTAACAGAGGTGATAGTTTTGAATCCAAAGGCAAATGAACAAATAATGAAATGATTCCCATTTATATGTGTCAAAGCATATATTGCTAATCTTTATCTGATCTTTAAACTCAAAAGAGTGCACCATAACACATGCTGTTTGTTGATGCATTTATAGACCAGAAATAATGGGTTTTGATGCATTTAATGACCTGACTTGCTGTGTAAATATAACAGGCCCTAGCAACACTAAATTGTCCTCACCGCCGACAACAACAACAAAAAAGATACATTAATAAGTAAAACTAAATGTTCAGTGTCTGTGTAATAATAAAGGAAGAGAGTTTATGTCCAAGTTAACTCAGACATGGCTGCCACACATTAAAAATTTCTGGTTTATTATGTAAAAAAAAAAAAAAAAAAAAAAAAAGATCTCACCAGACCTATTTACTAGGGTAGAAGGTAAATATGTAGGAACAAGCAAAGACCAAAGAATTATCCCCAGGAATGTTTCTGAAGATGAGATTGTATTGTGAAGTTAGTTATATTTAAAAATGCACTGCAAAAGTTCAGTGAATTTTAAAAATGCTGCACATGCATATCCAAACTTGGAATACAAAGTAACATGAAAGCATCTATTAATGCTAAATGAGAATTTGAGGTTACAAAAAAATAACTTGCTGCAGTTATGACTTGAATCCTGGGATTTACTCAAGAAATTCAGCAGGAAAGAAGGAAACTAAACTTTTTTTGTTGCTTCCTTCGATGTATTTTTATATGCAGATAAGCTTTTTATGTGTTTAGAGCACATAGATGGCAACGTTAAACTTCCATGTCAAATGTTTGCATACTGTAAATTTGTTTATGGTGCTATATCTAGCAACACCCCTGTCTGAAACCTTGTTACTGACCTTCTGTAATAATATAATTTTCATAACAATGAAAGTAAGGATGTTGTATATAATATTAGTGATGAAATTTAGCTGTCAGTATTGCATTGGAGACGTGTAGGCTCTACTTACTTTTGTTCTGCATATACAAATGTTAAATTCCACAATCTCTTAGACTTTGGCATCCATGTTTCATATCAAACTCAAACTAATTCAAAAAAAGTATTGTGGAAACTTTAACGAAAAAATCTTTTTAAAATAAAATAAATAAAGTACCTAATACTTTGGAATAACTGTTCAAATAAACAACAATAGAAGTCAGTAGTTTTGAGCCAGTTTACATCAGGTGGTATGTTAATCTCCTTAGTCGCCCTTACATAATTCAAAGAGACCACATAAGAAGGCAAATAAACCACACTATAAAGTGAAAAAAGCGACACTTACGTGTGAGACGTACAGTTTTCCTCGTTGTGTTGGTGTCTCTGCTCTCAGGGTGCTGCTGTCAGCTGTGAGCAGGACCAACAGTTGGAGGATGACCGCGCAGAGTGAGGGGGCAGTGGGGGCAGTGCGGCGGCCTGCAGCCTTAGTGGGGCTTCTGCTGGGGGCTGCTTTATATACCGAACCGAGAACACGCCTTTTCACTCCGGTCATGGGACAGCTGCAGTACAGGAGCTAATGTTTAGCTTGTTTGTTGACAGGGTGCAGAATAATTACAGCTGTGCGCTGATCATACTGTCTTATTTTATCCTCAAATTATGCTGTACTTCTATAGCCGAGAAAAAAGACAACATTAACTATTGTTTTGGCTAGTATAATGTATTTGTCAATTTAAGTTATGCTACGTCTTAAGCGATAATATAATTTCGCATAACCTATATGTAATTCACTATAACGTCAAAAATGTGAACACAATAGGCTTCGCTGTAGAGACACCTGCTGGCTAATTATCACATAGCAGCCTATAACACCTTGAAAAATCCTGATTTGAACTTTAGCCAAGATTTTATGGGGACATAATCATAATTATAATTGACGCATCTCTGCTTTTTAGCCCTATTAATCATCCTCCAAAGCACTAACAATCTCTTCCAGGCGTTCAATTTTTCATGTTCTCAATTTAACATCCCTAAATCAGGTTTTGTTTAAGGTAACCACATAATTTTACTAACTTTGTTCCCAAATTATTGTCCTTACATTACTTATTAAATGAATAATAGTAAATTAATAACGAAGAACATTTGTCTGACTTACTCATTTGGTGTGGCCATCATGACCAGACTACAGCATTTCAGTGCAGACTTCAATTTACCCATTGATTAATTTACTTTAGCAGAATGAATGAAATGTGACTCACAGACACAAACAGAAGACATCAGTAGTCAGTGATGAACTATATTCAGCTATAATTATTTATGGTGTCATTGCAACTAGATATTTTTCAAATATATGTTGTTGTTTGTGATGTTTCAAGACTAGACATACATGTAAGTAAAAGTTTAAAGTTTTGAAATCTGTATTCTGTGTGAGAAGTTGAGTTTTCTTAGGGTCCCCTGGTAGCCAGGGGACTCTAAGAGGCAGGAACCACAAAGATACAGGGGTTTCATACTTTTTACAAAAAGTACAAACTCAATAAAAACTATTTTTTTCAGATACCACCATATCGACATTTATTTTAAAACGGTAACACAACACAATTTTGAATTTTTAATATTTGTTTTTTGAAAAGAGAAAACAGAATAAGAAAAAAAATACTGTCTGCTAAAAGACATGGTTCAATGATGCATTCAACATTTTCTTGGAAGTGGAAACCTTCAGTTTCAAAGATAAGGAAAAATAGTCAGGAAATGTCCTGAAGTTGACCTTCTAAGTGAGAAAGTTAGAGGTTCCTCATTAATCCCAACCTTAAAATCCAGTATGACTACTGCATGTCATAAACATAGTCATAGGTGCCGTAGTAAGCTGCTTATTTGCCCACAGTCAATGAATCTTTCATTTAGGGTTTATCAGCCTCTGTGGTGAACATGAATGGGAATGCACATTGGAAGTGCAGTTGGCCATCTCATCAGTCTATACATGAATGAATCAGAAATGTCAGTGCTTTTAAATGAAACTTGCAAAACCTTGGACCGCCGGCCACTGACCAGGTGGATCCTGTGGGGATTGCTGAAGCAAAAATAGTAGAGATGTTTTTTTAATGTGAATCAGACATTGGTGGTGTTTGAATTCATAAAACACACAGAAACACAGTGTTATTGACTAGCATTTCTAATAATAGGTTGTCACTGAACACAACAGTGAGACATAACTAACACAACATAACTCTCTAGTTTTCTAACTTGCAACTGGAAAATGGCTTGTTTGGGCTTGGTTTGGTCATTCTCAGATCCACGTTCTATCTGCTAAGCTACCGCTTGCCATCTCTCCTGGTTAATTCTTGTCCTTTTCAGTTTATACTGGGCCTTCTCAGAAAATTCTGGACACTACTTCTCTTTTTTCAAGTATTTGCTTAAAGGAAATATGAATATGCTTAAACAACTCCTCTTTCTGGAAGGTTTTTACTGCAGTATTTACCTGGTAAATGGATTGAAACTAAAATTCCTCTTTAGCAGTACTAAAGACAACCCAAGTACCACCGATTTTCCTTGTGACAACTTTGAAAACCATCTGTTTATGGGATTTCTTTCTTTTTTTTTGTCTATTTCTATGTTACTGTTTACGGTAATTACACTTACAGGAGATGGCAGGCTTCAAGTCTCTTCTGGCAGAAAGAACTTAGCCAAAAAAGAAGCAGAGAAAGATAGCTTGCCAAAATACCGCAGGTTAATGGTGATGATTTGGACGGATGTCTCTAAAAAGAAAAGAACTGAGAGGAAACAGAAAGGTTTCATTTAGGCTGAACAAAGTGCTATATTTGGTTTCTTCATATGAGGACTTTAAACCCATCTGTCTTATTTATTCAGAAACAATGGTGAGCTCAGCATTACTGTAAATTTCAACATGAATCAATTGAGAAATCACACCCATTTAAAGCTAAGATGACGGCACAGAAAATAAATGATCAAAGAATGTGTTCAACATCAGAAATCCTAACAATCACTGCATCACCAACATGCTGGAATTTGAGAAGCAATGAAAACCCTTATTAACACAGCAGGTGTTGAAAAGAACATATGTTGACTTGTATTGGAAGTACATATATTTATGTATTTCTGTTGCCTTAGGTGTGCCACTCCAAAAGTATTTCTGGCCCCCACCTGGCCATCACTTTGAATATTTTCTGGTGCTCCTGGACTGAAATCATAAACATGACTTGTGAACAATATGTTTTCCATTCCAAATCAGTAACAAATGGATTTAAAAGTAAGTTCAACAGTTTGATCAGAAAAAAATTAAAACTGAAAGTATAATAGCAATTAAAAAAAAACTAACAAAAAAAAAAAAAAAAAGCTCAGCAACTGTGAAGCAACAGTCACAAACTGTTACTAATCAACCTGTTACTCAAGTCTCTTTTTCTGAGAATGTCCTGGAGACATGTTTAGCGTCAGCAGTGCTGACTTCATCCTAAAATGCTCTGATGCCTCTGTATATGCTGATCACTTCCTCCGTAAGTTACTAATTTATTTTGTGCTTGGTGAGGTTTCCGTGTGTGATATTTGTACAGAAGTGCCAGCCATGTGGAATATTTTCACCTCTGTGAAGCCTATGCCTACACAACTGTTTATAGAAATCTTTCCCATTTTTTAGCGAAATTTTAAGTATTAGATCAGCAAAAAGTCACGCTTAACTGGGAAGCCCTATACCCTATAATCCTATAAATTAAGCTGTTCTGTAATGGCCTCAGTCATCACAGCAGACAAGGGATG
The DNA here is from genome assembly GCA_014839685.1 of Anableps anableps. NCBI lineage: Eukaryota > Metazoa > Chordata > Actinopteri > Cyprinodontiformes > Anablepidae > Anableps > Anableps anableps. The sequence continues at coordinate 12,787,529 of CM026066.1, read as the reverse complement.
AAATTGTCAGGAAATTTAAAAGAGGGTTAGGTTATAAAACATATCCAAGCTTTGAAGATTTCACAAAGCACATAATGGAGGGGTTTTGAGTATATAAGTGGAGCTACTACATCCCATAGAAGTTCAGCTGATTGAACTGGAACCTATCATAATGTCAACAAGTCTCCCTGAGAAGATAGTTTAATCTTCATAATATGTTTTATGGTTTTAAAAGGAAAAAAAAAGTCATGGTTCAATGGGATGTAACATTTATTTCTATGTGCTTTCTTTTTTCTACAATTCAAATTACCTTTTTTAAATGTCTGTCCTGCATTCATGACCAGTATCACTTATTAAGTTCAAAACTAAATAACATTTTATATGAACCAAAAAAAGCCTGTTTTAACATATTAAATCAGCTGATTTCTGATACATAAGTTCTTGACAATGTGGACGTTCAGATTACCAGGTTGTTTAAGCAAATCCCAAGGAGAAGGAAGATTTTATTATTTTGATTTGATTAATTCAAACTTAATTTCAAACTTTAACAATGTACCCAAATAAAACTCATGAAATTTTGGTTTTAGTGAGTCAACTGAAGATCAATTTTTAACTCCCATTTGTTCACCTTTTACAAAACTTGCTGGAACTGCCAATGAAATGTTTTGGCTCAGTTGGGCAGTGACCCTTACAAACAGGCAAAGCAACAATGGAATGGTTTTGATCAAATGATATTCATGTATTATCTTGGCCAAGTCAAAATCCAGACCAAAATTTCTCATTTTTCTATAATGAGAAAAAAATGTGAAAATGTAAGAAGTATAAATATTTTTGCAAAGCACAGCAGCAAGATGCTATAGATCAGAAAAACAGTAATAACTTGCATCAGCCACTGGGATTTTTAAAGTAACACATAAGCATTTTATCATTTTGTAGAGATGACAAACATCCATGACTGGTTTTTAAAAATTTACTGGTAAGATCTTCTTTTATGGTAAGTGTTGAACAATTCTACCGGTATTTCAATGCCTCCATTTGTAGTGTTGGGACATCATGGGGAAAAAGTGGTGACATTAACTTTTATTTACAAATGGAGTCAATTAAGTAATAACTGAGGCTTCTCAGGTATTAGCTTGTCTTTGAAACAAGAAAAGAAGCAACTGGTGAGAACTAGTTGTAAAACATGGAAAGTTTCAGCAAAAAGCTGTCTACTAGTTTATGAGGCAACACTGTTGTATCACAGGCGCCAGTTTCCTGTCACAATAACTGGTTGGTTAAAAGCTCAGAATTATAAAAGTATATATCCCAGACAACTTTCTCTGAGTATTTAAACACAATGCTTCACAAGATCTATTTAGCAACATGCACAGCACATTTATGTTCTCATGAGATTAGTGCGCTACTGTTTTGTATTTACAAAAGAATTACTGATTTGTTGACAGCGATTTATCCAACAAAAATTCAGGAATTTTCCCAGAATGGTGTGGCCAATTTTTCTTATGGTAAGAGATTTTTTAATAACTGTTTGCATGTGTTAAATGATGTTTTCTGTCATTTATGAAGGATTAGGGATGGCAGTTAGCAGTGACTGCTTCCTCACTCAACAATGTGCATTTGTTATGCAGCTGCATGAGAAGCGTTTTTCTTCACATTCTCATTGCAAGTTGTTCTGAACAGTTCAAAAACAATCTATCAAGGTGATGGCACTCAGAACATACTGTGCTTTACTAACCTCATTATTACACTGGCAGATTGAAAAAAAGATGTTGAGCTTTTTTTTTTTTTTCGTTTTTTTGCATTGCCTTACAGATTTTGGATGGAAAACCTTAAATGTATGTATAGATTCAGTATAGATTTATTTAACAGACTCATAGTCCACATAGACATAAAAACAAAGACAAATTATACACAAGAAACAACAACAAAAGTCTGTATTTGTAGGTTAGAGTTCATCCAACTCCTTGTGATGCTTCAAGAGAAAATGATTTCCTCTTTCATTTCAGTGTCAAAAACACCTGCGTCCAAACAGCCGTTTTCTAAAGAACTGACTGTAGTTGTTGGTGTAGTTGTTTATTGTCTGATATGAGTCATTGGAGAGTTTGGCTGTTTAAGCTCTACTTGAGAACCTCTAGGTGGCATCACATCCCCTATTCAAGTTACACTGGATGGATATGTTGAAATACCAGTTTGTGACTCACTGAGGGAAAGTAATCATCAAAGTTTGGTCAAAATTTTGCTCCTATACTTGTGAACTTGCCCTAGGCTCTGTTTAGTGTCTATGTTTAATAGAGTTTGGCTTGTTTTAAAGAGGTTTAAATTAACAAATATAATGGCTTATTACTTTTTTTTTAAAGATCAAGACAGTACGAAAATCCTTAGCTCAGCTATATTCAATTGTAGTTATTTTGCCCACAAGAAGTTCAAATTAGCCAAACCTTCAAAGCAATGCTTTTATAAAAATGTAATTTCAGACAAAGACTCTTTGGGATTTTTCACTCAAAGATTTGAATGGTTTTTAAAATTTGACAAGCTAGGACATGCAAATAGGGAACAGCAGAGCATGACTAGTTCTCATGCTCAGGCCTATCAGCCCAACCCTTTCTTCCCCACCAAACCTACCTCCTATCCCTTGCCAAACAGGATCTGTAAGATCTAAAAGAGTTATTTTCTCAGGACACAGGAATGTCAGCGCGCCTGCTGGGACATGCTCCCTACATTCTCTCAGATTTACTGGAAAAAGGGTCCTGAATGAGTTGCTCATGCAGCCATTTAATTTTAGAATTGGGCAACAATGCTTATTGTTGGAAATCATCTTCAGGCCAGGTGAGTTGTAGACATACACTGAGTCACTGATGAAATTAGATTGTCTGGATCACTCTGATCTCAAGTTAAAAGATGACCACAATCTTCCACTTCCCTTCAGACATATATACAAAAGTAAGAAACACAAAAATATATCTTTTGTTCACTTTATTTTTTTAGAAAAGTGTTTTAAAACTCTGATTTGTGTAATGCTTACAAGCAAAATTTTACACAGCAGATAGACCAGTCATTCAGACTGGGAAAAAAAAAACAAGTATCAGAATATAAATACAATACAGTCAATTTGTGGCATTCAGGCAGTCTGCTAAGAATGGCACAAATTTAAAGAAATGTAAAGGATTACTTGGCCCAAACACCATCTATAGTATTTCAAGTGTCAGATGCTAAACACAGGGTAGAAATGTAACAAAATAAGGTTCTCCTGCTCAATGTTACATTTATCTGCCTCATAGTGTATCAGTTTGAATGTGTGCACATCCATGGTGACCACACTCCTCTATGATCTGTTGGCTTGCTCTGAACACGTACGGTGGCTCTCCTGTTGCATGGACAGGAAAAGCTGTTTGCACTGAAATGTAAAAAAAAAAGTTCAGTTCAAGTGCCATTTCCGCTTAGTTAAGGGACCAGTGGCAGGAAGTCAGCGGTGACTGTTTGTGGGACTGGTTAGGGCTGTGGCTGTAGGTGGGAGAGTGGGTGATGCTGGGACTACTGGGAGGTGTGGAGGAACAGGAGGAGGACTTGGATTTGATTTGCAGCCACTTGTCCTCTCCCAGTGCCTTGGCAAAGTGGTCATCCACGGACACACTGATGGAAAGTTCCTTGGCAGGGGCTTGCTGGTAGTTCACCCCTAGGCTCCTCTGGAAATGCTCCTCGAGGACGTGATCGTAATTGCATTTGGAATCTGCTGGAGAAAGGAAGGATACATGAGACAAGTCAAATACACACCTCTGTGAGTCAGAGCGAGTCTGTTCAACACTGAGTGGTTATTCAGTCTGATCTGAGTGTGACGAGTTGGGAGTGACAGTCTGGAGAGAGTGAGAGACTGACCTGAGGAGTGGCTTTGGCGGACCTCAGATCTAGAAGAATGGTTTTGTACTGATGACACACAGGTGATCACAGATGGACGCATCTATAGAAAAGGAAAAAGAAATAAGTGGGTCAATCATTAGAAGTATTTCAACAGTGGTCCTATGTTGTCTTTTCCTTGACTCTTGAACCTTTAGTATTGCTGCCTAAACCTGAGTATGCACTCTGTTAAGATTACAACCACAGCAATGTGCACAGTTTAACTTGGAATCAACACAGAAGTGATTAAACTGGTTGGGTTTGCTCCTGAAAGTCAACTCGCTTCTACTGTGATGGCATAAACAGTTCAGAAGGAAAGCAGTCTGTTTGGTCTTGTTGAGGGCATTCCTCCTTCCATTGCTTACATTTTCTACTTGAATCCGGCTGGATTGCATTGCTCAGGCAAGCTTAGGCCTGTGTACACTCAATAGACTTCACTGACTACAGAGCAGAAATGTACCCCTACTGTGGGTTAGCCTCAAGCTACGCTGATACTACAAAGGGACATCAGAACTGCCACGTTTCCAAAGTAATGACCACCTGAACTTCCTTTATCTCTCCCAGAATCTTGCCTGTTGAAGAAACAAGTGGCCTTTATTCAGAACAGCTGAAATACCTGGATCTGAGTGGCGGCAGAGCCTGTAATCTTTTCCCCTGCATTTTCAGGGTCTTTTCTTGGTTTTTTGATGAGTGCCAGGGGTTCATCGCTGACTGGTGTGTAGTAGACATAGGGGGGGAAAGGGCTGGTGGGACTAGGCGTTGGGCTCTGGGGAGATGATGGACTCTGCTGGCTGCTGAAGGTTGAAGGCATTGGCCCTGCCCTCTGTGCCATCTTACTCCTGCTTATTGCCCGTTCTCGCCTAAAACAGATATAGTCATCAGTAATGGCTTAATTTTTTAAAGAAAACTTGGATTTATGTGAGCAAAAAAAAAGTTCTGCTAACCTTTCCTCCAAAGTCAGGCCTCTCTCATAGTTGCGCTTGCGTTTGATCGGAAACACAGCTGGAGCTCGAGGTCGGTCGTTCCCCATATGTCTGTACCGATCTTCTCCTCTGAGATGAGGTTGACCTATACAACAAGAGGCAGAGTTAGACAAAAGGTTTATGCAACATGATGACGATATTCTGATTTACTACTGGATAGTCACACACCTTTCATCTGAAGTGACCTATCATAATGTTATTTTGTTAGAAGGTGCTCAGCACCTATGGATGACTAACAGTTGTTTTCATCCCATGACATCAACCTGCATGGCAGCTAGTCGTGGGAAATTTTTTTTTTTTCACCGTTAATTGTAAGCTCCGTTAAGTAGTTGAACTCGATCTACCTGATCAGTGAGGCTTTCAACACATTACAGCTGATTCAATGCTAACGGTAAATGTTGTTTTTCTTCAATGTTGGCCTCCAGCCCGTTCACACGCCCCCAAGAATACGATCAACACAAATTTTATTTTATTTTTTGGAATAGAGAGGCAAACATTTGAACACCTCCAACTATGATTTAGGGGACACCTTCTTTTGAATGAGGGCCATCATTGTGATCACACACAGATGAACCTATCTTGGAAATTTTGATTCTACTCAAGTTAAGGCACACAAGCTAAAGCTATCTCTGATAAGCTGAATACAAGAGTTGCAGAGGAGATTCAGACTACCAGTTAAAAGGTTTTGACAGAAAGGTTTTCACAGATCTTTTATGGCTACATTTAATTCCAAACAGAACACAATGAAGACATGTTGAACTAAATCAATGTACCGTCAGGGTTTGAGATGGGATGTCATGCATATAGTCAAAACACCAACACTCCTTGAAAATATGATCACCCCATGCCTCGTTTTTAGACTGTATGCTCAATCAACACTTGCAAATCCACATTCACTAGATGACTGGAGGATTCCTCCATTTGCAAGATAACAATAACCTCTGCAGTCTGGTTGGACTTAAACAATAGATGATTATCTGTTTTGCAGTGCAGGACAAGAAAGGGGGAGATCATTGCCTGGACACCTCAGTTTGCATTACCTATTGCATAAACATTCCATCACCTGCGTGCTACTCCTTCACACAGTATGCTATTGTGGAGGGGGAGCAGGTATAACCACACCTATGCTGATTTTCTAATGCCTCGGGCATGGATATTTTTTCCTTATTATCTCTGAGTATGCGCCGCGTGACCTTCTGTTTTGTTAAATTTAACAAGATTTTGCTGAAATCTGAAAGTGGCACACATTTTATAATACCTTTGTTGACATTTTAAAAAAGAAGGTCTAAAGTTGTGTCTCTCATTTTTTTATGTTGAAAAAGTATGTAAAAAACATGTAAAAAACAGAACTGACACAACAATATTCATATATAAGATGTATTAAATAAGATACTTGTTAGTTTTTATCTTCAGTTTGATCAGATTTGTTTTCTTATCAATCACTCTATTTACATAGACACCACTGATAGAACAAAGGCACATAGCAGTGTAAAAAAAAGATAATGACTTTGTCACTTAATGAGACAAATACATATTGATAGATATCACTGAAATTTATAGCTGTTCATGTTAATTGTACTGATTGTAAAAGTACAGGTATTTTCTATTACAAATTAACACAAAAAAATAAACAGAAAGTGTTCTCCAAACTCACCTTCTAAAATGTAGACCTTGAAGCCACTGCTCATCCGGGTAATGTACTGGAAGTTAGCCACAGCCATGACTCCTTGACTTTGCTGAGTGGAGAAAAACACTCGTTGGAACAATCTGAACCTCAGGTATGGGTTGTATTGGAAAGGTAATGAGATTCTGTCTCTGCGCTCAGGCAGGTAAAGTGTCAGGTGAGCATGGACCGCCTCAGTCTGTGACTCATGCCTGCACTCAGATTGGCTGTTCTCTGGGCCAATGAGAAGGCCTTATTCATTCACTCCATTGTTACGGTGTTTTTAGGCGGAAGGTTCTCACAGGTAAACTTGTTTCAAAGTGGAAAGTTGAGTTGTTAAATGTCATGGGGTTACACTACTCCCTCCTATTTGAAGAGCATTTACAAATCCTTTAAATATATTCCCAATCTAAAATAATTAAAAACAAAATTTGTTTCAGGCATATATTTCTTTTTAAGGGGTTCTTCAAAGACATCTAGGTGAAATATGCCTTTTGTTTCCCCTCCATGGAATCAACACCTTGCCCACCCTTCTCTGTCCCACCCTCTTCCTCCCCCCTGATCTGAAATCTCACCAAACTGCATTTTTCTGAGTACTTAGCCCACCGTGGCTACAGTCATTCTACTGACCTGCCCATACATGCTTGCAGCTGTACTCTGAGCCCGCCTCACCTCTAATCCAAAGGCTTTTGTTAATGGCCAGACAAAGACTCCTAAGTTCTGAAAATACTGCAGGCATGAGAACAATCTTATCTATAGACACTACGACACTGGTTGTATGAGAAACAAATAACCCTCACTGTGTGTTACTGTGAGATAGCAACTATTTAATCGTGCAGGGGAATATTAGCCCAAAATTTAACATTTCAAAGCACTTCTGCTGCAGAGGTCTTGCCAGAATAGTATCCATGAACAATAAACTGGGTTTAATTTCAGCACAACAGTGCCCCCTTACGTTGCCATGCACTGGAGAAATAAGACTTTCAACAGTGTATTTCAATAATAAGGGATGAAACACTCCTGTTTCAAGGTACACATGTTTAAAGACGTGTTTACACAGTGACAAATTCTTTGCAGTGTTAACATTTCACAACATGTGGAATTTAGTTTTAAAATGCAAGGAATCTGAGTGGACAAGCAAGTTTGAAAGCAAACTTCTTAAATGAATGCAGTTCATGCTACCATGACAGCATTATCCATCCATCCAGCCATTATCTAAACTTGCTGATCCTTGCAGGGTCGTGGCGAGAGCATTTGTTCCGCCAAACTGCATTACTCAGTGATCTCATGCTTCAAACTATTTTTATAATGCAGGGAAACATTAATAAATAGAAGTCAAACACATTATGACAGAGACAGAGAATACTTTAAGACTGTTTTAAATCATTTTAAGCAATCATAAGCAACAAGGTGTCAATAATATGATTTAAGGCTGTAAAAGCAGTCAAGTTACTTTAGCTCGTCACAAAATAGCAAACACCAACCATATGAAAACCTTCGGGTGGCATGATAATTGGAATGAAAAGCATTTCCAAAATAATATATTGACAAAACTGAAAGTTAAAATAAAAACGTTATACAAGTGCTAAGTTATATGATGCTCTCGATTACCACATTTAAAATAGGAGGCCATTTACAAAAGGTCTGGTTATCTGCAGAGATGAATGAACAATTACAAAATCATGGCATTGTAAAAAAAAAAAAAAAAAAAAACCAAAACGCCCAAAACAAAACTAACATAAATACTATGTTTCAAGAGGTAAAATAATTTATTGCTTTTTACACCGCCTTATGTTCATATCACCATAACTTTTGCGAGAAATGCTTAACACGGTCTGTTTTCCAATTCACTTGGGACCATCATTGTTCCAAACCCATCTTCATTGAAAATAACCATAGATTTCTGTCTAAATAATAAAAAAGTTCTTTATTATATGACTGTAATAAATAAGGTTCTTGTTGGTGTTTATCTCCTTTCTCTGAGGTCCTTTTTGAATGTCTGTCACTCAATCCTGGCTATGTTCTAAAATTGGATCAGGATCACATATTAAGGCAAAAATAAAAAAAAATAGGAAGGGGTTATAGCATTTTAAAATTATTGACACTCATTTTGCAATGGGGGAACATGAACTTAAAGACACATTGGTTGCTTAAACAAATCTAGAATCAAGATTCATATTTTTTCAGGAGCTTTTTTTGGCATTACAATATCTGTATATAAAATGTCTGTAATTCTCTCATGGTTTTTGGTTTGGAGTGTCAACCCAAAATTATTAGTAACCCCATCTGGTCACCTCTTGCAAAACTTTCTGGAGACGCCTCTGAGGATGATGTTTACAGGATGAATAGTGTAAGTCAACAAACTGATTCAGAGACGATCAAGATTTCTTTGTTTATTTTATGAGCAGAAAGTAAGCTATACATTGACTTAATGATTCAGGAGAGAATAGCAGGAGTGCTTGGTTCCCCTAATCATCGTCAAGTTTCCACCACAGTGTGGTTTCCATAGTACAGTAGAGGATATAGGGCTCCCAAGAGGAGGGGATGGGTTGGGGGGGTGGTCCGTGTTGATCACCAACAGATGGCGCATCACTAAAAATCGACTGTATTGAAAACCAAAAGCTTCACAGCATTACTTGGGCAATAAATAGATGTGTTTCTATTGGCCCCCAGCGGTATCCCATATAACTTTAGCGGCCTGATTGCCCCGTGGAGTCAGCAGCTGGTTCATGTGTGTCAGGGGCAGACGACCCTGTCACTGCTCTCATCAGCACCACCCTCATTACCCACCACACTGCTGCGTCAAAGCACGTAAACACAGCCATAACACAGGAAGTTTGTTACTGTCCTCTACAATTAATGCTGGACCAATCAGGAGGAAGCGCCAATCTGATAAGAAGCGCATTTATTTTAATGATCAATAAATTACAGTAAATAACAAGGCATATGCCAATTAAATCGTTGGCTTTTTATAAGCCGTCTAATGCAGGAAATTCCACAAAAAGAATGTATCTTTAATAGCATGCCTTTATTTTCTAACCAACCCCGGAAATCAGCTTCTGCAGGCTGCGTTACCTTGACTACTGTCCAGCCTCGCAGCCTCCTCTCCCTCAGGATGACTGGGAGTGACGCAGGGCAGATGGAAAAAACTGGGTCTTGAAGGGAAGCAGGGCGGCGGGGATGCTGGAAAGACTTTAGCTTTTATTTATTTCTCCGGTTTCAAGTCGGATGCAGGGCCTGGCTCTGCGCCCAGAGGACATGAGAGTTACCTGTGTGCAGGCTTTTCCTGTGACTGAGCAGTAGGAAACCATCGCCTCATCCTTGGGGCGGATCACTTTGGATACATTCCCAGGTAGGCTTCAGCAAATACCTAGATGTTTATTTGAAATTGCAGGATGGCTTTAATAAATGAATCAAAATGAGAGAAGGACTCGAAGAGTAATTTAACTTGGCCATATTTCAGCTGTAATATGTAGGCTGATATCAGCTGTAGCAGTCACGATTTCTTACTATGTTCATTTAATAAAATAAAATAAAATCATTAATCATCATCATTAAAATCATCCAATTAATAAAACTCGACTTTATTCTCTTTAGGTGACGGTGATTCCTGTTTATGCACATGGGAAACTAGCCCCGTCATTTATTTTTCTCACCGAACACTAAGTTCTGTGTCAGTAGGTGGGATTTTGGACCTCATTCTCTCCTCGTCATTACAACAAATTTCCACCATGAATTACCTGCGTCGACGTCTCTCGGATAGTAATTTCATGTCCAATCTGCCCAATGGCTACATGACCGACCTCCAACGCCCCGACCCGCCGCAGCAAAGCCCTGCAGTGTCGCCCGGGCCGGCGGAGAGGCGCCAGCCCGCCGCTCAGCCGCAGCCTGCAGGTGGGGGCTCCGGTTTCTTCTCCTCAATATCCAATGCTGTCAAACAGACCACTGCCGCTGCGGCAGCAACCCTATCAGAGGCGGCGGATCGGGCTGGCGTCTCCAGCCACGGCAAGATCCTCCTGGTAATCGACGACCAACAGACAGACTGGTAAGAGCGGCGCGCATCAGCGGCCCGTCTAGACACAGAATGTGTGCCAAATCCACTTTGGGTTGCAGTGGCATAAGATCTGGAAGGTCATATGATTCAGGTGATGCCGAAGCGTGCACCACGTGAAGCTGCCAAACGGCTTCATGCTTATTAAGGATGCTCGTGTGCATGTGGCATGGCCAAGATGCACCATGCATGCAAAAAACCTGCATCTGCATCATGTAATACAGCTAGGTTGCAGTCTGGCGTTGATTGGTGTGAAAGTTGCACTCCACTGAAAAAGTATCGATACCCCTTGAACCTTTTCTTATTTTGTCAGGTTACAACCAATCATCTGTGCATTCTATTTGTGATCAGACATATTTGTGAAATGGAAATAAATAGATACATGATTTTTTTTTTTTTTTTTTTTTTTTTTTTTTTTTAATTTGTTCTGCTAAGGTCTCAGAGGTTTGTTAGAGAACATTTGTGAACAAACAGCCTCATAGAAACAAACAAACAAACAAAAAACACTTCAGGCCTGATAGAAGCTTAAAGCAGGTTTGGGTTTATAAAACAATACCCCAAGCTCTGATAATCTCACAGAGCACAGTTCAATCCATCATCCAAAAAACAGGATGCATTTGGAAAAATGGCAAAAATACAAAAACATGGCTGTCCACCTAAATATTAATCATAAGTGCAGCCAAGAGGCCCATGCTAACTCTGGAGGTACTGCGGAGATCCACTGCTCAGGTGGAAGAATCTTTTGATTGGACAATTTGGCCTTTATGGATGAGTGGCAAGAACAAATACAGCCTGAAGAAGTTTAACGTAGAGTTTTACATAAAGCCTGAATGAGCACAACAAACATGTGGAAGAAGGTGCTCTGGTTAGAAGAAATCAAGCTTTTTGAAGCTATATACCAGAGAGTCCTGGAAGGAAACCTGTTTAAAGCTGTTCAGTTTCTAGCTGGACAACAACCCCTAAACACACAGCCAGAGGTGTAATGCGGTTGTTTTGATCAAAGTACATAAATGTGTTAGAATGGGGCAGTTGAAATCAAGACCTAAATCCAATTGGGAAACTATGGCAAGATTTCAAAATTGATTTTCAAAGATACTTCAATCTGACTGAGTTTGATCTCTTCCGCAAAGAACAATGAGTTAAAAATATCAGCTTCCAGATGTGGAAAGCTGGTAGAGACATACTTTAAATACTGTAACTTTCAGCTGCAATTAAAGTGAAAAGTGGTTTTACGGAAAGAAACTGAGTCAGGGATGCAGAATGCAAATACAACCCATATTTTTCAGATGTATAGTTTCTAAAAATCTTTGAAAACCATGTATTAGTTTTCTTCTATTTCACAATATTGCACTACTGTGTGTTGGTCTTAGATAAAAGTCCAGTAAAATGCATTCAAGTTTGTGGTTGTACTGTGACAAAATGTGTAATCGTTTTGTAAGGCCTTGTGAATGGGATATTTTCAAAAAGCAAGAACTACACAGACATAATGAGTCACCATCACATACACATTTTAGTCTTACACAAAATGAAGCTGCACTTTCAGATCTAATTTGAATTGTCACCAGCCTGAATGTGTTAAAGAGAAGACTGTTCCCAGTTTCAAAATGGCCTGCTTGGGCTGGAGAAAAAAAATAGCTTGAATTGTTTTTCATTTTGTTCCCAAACATAAACAAATGGATTCACCTTCTTGTTCGATATTCAGGGTGAAGGTCTTCAGAGGAAGAAAGATCCATGGTGAATTTGACATCAAGGTAGAACAGGTAGGTTTTACGTCCCCCTGTTAGCTTTTATTTTTGCAGAAATAGATGAAATTGCAAAATTAAACAATAGTCTGATCAAGTGTAAAGAAATTGTTCAAGCATTTTACCTGATGGAGTGTTCAGTGAGAGCGATGTGACATGCTTTTTTCATGAGCTCGTAGCGTTTTGTGTTTGCTGATGGGTAACACTGCCTCTGATCTGCTTATGTCAAAACAGAAATAGCCCTCCTAGTGTAAAGTTTATTTCTCCTGGTAGATAAAAGCACTGGCATTATTAATGAGCTGCCATGTTCACAGAGAGCTTGGAATAATAAACATCTCAGGGTCTGTTTTACTATTGAGTAAGACCTGATAATCATGATTGCATAAATTTTCAGTAAAATTCTTTCTTGTGTGAAACATAATTAATATACTATGAAGTCATTTTGAGTTATTCAATACATTACGCAAGTAATCTACCTGTTAATGTGGCCTGATGACTGACTAGGAGTAATTTAGCTTATAGTTTTAGCAGAAACATGCTGGTTAATAGTGTTTCTGGTTACAGTTTTAAACTAGTGGTTATTTATAGTACGCTAAGAGCAGGAATGCACCCAGATGTTTCAAGATCATCTTTTGTGCTTTATTCACTTTTATTCATGTGTATTTTGATCCTTTTAACTCTCAGATCTGACTTAAAGTGCCTTGCAAAAGTATTTATACCCTGAACTTTTAACATTCTGTTATGTTACAAACTTAACTGTATTTTACTTGGATTTAATGTGATAGACCTATAAAAACAATAATATTAATAATAATTGCTAAGTGAGAGGAAAATAGTGCCATACTTTGCACATAAAGTGTGGCATACATTTGCATTCAGTTGCCCTGAGTTGAGTAGAGACAGCTTTTAACACCTTTACAGCTACAAGTTTTTTGTGGAAGGTCTCTACCAGCTTTGAAGACTGAAATTTTTTGGCTTATTCTTTTTTTGCGAAATGGCTCAAGCTTAGTCATATTAGGTGGAAAGGATCTATGAAAATCAATCTTAAAGTCTAGCCACAGATTAAACTAAATTACACATTTGTAATTTAGGTCTAGATTTCGACCATTTTAAGAAGTTCAATTCAATTCAATTCATTTATATAGTAATTCAAACTGGAAAAAGGTTTTTCATATAAGGAAACCCAGATGTCCCATCAAGTCCCTCGTCTGTCGATAATATTTGTCCACTGGCAGTGGACAGTTGATTGCATGTTAATGTTAACGTTGCTGCAATCCCTCACTCATCATGCATGTAGCAACAGTGGAAAGGAAAGCTCCCCTTTAACTGGAAGAAAACCAGTGTGGTTTCGAGACTACAGAGTAGACACAGAAAATGTGGAAGCACTGGTCCAGGGGTACTGTAATAAAGAGTTTTATGTTGCCTCTAACAGGTTTTCTTTCAGGATTGCCCTGTATTTAGCTTTATTCCTCTTCCCACCAACTGTGACTAGCTTCCCTGTCCCTGCTGAAGAAAACCATTTCCTTCACATTATGCTGCCTCCACCATGCGTCAATGTGGGTATGGCATGTTGATGGCAAAGTGGTGTTTTAGTTTTCCTCTACACATGGCATTTTGCACACAGGTCCAACAATTACAGTTTGCTCTCATCAGACCAGGACAGCTTTTTACACGTTTGCTGGGTGCTCCTCCAAAGTTAACATAGGTTTCTTGTCTGGCCTGTAAGTTTAGGTGTCTTGGTAGGTTTTTGGTGGTGCCATACTTTTTCCTTTTTCTTAGAATGGATTGAACAGTGGCCGGTGATCTGACCTGTCTGCTGTGCTCCTTTGGTCTTCATGACACTGTTTGTTCACCAACAAACCTTTATAATACAGCTGCATTTATAGTATAGTGAGATACAGTTATACACAAGTGGATTCTGTTTACGAACTCAGCGACTTCTGGAGCCAGTTGGTTTTACTGGATTTTATTTGGGGCCTTTATCACGGGGTTAAATACAAATGCACACCTGTTTTCAGATTATTACTTGTAAAACATAGGAAAACCATGTAATTTTCTTTTCTACTTCACAATTATGTGCTACTTTGTATTGTTCTATCACATAAAATTGCAATAGAAATCATTGAGGTTTGTGGTTGTAATGTGATAAAATGTGGGAAATTTTCAATGCACTGAATTAGGGCTGAAACGATTAATCGAATTAATTGTGATGAATTCATGATTGAAATAATTGTCAACTAATTTAGTAATCGATTAATCATTAAGTGGAGTATAAAGACTCAAAAAAAAGACCAATTGCTGAGAAACAACATACTTATACCAGTAATTAGGCCAAAACTGTACAAAAATATATACATTTGCATTTAACATACAAAAAAACCTTTGTCTGTAAATATGTTCTACCCAGAACTGCTCAAGTGGCAGTTTTAGCTTTACCTTGTTCATATTCTGTAAAAAAAAAAAAAAAAAAAAAAAAAAAAAAAAAAGTTCTATTAAGCACTTTTTACTTTCTAATTATTAATCGGTAATGCCATAAATAATCAATGAATCTATAAATGATCAAGCATATACTAAAGGAATGCTATGTTATTGCATTTTAGGCATTAAAATGTTTATTCTATTATTTAAAATGGAAATGAATTATTTGTTTATTTGCATCTTTTAATGTATTTCTAATATTGTATAAAAAAAAGGCTTAGGTGGTTAGATTATTCGATTATTGTTCGAATAATCGATAGAATAATCTATTACTAAAATAATTGTTAGTTGCAGCTTACACTGAATTAGTATTATTCTCACAGCATATCAAATGGGAAAATAATCTCTTAAGTAACTAATAGCTTGTAATCAGTCTACCTGGCTGATGGATAAACTAATATTTCTGCTCATGCGCCCTCATAATCAGTGTCAATTTTATATGGTTGAGAAAGGTTTGACTTTGATGTTGTTCTTTCCAGGCTGAGTTCTCAGAGATCAACCTGGTGGCCAATGCCAGCGGCACCTATAACGTCAACATTGATGCTATCAGGAATGGACATAAGGTTTCTAAGTAAGTCCTTTTTCAGTTAGGAGTTATCACCCTGCTGCAAATATTAGGTTCTGAAATTCCAGCATACCTGGAGGAGTTATTCTAACTATGCAGTTCAACATTTCCCTCATGTCCTCTGTATCAGAACCTTTAGGCCAGACTTTGTGCTGATCAGACAGCATGCTTTCAGTATGGACAGGAACGGAGACCATCGCAACATGGTGATTGGACTGCAGTATGCTGGACTGCCAAGTGTTAACACTCTGCACTCTGTCTATAACTTCTGTGACAAACCATGGGTGGTAAGTAGTCTTTAAAAACTCTGTACAGTCCACAGTGAGCAGACTGCAGATATATAGACAGTTAGTGACAACTTAAGGTTAAATTCTCCCTCAGTTTGCTCAGATGTCAAGACTCCACAAGCAGCTGGGCCCAGAGGAATTCCCTCTGATTGAGCAAGTATACTATCCAAATCATAAGGAAATGGTGAGTTCTTTGAAATCTCCTCTTTGCCACTTCCTGATGGGTCAGATGTCCAGGTGTAATTCATGTTTTATTTCACATAGCAGCTTAAGCCATTCTAAATTTTTGTAGCTTATATCTGTTTGGGTTTTTGCTTGCAGAGGCAGAGTTTCTGATTATTGGGTTGCCGAGTCAGTGTCAGGAACATTACATTGAGATTGTTGCTGCAGAGCAGTCATCTCCACCCCTGCAGTCTCAGGCTGACAGAACTGGGCTGACTTTCAAGTCATCAGAATGACTGTGTCCTCTCTGTTGGATTAAACGATTGATGTTTTAATCATTAGAAATGTTACGCTTCAAAAAGAGAGTGTATGCTTTTTTTCAACAATTTCTTTAATGAAATGAAAATAACCTGGCATGCTCTACTGGGATTTTCATGCACAACCATCTCTCACATTTACAGAAAACGGTCTGAAAAAATGAGAACATCCAGTGAGCCAGAGATGCATAGTTCCACCAGGTGTTTGCTAGTTGCTGTTGCTGCTAGTCTGGTGGAGCTGTATGGGGGAGGTATGGGGGAGGGGTGTTGCCTCTGCATCTATGGGGCAGGAGCTTGTCTTGTGACTGAAGCTCAAAGCCAGAGCTTTGTGAAAATTGGCGGTGCATTGTATGAGCAAACGTTAAGGTAACCCTGAATGGCTGCCACAGGAACATGCACGAATGAGTCAAAGCAACACTGTGTGTATGTGTTTCAAAAAAGTCGAGTTAGCATAATACCCCCCCACCCCCTTTAATTGTACAGTAGGTATTCAAAAAAACTGATTACCAGCAATAATATTTTTTACCAATGTCTTCAGATGGCATCAGAGTTCTAGATTTAGGATCAAATGGTGGCATATTTCATAATATGATGTTTTTTTTACAGCTCAGCGCCCCTCGGTACCCTGTTGTCGTAAAGATGGGCCATGCTCACTCAGGAATGGGAAAGGTAGGGAATGAAAGATCAGTCCTATGTAGTGTTTAGAAAACATAATTTATGCTACTAATGAGAGCAATCAAATGCATGTTTTGACCCCTGCTAACTAGGTGAAAGTGGACAATCAATATGACTTTCAAGATATTGCCAGTGTTGTGGCGCTGACCAAGACCTATGCCACTTCCGAGCCTTTTATTGATGCAAAGTATGACGTCCGCATCCAGAAGATTGGTAACAACTACAAGGCTTATATGTGAGTCTTTTTACTCCGTTTACATTGAAGAATTTCACATTTCACTCTCCCCCACCTCACTGGAAGTGCATCATAAAACTACTTTCTTTACCAGGAGGACCTCCATTTCTGGAAACTGGAAAACTAACACGGGTTCTTCTATGCTTGAGCAGGTGGCCATGTCAGACAAGTAAGAAGACGTGATTGTATGCTATTAAAATCCAAACAATATGCCTCGCAGGATAACAGCATTCCTATTGAAAACATGGTTGCAGGTACAAATTGTGGGTGGATTCATGCGCAGATATCTTTGGAGGGTTAGACATCTGTGCTGTGGAGGCTCTACATGGTAAAGATGGCAAGGACTATATTATAGAGGTATTTTAATTCAGTACATGCATGCTAATGTTTGTCTGTTGTTACGAAGGTGTTTCTTAAAATTTTAAACATGATGTTGCATTTTAGGTTGACGACTGTTCGATGCCACTGATTGGGGACCAGCAGGATGAGGATCGAGTTCAGATTGCAGAACTCGTGGTTTCTAAGATGCAAGAGACTGTTCCACGTACTCCCAGTTCTTCTTCAGTACGCACTGCAGCAGGACAGCCAGCACAGGTGCTTAAACTGCATGCACAATATGCTTATGCTAGCAAAGAAAAAAAACATTTTTCTCCATCTTTCTTCATAATTGCAACACCTGTCATAAAGTGTTTCTGCTTTATTTTTTCTTAAAATGGAGGACTGATTCATAAGGTGCGATGGTCTGTGTTTGACTAAAGTAGTCCTCATCATCTCAGATTTAAAGTGTTTTACTCTTTATGTTAAAATAAAGATGATCTACAGATTCAAAAAATGCAACCAATGAAAACGATATGAAATCCTTCATTTGACTTTAAGTAATGATCATTGCTATTCTGCCTGAATAACATAAAATAGTGAAAATAAATTAGATTCTTTTCAGATTAAATGGAAAAACAAAACAAACAATAAATTGAAGCATGGATATAGAAATAAAGCTAATCATAGATTACACTAGTTAAAATACCATTTAAAAGAAAAAATGTGAAAGAGGTACATGTCATGTTCAGCGCCTTGCAAAACTACAGTATTTATACCCCTTGAACTTTCCACATTTATCATGTTACATTAAGAAACGATAATGTATTTAATTGGGATTTTGTTTTTCTTTTAGCTCTAGTTGTATGTTTAGGGTTATAGTCCTGCTGGAATGTGATCCTGTTCCTGTTTACTGTACTCTTGCTTCACAAACTGGCTGTAAATTACATACAGTGGGACTCTAAAAGGGTTAGGTTACAGTGGAATTTATTAAGGGGTATAATAGTTAAAGGGGCTGAATACAAATGCTGGGCACATTTTCAGCTTTTTCTTTATAAAACGTTTTGAAAAACCATGTATCATTTTCCTATTATTTTTACATTTACGCACTGCTTTGTGTTGGTCTAACACATACAATTCCAATAAGATACATGGAGGTTTATGGTTCTAACGAGACAAAATGTGGAAAAATTCAAAGGGTATGCAATGGACTGTTGTCATAAAACTAAAACTAAACAAAAAATCGTTGTTAAGAAAACTAGACAATTGATTATATCACATGTAACTAAAAATGAACAGAATACAAAAAATGTCAATGTAAAATTTCTTAATTTATAGAATTTTTTTTAAAGGAGTCTAAGAAAATAACACCACTTTCTAATTGAGCCATGTCTCCAGTGACCATGTAACAACAGTTCACTAGTTAATGTTATAATTATCTCCAACTTTAATCTTTTCTAAGGCTAATTCCACCTGCATAATTTGTACATATTGTGATAGATGAGACATTTTCTGTGCCATCTGTTTGTTTTTGCAGAAAGCAGTTTCTCCTCAGCCTGTCTCACAGCCAAGAGTGCCACAGGCTCAACAGCGCCCCTCCCCTCAGGGTAACTTCTCCTGATCATTTGTATGTATTTAAAAATTCTGAACCAAAATAATACAACAGTATATGAATATGATTGGTGCCTTATTTTATCTCCTATAGGTGGTCCCCAACAAAGTCCTCCATCCCAACAGCGCCCCCAGCCTCAAGGACAGCCTCCTGCACCAACTCAGCAATCTGCTGCCAGCCCGGGTACTGCTGAGCCCAGTTCCCAGGCCAAGCCTAGCCAAGGCCCCTCTGCCCAATCCCGAGCCCCAGGTCAGGGTGCTCCTCAGCGAAGCCAGGGAGGTTCCCCTCAAACTCAGAGGCAGCAGTCCATCTCTCAACAGCAGAAACCTTCTGGTGGGGGTCCTGGTCAGAAACCTCCTGGTGGGCAGCAGCAGCAGCAGAAACCTGCCCCACTCCCTAGGCAACAGTCGCAGGGAGGATCACAGCAGCAGAAGATCCAGCCAAGCCGTCCCGGGCCTCCAACCACCCAGCAGCCGAGACCTGCCACTCAAGGTCAGGGTGGCCCAGGAGGACGACCCCCTCTGCAGCAAAAGCCCCAGCCCCCACAGAAGCCCAGTCAGGACAGCCCGGCTATGGGCGGCTCTCCACAACTAAAGTAAGTAGCTGTTCATGGGAACAGAACTATGAACTGGATCAGTATCATCTCATTTGTACGTTTTGAGCCTCAGAACTGACGTTCACAGAATGTTTATTCTTACCTTTTGCCTGCAATGAGATATGCATGCCACATGCAAAAAAATCTGCTCACAGAGAAGTTATCCACTTGAATGTGCATGTTGTATCGATTCTTGAATTTGTCATTCTTACAGGAGGAGTTTTATAAAACAAAACATTTCAGATTGTTTGGTGAGGTTGTGAAACAATAACGCAACAGAAGTTGCAATGAACTGGGATGCAGATGACACAAGTATTAAAATCCTTGTTTTGAATCAGGTTTTTCAGGGACACATTTGAACATCTAATTACAGGTAATAACTTAATAATTGGTTGGTAAAAACTTCTGTTTACACAACAGGTACTTACAAAAGTCTAATCCTTTGTTGAAGTGCATATCTGAGCACATGAGAGAACAGATGAAAAGAAAAGAAAAAATTGCAACCCCATATTAAAAAGAATAAATCTAGGAGTGGTCAACCTCCAAAGTTCACTCAGAAGTGAGAACCTTTCCCACTGTTACTTTTAAAGGCCAAATCTGCTAATGCTAGAACAGAGGTATTCATTTGGAGGTTGGTCAAGATCACACCAACAAGCTGGAAGGGAAACTTTTTGTGTTTTAAATTACATCGGTTGTACCTTTTTGTATTAAGAAAAACACATTACAAAGAATAAGAGTCTTATCCACATTATTAAACATGGTGTCGGTTGTATTATAATTTGGACCTCTTGTGCTTTATTTGACACAGGTCAAGATGTTTTAATTATTGAAACTGAAATAATTCTCATGAAAAATAACTTAACAAAGAAATAGATTTTGCAACAAGGCAAGAATCCAAAAGTCAGAAATAGCTTACTACCGAAACCACAACCGAAACCACCCCAAATTTTCAAAAAAGTCTCAAAGTAAAAGCTCACATGCATTTATTACTCATAGATACAATTGCACCAAGTCAAAGTGATCGTTCTCTATTTAGGAAGGAAGTTTTTATGCATTCTTTAGCCAATTATTTTTTTGACACCCTTTTTTTTATTCTGTTAATTTGTATTTTGCTAAAATATTTTCATGATCAATCCCAGACAAAACACCACTGTGCATCAAAAAATGTCATTCACTATTCATATCATGTCAATGCTGACTTGAAATGATAAGGTAATTCTGAATGACCCTGGAGAAGGAATTGCCTGTTTTTCATCTTTTATTGAGTCTTTCCTCTTTATCACTCCCTCTCTTAATCTCTGTCTCTTTGCCTTGCTGTGCTCCAGTCTTTTCATTCCATTGGTTTGCTGCATGACTTTAATAGCCTTTCCTTCTCCTCTATTGCCATTTCCTTCTCTTTATAGCAAATCCCAGTCTCTTACCAATACCTTCAACATTCCAGAAACCCCAGCGCCCCGAGCCAGCCTTAGCCAGGACGAGGTGAAGGCTGAAACCATACGCAATCTACGCAAATCTTTTGCCAGTCTCTTCTCAGACTGAGCTGGCATCAGATCCTCCCACCCCTCTTTCTTCCTCCAGCTGAAAGAAAAACAGACAGGCAAACTGATGGACACACCCCTTCTCCACCCCACTCTGGAAATGAGCAAGGACCAACAGAATCTCCGATTTACGAGTGTGATATGAAAGCGTACACACTTGACACCCACTGCCCAAACAGTTAATATCTATTAGAGAGAACAAAAGGTAGAATAGTCAGGTGATGTGATGTTTCAAACATTTCTTGCCTTGCTTAAAGCTTAACTGGGTCATCATATCAAACCTCACAAAAGCCTATGTATGTGCATGCAACAACCATTAACTAAAATCGGAAACAAAGCAACACAATTCTGCTTCCTCTTGTTTGTTGGTGCTGTAACTCCATTGTGGTATTTGTGGTCAAAAAACTGAAGGACTGTACAATTGTTATTGGGATGAGGAAAATAGCACATCTTTTTTTCCCTATTCCTAAGTAAAAAACTGTTGTCGTGACAATTATAACAAGTTATGCTAAAATAAAAGTGAAAAAATACACTCCTTTTTTCTGAAAAGAGACATGAGATACTATTTTCTTATGGCGACAAAATCAAATACAGGTCTCCAGGCCTGCTTGTAGTGATTAAATGATGTAGCAACTTAACCTAAGAGCAAATTTACTAAAGCAAAGGCAAAGAGTGTTGCATTTTGTTCCTAAACTAAGAAGCTAGCAGAAATGTTAGCTGGTGTAGCATTAGAGTAGAGGAGGAAACAGAAATAAAAATAGCACAGTTGAAGCTAAAATCTCCACTTCCTCCTGTTTTCGTACAAGCTAGCGTTAGCTCCGCAGTATATAAACTCGCCCTAACTCGCACCCACTCTAAAGATTGAGACAGCACTGAAAGCATAAAATGTCGTCTCAGCTACATACTAAAACAAAATTGCTAATAATCACAAAACACCATGATAAGAAAAATAAAATATACCACAATTGCATAAAACTACTTTGAATTAAAATAAGCTCTATCTATTATTCAGGAGAGAGAATACAGATGGGATAAAATAGATTTTTCATATTCATTCTGCATCTTAACAGAATGTTTCTTCTGTCAGATAAGAGCAGCTGAAAGTGTGAATATGGAGTGGGTAGGATTCCACATAAATATGAAGGTAGATACCAAGTTATGGTTATTAAATCACAAACCTTTTTCATCTTCCTGTTCCTGTGCTTTAAAGTTTTTTAATAAGAAGCCAGAGAATGACCGGAGTTTTCTCCTGATGTTTGAAGCATAAAGTAGCACCACACTCCAACCTCTCAATTTTTTACCTGTTGCTACTTCCTGTTTGTATACTTCTCACATTTTTATAACAGTAATAATCAATATTTTACTTCATTTTTGCAGCAGTTAAATTATTTCTTGCTTTTGTTCTTTAAATAATAGTGATTACAAATTCATAGTTTGGTATACTTTTTCCATTAATAGGGTGCTACGATGAAACGATGGTATTTTGATCAAGATCATCATTTCACGAAAACCTTAAGGAAGCCCATGCTGAGCAGTGATATTAATAATAGTTTTATTTATGTTTGAAATTTTGCCATTCAATTTAAAGCATGACTACACTCTGGCCATTATCATTTTCATTATTTGCTTTGATTGGCATGAAGACCTTAAGATCGCACACCTGTTGATTTGTGTACTCCAGTGGGGTTCTGATCCCATCTTTGAGATCCTGTGACTCTGAAAAAACACATTCCTATAACCCCCGAAAAGTTATCTCGCACACTTGTGTTAATCTCAGTAGTTGAATTTTAGGCTCAATAACCAGCATGTAGCAAAATGATGGTTAAAAAATATTTGATCTCTTGAGGGTTTAAGCAGAAATTAAAATGAGAAAAGATGGATATGGTATCTTACAATTGTTAGAATTTGCCACTTGAAAAATCTCACCACCACCTGCCTCAATAATTTTTGTACAGTCCACTTCCACAGCTCCCCACAGTGTTCGCAAACACTATAGATGTGTTTGAGCCGTTTTGACTGCTCACAGTGACGTCTTAGCTGCATGTCAATAGCAGGCAACTGTTGCAGTTTCCAGAATCTCACTTCGGCGCTTGTAACTGTGTTGTCACATGTAGTGGATTAGTCAGTAAAGTAGCTTTGTAGGTGTCGTGAGTATGTTGTCACTCTCACTTTTCTTCCATTAATTTTTGCTACACACGAATGAAACGCTCTTCACCTTAAGAAAGAAAGAAAGAAAGAAAGAAAGAAAGAAAGAAAGAAAGAAAAAGAAAGAAAGCACACTTTAGACAGACAAGAACGTCAGATCAAATGGAGCTGTCTCAGGGATGTCCACTTGATTGTGACACTTGTGTGCGGCTGAGGGTCTTCCATTTTCAGGCATAATGTGGCTGTTTACAGATGATGAGGGACATGCATGCCTTTTTTCCGTGACGTAAAATGTTTTGTTGTTTCAGATACTTTTGCACAGATATACAGCAAAAATCTTACTTGAAAACAATCTCATGCACAAATGTATGACATTTGCATTTTCAGGTTTATTTATGGGGCAACTGATAAAGCAACAGCTCACTATTCTCGCTCCAAGGTGGTGCTGAGCTGCAGAGGGGAGCAGCACGGACAGAAATGGCACAGTTAGAAAAAGGTCAACAGGTTTTGCAATAGGACTGACTGAATGCAGGGTTTATAGGGGGTTTGCATTGCACTCCAAACTTGGGTCTCTTTTATGAATCTCAACAGCTACTTCCAACACTGCTTCCTATTCTTTCACAGGAACATACCCTTATACTCAGCCAAGGAATGTTGCATACATATTATGAGATTCATCTGTACAATAATAAAAGCAAAACAATGTAATGCAGGATGCTTCTGTGCAGAAGTTCTAACACTCACTCTGCAGAAGCTTTCTCTAATCACTACAGAAATCCAAGTTTGTGAAAACCGATCTGTTACCAGACGCTAAATATGTCTTCCAGAAAGAGTGCATTCTATTTGAATCTTCATGTAGAGCTGCAATAACTTGCTTTTTAGACAAGTAAAGAGTAATCAAAAATTTGAACGCGTCCTGATTCCCCTGCAGATTCTCCTTTATGCTGTCTGTGCTTATTGGTCTGTTCTTGTAGCCACAGTGACTCCTTGTGCTCATTAATGTGCAAATGTCCAAACCAAATAGATGTGCTATAAAGAGCTCTGAGCTTCTCCCCCTGCTGCTATTCATGCTTGTTGATGTGAAGCGTGCTGGCAAATTGTTCAGTCTTTATTTTAAAAGTGTTTAAATGGCTCTTATATTTATTTTGGCAATGCTTTTGTAAAATCTATGAGGTTCCACAGTATGGGGCTTGTAATGTTATGCATTAATTGATTCAGGTATCATTTTTAAATTTCACAACTAGGTGTCAGCACATATTGTTGTCTGATTTATCGCAGTCTATCAGCAAAAGCAGCAATGTGTTAAAGTAAGCCATCACATTTACCATGAATGGTTATTTAAAAAAAAAAAAAAAAAAAACATTACCCTCAGAGGCCTCTTTGCCATTTTGACATAAAACATGCAAGGCGGACTGAATGCGTGGGGGGCAGCAATGCAATGAAGTTTTGTTTTCTTTAGGTTTTGGATTTTCACCATTTTTATTTTTTAATGTGGCTATATTTGACTGTGAATGTACTTTTTTGGTTTTCATCCATATGACTTTATTGTTTACCTATTGCACTGTATAATCATTGTGAAAATATAAAATCATTACAAACTTGTGAATGGGTGAAAACAGTCAGTCGATGCCTCTCATATTTAAATTGTTGCATTCTAAATGTGAAAAAGTACAAACGTCTGAGGTTTGTCGTTGTCAAAGACAAGACGATGCATCGTATAATTTTTGGTGGATTATTGAATTAAGTGTAAAAAGAAAATAGATGTTATATGCAATGTAGCTATATCATGTGAAAATGAATATGTTATTGAAACATGGACATATCCAATAAAGTCTGTGACCAAATACGAAGATCTTATTTATGCTGCTTCTTTTGTTATAGGGCCACCTGTAAGCCTAATTCTCCTACTGAGGTGCTTTTAGCTTTATCTTCTCATGGAACTATGAAGCCTTTAGAGGGATAGTTTAGAAGAACTGATAGGAGCTGGTAATGTTTTGCAGAAGAAGAACAATATTTATGCAGGAAATTGAGTTAGGAAATAGTGCACAACTAATGATATTCCTCTGCAAAATACTTTTTAGAGAGAAAACGCCCAAAATATGCAAAGAACTACTACAACTAGAAATTTCTTGTTTCTGTGATCTTGAGTCAAAATTTCACCTCTCCTTCTTTTACCCTAGCTTAAGACTCACAAAAACTGAGTTAAAAGAGACACTCTGGAATTATCTGGGTGAGTGCTTTGGGAGGGGGTACAGGCCACTGGGACCAACCCCTGCTCACTGAGGAGAGTAAATCCTAAGTCATACCTCCTAGTCTACTCATCCGCAAAACCTACATACTGTACATTTTTTCATTTCTTTCTCTCCACCTTCAGCTCGGTCTCTCTACGGGTGTCTGTGTGAAGCCCTGATTTTTGTGACCGCTAGAGGGGACTATAATAGTCACAGGGGGCATCAAATACAGAGCACATAAAGAAAATGAAGGGACAAGCAGAAGAAGTAAAATAAAACTACAAAGCTTGCTTTTTTAAGAAATACGGTGAGATTTACCAATTTCCCAGGGTGGATAATTTATCTCTTAAGGACAACAAAGATACAAAAACTGTCATATCAAACAGTTCCAGT
The DNA here is from genome assembly GCA_014839685.1 of Anableps anableps. Lineage (NCBI taxonomy): Eukaryota > Metazoa > Chordata > Actinopteri > Cyprinodontiformes > Anablepidae > Anableps > Anableps anableps. The sequence goes on along the minus strand of CM026066.1, from coordinate 12,761,675 downwards.
TAGTGGAAACATTGTGCATGTTCTATTCTTTGTACGTGATTCTCACAGGAAGAGTATTGGTTGTGGACTGCCTCCTATCTCTATGTCCTGTATGAACATTGATTGGTTTATTCATACATAACCAACCACTGCAAACGTGATGATAGTTTAAAGGTTCATAAAATAGTGTTAGCATAAACTGCTATAACATTTTTGTGATTGGAGTTGTTTCAGATGGTAGAAGTCCTCTGTTGGACTAGTCGCTGGGAATGGGGAATAAAATCTATTTTTTGATGCATCAAGATGCAAGCATAGATGATTCTGACTCATTTAACAGAAATAAAAACTCCATTATCCTAATTTTAATTTATGACAGTTTTGAAAAATGTAGAAGGCAAAACCTGCAAAGCGCCCAGGTTGCTCTGCAGAAAAAAAAAAAAAAAAAAAAAAAAAAAAAACTTAGACAAGAGCCACAGCATGTGCAGGCTTTGTAAAACTATCCATCCATACCTCCATCCGTTGTCTATACCCGCTTACCCTTGCAGGGCCGCAGAGGAGCTGGTGCATATCTTCAGTGGCCATTGGGTGAGAGGCTGGGTACACCCTTAATAAGTCGCCAGTCATCACAGGCCAACACAGAGACACACAGGACAAACAACAATACACACACAGACACTCATATATGCTGGCAAATTATTGTAATCAAAGGGCCTAACGGTCATGGCTTTGGAGTATGGGTGGAAGCTGGAGAAACTGGAGAGAATCCACGCATACAGGGGGAGAACATCCAAATTCCTATAGAAAGACCCCAGGCTGGTATTCAAACCCAGGACTGTCTTGCTGCAAGGCAACAGTGTTACTACCTGGACTGTTGCAGGAGGTAAAGCTTAAAGGAATATTCTAAACACAACAAACAACAAGAACTATATTAAACGATTCTACCCAGAGGTGGAAGTAAAACAGCCGATCTTTCGTGAACTGGAAGACTATACTGAAAGCGATATCAAAACTTCCCCCTTAACTTAGAAAATGTGATTTTAATTTTAAAGTTCAATCCATTATTTAATATTAAAGTTCTGTAACCATCAAGAGAGAATGAGAATCCTTAAAAAAGGGAAACTGAACTATAGAATGGTCTTTGGAAGTAAATTCCCATCGGATGGTATTGTGTGCTCCAAAAGAGAGTGGTAAATGTGAATCACACAGGTCTAAATATGAATGAGTGTAGCAGAGAAACAGCAGACAATTAAAAAGGATTTAGTTTTAGTTACAGATGAAGTGAGAAAAGTTGGAGTCATTATTTAGTTATTTGTATTAACTGTTTATAAGCTGATAAGAGAACCTCACTTTGAAATGTTGCATTGTCCCTTTAAGTTGAGTTGCCAGTAAAATAATGATTCACAGAGTTTAAATCCCTTTCAGACAAAGTTTTTTTTTTTTGTTGTTGTTGTTTTTTGTTTTTTAACAGATAGCTTCACATGAACAAATTTGTAGAGCTAGCTTCGGAGAAATTGACTTTTTGGGACAAACATGCTCTTGTGTGGCATTTAGCTAAAATAATGTTCAGAAAAGGTTTTTTTTCTTTACCTAACTTTAAACCTTTGGAAATAAATATAACTAACTACTGAGCTGTATAGTTTTTCACAGTTTAGTTAGTGCAACAGCAGTTGCACACTGACCACAAGGTGGTGCAGACCAACAGTCTGTCGCCTGCAGCCTGGAGCAGCACAGAACGACTCACACATTTCTTTTGGTCAAAGTAGGTTTATTTTCTCGTTTTCAGCTTAAAATTGACAATAATAAAAACATGTACACTCTCAAAATTTTTCATGAAAAGTTTAATGGAATAAAAATAGTTGTATTTATGAAGCTTCAGTGGTTTCAATAGAAAATTCTCCTCTCTAAATTTGAATATGTTTTTTTAAATTTACGTTTGACACTTAAACTGGAGTCACACAAGTTTAGTCAAAGCTACACAGACAATGAAAATACTGATGTATGCAATGAGGCAAATGCACTGAATACTGTTCATCATCACGTCATCTTTGGTAGGTCAGTGGCCTGTTTCTTGCTGTATGATATCACACAGTATATTTTTATCTGACTTTCCTAAAGGCTTTAATTCTAAATTCAGCAGCTGCAGCTGAGAAAGACTAATATGGAGTACTATGTGACCCACCACCTCTCCAAACACATACATCTCTAGGGCCCTGTTCTGCATACATTGCTGACACCATCTACAGATGAACCAAGTACTATAAAATGGAGTATTTTACTTATTCTCATCAGCTATAAAAGGTACGGTTTTAACCACCAAACGGATCAGCTTCTACATCTACTGTGAGCTTCCACTGCAGACAGAAAAAATGTGCAAAATAGTTTGTGGACAGAATGCTATATATGCTCACTCATGAAAAATCAGTGGTTTTTTTGTGCTTCATCTTGCTGCCTTGCATTTTCCACAAGGAGAGACTACATTGTTCCCTCCTAACAAATCTAGGTTCAGTCAGTGGGAAAGATGCTCATCCGATCTAGGGAAATTTTTTCTCCTGCTGTCTAATAACGGCACCAAAATAATGACTTTAATATCTTGCCAGAACACCAAAGGCTGTTTGTCATAGCTTAGAAAATCCATTCATGAGAAAATAACAACAGGCGGCATTTTGTGTGTAATCCTGCTGATACAGATTTCATGACTTTGCTGGTTGCAAACAAAGGATTCATAGATATTGCCGGCAGTAGTTTCGTTCTGTTACTGCCAGGGGAGTAGAACGCAGAGGAGGGGTTGGGGTGTGTATGTGTGTGTGGAGTGGTGGGGCTATCACGACTTCTTCTCAGAGCCAGGATATTTGCAGAGCTGACCCATTTAAACACCCCAAGGAATCTGCAAGTACAGGTGCATCATGCATGTTTAAAGCTGCAACCAGCATGCTTAACTACATATATGAATTGCATTAATTCAAAAATAGAACCAAGTGTCCACACCAATATGCACATGTAATTTGATGGGTGACTGGTGCAAACTGCACAACACTCCTAGCTGGGCAGGGAGACATGTTTTCAGCTCCTTATCACGTGTTTCATTCAAGCACAGAAGATAACAAACAGTCTCAGCTGTTCTTTTTGGAAGAGATAAAGAGTAGACGTTCGATTCAACTCTAAAACTGTAGCCTGAAGAGGCTGTTACAGCTATTATACATGGCTTACAGCTCTGCACAATTAGTGCAACCCAGTTCTGCTTTGCATTGTGCTACTGTGGGGTGGTCAGCGAATGATATCCATATTTAGAAGGCCCTCATTGATTCTCCCTCACCGAGGCACAAAAGATTTGTTGTCTATCCAGTCTTGAATAGTGGGACCTTAATGACAGCCCTGCTTTACAAAACCTCTTCTCGACCTTAATCGGTGTTAGAAATCCCCCCCATAAAACTGCACGCTGAGGCTGCTAGCTGTTCTAAACGGACCATTACTGCATTCTATTTCTATTCTGTTACATAACAATATCATGGTGACAATGCACCAGCACGAATAACACACATCACCAGAAGCTCTCAGAAAGAAGCGGGCGCCCGCTGAGAGGCCCATCTCCTCATTCCAAGTGTTTCCCCTTTAATAAACTTGCACACATGACTGAGTGATTCCTGGGCCAAAATGGCAGATGATGAAGGATGAGAGGGGAGTGTGCAATAAAGATTTAATTAAATCTCACCATGGGATGTTTTTGCTGGGACTTCAGGGACCAGGACAGAGGAGTTTGTGTTTGCTCAGACAAGCTGTGAATAATATCTGCACTATTCCCTACTTTGACCCAAATGCACAGAGAGGAAGATCTGAGAGTAAGCCTGGATCTCTGCAGGGCTTTCATTTGATTTCCCATACACGGTTTCCCATCTCCTTCAAACTGTCAATCTTAGCTGGAGATTATCTGCTCTGTAATGCACATGCTTGCTTGTTTCTTCCCAGCGTACACTCCACACAAGGCCAAACTTTCTTTGCACCTGCCAAGTGACGAGCAATCTCACCTCCCTGCCTCTCACGTATGTGACGTAGATTTTAAGGTCTCTATGGATAACTCTTGTCAGCCCTTTACTTTATTTCCTTTCAAATCAACACTGCCTCTTTTGCTCCTACTCAGTGTGGGTTACCATGGATACCGCTCCCAACTGGTTTGGCTGGCACATGAATTTGTTTATAAATGTTTCTCTGAGTGGACTGGAATGTTCTTTTTTCTGTGCAGTCACAATTTTCTAATTAAGCACAAGAACATTAAGTCTAATACAATATTATCAGAAAATCTCTCAGTGTACTAGTTTTTAGACCATGCCGTTTAAAATACCTATCTCCCGCTCGTCTGGTTATTCTAATTAGAATGACTTTTAAAAGTATTCACATCCCCTGAACCTTTTCACAGTTTGTAACATTACAGCCACAGCTTTTATTGAGATTTCATTTGAGAGAGCAACACAAAGCAGCACATGATTGGGATGTGGCAAAAAATGTGGCATTCAGATGTATTCAGTCCCTTTTACCCTGAACCACTAAATAAAATCCATTGCAACCAATTGCAAGACTTGGAAATTGCTGACAGATTGAACTTCAGCTGTTTTGTATAGAGGATCAAGGAAGAATTTTTGTCTCCACATGTGGAAAGCTGGTGGAGAGTTAGCCTAAAAGACTTGCAGATTTAACTGCAATGAAAGATGCTTCTATAAACTATTCATAACTAAGTGTTTGTTCCTTCCACTTCACTGTTATTTACTACCTTGCATTGTTCTAGCTAATTAAATACCAGTAATCCATACAGCAGCTCATGGTTGAGAGAATGTGGAAAGGTTCGAGGGGTATAAATACGGCTGCAATGAACTAAAACACACTAAAAACAAACTAAAAACAGTCATTTGTACCTAATCTGGTCTGATCCAGTAGGACTGAAAATATGGCAATGTGGATTCTTAAGGGCCCCAGCTGAGGTGTAAAGCATCTAAATACTTCACATGGCAGCTTCTATATCCTCATCAAAGTTCTAAGTGCTGTACATCCTACATGGACAGCCACAACTGTCTCGGCCAAGGAAAGTGGACAGAGAGGATTCACTGGTTTAATTTGTCAAAGACTTAATCAGGGTTTGACTGGATTTATGAGGAAGTCTGGGTGCGTCTCCCACTGAGTCTTCAGTTTCTCCTCTGCTAGACATCTGTTCCTTCTCAATGTGAGCTCACTGACTCTAAATATCTTGCTGGTGGATCCCAGAAAACCAACGATATTCATTCACGTGGCTTTCAAAGGGGTCTAATTCTGTCTGTTTGAAATATTCAGCACTGTAGGGGCCATATACAACATCTCTGGCTACCCTCACAGCAAAGTGATGCTGAATTTCTTTGCCTCTTTTATCTCTATGTAATGTGTTTTCCTTGTTTGCTGTGATACATGTTGAAATTTAAAAAAAAGACTTACCATCCCACGAGTGCCGCGCAAAGGCATTCATACTCCTTGAACTGAAAAAACTGTTTATCATTTTACAACCACAAATGTAAAAATGTATTATGTTATTAGAATTCTGTGTCTTAGACCAACACAAGGGAACACATAAATATGATGTGATGTGAAATGTGATGTAAAAGAAAACAATGCATACCTTTTAATATACTTTGCAAATAAAAATCCAATAAGTGTGGCTATGGTAACTTTGGAGGACTGTACAGATCCTCAGCTCAGCACTCCACAACTCTGACCTATATGGAACATCAGCAAGAAGAAAGCTTCTGTAGAAAAAGATCCTCTAGAAGTCCCATTTGCAGTTTGCCACGAGCCATATTAAGGACCCAGCTAACATGTGGAAGTAGGTGCTCTGGTACAATGACACTAAAATTGAATTTCTGGTTTACATATAAAAGCTATGTGTGTTGGAAAACTAACACATCAACAAATCAAATTGAACACATCCATCCCACTGTGAAACACGATGTTGGCCGTACCATGCTGAAGATGCGTTTTTTTTCTTACAGAGAAGGCACTCAACGAAATAAAATGTCAGACTTGAAGGAAAGATGTGTAGAGCTAAATATAGGACAAATATCTGCAACTTTTCACATGAAATAAAAAAGACATTAATATCTGTGATTGTGACATTTCAAAAGGTGCTAAAGTTCAAGAGATATGAATAGTTTTGCAATGTACAGTAGCTATTGTGGGCTATACTTTACAAGCCTGGGTTTCTGAATCCGTGTCCATCCCCACATCTCTTATGTAATTCCCTCCAGTGGGAACATAGAAACCAGAGAGTAAATCTACAGTGAATCACTTAATCTAACATAGACTTAATGGGAGCCAGCCAGAGAACTGAAGGATGTTCACTAAGAAGCATGAAAGCTTGTTTGAGCAGTCAAAGCAATGAGAAGCAGTGCTCTGCTTTAATGCTGCTGCTTTGTGGTGTAGAAAGCCTGATTGATCCCCGTCACTAACGTTTCTAATCAACAGAGAGCCATTGATTTTCTCTCCACGCACTCTATGAGGTGCCCAAGACACCTGCTGGCAGCCAGCTGACAGACACTGCTAATCAACAGCTGACACACGCTGATGCCAGTTTGCCATGCTGGAGCGGGTAAGTTACACATGCTAACATAGAGATGGTGTATGCACAATGTAAGATCCAATGTTTTGTGAATCATATCTCATACACGTTGTATGTCACAGATGGGTTCTCTGTAAACCGGGGGTTGCTTTGTAACCAGTGTGCAGTGGGCAAGAAGACTTGCCATATACAAACATGGAAACACAAAAAAAGAACAAAACTGGTCATCATCTAATGTGCCGAAACACAGCAGAGATGTGTTTCCTGTGACAAAAAAGAGCTCTGTCACTGAGTATCATTACAATCATCAGCCTGATCTGCAGAGTTTGTCTGGAGTGGCTTCCATCCGCAGGAAGAGCGCCTCAGTAAGCAATTTCTCTGCTGGAGTCACATTTGAGCTGAGGCTCGCAGCCAACTGTCCCCATCATGAACACAGACAATGCAGAAGGATGAGGTGAGGTTGGAGTTTGGAGCAGGAGTATTTTGAACAGGGGGAGCAGGATGTAGAAACAACAAGATCTGCCAGAAAAAGGAAACAGGTTGTTGGATTAAAGTTACAGGTGACCAAAAGAACTTCAGACATTCAGACATATATTTATGTGCTAGGCGATTTTGGATAGAAACACAACACTGGAACAGCAAAAATGGGTCTACCATTTGGTTACTATGGCTACTTTGGTTATACATTCTCAGAGTCAGTATTTTATTGAATTAGTTTTTTTTGTCATCCAAATTTAATTAATTTTTTAAATAAAATTTAAACTAGGCATTATGATCTTCTATGGTCATTGTGATATTTTTTAAAAACATCTTTTCAGTAGGGTTAGAAAAACAACTCAATTCAAGTGGTGTGGTTGTTAGCACTGTTGCCTTGCAGAAAGAAGGTTCTGGTTTAAAACCCTGATTGGGGCTTTCTGAAAAGTGTGTTTTGGTGCAAAATGTATGTATCAACCCCAGAACAAATACAAAAAACCTTGTGAAGACACTGGCTAAAGAAAGTCATAGATTGTCATTATCCACAGTAAAACAAGGCTTGTACTGACATAGGCTGAAAGGCCACTCAGGGATGAAGAAGCCATTACTCCAAAAGCAACATAACAACAAAAATTAATGTTTGCAAATCCACTCAGGGAAAAAGATCTTATGAAAATAATACTGGAGATATGTCCCGTCTTCTGCAGACACCAAAACTGAAGTGCTTGGCCATGATGACCGTTGTTAAATTTGGATGAAACTGGAGACAGCTTACAAACCTGAAAACAGCAATCCAACTTGAAGCATCATGTGGTGTGTTTTGCTCCAGGAGGGACTTGTGCACTTCACTAAATAGATGACACCATAAGAAAAGAAGATTATGTGAAAGCATGGAAAGAACATCTGAAGACATCAGACAGAAAAAACAAATCAATCTACCATATAAACAATGACCCTAAGGGTAATCCCAAATTAGTTACAAAGTGGCTTAAGCATAACAAAGTTAATATTTTGGAGAGGCCATGACACAGTCCTCTCAGTTAAAAAAAAGAAGGTATTTGGTTCGAGCAGAAAAGGTGAGTTAGCAAGGAGACCTGCCGCTTTCAGTGATGTTTCATAAAAATAGCAGGTTGCTACAACGTATCTGAAGTTCTAATTCGTAGCAAAAATGTTGAAGATAATGAAATAAAACCTAAGAAATTATTACTCTTAATTTTTCGCCATTATTTTGTAAGGGAACTCAAAGGCGTTTAATTATACCCATGTAATAATGCTCTAATACATGTATTCTATGTATTAGAGCATTATTAATATTTGATTCAGAGCTGAATTAGAAAAATAACACAATCTGGATTATTTTTCACCTTGCAGTTTTTGGTGTATGTACTTCCGCTCTCTCTCTATATATATATAAAAAAGTCTTGGCATAGGACAAGTTTTCTCTACCTCTTGCCCAAGAGTGTGGGAGGGACACCAGCAGTCGTCAGTCAAGTGAGAAAATCTGCAGAAAACTAATTTACTGTAAAATCTCTGGAACTGAGGGTGTTAAAATTTACATTTTCTCATCGTGGACAGCTTTAAAACGTATCTGCCATTGCAAAATGCACAGAAAAAAAAAGAAAAAGAAAAAAGAAAGCCCCCGGAAATGCCCATAAAATCTCAGCAGAGACCGCATTGCCGTTCCGACGCCCAGATCGCCCCCCTCCTCACAACCAAGCCCCCCTCCTGTCCGCTAAAAACACGCACAACCACGCCCCCAGAGGCACGCGCACAGGCGCAAGCTGTGACACACCTCCTCCTCCATCACACACCAACACAGAGATACGAAGGAGAGTGAGAGGGAAGAACTGGGTGATGCAGATAACATGATGAAGGACGAGCGCTCGGCTACGGGAGGATCGCAGCAGGTGCGCTAAGGCTGAGGCTGCACCTCACGGTGAAAGAACAGGCTGCTGCTTCAGCATCATGTCCACCGCATCCGATCAGCTCACCGCCGACACGGTAAGGCCTCTCCGGTACCTCTCCTAAATCTCCAAACTTTTTGCTTTTTCGCCTTTTCTCCGAAAAGGATCTAATTTTGAGCTCAAAGACATCCGCTCAGGGACAAGGTAGACTGTGCACGGCCCTGTACGCCATTGCCGCAGCACTAAAATTAAAGGGGCGTAATAGTGCGTTAAAGCAAGTCCTCCAAGGCTGAATGCGCCCCACGGGCCTGTGGGATCTGCATTAGAATTATCACTGTCTACAAAACCCAGCTAAAGGACAGAAAAGACTCCTTTTCAATCTGCTTTTAGTTAATTATATATAAACAAGCTTTTGGTATTAAAAAATAAAAATCAGTATTACTCTAATGATTGTTTCTAAGACGTTTTTTTTTGGTCACTTACACGCTACAGACTGCCATCAGCACCAGTTTAAAGTAATACCCGCTAATTATTAGTCAGTTTTATTTTCAGACAGATTTGTGCAACTGCAGGGGGGCTGAATGGTTTCCTTGCTGTGGGCTGTAGCCATGGAGACAGTATGTGGCATGTGGTTTTAAACTGTTTGAAAGTGCAGTGTTCCTGCTGAAAAGGAGCTTTGAGGCAGGGGAATGAGTGGAGGAAGGAATGCACGTATTTACCTAGATGAAAGTTATGAAATTATGAAAGTATCTGGAATGCGTTGTGGTCGTAAACTAACCCCTAAATGTTTATAGCGATTTTGTTGTACATTTATAATCAGTCTTATTCTAATGACCTTTTATCTTCGAAGTTGATGATTTCAATCTAGATGGGACCACAATAGTTAACACAAATCATGCACTATTGCACTCATGTTTTTTTTTTTTTTTTTTTTTTTTTTTTTAGAATGGTGCAACCTAAAACATTCTTGCTGACATGTTTTAACTACTCTATATCAGGTTATGCATATACACAAATGTTATAAAATAGAGCATCTACTGTAACTTAGGCTGATGCCACCTTTATGAGTTTAATAATTGTAGGTTTTAGACATTTATATGTCCATTTAAATGATGTTTTCTGCTTAAAATATAAAAATATTTCCCAAATTAGTATAATGTAAAAGAGTATAATACACATGCTTGTGCACTTTGACTAATAGTGTAGGTTTGTGTGTAGAGGTTGGTTGTAAACAGACATGATATTAAGGTGAACTGTGGAGACATGATGGGGAGAGGAGCTGGTCACTCCTCTCATCATGATGAACAGATGGTAACTCACGGTTGGCTTGTGGGTGAGTGCCAACTACAGAGTCCATGTTTGTGTTAGATACACAAAAGCCCCTTGTTGGAACGTTTTGTCCCAAGTGTTCTCATTAAACATAAAAAAAAAAATAAAAAAAATAAAAAAATAAAAAAAAAAAATTGGAATAAATAAGATATTATTAAAGGTTAGATTTTATTTATTTAGGACATTTTATGTATTTGCATTGTAAAGACATGGGAAATCTGATATATTATTTGTGTCAGACCTGATTTCATTCTTGGTTCAGATATCTGGCTGAGGTCACTGATCCAGCTACAGATCTAGATAGCATTATCCTGCAGGCTGTATTTTGCATAATTTTACTCTGGAAGTTTAAGCTGTAAGCTAAAAAAATGTTGTACACTGTGGGGAAAATGCCATTAAATTTCAAAGTAATATCCTATAAATTACAACACTAAAATGTTGTAAAGCAAAATAATGGTAGGACTGTCTAACAGTAATATGTTGTAAAGTGCTTTACCAAATATCACTGGTAATTCTAATGTCATAACCTGTTAAAATGTTCATTTTCATTGTAAAAAAAATACAAATGTCTGTATAATAAACAAAGGAAAACTGTAATCCAAAGTACAAAATTTGACAGTTTATTTTGTGTACAGTTAAATAAACTACATAGCAATCTCAAATTGTACATAAAAATTATTTTAATATATATTAATACATGGAAGCCTGCTCTTAGTAGACAGTCTGTAGCTGCAGAGGAAGCACAATGCTTTGCAGCATCACCCTCTTAAATATTTTAGCACTGAAAAAAGGAGAGAGATGTTAGGTGGCTGTTATGACGAAAGGTATCTTAAATTGTTAAAGTATTAAAGACTAAGGAGAAAACTGTGAGAAAACGAGAGCTCTAACAGACAACCGGAAGGCTAACTGTAAAGAAGATTTATTTTAATTTTTTGGGTTTTTAACCACTATATGCCATGGACCATGAGAATTTTGGAGATGCTGGGAACCTACTAGAAGACTTTGACACATTGTATAAATACAGGCCAATTCAATAAATTAAAATATTATTGAAAAGTTAATTTATTTCAGTAACTCAATTCATGAAGTTAAACATATTGTATAGATTAATTACTCACAGGCTGATGTTTTCAAGCCTTTATTGCTTTTATTATGAAGATTTTCCACTCACAATACATGAAAACACAACATGTAACATTAGAATATTTGATCAGACCAATAAAAAAACCCATTTAAAATACAGAAATATGGGCTTAATGAAAAGTATGTTTAATACCTGCTTAAAGATTGTTATTTTCAAAAGGTATTTTTAATCTAACAAAATAAATTAGAACATATTCTAATTTATTAAATATGACTGTGTATACAATCTTGAAATAACAGTGAGGCAGCTGTTAAACTTAGCCATGCTTACAGTTTTAGTTGCTAAATAAAAATAGGGCTGTACAACATATAGAATCAGAGTCATTATCCCAATATCAATGTGTCATATCGTGCACGTTATAGATCATGATATATTATGAGTCATGTAATAAACTCTGCTTGCTAAAAATATGTTTGGCAGCTTGGAGAAACTTTCACTATTTTTAATGCCCAAACCTTTTATAGATCTCAGTCATGATCAAAATCTTAAGGCTCAGAGAAAGCAGTGGTGAGATTGTGGTGGTGGAAAAGAAAGAGTGGAAAATAAGTGTTAATTACAATTGATACTGACATTGCAACATTTAAAAAATAATATCAAAATGTCATGTTTTCCTTGGAACACTCACAGAAATGGTTAAAACCAGTTTGAAATGGGTCCCCGTCATATGTTCATCACACAAAATAGTAAAATACTATTTCACTGAGCTCTTTAGTGAATTATCTTAATCTCCCTGTTATGAATAATATTGACTGGTTCCTTACTTTGTTGTTCAGTGGCTTCAACTCAATAAAGCCAAAGAGTTGACAGCAGCTGAATATTTAAACTACTGTTATGTTTTAAAGTCCATTGAGCCCTTACTCCCCTCCTTACTCTCAGCAGTCTGTAAACAGATTTACCAGTTCTGAAGCATAATATTGAAATGCATGAAAAGATCATTCTGAGACTTATTATGTAATTATCAATCTTGTCAGTATTAATACAGTTGAAGGTATGGGGACAAATTGCAGCAGCATGGCTGATAGTGCCAGCTTTCATCATAACAAAAAGAACATTATATTTTAAGTAAAAGCAATGAATCAGAATATGTCGCTAATGGCAGATATTAAATTCTGATGTTGAAATTGAATTGCAACCCAAAGATCCTGGATTGGAGCAACACTTGTATAAAATTGAATTTGGACTGAATTTGAATTTAGAGTTACCTAAAGAAAACCAAAAACTCCAAATTAAATGAAAAATCTTCTTCTTTATCATAAATTAAACTTAAGCTGACATTCTTTTGCTATTCTTTTTGCTGTTTTTTTTTTTTAGCAACAATGTATCACAGCAGTTATAACCTATAAAACTACTTTTTAGGTCAAATTGCACATATATGCCCATTAGTTGTGTGTATTGTCATGTATACACATTGTTGCCCTTTCTTTCTCTAACTTACCAAGTTAGTTACTAAAGCATTATTATTTCTAACCTATTTTAGAAATGTTTCTTGACTGACAGAAGTATATGCCTTGATTACTCTTTTATGTTAATAACTTAACTGTTAACACAAGTTTAAAAGTAGTAAATGATTGCTACATTATTTAGATATTGTGCTGGGGAGTGATTCTTGCCATGGCAACCCTTTTTTGTCAGCTTTGTAAAGAAGTATCTATTTACTTAGACGTATCTTTGCTGCTATCAGTTGTCCTGGAGGGATAATTACTTAAAGCAGTGTGTTTTCTTTACATATTTGTTTGCGGCTTCTTGAAAAAATAGAAATATGATGAAAAATGCATTTCTTTTGTCGCTCTGTTTCTTCCTTAGGCTGTCTTGATCCTAAATGAAACTGACAGGAGAGCCGTGAAGTTTCTTCAAGATGACGAGAACGCATCCCCCTGATATACTGGCGTCAAATTTGTACCGGGACATCACACTAAGCGACACTACTGGTCACTCCGTTTCTCTCCATTCCTCAAAGCAATGTGACTTGAAAATGCTTGATAAATCAGAGATAATTAATAAAAGACACTGCCGTAGTTTTGACTTCATTGAATCACTGGATGACCCACAGTCCTTCTCCTCCTCAATGGAGCAACACTACAACAGGCCTGAAAATCAGACATTGAACAAAGATCTCTGGAATGGACTTGATCAGCCGGGCCATCTTCGATTTTCGTCTCCTGACCTTTTTAATACCAAGCAGTTCCAGCAGCAAGCTACTGAAGATAAAACAAGCTATCTCACATGGTCAGAGTCCAAAAAGAGATCAAGGTCTAAAAGTGCCCCTAGATTAAAGGCTACCCTCACCCCTGTCCCCATCTCTGTCTCTCCACCACTGGCCAGGAATGGGAGGGATGGATCTCAGGCTGCTTCAGATTCCATGAGGACCGCTGAAACCCAACGAGAATCCACTAGCAGGCCTTTCTTGAATGAGGTTCATCCTATTAAACTACAGCCCCACTCTCCCCTCTACGTCTCAGACTGTTTTGAGCAAGATAAAACAGAAAAACCAGCAGTAAGCCCTCATGTCAGGTGCCGTGTGGACATCAAACCAGATGCTGCTGTACTAGAGCACACTTCAAGGCAGATTCCTAACACACATGGTGAACATCTTTGGCAAAGGTACTCTCAGGCCAGTAGCAGGTCTGGTTTATATGTCCCACGACACATTGCCTCCTCTCCAACACCAACTCCAAGCGAATGCTACAGTGGAGATTTTAGACAAGGGTATCTCTATACCACCAGCATGTCTCCTATCTCTTACCAGCATCTAGACACACACAGGATGCCATCACCAACAACACCATATCTGAGCCAAGAACACAGAGCATACTCTAATCCTAACATACCAACAAAGTTTTTCTATACAGAGGATGCTGTTCGGTATCCAGTTCACCCCTATGCTAGGACATATTTTCAGGATGATCGGTCCAGCCTAACCAGTTTTGGTAGTACAACCCCAAGTCAGTATGATCCAAGGACTCGATGGGTGCACACACTTCCTGTGAGGTCATACTACACTGACCACCTTACCAACAGAGAGCCAGCTCACTCTGTATATAACAGGCCTTACTCCACAACTGAGAGAGGTTCATATTTTTCTCAAACTCCACTGTCTAGAGCTTACTATGGAGATGACAGTCGGTTCACTCCATACCATATGAGTAACTCAAGGTTGTTTTATTCTAAACCATTCTCTTCTCCTGAAGAGCAGTACTTTCCACCAAGGCTATATAACACAGAGGGTTATCGACGCCCTCGAATGTCTCAGGCCTTTTCAGATGACTGGTATCGCTCTAGTATTTCGGGTTTCTCGAGCCACTCCTCGCAGAACACACCACCAAGAGTGAGACAAGACCTCAGCATTCCTCCGTGGTTTACTAACAGCTACACAGAGGCAAGTCGGCTTGGAGCAGATGCCAAAAACCACTCCAAGTCTTGGGATAACATCATATATCCACAACACGAACGAGAGCAAACTGTGCCACGTGGACGTAGCTATGAGAATCTGTTTCACCAAGCAAGACAAGGGACATCCTCTGATGTTACAACTAAACCGGTCATACTTAACCTTTCAAGTTCACCAAGGCGCTATGCTGCTCTTTCTCTGTCAGAGAATTCCTTGGAGAGAAATTCAAACAAACCATGGAGAAATTCTAAGAGTGGAAACTGGTTTGTTACTCCAGAGATCACCATAACAGACAATGACCTATGTGCAGGGAATGCCAGGCGTCGTGATGTCCATTCTGTCAGCTGGGATACTTCTGATGGTGAGAAGGCATCGGCTCAGAGGCTACTGAATGAAAAGAAGCAGTCCAACACAACAGAGATAACTAAAGAAAGGAAACATAACAACTTCTCTCTTCAGCAGAGTCTGGAACAACTGGATGAACTCTTAGCTGATTTGGTGGTTGACTACAAACCCCCAACGAGCAAAAAGTCAAATGAGAATCTTTTAGACCAGTTAAAACAACTGATCACTGAAGACAGTGACAAAAATACGGAATCCCCTGGACTAGAAAACTTAGAATGCCTCAGCACGCAGCTTCCATCCTCTAAATCTAGCCCAGACACATTGAAAGACCCTGATAGTGGGTGTGATGCTTTCCAAAGGAGCGCAGAAGAATGTTCTCCAGACCACAGCACAGATGAAGATGACACTATGGCATGTGCTAATAAGAAGTGCAACCGGATTGAGAGCATGTTCAATGCTTGCTTGTACTTCAAATCCTGTCACAGTTGCTACACCTTTTACTGCTCAAGAAATTGTCGCAGGGATGACTGGGAGATCCATAAGGAGACATGTCTCTATGGTCGTGTCAGTAGTGTGTGTCGGCATACTCTTAAGTTCTGCAGAGAGAATTCAGAAATCCACAAGGCCTTCTCACGCATTGCTAAAGCTGGCTACCTCTCCAGAGGAAGAGGTGTTCTCTTTTTGGGTTTTGCAAATCCAGATACTGCAGAGAACTTCCTGCAAGTTGGGCTGGAAAGCCTCCTCATGTCTCCCACATATTTGTCTCTTAGAGAGCTGGATGGATTTAAGGACAACCTAGGTGAATATTGCAAGGAATTACAGCAGGCAGGCAATGAGTACGACCCTAATGAATGTTTCCTTCTGAATGTATCAGTAGCTGTTGGTGAACTAGTGCCTAACAGACCTTCACCGAGGGTCCCAGCACCAACAGTTAGAAAATATGCAAAGGTGTCTTTGGCCTCCTCGAGTCCAGACAAAAAAGTGCTCAAGAAGGATGATGAAATGGAAACGCTCATTCTCACACCCCCTCCAGGTACACCTGACATTGACAAAGAAGGGGAGGAGGGAAGGAAAGCAAGGGAGGTGTGCTTTGTCAATATCCAGCGTGAACTCAGGACCAGGGGAGTCTTTCTCCGTCATGAGTACCCCAAAATCTATAATCAGCTGTGCGAGTTTGTGGAGAGTAACAAAAGGTTCACTCCCACAACGATTTACCCGATAGATAAGAGAACAGGGAAGCAGTTCATGTGCATGATCATGGCGGCATCTGAGCCAAGAACACTTGACTGGTTGGGAACTCCTCATCTTTTAGATGATATTATATAGCATAGCACTAAATAGTAACAATAATGATGTCAGCAGCACTAAATGTATTTACTGTAAATTCATATGGTGGTTTAGGAAATTGAACAATTGTAAATGTATAAATATATGACTTAACTTACTCATTGTTTCACCCTCTCTTAGTTTTGTTTGTCCCCAACCCCTCCCCCAACTCAAAGACAAAACAAATGCACTTTTAAAGATTTACCTGTGCTGGCCTGTTTTGAACATGATGCACTCAAAAGAACTAATAGCCTGCATGTAGACTAGGTTTAAACCCAGTTATTCAGGTGTTTTGAAGTGTAGAAAGACGATATATCAAGCACATATTATTCAGGGAGTGCACATTCATTCACTCCATGTTATAGTTAAGACAGCCAATACCAGATTGCAATGGTAGCTTTATTTTCACTATCAAATGTTATATCAGAAATTTAAATGCCATGTTTCAGTGGTTGTAATACTACAACTGTTTGTATTAAAGTATTTCCTTGGTATGGTTATGTGGATATTATTTAACAACACATTATTCAATGATGTTTCATAGACAAAGAAGTACAATCAAACCATCTATTTATTTATATTTTTTTGCCAGTCTGACTAAGCATTTTAGTTGGAACTTATCTCGTTTAATACTAATGCTTGATGTCATTCTTGTACAAATTGCTTAGTATGAAAGTGGCCTTCAGTTAAGAACAAACAAATGCATTTGACACAGAGCAATGTATGGGATAGGTATTTCTAAAGTATTAAGAGCTTTAGATATAGGTTGTTTAACTAGAACTGTAAATAGATAACTATTTTGCTCAAAGCATGTTATTTATATTTAAGTATTTTTAATTGCTTTTGCTTATAAGTGAATTTATTATGTTGATAACTGCTGCTGCTTAAAAATGCAAGAGGTATGTCACACAATATGTACTGAATATTGGATCATTTCAACATCTTGATCTTGAGACCTCATTGAGACTATTACCATCACACATTCTGAATTTAACCATATGCAATGAAAGAGCAACCTTGCGTTGTAAAATCCTATTTTACTATAAAAACTGAATAATTCCTTTAAATTAAGAGTTGTTTGCACTAAGACATGAGTCCTAAAATGATAATGTTCCTAACAATGCGCCAGCACTGAACTTAGCCTGCTTTAATTGCCCTTGATGACTCAGCTAAGGTTGCTCTTTTACTGGATTATATATCTTTGTGCAAGAGCCCTCTTCAAGTTTCTATTTTGTGATGTTTCTAACCTCTGTATAAATATATAATAAATGGACTTTAACAAGTGGCCAAGTGTGAAATAGTTTAATTTAGTTTCGGCTTAATGCAGTTCCAACTAGCAACAACACCCTTTTAAATGCTCAAATGAGATTTTAGCCACTTGTTCAAGTGTCAAACTTCAACAAGTATTTATAAAGGAACTTAAATTAATTGTTTTATATACATTGAATCCAAAGTTGCTAGGCATTTAGGTCTGCCAATGTGAGATCTATATTAATATAAAATTATCAGGCAGATACTAGCTAAACTGCTATCTTCCACATTGTTTTTAAAACCTTTTGCTTGAGGATTTAGTTCCAGTTATCAGCAAAGCAACTTGTGTAGGCAGTGTTTTTGCGCAATATGAGTGAGCATCAAATCTTTCTCATTCTTGCTACTGTGTGGTGTTGCCTATTCAAGGGGTCTGTGGCATTTCTGCTGTTAGAGCACAACCTAGTGGAAGAAAGCATCTATTACTTCCACTAATATTTTTGACAACCTCCATGAGCAACAGTGCTGTTAAAAAGTATTTGACCCCATACAGATTTATTCTGTTTTCATTTTCTGTTTCAGGACTTCATATGAATTTTTATATCAGATGACAACCAGAGAAAGTAAACGTTATTACTTATCAAGAGAGAAAAATCTATTCAAACACATACGATTCAACAATTATAAATGAAAGGGAGAAAAAAAATGGAATTATAGGAGAGTTCCAAGGCTAAAAATCATTGCTGACCAAAAGAAAACAAAGGTCTGTCTCATTTTTTCCGGAAAACATCTTTATAATCCCAAAGACTTTTTAGAAAATATTCTGTGGACTGCTAAGACAAAACATTTTTGTAAGGTGTCTGTTGCATTATATCAAGTGTAAAACCAACAGCATTTCAGGTAAAAAAAAAAAAAAAAAAAAAAAAAAAAAAAAAAAAAAAAAAAAAAAAAAAAAAAATTAAAAAAACACCATACAGACAGTCATACATGGTTGTTTTTGTGTGATGGTCTGGGACTGCTTTTCAGCTTCAGAACCTGGAAAACTTGCAGTGATTAATGGAAACAAGAAGTCTGCTTTCTACCAGAAAATCCAGAGATCAGCTTGGGGCCTTAAACTCAAGCACACTTGGGTTTTGCAGCAGGTCAATGAATTAAAACACACCAGGAAGTCTATCCATAAATTCCTGAAAAAAAGAAAGAAAAAGAAGCTAAGATTTTGAAGAGGCCTAGTCAAAGTATAGTAAAGTATATAAAATGTAGAGCTAGTGGCATAGTAAACTGTTTATTGCACTTCTGACCGTGTGTTTTTATCAACTCTTTGATACACTTTGTACTGTACAACTTCTATTAGTGAACTCTGTGAGTTCCTTTAGTGTTAGAATACATACAGGAAGAGGCGAAGAAATACACTGTATTTTGCAAATACTAGTTAGCCTGTTATCAATTACAACAGCTGGCATATCACACTGGTTTTTCAAGTTGGAACTAGAACATGGGGTATGTTGGATTTGTTATTCCCAGATCAATGTTGTGATTTCAGAGGCAATGTGGATAGCAGCACTTGTTCTTCACTCCTGTCTACTTCAGTTTAAACTAGTGATTGCCAATAAAAGTGATTCTGATTGTGTTTTATAGAAAACAAATATATTGCCTAAAATGATGCAAAATTAAAAAAAAAAAAGTGACTTTACAAGATAAATCCACACTACATTGCTATCATGAGGTAAAAATACAGAAAACTATAGAAATAAGCTTGATTTCAGAATGGTACCAAAGAAATAATTTTGCAACTAGAAATGAAACTGTGAAAAAAGGAAGATCACAAATATTTTTTTTTTAAATTGTGCCGCTCATGCTGGCAGCACGTTGGAATAACTCTGTTACATTAGTTCCGATTTGTTCTTTTTGTATACTTTTGTTCATTTTTTTTGGTTGAGGCATTGCTTTTTTGACAATTATATCCTCTGGTTTTGGATGCAATGAAGCTGGAGGGATTTTTGCTCTTACTTTTTTTTTTCACTGAGTGTTGTTATGATGCGTAACCATTTTTTTTTTTTTTTCAGCTGGGAGCAGTTGATTGACATCCCTAAAGCTCAAATAAGAGGAGTTGAAACAGAGGCTTCATGGATTCAGAGCAGGACCACTGAGCAGAGAGAGAAGGTCAAAACCATCTCTCCCATTGATCATAATGGGCAAGGATCATATCACTGAATCTAACATCTCTCTGCCTGGCCAATATGGCCAGACTAGGATTTAAAGAGGAATTGCAAAAGCAAATGAGGTAGATTAGCAGTGCTTGCCAACAACTAATGGTGTTATCTAGGACATGCTACTGTGAAATATCATATCTGTTCCTGGATATTGAGCTGTTACCATGTCATGATAGTCATAAGATTATCATACATCAACAGTCCTCAGTCAGAGGTCTCTTAGGATTCTTTGTAATACTGACTGCTACCAGAGATCCTTCCTGCCCACAGCAACACCATCCACAACTCTTTGAGAATACTTGGATGATATGAGTACATAGCAACATTTAATTTCCCTTTGGAATAAATAAGATGTTTTAAAATTTAAATTAAATTTGAAATGTAATGTACCATGGGGAATTTTGAATATAGAGAAAATTTCCCAAAGCACTGGTAAATAGTGGGTACGTTTGCTGACATTGTAATTACACTTTCTTCTTTTACTGTTCTGTATTTCTTGTTCGGTGACCTTGAGTGACTTGAAAGGCACATTTAAATAAAATGTATTATTATTTGTATTAATACGTGCAGAACATAGCTACCTGTTTATTTTAAAGTGAAAGCTTCCTTTAACAGCATCAACTCCCCGTCTGCGCATGTCTCGTGATGACACCGAATGACTCCTGTTTAGCTGCAGCCTGTGTTAGACCGCTAACCGCCAACAAACTGTTCTTCTGACCTGACAAATCTAATGACTAGCCGTGTTTAGAGACTCGGGGAATAACCTGCAAAGGCCATTTACATTTGGTAAGTAGCACGACCTACGTCACACCAAGTATTTTGAACAACGTTTGGTCTCTGAGGATCTCATAGTCGAAGGCTAAGCTAAGTCAGCTAGCTTATCCTTAGCCTGCGTTGCTAGAATTGCTAACGGTAGTGTTAGCCTGCTCACCAGGTTGCTTTCTGCGCCCCTCCTCCAAATCAGTGCAAACACACTTTGTCGTTTACTCGTCCGTTTATTGCACTCGAGTTTGTTGGACTGCCTTCATTTTTTTTCATAGTGTTAAGCAGTCACACTGTTCGTTCAGTAGTACTTTACATGGAGAAAGAGCCCTAGGACGAGCCACCTTAACAGGCGATATAAAACCTTATTGACCTTAAAAGCTATCGGGATTTGTTGGATACCTTGCTAAGCAGGGGTTTTCTTCTACATCTTTCAACAGTCACACTTTGAGTTTTATGCTTTAAAGCAGTTGGCAGCTAAACGAAATGTGTTCCCACTCCAGCCCGTGAGAAGAATGTCCGAGCTAAAATACCATTCTGCACAATAGATGATGGGACGCTAAAATGAGTTGGGCCTGGTGTGGTAGTTGAAGCATACTGTCATTTGACACGATTAAATGTTTAAACACCAAATATTACTGGCAGCTGTTTGTAGCAACTGGAGATTGAGGAGGAGACGAACATAATCATGTCCCAATTTTGCCCCAAGATACTGTAATGACAACAATAAGCAGGGTGATTAATGGAACAAATGTTTTCCTGCTGTGTTTACCGTTTAACGAGAATATTTGCATTTCATTACTCCCCAAAAAATAAGAAAACCATCAAAGGAAACTTAATGAATAGCGTTTTTATAGAAACTAGACTGGATCTCCTAAATTGTCTGTACTTTAAGCGTTTATATTGAACTTTAGTGTTTAGCTCATGTTTTAAATTCCGATCAGCTTCATATGAAGCTTAGTCAGCTTCCACTGTACTGCTGATTTAATCACTTTACTTGTAAACTGTGTCAGTTTTCACGTTTACTGACAAATATGACTTTTGGAATGAATAAGGTCCATGTGATTACACACCATGTTTTAAAGTTTATTCACAGCTTGTCAGGAGTCAGTTATGAAATCTTCTCCTGCTTACTAGTGATTCTTGCTGAGATTTATTCTGATTCAGACCTTAATACTCCTTGCCTTCGCTGTAGCATCATTTTCCAATTACCGTATTTTATAATAATAATAATAATCTGATTCCTCATGTATGGCGTATGGATTGAAAATAAGTGTGTTCTTTGGGTGCTGTGTTCTCTGTCACCTAGAAGCACAGGTAATTTCTGTTCTTTGCCAGATGTACTAAGAAATCAGCTGGTGAACTGAATTGGCAGATTTTTCAGCCTGACTGGAGCTGATCAGTGATCAAAAGTTGTTTATTTTTCTCTGACCAGTGACTGCGTCATGCATGAGTGCTAGAACTTCACACTAATCATAACACTCTTTAGTGTGGAAGTTGTAAATATGGGAAAAAGACAGATAGCAATTCTTTGCAGATGTTTGGTAATTTCGCTCCTTCAGATTTACTTTTGAAACTCTGTTTCAAACCTGACTTTTTTGGCCTCTGAACGTTTTGTTAATTTGTTATGAAATAACGACAGAGGGTGTGAAATCGCCTCTGCTTCAGATCCACTTAATTAATGGCTAGAAGGTACCGTTAGTAACTAGGTTTAACTTCTCCTCCTTTAACTTTAAAACATGCTTTCCTATTGTATGATTTAAAAAAGTCCTGCATTTAATCGCTCACTGTTTGAGTTTTTTGTTGAATTTAAAGGTTGCTTTTACATCACCTAATCTTGTGCTTTTATTCTTTTTTTATGATGTCATCATGCCCAAAACACCTACTTGTTTACAAAGCGTGCACCAATAACAGAGGGACATATTTTAAATATTAACATCTCCCTCTGTCACACTGATGTTTAGCCCAATGATTAGCTTTTAACCACTGAGCTACACTGGTTGAGAGCTCCAACTCTAAACAACCCCTAAAATGGCAAATTGTCAAAGTGTTTTATTTTTTTGGGGGGGGAAACTAACAGGGTTTGAAGAATTTATTCATAGTCATCCAGCAAGCAACACTTTGAAAACTCTGATCATCATAATTTTGTATTACAATTACAGATGAGCATGTTTTAAACCCATGTTAAAGTGCTACTGATCAGAACCGATGTTGTGTGGCTTGTAGCACCTAGCTCTCTCAGCTGCTGGTCAGCTTTAAAAAATACCAGCCCATTTTATTCTTCCTGATGGATAATGTTAATGATCTTATAATTGTGGATGAACTAATACGCCTCTGTTATTGGGTCTTCACTGAATAGAAACATCATTATCCTGATGTTTAAAAGCTTGTGTTATTATTGGAAATGCATCATGGTTTGGTTGAAGACGAAACATGATCCTGCTGTTCTGATCACTGATGGAAAAACTTGAGCTGTGATGTGTGCTGGTGTGTCCTTTAACTTATTGTCCCAGTGTAACATTTTTATGTCCCTTAATGTGATTTGAACTAGGAGGGGTGTAGTACACATTTGATATATGTAAAGGAAGAAAACGTGGAGCTTGCAGGATATTTTCAACAGTAAAGTAGCATGATTTTGATCAAAACAACCATAACTAACATTTTGATCAATATTGCGAAATGGTCAATCATTATTTTTGTAGAAAGTAGGCTTTTGTAGCCATTAATTTGCTTTCACATCATTGTTGTGCTACATTCATGTTCATGTACAATTCTTTACATTAAAACATAATATAATTTTAAAATTGTGCCACTCATGGTGGTCGCATGGTGGAATAGCTCTGTTGCTTTAGTTGTGATTTGTTCTTTTTGTAGACTTTTGCTCATCGTTATTTTTGGTTGAGGCCCTACATGTTTGGACAGTTGTTCATTCTGCTTTTGGATGCTGTGCAGCTAGAGGGATTTTTGCTCTAACTTTTTAACTTTTGGACGGTTTTTTTATGATGCGTAGCAAAAAATTGTTTTTACAACTGGGAGCAGCTGATTAGCATTTCAAGGCTCAAATAATACTTGAACTACAACTCAAGATCCCAGAGGAGTTAAAAAGGAGGCTTCATGGATGCAGACCAGGACCAAAGAGCAGAGAGAGATGGATTAAGTTCAAACCATCTCTTCCATTGATCACAATGGGCAAAGACAGCCAGATGGAGAGCTAAAGAGGAGCGGCAAAAGCAAATGAGGTGGATTAGCAGTGTGTGCCAACAACTGATGGTGTCATCCAGGTAGGGCTGCACCGATTAATCGAATTAATCAATTATTGAAATAATTGTCAACTAATTTAGTAATCTATTAATCGTTAACTGGAGTATACAGACTCTAAAAAAGGCCATTTGCTGAAAAAACAACACACCCAGAGCAATAATTAAGCCAAAACCATACAAAATATGTATACATTTTGCTTTTAAGTTAAATAAACTTTGTAAATATGTTCTACCCAAAACTCCTCAAGTGGCAGTTTTTGCTTCACCTGTTCAAAATTACTAAAGGAAAGCTATATTATTGCATTTTAGACAATAAAATATTTATTTTCCTATTTCAAAAAGGAATTTAATTATTTTTTTGTTTGGCTCTTTTAATGTATTTCTAAAGAAACCTCCTAAGAGGTTAAATTAAAATCTGCAGAATGTTCCAGTTTTTTTTTCATCTGAATAATTATAATAATCAATTACTAAAATAGTCATTAGTAGCAGGCCTTCATCCAGGGGATGTTATTGTGGAATATCGTCTCTGCTGCCTGGATATTTAGCTGTTGGGATGTCATGACAGTCAGAAGACTATCAAACAGAAGCAGTCTTCAGTCAGAGGCCTCTTCAGATTCATTGCAATACTCACTACTACCAGAGATCTTTTCTGCCCACAGCATCACCATCCAAAACAACGCTATTGAAGATACTTGGACGATATGAGACATTTGTTTTCCTTATGGATTATTTAAAGTGTTTTTGAGTTGAACTAGAACTGATGCACATTATTCATTGAAGTTCAGGTGACCTCCTGTTCAGTGGGCATGAATATTTAGCTATTGTTTAACCTCATATGAGCGTTGTTGCTAACCATAACACAGAAGTTGATTGCAGTCTGGGTGCTGACAGCACATTCCAGAGCTACTCTGTAACCGTCAGTTGAATTATCCCAGCGTTTTTAGCATAATCATCCCCCATGTCAAACTTTAAAATTCTGGATTTAGGATGATTCTCTCTTTGAAATACAAATCCACACGGTCAGCTCTTCCTTTTGGTATTTGGTCTCCTAAGCATTATAGAAAGCAGGGTGGGGGTTGGAGGGTGGCGTGTCTCCAGATGGGACTGAGGAATTAATCCAGGTAAAATGATGGAGGAGTCATTTCTTTACTCTTCTCCCAGCTGGTTGTCCCTGAAAATCTGTTCAAGCACTTAATGTTGGAATTAACTTAGTTTTCCAGAAATATTTCTCATATGCCTGGAGGCTCTTTTCCTTGTCAAAGGAGGAAAAGGTCTGTTATGATGAACTACATGGTCTTCAGTTGTTCTATTTGCTTTCTGAGCAGTGTAAGAAATTTTCAGAAAAGGAAGTGTGAAGAGGATGTTGGCTCAGAGTCACGAATGACTTTAGTGGAAAGTGAAATCCTTTTAATAGCTGTCAGAGACACTTTGTGCTTTTGGTTAGGCTGCCTGAATGTGTGTGGGATCATGTACTAGGAGGACTGGGCATTATTCCAAACCTGATTGTTCTGGCATACAAAATTCCTGTATCCTTGCCTTGCATTTGCCTCACCTGTTATTTCTCTCTACCTTGTTTGAATTTCTTTGCTTCTACTTATGATCCTGCTGAGCAACTGGTCTTGTTGTGATTCATGTTAAGAATATTTAATGGCTGTCCCTGCTGTACTAAGATTAGCATCCTCATTCAGGACACTTAAGAGTTGCAGATTATCCACATAGTGCATTACTGGGTTTCTCTTCTGCTTCAGAGTTCCGCAGTGCTCTCCCTGACTGACTCACCAGTTAACTCTAAACTGTGGATTTTATCAGAGCTGATGGGCGCACAGCCCAGTGACAGCGGTCCTCCTTCCTGCTAGCCACTTAGTATCCTGACTGCTTTTTCACTTCTGTGTGAAGAATGTTCCTTGTTTAAGAATATGATTGTGCATGTGAAAGTGAGTCATAAGCATGAGCCTGATGGGTTTTTGAGGGGAAGAGTTCAACAGTTGGTGGTAATATGGTTGCCAATTACATTAATCTGGTTACTGGATTAAAAATAGTCTTTTTCTAAGTGGATTACACAGAAATATTTCACTGACGTTATTATGGAAACATTTTCGGTGGCTGCTTTCTAAACAGTAATTCACTGCATGAGCATTCAAATAAAGCTCCCTTTAAAATGTAGCAAAATGGTGGAATAAATACATTCTTAATAACTTAGGATAAACAGGATGATAAGTAATGTTCTGCAATAGTGATTTTCATTCTGGTTAATTAAACTGTTCATGAAAATGTTAGGGTTGCACAATATATTTAGGATCTATCATCATTATACTATTAATTTGCGCATTACTGTTATCGATACTGCAAAGGTTAGGTTCACAATAAGGATGAAATACTGCTATTTCCCTGATAGATATAACGCAATGCAGAAGATATTCTAAATTACTCTGTTCGCACTGTTGCGCGCCCCTGGCATCATGCCTTGACAGTTCAGTGCATCAACTGTAAACATGTCTTTGATATCACTGTTACTGGTGTATATATTCGGGATGCACAATAACTTTTTTTTTTGAACCGATACCAATAACCAATAGTTTTCTCATTCCAGAAGCCGTTAACTGATAACATACTTGGAAATAAGAAAGGCTTGTGAGCAAAAATGTAATGCTGTGACATCAATACTCTAAACAAGACCAAAAACAGTTGACTCTTTAAAAGAAGAGACATTTTGAAATGAAAACTATTAAGCCAACATTTGCCAAAATATATCAACAGAAACCATATCTCAAATGAACAGCTATTTAAATAAGGTTAATTATGTATTGATGTGAAAGAACAAACAAGGTCTCTAGATTTGATGCAGAATTTAAAATAAATACCAAGTGAAAAAAATGAATTCCATACGTTCAAAATAGAAAATGCCCTGACAAGTTAGATTCAAAGTACATTCATTTATATTACTAATGTATAATTATGGATATTTGTAAACCATATATCCGGGGGGTGGGGTGGAGGAGAGTAAAGCCTGGCGGCCCGCCATGCTTAGGTGCTGTCAAAATAAATAACAGCTTTGTTCAACTTAAGAATATGAGAGAAAAAAGCTCTGTTATTGTCATTGTTAGATGATTAAATAATTTATTTATTTTATCAGTACACAAGTCTTAAATAGTCTAGATACATCCAGAGGTGTCATTACACCATTGGTTTGTGTGGGAAAGAGCCTGTGTGGTTATATAACTCTACAATTTGACAGGATTATACTGTGTACACAATAATAAGGCAAGGGAACATTTTGATCATATAATTTTTATGTGTTATCAACTCTATGCTTAAATCCTCTTCTAGGATTTCTAGGATTTAAGCATATCTGGTGATGTGTATTTGTTTAATGAGGGAGGTTTGGCTTAATGAGATAAAGACCATACACCGCAGTGTGGGAAAATATCAGGCAGCTTCTGTTGTGTGTGTGTGTGTGTGTATGTATGTATATATATATATATATATATATATATATATATATATATATATATATATATATATATATAATATAATATAAATAAAACCATTAAATTTTTTGTTACATATAGTCAACAGGGTCGCATTATGAATCAAAGGCAACTCCAAACAGGTGGGGTTTTAGCCTTCATTTAAATGAACTTAGTGTTTTTTGAGTTTTCTTGAAGTTTGTTCCAGATTAGAGGAGCATAGAAACCAAATGCTGCTTCTCAATGTTTAGTTCTGGTTCTGGGGATGCAAAGTAGACATGAATTGGAAGACCTGAGTGGTCTGGAAGGTTGATACAGGTCTTTAATGCATTTTGGTGTTAAGCCATTCAGTGATTTATAAACCAGCAAAAGTGTTTTAAAGTCTATTCTCTGAGCTACAGGGAGACAGTGTAAGGACTTTAGAACTGGGGTGATGTGCTCTGTTTTCCTAGTTTTAGTGAGAACTCGAGCAGCAGCATTCTGGATCAGCTGCAGTTGTCTAATTGACTTTTTAGTCAAGCCTGTGAAAACACTGTTATATTAATCAGAGCGACTAAAGATAAACATATGGATGACTTTCTCAAGATCTTGTTGGGTCGTTAGTCCTTTAATCCTAGGAAATGTTCTTCATGTGATAGAAGGCCAACTTCGTAACTGTTTTTATGTGTCTGTGAAGGTTCAGGTCTGAGTCTGTTGCTACACCCAAATTTCAGACCTGAGCAGTAGCTTCCAGCTGTAATAGCTGAAGCTGTGCGCTGACTCTTGATCATTTCTCCTTTGGTCAAAAAACAATTACTTCAGTTTTGTTTTTATTCAACTGACGAAAGTTATGATGCAACATATGGATTGACTGAGAGGACTGTAGTTGTTTGATGACAAAATCAATTCTCAAAAATACAACTTGCCCAATAATTGTACACATAGTATTTCAAAACAAAAACCGAATGATTACTGAGTTGACATTGAAACCTGGGTTCTCCATCTCTAGCCAGCAACTAGGGAATACATCTGAAACGGAAAGTGGTTTTGCAGGACTTGAATTACAGATCCTGGGTTGAAGCCATGTTTATTATGTCATGCTGTCATTTACCACAATCCGTTTCTGTAATTTTCCTGTAGCGTTAGTGTAGACCACTGGTTTAAATGTGAGATATCCAAAAAGCCACCAACATTTCTGTTTCCAGTATGTTCTGTAACAGAACAGGATAAAAGCAACTGTGCTATAACACATTCAGCTGCCCTCTGACCCCACCCCACCAACTTAATGCATTGCTTGTTCGCTGACCTGACAAATCAGGAAAAGCTTTTTGACATCATAGACCCTTATTATTTTACCATTTTAATAGTTTGGCACAGTACATGTTTTTGTGCAATTATGGTTTCAGTAGTGTTTTTGTTTGTTTGTTTTTTATGAGCATTACTTGTCTGCAGCTATTCTTTCTTGCTTATTAACTGGTATTTAAATGGCCTTTTTCTTTTTGATTTGATACAGTAATTCACTGCACAGCTTATCTTTTGTTTAAAAACACATAACCAATTTAATTTGTCAAGCATATCAATGCAAGCACTGTGGTTGTCGGTTAGGTTGTGTGGGTTGACACTGCCTCGCAGTCGCTCCTACTCGCAGGCGGTTTTCTCTGGTCTCAGTCCTATTCTCCGCCCCGAGCCCCAATTCCACACTTTAATCTCCGTTTTCACTGTAAGCAACCGACTATAAAGGGCTTTTGAGGAAAGGATTCACTGAGAAATCATTCAGATTTCATGCACTCATCTTGGATCGCATATTATGGCTGTGGGTATCTTGAATAGAAAGAGTGATTTGCATTCTTTCTTGGCTGTGTGATGTCTGCTGGAGCTTTAGAGCAAGCAGCTTCCTTTTGTTGTCATTGGGCCTCTCGTGAAAAGAATACAAAATGCAAATGATGATTTTTTTTTTTTTTTTTTTTTTTTTTTTTTTTTCTCGCATGATATGGCTGTCATCCCCCAAACTAATGTTCACCCAGTACTTTGAAGAAAATGCAACCATTTTCAAGTCCAGCTGAGTACAAGTGATTAATTAACAGTTCTTTATACATTGGAACGTACAGACTGTTTATTTTGTTTTTAAGACATTGCGTAATCCAAACATATTAATCTTATACACTATTCTTAAAAAAAAATGAACATACTGAAAAAGAAGGCTGGTTTTGTTCTGGGGGTGGCTCTGGATCCTCTGGAGATGAACAATTCAGAATTTTTCATAAAATGAAGAACAGAACGGACAACCCTGAGCATCCTTTTCATCAGTCATACAACAACAAAGTGTCTTTAATCAGCGGGTTCCTTAGAGCCACTGTAATACAGACGGTTGCCTACAGCGGTAGGAGATCCTTCCTGCCCACAGCCATCAGCATCTACAACAACGCCGAGAAGAAACTTGAATCATATGAGAGCAACACTTTATTTCCCTTTGGGATTAATAAAGTATTTTGGATTTGAATTGAATAAAACTCCCTCATTAGACGTGCCAAAGTATGATCTTTTTTGTTTTCGTGAAACCATTTAACCCCATGACTCTGAGAGTTCCCTAATAAGTAAATATGTTTTGACTGGCGGAGTTTATGGTGTGATGCATCCAACCATAAATCCTGACTTCCTTTTTTAGAGAATAATGGAACTGAAACCCAAGCAGAGATAACCCTGATGATATCATTGTGGCCCGTTTTCCCAGACTTCTCAAAGCCTCTTCTGAGCTTCTTCAGGAGGCGTTATGCAATCGTTTATACCACCTGGTTAACAAGGATTTGTTTCCCATCTCTTATGTCAATGAGATGTTTGATTGAAAGATGATTTGACCTTTTGAGTTTGTCTCACATCCCTTATTTCCCACAACGAGCTGTTCATGTTATAATTTTGTTTCCCTTCATTCTGCAGCTGTTAAGTTCTCGGTCTGCGTGAGCCCGTGAAGATGGTGAAGCCAGACATCCACACTCTGGCCCACCACCTAAAGCAGGAGCGGCTGTATGTGGCATCGGAGAAGCAGCTGATCCAGAGGCTCAACAGCGACGTGCTGAAGACGGCTGAGAGGCTGTACCGGGCGGCTTGGATCGCCAAGCAGCAGAGGATCAACCTCGATCGGCTCATTCTCACCAGGTCAGACAGTCATGAGGCTTTCTCTGTGACTGGGGATGCTTTGGAAACCACAATTTTACTCGAACCTCCCCTTCTCGGAAGAGATGGTGGCACTTTTTCCTGCCATGAATCTTAAGCATAGGTCATTTGAGGTCAGGGCAATGGGTAGGCCAATCAGGAAGCCCAATTTTAACCATTAAGGCCAGTTTTAATGTCTGTCTGTGATCATTGTTCAAACTCTGTTCATTTGACGTTTTAACCATCTGTGGAACCAGTGGGAGGAAGTCTAAAATAAAATGTCTGTTAAAACAAGACTTTAAAAAAAACTTCATATTGATTATGAAAAATCTTTGTCCTATAGTGCGGAGGCCTCCCCGGCTGAGTGCTGCCAACATGCCAAAATGCTGGAAGATACGCAGTTCATCGATGGCTACAAGACTCTGGGTTTCCAGGAAACGATCTATGGCGAGTTCTTGGCCAGATTGAGGGAAAACCCCAGACTTGTTGCATCCTGCCTTGTGGCAGGAGAAAGACTTAACCAGGAGCACACCCAGGGTGTCATCCATACCGTCTTCACCTCACTTTACGGCAACTGTATCATGCAGGAGGATGAGAGCTACCTGCTACAGGTCAGAAGTTCAGAAAAACAGTCTGGTAGGCACTCAAAAAGATGACGGGTCCCAATTGATTTATATGTTTATTTCCTTGCAGGTGTTGAGATACCTGATAGAATTCGAGCTGAAGGAGAGCGACAACCCTCGCCGTCTTCTGCGGCGTGGAACCTGCGCCTTTAGTATCCTTTTCAAACTCTTCTCCGAGGGCCTGTACTCGGCCAAGCTCTTCCTCACCGCCACTCTTCACGAACCCATAATGCAGCTGCTGGTGGAGGACGAGGATCACCTGGAGACCGACCCGGCCAAGGTGACGGAGCGCCTCACCCCAGCCCAGCAGGAGCGCTTTGGGGAGAAAGGCTCTGAGGACTACAAGCAAAGAGTGCAGGCAGCTGTGGAGGCCAACGAAGCCAAGCTGGTTGCTCTGGTGAACAAGTTCATTGGTTATCTGAAGCAGAACACCTATTGCTTTCCTCACAGCCTGCGCTGGATCGTGTCCCAGATGTACAAGACTCTGTCATGTGTCGAGCGTCTTGAGGTGGGCGAGGTGCGCACCATGTGTACCGACCTCCTACTGACCTGTTTTATTTGCCCGGCTATAGTTAACCCAGAACAGTATGGCATTATCTCAGATGCGCCCATCAATGAAGTGGCTCGTTTTAACCTGATGCAGGTAAATGACCTCAAGCATTCGATCTGCTCACATTTACGCATGAAGGCCACTGAACAACAATCTGATGCTGCATTACTTTTCTTCTACAGGTGGGGCAACTTTTGCAGCAGCTAGCCATGGCTGATGATGATTCAGACCCCAGGAGGAAAAGCAGTTTGTCTAAATTTGATAAGGTGATTCCACACTGGTTGACCATTAAATAATTTAGTTAATCAACTGATATTTCACCATTAAGATTTTTGTATAACCAAACATGCAGTATGATGATTAATCGGTCGCTTTTGTCAGGTGTGTCCACCGATCAGTGAAGACTGCTGTGCATGTTGTGGTTAAGATACTTTTGGAGATTCATTATGATTTCTGTTTCTCAGAGTGGTTTTGTTGTGCAAATTCTTGTCTTAGTATTTGATTGAAAGGACAATACTTGAGTCTTTTGTCGAACTAATGCTGCGTTGAGAATAGCTTAACTCAGGCTTTTAGGAAACTGTAACGTTTAGGTGCATTGAGGAGCCACTACCTGATGTGCTTTTGGAAAAACTTCTCTTTTCCTCTGTCTCCATTTTCCAGAGTTGTGTCGCTGCTTTTCTGGATGTGGTGATTGGAGGACGAGCAGTTGAGACCCCACCCATGTCCTCCATGAACCTCCTTGAAGGGCTCAGTAGAACTGCGGTCTACATTACTCACAGTCAGTTGCTTGCACTGGTAGGTTTTGTTTAAGCGGTTCAAAAAAATGTGATCTTCATTTTCTGCTCTTTATTTCCTTACAACTGCAATGTAAGGAAGCCACCAGCGTATTTTACTGGGATTTTGTGATGGACACTCACAATCTAGTGCATTTTTGAGAAGTGTAAGGGAAATGACACATGGTTTTTAATTTTTTTTTTTTATACAGATAAAAATCTAAAAGGTATAGCATGCAGTGTTTGTCCAAAGTTTACTGCTCTTTGGGGAGGGAGGGCTTAGATAGAGGAACACTTAAACAAACACTTGAAGGACTCATTTCAGGACCTTCCTATAACTAAAAAGAAAACCAAACAGAATTACAGTATTGACACAAAATGTTGGGAGTTTTAAGACTTTATTTTGTATTCTATTGTCCAAAAAGATGAAGAATTTGAATTTCTAAAGAATTAAATGCTGTTTACATAGATTTATATTTAATATATATACACAGCTCAATTAGACGGGTTTTTTTTCAAACTTATTGATCGGTTTTGTTTACAGGGATCTATGTGTCCATTTAATGTATTTTGTATATAGGCTTCAGGATGCAACTATATTTGTTTAAATAAAGAGAAAGATAAAACAAATAAAAAATTGAAAAAGTTTGGGGGAATAAAAACAGACAAAAAAGGAATTTTATAGGGCCCTAGTTTCAGTTACTGAATGTGAGAACTAAAATATTCATCAAAAAAATGCATATTGAAAAAAAGCCATTTCTCTTTTTTTTGATATCTAGTTCTTCTTAGATCAGGTTTAGACTGTCCTGTGTGTGGTTTTGCAAAGAAGGGGCAAACATTTCTGCTTCTGGATGTGCAGCGTTGATAGAGACATACCCTCAGATTAATTGTGTTACGCAATGTACATTGCTAAATTTTAATATATAAGAAATTTTGACTTGAGTCTTATTTAATCCTTAATTTTTTTTTAGCCTTGAAAATGTCAAGTGTCTTGTAGTTCAAGACAACTAGCACCCTTCTTCAAAACAGTTTAAACCTTTCATGAATTAAGTTGATTTTGAGAGAAATTTCTTCCACTTGCATTATAGGTGGACTTTGTTCGGAGCGTAATGGCAGGAGACCACCTTCGAGAGGAGGAGCACATGGCTCTGGAGACCCTGCTGGCTAACGTGCCCCATTCTCGAACCGTGAAGAGCAACAGTTTGGAGCTGACTCCCTCCAACACCCCTCAGCTTTCCCCAGCTACAACTCCTGCCAACAAGAAGAACAGATTACCCATAGGTACCCTCCTGTACTGCATTCTCCATCTGTGTCTTCTTGCTGTTCAAATTTTTAGGTTCTCTTTACTGACCTGCTTGACATGATGCCATTTTCTGATATTAGCTACTAAAAGAAATGCACTAAGCTATAAAAATCACAATAACGAAGCACAGCTGAGTAGGGAAATCCTGTGTTTTATGGGAAGCTAATGAGCTATTCTCAGCTTGTTACAGGGATAATTAGCATGCCCTGGATTAAGGTTCAATTACAGAAATGACAACCAATTAAATTACCAAATATAAATGAACTATTTTAATTGGAATGGATAGAAAAAAGAAGCATAGATTGCCTTCATTAGCATTTTATCTTAAATGATAGTGTAGCAACACTCTTTCATAGAAATAAACCACTTGTGTTTGCTTCTTTTCAAATTTTGATATTGATATGCTGGATATGACTTGATATTTGAACATCTCTGAATTCTGAGATACTCTGTTTGTTCTTTCTCCAACTCCCTACTTTGTCCTTTTCTTCTCCTCTCGTGCTGCCATTGAATGACCAGGACAACATTTAGCCGCTATAACATCCTGGGACCCCTCAACCACCACTCTGTCTGCTCACATTCCATTAGTAACCCCTTTTGGTGGGTAGTCTGTTGGTTAACATAAAGCTGCAGAGCACCTAACCCACTGTATATGTTGTCTCACCCAGCCTACGTGTTAGCGCACATTAAGCATTAGTCCGTTCTCCAAGCTGCACAGTAACCACCGCCCTTTCTGTTGCGTAGCGCTGCTGTTGTTCCTCTGCTCACACGGTGCCTGCTTTACCTTCCACAGAGCTTTTATTGATCATGACAAATAAAATGGTTTTTTTTTTTATTTATTTTTATTGATCTTGTTTAACCTTTTTTTGTATTTTTTTTTTATTTTGCTTTGTCATTCATCAGATTTTGGCTATTCATTACCAGGTAGAGTGGAGACAAACGATTCTTATTTTCTTCTTCTGTTCTGTAAGATTACATAACAATCATATTTGAACCAGCACTAGTATACAGTGATGCTGTAGAAAATTTAATTTTGTCCTTGTGTAGAACAAAAAAGCCCAAAACAAAACAGTGATTCAGAAATCAGAATCAGTCAGTTTTCTCTTGATGTGATGTGATCCGTGATTGCAAGCCAAGTACTGAAACCTCCAATCAGCAGCAGGCTCAGTCTCAGTTAGGAAGCTCATATCTGTATTGGCCAGAAAAAGTCCCACCGGTGCATCTTCAGTTGTAATATGCTCTATATAAAAGAAATTAATTTACAGAACCTACATTTATGCTGTATGTTGGTACAGAAAGTTAGTCAATGTTTTTTGGACAGAGATGTAATTCAATTGGTATCAAGTAAAAAAAAAAAAAAAAAAAAAAAAAAAAAAAAAAAAAAAAAAAAAAAAAAAAAAAAAAAGAGAACCCAACACTATTCTTCTGTTTCTCAGGCTGAAAATAATTTTACAGCAGCCTTTGTAATTACTACAAAGCTGGTAAAAATGTGTAAAAAGTTTTAAAATAAACAAATCTTTCATTAGTATAACATAATCTCTACACAGAATATTTTCAAAAAATATAGCCTTTAATTTCACTGAATTTATTCAGTGGTGAGGGGAAAAAAAAACATAAGAAATACGGTAATTGTATTCAACAAAAGTGTCACTCCTAAGAATCCCTTTTAAAATAAATGTTACTGAAGCATTTTTTAAAAATTGTATCATTTCTTTAAACTTTTATTTATTAGTGATCAATGATTTTCTGTTTCTTGGAGTATCACTATGACGCAACACAGGACCCTTCTTCTCTCAGACGCTCTTCAAATTGGGAAAGACAAAAAAGCCATTCAAGTGAGGCAGATGTATGATGATCTTTATAGCTCAGGATGTGGCTACAAGAAAGTAGCTACTTACCTCAAAGTGCCCATGTTTACAGCTATGTTCATTCATTATAAAACTACTTAGGATTTAGTTCTAAAAGCATAAATATGTTTTTCTCTACATTTCAGATACAAACAAATTGCAGATGAAGTGGCCTATTGTATTGGACAATTATTTTTTAATTTATAAAAAAAATAAACTCTTCAATTTCCAGGATTTTCTTTAATAGAATTGGAAAAATAAATTGTACTAGAAGACAGAGAGGCATAAAAACAGACATGTTGGCTTTTATTTTTTTAATTTTGGAGTCCAGAACAAGCGATGCATGAGCTTTTGTATACGTCTGTATTTAAGCAGCCTAATAGATTACCTGCTGCTTTTAATCCATACACAACAGGCATGGGATGGTGTTGTATTCTCATGGTATGTTAACCTTGAGTAAAAATAGTGCAACAAGCTATAAATAAAATGTGTAAACCTGGTCTTAGTTTACAAGTAAACTTGGTTATTGCATTAAATATTCTACCTTTTTTCTCCTGTGCTCTTTAAAGAGTAAAACAAGCTGCAATTAGCTTGTTAATTAATCAGCTATCTGCTTGGGTAGCCAGCCTGCACTGGGCTGCTTAATAAGGATGCAGGTCATGTCTTGTCAGCTGTCACTTTGGTAACAGCATAATCCTAATATGAGTAATACGAGTATCAGCCAGCTGACTGGCAGTGTGGAACAGCTGGTGCGGAAATAGCAGCACTGCATTGAGCTGATCTCATGAGCGATTTAGAAGTTTTAACACTGTAACGTTTCGAAACCTTGGTTTTCCTTGATACCAGTGATCTACCACAGTTCAGTAATTTGCTTTTTTTAAATTACTAACATCCTAAATATAAATTAAAACCATATTAGTTTATATTATTTGCTTTTTTTATTTGTATCATGGAGCACTCTTTTTTTTTTTTATTTTTTTTTTTTTATTTTTTTTTTTTTTTTAATTTAATATTTCTAAAATAACGTTCCATGTTTTTTTTCTTTGTCACCTACAACCCAGCATCTGCTCGCAGCCGTAGCCGTACCAA
The DNA here is from genome assembly GCA_014839685.1 of Anableps anableps. NCBI lineage: Eukaryota > Metazoa > Chordata > Actinopteri > Cyprinodontiformes > Anablepidae > Anableps > Anableps anableps. The sequence goes on along the minus strand of CM026066.1, from coordinate 12,724,954 downwards.
CATAGCCCAGGAGGGGGAGACAGAGGCCAGCTCCCAAGAGTCCCTGCAAGAACTGATGCCAGAGGAGGTGCTAGTAATTTCACTCGGAACTGGTCCTCAAACTGTCCCTGGGATGATGTCAGAGAATGAGGTAATGGGATTTGAATTAATGTACTCATTTGGAGGAGAGATTATGATGTGATAAATTCAGCCCAATATTATTTCCTGTCACTGAAGGGGAGTGAGACCTCTCACCGTCTCTACTAGGCATTTTACATTTCCAACAAAGCAGGAATAAAGGGAAAAGAAAAGATGTATCTTGTGGAAAACTAATTCTCTGCTCCAAACGAAATTTGAACTGCTGTTCTGGAATTGGGTAAACCCCTCTAACCAGAATGACTCATGTCAAAGCAAGATCAGAGAGCTGCTTTCTATAAGCTGTCTGTTTATCCTTTTTCTGCTCTGCAGGTTTTGAACTTGCAGATGGCTGATGGGCCCCAGGGGGACGGCCCCGCTGATGATACCAAGCTGCATGGTAAACCAGACAAAACCCTGCGCTTCTCACTGTGCAGCGACAACTTGGAAGGAATCTCAGAGGGTCAGTCTGCAGCCTGATGCTAAAACACCATTTGTAACCATTTTTGTGTATTTTTAAAGAGGGGAAGTAAAATGTTTCCCTTTTTTTTTTTTTTTTTCATGCAAAGATGAATAAAAAACAACAAATAAAAGAGCACGTATTCCAGTTCAGTAAATAAGGTCACTAAATTACGCTCCTGCTGACTCACTGATATTTATTTATTGATCTGTTTACCAATCTAAGGACCATCCAATCGTTCTAACTCTGTGTCCTCTCTGGACCTGGAGGGAGAGTCGGTCTCTGAGTTGGGAGCTGGACCATCAGGGAGCAATGGGGTAGAAGCTCTGCAGCTCTTGGAGCACGAACAGGGTATTTGCTCACATCTCGATTATCCGCAGAATAGGCCGACTCAGTCTGAATTTGTGGTGGTTTGTCTCCTTCAGCTACCACACAGGACAACCTGGATGACAAACTGCGCAAGTTTGAGATCAGAGATATGATGGGTCTGACGGATGACCGTGACATCTCTGAGACGGTCAGTGAAACCTGGAGCACTGACGTTCTTGGCAGCGACTTTGACCCAAATATGGATGAAGATCGACTGCAGGAAATCGCAGGTTCAGAACCTTTTTGTGTTCTTCACATATAGATTTTCAGCCTGTGCATCAAAAGTTAATTAATGAACATACACAAGTCATGTGTTTGCTGAACACACGGACCAGCTGTATTTAAGGAAATGGAGAGAAATGTCATCACCTTGTGGTATTTGGGTGAAACAGCATCCAAAAGCACATTTTTGTATCTTACCCCCTGCAGCGAAATAGAGAACACATACAGTTGCAGCCAGTTCATTTCAAAAAGCGAAACTTGGATTTTATTGCAGTTCATTACAGAGTGATATATTTCAAGCATTTATTTCTGTGAATTGTGATGATTATTGCTTATAGATATTGAACCAAAAAATATTTAGCTTCTATGAAAATTAGAATATATCATGAGACTTTTTTTATGGTTTATGGAAACAGTGTACTGTATAATATATGCAGTCAGTTCTTGATCAGGGCTCCGTCTGCAGGAATGAGTGGCATAGCGGCGAGCTACCTGAGGTTCTGCTGAGCTCTTAAGGAAACCCAGGCTGCTTTTATTGGAGCCTTCTGGCTTGTCTGCATTGTTGGCTTCCATGTCTCTCATCTTCCTCTTGATGATACCCTGGTTTAGTAGCCAATTAGTCACAGTTGATACTATGATTATTACAATCAGTTATTGATACTTTCCCAGCATTGGCAAGTGCCAACTCCTGCTGGAAAATGAAATCAGCATCTCACTAAAGGTTGTCAGCTGAGGTAAGCATTAATGGTCTAAAGCAGACAGCTGCGCTGACTTTGAACTTGTCTCTCAAATTCATCACTGACTGTGGAAACTTCACACTGGATCACACACAATTGTGATTCTGTGCTTCTCGACTCTTTATCCATACTCTGGGACCTTGACTTGGACCTTTCAAAATAAAACGCTATATTTACTTTCATCTGAAAAAGAGTACTTTGAACCAAGGTGGAACACTACATTTGCGTTTTTTTTCTTAAACCCATCAAAGAAGAAAATCTTCTCAAGGATGACATTAACACTTTTTTCATCACGTTTCCTTCCACTCAACTTTCCATCGATACACTTGGATACAGTCTTGGGAGCAGTCCTCCCTATGATTGGAAAGACCATGAATGCTTTTTTATTGGTCTCATGTAATCTTCTGAATATCTAAGAAACAAAAAAAAAAAACAATTTTTTTGCTTTGTGTCATCGTTATTCAAATGAACAGAAAGTGTCGTATCTACTGAATCTATGCGACATAAGTTTTACTTTTTCAATTCAGTCAATAAAATAAATTCTTCAGTATTATTCTAATTTGAAATACAAAAGAGTAGTCATTGAAAGTTTTTGTTGCTAAAGAAGATATGTGATGTATGATGATTATCATCAGCACATTTTTAAGCATTTTAATGGATGTGACACCCTAAAATAGTACTTGAAGAGTGTGACTTTAAAATATAAGCAGCTTTCATTTTATGCATTCTCATTTTAAAGCATCTGTTTTGAATATATACAAGTCACATTGGTACAGGATTACCTGTTAGTTGTGAGGCTGCTCCACTCTTTTGGGCTAAAATTGTGATGGAAAAACTCAGGTTACGAGCCATAAAAGTTTATTTACAGTGTAACCGGAAAGGATCTTTGAGCGCTTGTGTCACCGAGACCCTCACTGTGTCTTTTTTGCTGCTGTCTTTTTGTCAGTATTCTTTCCCCAGCTTATTTCTCCCCCTCTCCCTTCACTGACATTCACTCAGTCCCCGCAGTCTTATTGACCTTGGTTCCTTCTCATTTGCATCCACCATTTTTCATTCTTCGGAATATGGCGTTGGGGGACTTTTCCATCATTAAGTGAATTTACAGCGATTTCCTTATGTGTTTTCTCCAAGGGATTGGGTTATGAGATGCACATTAAATATCCATTAATACCTCATTATCCCTCTGATAAGATTACCATGATAATGAGGCAGAAATTCTAATTGTTTCACTTCTTGTTGTGCCACTCATTTAATCATCCACCTGAAAGACAAGTACTCTGTGCCCCTACCTTGAAGACTGTAAACATGGACAGCGGGATGGAGCACTCCCACTGTCAGTGAGAGGCCTGCCCCTGCCAACAGCAGCACACACTGTTGCCTGGGTGCTGGCATGTTTGTGTGCTCAGTGTTTTTGCATGTGCCATGATGTGGAAGCTTCAGTAACCAGGGAGTGCACCTACCGCAGGTTGACTTTTTGGTCATGAGCCGTGGACACCGACTCCCCCTCACACCTGCTTGCCCAGCTCCCCCCCCACCCTCCTCTGCATTTTTCCGCCTTGTTAAGTCGCGGCTTCCCAAATGGAGATAGAGAGACTTTCTAGGAGGGTGGACAAAGCAGTAATTTGGTTGTGAATTATGCCGCACTTAATCAGCAGCTCCGAGTCACGGCCCTGGAGGCCAGTATGGGATGAGATGTTCCTATTAACCTCTGACCTTTGGCACAGTGGTGCATCCACTTATGTGTCCCAGTATGAAGTGCATATGACCCCTTCGTGTATCTATGTGCAAATCTCTCTCTTGATAGGTCATGTTTTTGCTCGTCTCAAACCATTGTGCTGTTCAGTTTAAAAGTTATTCAGCAACTGATCGAGGAGTTTACCTTTTTTAATTAAGATAGGCCAAAAAAAGCATTTTTCTTATACAATTTTTATTTTTTGTTTATTTTTTTGTATGATAATTAATATTATAATTATCAGTACCCCGAGTAATTCCTTTAAGAACAAATATAACAGAAGCATTTTTTACTTCCCTATTTTAAGGTAATCAGGGTGTTTATTACCTTCTGTTTGCTAATCCATGTCATTCTGGTTCCCCCTGGTATAAACATGACCTGACAAAGAGATCCATTGTCATTAGCCACAGGCAGGACGAGGACCCATATCTAAGGTCTCCACACACAATGAGCAGGACAGCACAGAGTTTAACAAATGGCTCCAACACTCACTGTTGGAGAACTGCAGTAAAGAGTGGTATCATTTGGTCAGCAGTTCTCCATAGCAGCCATTAGACACAATATACATGTCGACTGGATATTTGGTAGGCACACCAGGAGGAAGGTATTCCTGTCCTGCTATCATGAATATAAACATGGAGTTTGCTGAACTCTCCTGGGGCTTTTACTTTGGTCAGGTGAGGCCAGTATTGAGGTTTTTTTTTTTTTTTTTTTTTTTTTTTTGGATGAAACCTCCAGCTGGGTCTGGTAATAACCAAAGATGCATATGTGGAAAAGCACCTCAGTCCTACTGTTAAGTACAGTGGAGGATCTATAATGCTGTGAGCCTCTTTCTTTCCCCTGGGAACCTCGTTAGAGTGCATGGCATCATAAATTCTTTGAACTGCCTGTAGCTTTTAAATATAAAAATGGGTCTGCTCTAGTAGTAAACGAAAAGGGTCCATCATTAGGTCTTTCAGCAGAATAATGATCCAAAACTTGTTGCCAAATTAGGGTTGCCAGACCTACGCCACATCTAAAAGCTGTTGAAATTAGCTGCTGAAGAGAAGAGAGAACCTAGCACTCTGACTGATGGAATGAGACTGTGCAAAGAGCCCTCACTGAATACATTTACTGAAGTTGAATATTTCTATTTTATTTATTTATTTATTTTTTTTTTTAGTTTGAGATTTAATGCAATAAACTATATATTTGATGGCTTCTTATGCAGCCTTAGTAAATATTCTCACTTATTGCTCTTATTTTAAATTTGTCTGTGATGTCAGACCACTGTTGCAAGATGTTGCTGGTTCAGCAGTTTTTCCCCAGACAGTGTGGCTGCTCCATGCTGTTTCAGGACGTTAACCCTTTGTCTCGTGCTCTCAGGGGCAGCAGCGGAGAACATGCTTGGCAGCCTGCTGTGCCTTCCTGGCTCCAGTTCAGTTCTGCTGGACCCCTACGGCTCCACCATCTCAGAGACCACGAGCGAAGCGTGGAGCGTGGAGGTCCTTCCTAGTGACTCAGGTGGGAAGGAAGGTGGATTCTGTCTCTGCTGACATGTTTTGTATTGGTTCCAGTGTCATTTATGGTGCTGCAAGTAAATGACAGCTTCAGGTGTGCATTTGAACACACGTGTTCAAATATGCATGCATATTTATGTTTCTTTAGTACAGTGGAGGGGGGTTGGGGGAGTGGGGGTTACCAGGTGTGGTTTTCACCGCATTCCACACCAGAAACGTATGTGCACATCTGTCATCGTATTTCTGTGCACTTGCCTGTCTTTCAGGGCAGATCTGCTTGTGCCAGTAAAAGGCAGCTAAGGGTTTCCTTAGAGGGACCACCAGGTGTGTTCGCACCTGTGACAGCAGCGGGGAGGGAAGCACAAGGACAGCAGCTGTCCTCAGTTTACAGTCAGCCTATAGACTGTCAGTTCTTTATCTGGACAGACTTACCAAGCTGCTGCTTTGAGACCAGTCTGTGAATTTCCTTCTATAATATCAACACTCATCACAGTTTCCTTGCATCCTTATAAACTGCATTATAGCTCATCTGTTCTTATCTTATATCTATTAGAGATGCTGTGCCTGACTTCCCATTTTGAAAACAAGTGCTTTGTGGAAATCAATAGAGAGCTTTATTAAGAGTCTTAAGTGTTTCTTTGAAAAGGTTGGGCCTGTGTTAATTAAAGCAGTGCAGTATTTCAATATGTGCTCTGCAACAAAAATGACATGCACGAGTGTCTTGATTGCTTTTTTTTGTTCCATTTGCTGCTCCTGTTCTGTTCAATAATGGTGCGAAATCGTGCTCTGTTCAAGCACAGTGCTTGTTTCATGGCTAGGCAGCAGAAAACTGCACTCTAAAGAGCACTTCAGTAACGCATTATTACTAACGAGCATGCAAACGAGCTCTGCTGCTAGAATAAAGCCTCTGGGTTGGACCCAACAGCACCACAGGGTAGCCAAAAAATTGGATGGGGTTGCTTTATTGTTTAGATTGGCACTTATAAGGCTAATAATGATGTAGGCTCTGTTATGTTTTTCATATGTACATTTTTGCTTCCCCGATAATCATAACAGAGCAAGAAGATTTTTAAAATGCCCATGTATGAGTATAGTGGGATCTAAGTATTTATGGGGCCTGTGTGAAACTACTGCAGTTTTATTATTAATATTTTGTTGTAGTTTTTAAGGGTGTTGTGAATTATTTCCATACAGCTGAATTTGTCTTTAAGCAAGAGAAAAGTGTGAGAGTTTTCTCTCAGCCAGCTGTCTGGTAGAGCTCAACAACTGAGTGGAGGGGCATTATAAAATTTCTTTACAAAGAATTTTTTGTGTGTGGTTTTTTTGTATAATACTAACTGTGAGAAAAGTACTTTTTTTTTTTTTTTTTTTTTTTTTTAAAAAAAAAGGTATTTATGAAACGGTTGTATTGTTGGTTTGTCGGCAGAAGCCCCAGACCTGAAGCAGGAGGAGCGTCTGCAGGAGCTGGAAAGCTGCTCTGGGGTTGGCAGCACCTCAGATGACACCGAGGTCAGAGAAGTCAGCTCGAGACCCAGCACACCAGGCCTCAGTGTTGTCTCAGGTATATATCTTAAAAAACAAAACAAACAACAAGCAAACAAAAACAAAAACCACTGCTTTGGTTTTTTTTTGTTTTTTTTTCTCCTAGAAACTTTTAGTCCTCTTTCAGTGTGTGACTCTGTAGTTTTTTTTTTTTTTGTTTTGTTTTGTTTTTTTTTGTTTTTTTTTTGTCCTTTATAAAATTATTAATCGAACTGCTTTGTTACATTTCGGTAGAAACAGAAGACCTCTCTTTTTCAATCTCTTTGTTTTAGAGCGGTCATGTTGTAGCTAGGAGGGTAGTTAACCTGCGTAGATGCATTGGTGTGTGAATTTTTCTGAGTGACACAGGGGTTAATGCTGGTCGTTTCGTCCGTGGGCTCAGGTGGACATGCAGTTTGGAAGTATATGAAGTAGTATTCTAGATTAAGAAGCCAGCGGTGACATTCCTGCTCACGGGAGGAAAGTCCCACAGGATCCTGCCGATGGATAGTCCGCTTCTGATGATCATTCTTATCCGTGTCTTTCCCTTAACCCATGGGAGCTTACACTACCAATTTAAAGTTCCCACTGGGTTCCCACCTGAGAGAGACAACACAGCAAAGTCTAAAGACAAAAATATCCTCTTTTGTTTTAAAAACCGTTGCACATGCAGTTTTTTTTTTTTTTTTTTTTTTTTACTGCTGCCAAGTTAAAACATCTATCTGCAGAGGTGATATTGAGTTTGCTTTTGTCCTCAGCAGAACTTTTCACTTTGTGCATTGCAGGTATCAGTGCGACCTCAGAAGATATCCCAAATAAGATCGAGGACCTACGGTCAGAGTGTAGCTCAGATTTTGGCGGGAAGGACTCTGTGACCAGTCCTGATGGCGAGGAGTCGGGTCATGGTAGGAGGGTTTTAATTCTCTTCTTTCTCTGCTGTTTATACGGTCTAATCCACAGTGAATGTACCTTTTTACTATACCTGCCACCACTTCTACACCTGCCACACAACTAAATGACTGCTTTTCTCCCTATAATCATTTTTTCAGAGCTTACGCTCACGTTTAATTAAATTTTTCTGATGTTTCTATTATTGCAGGAAATGGACAAATGAAAGTGGATGGTAATCTGAAAGGAAAAAAATTTACATATGTACAAGTGTTTGTACTTCTGGTGGAAAGAATAACTCCTAATCAAGAAAGAAGTGTATATATATATAAGTGTATATAAGTGTATATATATATATATATATATATATATATATATATATATATATATATATATATATATATATATATATATATATATATATATATTTTTTTTTTTTTTTTTTTTTTTTTTTTTTATTTCTAATAAGAAATGCATGGAGAAATGAGTCTGTGACTGCAGTAAACAGATTTTCATCATTGCCAGCCCTTACTGATGATTGGCAACCCCTAAATCCATTCAAGTTCTGATTCTAAACACTAACAGGTCACATTAACAGCAACTCTCATCAGTGTGGAAGTTGTTACTGAACAAAGAAGATTAAAAGTTGCCCACTTCCAGGATCAGTTAGATGGGTAAAAAGTTTGAGGAAGCACAAAGTCTGTTTTATGACTACTTTCTACGGAGATAAATCTGCTGTTCATTAAGGCTGCGACTTCGAGAGAGAGAGAGAGACTTTTGACTGATAACAAGAAGGCTGAATCTTTATCAGCAGAGTTGCTCTCATGGTTTTGATTTTTCAACCTACATTGAGAAACATTTGTGATAAGAAGACATTGGTAACATTTTGGAGAGTTCAGTTAAGGTAAAAGTCTTTCTTATGGAAATACACACAGAAACTAGTGTTTCGTCATTAATATTAACCATGGTTGTTGTGATGGTTGCTAATATAAAAGGCTAAAGACAGTTAGCTCTGTAATCATGTTGTCTTTGTTTTAAAATATGATTATAATCTCTATTTGGCAGATATTGCTCAGAAAGGCTAGATGGAATTATCTTTAATGCTGTTATTTATAACCCTTGAAAAAGAAGTCAAAATTGGTTAGTTTATGTCAGCAGGTCAGAATTTCACAATAAAAAAAAGGTTAAAAACTAAAGACAGTTCTGATCAGGTATCCCTAATATGAATTTTTACAAAAATTCTTTTTTCTCCCCCATCAAGTTTGAATGTTATGTTATCCCTTTAGCCTCATGGATATCCTGGTACATCACTAGACTTGATGAACACACACACACACACACAAAAAAAAATCAGGACTCATTTTTAGAAACACTGTTAATTGCTTCATTGTTTCATGTGTCTGCAGGAGCCCACCATCTGACATCTCCACCTTCACAGGCTGATTCTTTGCTCGCCATGTTTGATCCACTCTCCTCTGGTGAAGGTAATTTGCAGTTTCACAGCGTTCTGTGGGCAGTCAGAGCTAGACATGAGCATGGGTCATGCTTGAGTCCTGCAAAACTAAAATTCTTGATAATGACCTATTAAAAAATGAAGGGAAATGCCGATTTTTTTTTTTTAAATTTTTTAATTTTTTAATTTTTTTATTTATTTTTTCTCCCCCCCCAACTCATTTTGTGTTATAACGTATTCATTTTTAGCTTTTGTTCTGTTTGCATTTTGTTTTGTAGAGCAGGAAAATGTTTGAGAGGAATGGTAGTGTCTGTCTCTAAGGCAAGGTGAGGGGATGACAGGTTGAGAGACCTCACCCCAGGCTCTTTGGCACTGTCCCCTCGTCCCACTGTGCTTATGGCACGAGGCTGCCATTGGAAGCTTTTCAGGAGAGAGTCTACCCTTGGAACAGGTGGCCTACCTCCACCTAGGGCTCATCTCCCACCAACATCTCTCTTTAGCTCTCTCCCCCACACACACGGAGTTTTTTCTGCTGATTAGGTTTCAAATTGTCTCCCTAGAAACATAAAATGGTTTGATACGGGGGGAAAAAACAGTATTATTTCATAAATATGTTTGGACTTTTCAGTGTTTTTATTTTTACAACCCTAATGGACGTCTGCAGAAAACTTTAGAAAACTGGTCAATTACTTGGAACATAATTTACTGAAAACTACTACATAATGCTACAAGATTACGGTAGTTTTATGAATTTCCTCACTCCTTTTCTTCCTTATTGTTTTAGGCTCTTCCACAGGGACAATAGTTAGGCCCAAGGTGCACTACGCCAGGCCCACTCACCCACCCCCTGATCCACCCATCCCTGAAGCCAGTGCCATGGGGCCGGATATACGGCACTCCATTTGCACAGCTCAATGTTTGGCCCAGGCTGAGCTTGAGCAATCAAAGCAGCGCCATTCCTTCCCCGACAGGCTGGTCCGCAGTCGCAGTTCTGACATTGTGTGCCCGGGCCGCCGGCCCACAAGTGATCCCGGCCTTAACAGGCGGGTGGCGGTTGAAGAGCGTGACCCTCCCGGGGCTTTTGTCTCAGGACCTTCCTCATCGCCAAGCAAGGACTCCCTGAAAGGAGAGGTAACAAGTTTTATGGTAGATTTCTGTGTATTCAGTGCCTAAACACACCATCGACTAGTGACTGTCATAATCTGTGTTGTAATGCGCATAAAGCAGACATGTGCCTTATTTTTAGAGGTTGAATCTTGTCTTCAAATGTTCAAAATACACAATACCTAAAATAATACACCCAATATTACATTGGTTAATTCAATATACCAATTGTATTGACAGAGCAATTGAACTGCTAGGCTGATTCCAACAGTTTTATGACAAAAACAGCATTTATTCATGTTCTCATTGAACTGACTGTTTAAGAAATAGTTGGAACTGCAAAAATAAAAATCTAGATTATTCAACTGCATCTCAGATAATTAGATTATTGTGAAAATGTTGAATATTTTTTGTCACTCGTTCATTTATTAAACTTAGAGTGAAATATTTCAAGCATTTATTTCTTTAAATGTTGATGATTATGGCTACAGATAATGAAAACCCCAAATTCAGTGTCTCAGAACGTTTGAAAATTACATTAGATCTGGAGAATATATTCGAAATAGAAATACTAGGGTTCTGAAAAGTGTTTTCGTTTCTATGCACTGAATACTTGGTTGGAGCTTCTTTTGCATGAACTACTGCAATGCAGAGTGGCATGGAGGTGATCAGCCCGTGGTTTTACTGAGGTGTAATGGAAGCCCAGAGTCTGGTCACTCCCATCTTCCTTTTGACAATGCCCCACAGATTCTGAATGGTGACCAGGTCAGGCCAGTTTTCTTTCCAGTCAAGCACAGTTATGGTCATTGAACCAGCTTTTGGTACCTTTGGCAGTGTGGGCAGTTGCCAAGTCTTGTTGGAAAATAAAATCAGCAACTCCATGGTTGACTTGGTTTCTTCACAAAGAACTCATTATCTGTGAGCCATAGTTATCAAAATTACAAGAAGTAAAGGCTTGAAATATTTCACTTTAAGTGCAATGAGTCTGTACGAGTTTCACTTTCTGAAATCATTGACCAAAAATATCCAACTTTTTCAAAGTATTCGAATTATTAAAGATGCACCTGTAAACAGTTCTTTTCGTAAAAAGCAAAGCATAATATTTTGTTTTATATATTTTATTTTAATGGGATTTCATGCGATAGACAAACACATAATGGTAGTGGAACTGAAAATTTTGTCCAGAAACAATTTTGAGAAATGTGTTGTATTCAAGCCTATGGTGCTTTTAAATAAAATCCAGTGCAATCAATATTCTTCAGAAGTCACTTAATTCGTAATTAGTCCACTTGTCTGTAATGTGACCTCTGTATAACTCCAGTTGTTCTGTGAAGGCCTCAGAGGTTCCCTTTGAATACACTACCTCCTAGTGCCCATTTTTAATGTGGAAACTTCCATTCAAAGGTGGAAGACAGAAAAGACAGTGATGATGAGAAATCTGACCGCAACAGACCCTGGTGGAAGAAACGTTTTGTGTCAGCCATTCCCAAAGGTAAGGAAATGGACGTCTTCATTCATTCATTCATTTTTTTATTTCGTTTTGTTGCTAAAATTAGAAGTTAAGTTTTGTTCCTTTTGAAAGTATTTTTACGATTGCAGCACTCATTTGTTTTTCTTGTCACGGGGGATAGGTTCTCCAAATAACTACTGACAGGAAAAATCACACTTTAAAGAGCAAAGCAAAGCCAATTTATAACATGGGGAAGAGAATGATTATGTGTGATCTCTGCTCTATGGCTGATGGAATTCCATTTGGAAAATAATGTTTCATGTTGTTTGAAGTTACCGCAGAGACATGTCCGGTTGTTTTTCTCGCAGGTCTCTCAGCTGCAGATTTATATAGACTTTTCAAAGCTGATCAGTCTCCAGAGGAGCTTTAGCTGTGTAGATGGTGTGGTTGTAGCCCTCCCAGCAGTGCTGTCAGGCAGCAGCTAATGGTCATTAGATAGACCCTCTCTGTTGTCAGCACCGATAGATGATACATCTCTAGCTGCTGTTCTAATCCATAACCATTTCTCAAACTTCTCTCTGGAAAAAGACAGCTTAATACTCTTTAGGATCATATTGTTTTATTGAAAAAAAGAATTAGATATTTATAAAGCACGCACATGTAATAGCAGAGAGCTGTGAAGCCTAAAGCAAGCCTGTCTCCAAACCACAGCAGAGTTGGTTGTTTGTCTCAAATGCTCTACACGGTGAGGCTCAGTCTGTAGTCCCCGCAGAGCAGCGGCGTGTGCTCGAAAGGCCAACCTTGTCTGTTGTGTTCCTCACAGTGCTGTATTGGACGGCCGAGAGTGACGTCCCAGGTAACGCTTCCATGCTGTCGTCACCGTGCTAGCTGTACCGCTGAAGCCGGCGCCTGCGCGCCACACTGCTTTGTAGATGCCACCTTAGAGCTGTAGAGCTGTGATGTGGTGTAGGCTGAGTTCACGCAGTCACGCTCCTCCTCCGTGCATCCGGTTTTATCCACTCCCTTTCTGTTTTATGCTAGTCTCATTCATCGTATGGTTAAAAGCATGTTTTCCTTTTGTTGCCTCAGGGGAGGCTTTATAACTCTTGTTTGTCCATTTGGCACCACTTTAATTGGATGGACATCAGCAGGACTTTTTACTTTTATTCATCGTTTATGAATCATAGTGGACCTTTGTGGAATTCTGCTACATCCCAAAGGTCTAATTCTAGATGTCCATATTAAGTGCATATATTTTTTGGCTTTATGTCTTACTTTGGTCACTTTAAAAAAAAAAAAAAAAAAAAAAGTGCCATTGCTACTGTTTTGCTCAGAGTTTACACACACTCTTTACTGGCATGAATGGGATCTCATTTTTGCCCTTTGGTTATTTATTTGTAATGTTCTTTTTGTCAGGATGGACTTTTAAAAAGAACAGTTGTTTTTATTTTTCCCCCCATGTCTTTTGGCACTGTTTTCAGGCATACCATATGGAGAAGCTGGACGCCTGCAGGGCAGTTTTGCTCTACAACAAAGAAGAGTTTCTCTAAACTACACAGGGTCGAAATTATACATATATGCAGCCAGATAGATAGATAGACCATTATTTGGATAAGGTCCTGGCTTAATTTTAGCTCAGTACTCTTTATTTAGATGTGCTGGTATTTTGGCACAGAGATCCTTTTTTGTTAAACTTCATCAATAAATTTTCAATTGGGTTTAGGTCGGGTCCATTCCAAAAGCTTATTCACAGACTCTTTCATCCATTCCAAACCCAGTTTTGTTGTGTGTTTGGGATCATTTTCCTGTACGAGCACCAAGTTTTAACAATCAGCCTGTTTATTTGAGGTGAGGCGGAAGTAGTCTTTCTGCTTCATTATTCCCACCACCACTTTTTACAGTTGGCAGCAAAATGCCCCACAGCATGTTGCTACCGCTACCATGGTTGGCCTGGGTTTGAAAGCCTTCTTCAAACATACTACTTGTCATTGTGGTCCAATAATTCAATCTTCATCTCTTTTGAGCATAAAACCCAGAATTTCCAAATCTGATGGATTTGTTAATGTTATTGAAGTTGTTGATTTTGCATTTCTTGTTTGGAACCCTGTAAGTCCATATTGATGCAAAGCTTGCTTCCTTTCAACACTTTTGTATGTTTGAGCAGCAATGATAGTTTGAAGTTGTTTTGAAGGCTTAAACTTCCTGAATGGTCTCCCTAAAGTCTTGATCTCAACCTCTTTGAAAGTTTATGAAGTGTAGTTAAAAAAAAAAAAAAAGTCTTTGACCAAAAACCAATCAATTTTACCAAAAGAAGCAGATATCCAGCCAGAATTTTGCCCAAAACCATGTGGTAGACATACATCCTATGAATATATAACTAAATAACAGCAGTGGTTTATGTACATATTTTAGCCTGTATGAATAATTTTGACTATTGTGGATTAGAGAAAATCCAAAAATTCACTTTTTTTGAACCCAAACCTTAAAAATAAATAAATAAAATCATGGAAGGTTTGTGTATTTTTTTAGCCCACCCTAAAAAAAAAAAAAAAAAAAAAGAACAGTTAAAATGCATCATTGCTTGCTATAGAACTCATTCCAGTTATGGGTGTATGTAAACTTCTGAGTGGAACACGGTGAGAATTTTCATCTTAAAACATCTCATAAAATATGGTTTTACCGAAGTGACGATCAACTGGTGATAACAGATCAGCCTGTGGGGAGGGAGCAGCATTGTCACTCATCACACGTCTCTCCTCCACAGCTCCGATCACAGCGTTCAGGAAGAAGGACAAACATGAGAAGGAAGATGCTGCACAGGAGCGTGTCCCACAAGGTCAGTACTGGCTTGTTTGTCTGAAACGCTTCCTCCATTATGGGTTTTGTTTTAACGCTGCCTCTTTTGTTGCCATGCGGTTTGTCAGATGACCCAGTGCCAAGACAGAGCACTCAAGTCCAGGCAGCAGAGGACATCCTGGACAAGTACAGGAACATCAAGAGGACCAGTCCGAGTGATGGAGCCACAGGAGGAGCCTCTTATGATGGATCAGGAGGTCAGGAAACAAAACCGATACATCTGCGCATAACGTGATGGCGTTGGATACAGTAAGTGTTTTCAGTGGGGTATATTTTCGCAGAGCTGTGCGTTGAGGATAATGTGAATGATCCTCCCAGAGAAGATGGTCTGCAAAACATTTCTGCAGACGATCTGCCAGACTCAGCCAGCCAGACGGCACAGCAGCATGATTCCAAATTTTCTTTCAGGTAAATCGTTTAAAGTCGTGCCGGGAAAAACAAACTTTACAAGCAATTACTCAATTTAGTCTTTCCTGACGTTGGACTGAACTTTTTCTTGCAGCGATGCAAAGAAGAAGCTGAGGTTGGCTTTGTGTTCTGCAGACTCTGTAGCTCTCCCCATCATGGCGCCAACAATCACACGTAATGGACTGCCTGATCACATGGATCCTGAAGGTAGAATTGATCGAGACTCTGAATGTGGTAACTTAAGCTACCATGCGTGTGTGATCTTATTTTAAACCTTGAGTTGTGAACCTGATGTAAGTTGTTTTAAAGCTTACATGAACCTTAAGTCCAAGGTAGTTTTTCATTCCTCATTATACGTCACAAACGGATAATAAAAGCACATATTGATTAGGAATTATTCTAAAAATACAAATTTGTTCATTAAATGTTAATGTTTCCATAGATGCAAATGCATTGGTAAAAATACACATTCTGTTCCAAAGCAAGACATGTGGAGCGTTAGGACAAATAAAGATATGGTTGTTTACAGACTCAAATATTTACAGCATGAACTGAAAAGTTCTTGAAAGTTTAGCTTTCCTGTGAGTCACTGAGCTGATATTGGACTGTGTAACAACTGCTTGCAAAAACTTCTTCATAATTGTGTTGTATGGATGCCTGCTTATGGCAGATGTGAGCAGGTATTCCAGCCATGTGTGATTGTATTACATTCAACAGTTCCAGCTAATTTTTGGGTTTTGCCTCAGAAACGGCATGTTTGAGTCACTCTACGGGTTTTCTGTTGGGTTAAGGTCTATGGATTGGGCTAACAGCTCTTTAGTGTTTGTCCTGTTGGTCTGGACCCAAGATGCTGCTCATTTGTTGATGTTTGGGGTTGTTGTCTTACTCGTGAGCTTAAGGCAACATGACCTTTTTAAATATGTTGATGTTTTCAAACTGATCCACGATCCCCTGTATGTGATAAATCGGCCTGACACCATAGTACGGGAGGAAACCCCCTGTTGTGATGCCTGAACCAGCAGGACGTTGCGGTAGCTTCTTCCCAATAGTTTGGCTTAAGCCTGTCGCAATAAGCTATAAATCAATTAATTGCTCAATAATTTTCTTTTGCATGATTGTTTCTTTCTCTCTCTCTTTTTACCAAAGACTGGATGACGAAAGGCTTCAGTCTGGGGCATTGGTCTCAAATAGCCCTTTTTTGAAGGGCAGTGTTGTTTACAGAGACTTCAGTATCCATTTCATTTGTTGTTTCAGGTATTTGTTTATTTATTTTGGATATTTAAGATGTCTTCCAGGTCCAGTGTTAAACAATATTGTTCATTGTAATAACTTCTGGGGCAATTTGTCATCCAGCATAATTTATCGTGATGGGCCTCGTTTGGATTCACATAGGCCTCTCGTTATCGTGATAGCACTCATGGGTAACGGTAGACCTTCTTCAATCACCCTGGAGCTGATCGTTCTGTTTACATTTAGTTTTCTGTTTTCATTTGAGATTGTTTTAGCTGAGCAGCCAATCATTTTATGTACTGGAACAGGTGAGGAATGCACTGTGACTCTATTACACCTACTGGTGAATTATTTGACATGCATTTCTACCAAAAACGGTGATTGATCTATTCAGTGACGGACTGCTGTTGTTTTCAGGACAGCGGTGCACTCAGAATAAGTTTTTACAACTTCCTAAAAAACATAGATATCTTTGTCCCCAATGTCCGCAGGGAAGCAAGTGTCAGCCTAAAATGTTGGCAAACATCCATATTGCTCAGTGTCCTTAAGCAAATTTGCAGGTTTGCACAACCTCCAGATTCTGACCTTACTTTGAAAGCTTGGGAAAAGGTTTAAAGAAAGTCCTGCTGTGTGATAAACCGAATTGCATGTGGCCTTTCAATGCTTTCTCCAGCATTATGAAGTTAAATTTGGACAAAATGGTAAACAGTTATCAAAGTCTTTTTATACGTCATTTGAATCAACAAATGGTTAGTTTAACTACACGTGGAGCTTAGTGTCCTTTTAAAAAACCAGCTTGAACCAACGACTTCACAGCTATAGGATGCCTGCCGTCCGCCAGCTCGAGGCTACTGGTGTAGCTGAGTGAAATTAAGTTAAATAAAACTCTTAAAGTCTCCTGAATGCTGATCCTTTCTAAGTGGGCTGTTTTATCAATCCTTGCTCTATTGTCCTGTTTCTCTCAGACAATGAGATCGTCTGCTTCCTGAAGGTCCAGCTGGCGGAGGCCATCAACCTTCAGGATAAGAACCAGATGGCCCAGATTCAGGAGACCACGCGCTGCGTCAGCCGTTTCGATGCGCGCACCTGCAGGAAGCTGCTTGCCGCCATCGCGGAAGATTACAGGTAGTGCAGAACTCCTTTAGAGATCAGGCCATCAAACTTACGAGGTTCTATGTTATTGGTTTGATGCAGTACCTTGAAAAGTATTCATACCCCTTGAACTTTTTCACGTTACTACAAACTGCAATGTATTTTATTAGGAATTTGTGACAAACCAACACATAGTGGTGCATAATTGGGAATAGGAATGGAAGTAATGCGTGACTTGAAACTTTGTGTTTTTAAATGTTCTCTATCCAATCCGACTGAGCTCAAGCTTTTTGCAAAGAAAAATGGGCAAAACTTTGAGTCAGTGAATAGTAGTTCTTCAACGTATTGGCATATTTATGGCACATTATTCAGATAATTGAAATGCATGAATAATTTTCCTTTTTACTTTCACAATTATGCACTACTTTGTGCCTGTTTGATGTTCATGGTTATAATGTGACAAAATGTAGATCAGTTAGAGGTATGAGTACTTCAGCAGGAAACGCAGTATAATTTTACTTTGGGCATTTGAAGAGCCAGCGTAGCAGAAATATTAAGCGGTGATTTTTGTGTTTTCTTCAGGAAGCGGGCTCCATACATAGCTTATCTAACCAGGTGCCGGCAGGGTCTGCAGACATCTCAGGCTCACTTGGAGAGGCTCCTACAGAGGGTGCTGAGAGACAAGGAGGTGGCAAACCGCTACTTCACCACTGTCTGTGTTCGCCTCCTCCTTGAACATATGGAGACAAAGATGCTTGAGTTCATTAAAGGTATTTTTACCACCTCCTCCCTCTATGCATCTAAACCCAGGCTGAGCATATTGACTTGCCAGCCTTGAGAGGAGAGATTCAGACAAACTCACGAGGCTATTTTCCACACTTTTGACATGTTATATGTGATTTACAACGCCTTTCTCTGTATTACTTTTCCATCACAACGCTAAAACAAATTGCACTGGTTAAATGATTTAAACCCTAAATCACATTTTATTGTTGTTCATTTTCAACATCCTTTCAAGACAAGTTTTTGGCACGCAAGCATTGGTTGTTGTTCCTGTCCTTGCCTCAAGCTTTCCAGGGGTGCACGGCAGCTGATGACAAGACTGCAGCAGTGGAGGATTTTCTGCGCTACTTGTACGGTGCCATGGCCCGTGATGCCATTTGGCAATACGCAAGCGAGGACCAGCTGCAGGATGCCCAGATGGCTATCGAGCGCAGCGTTATGAACCGCATCTTCAAACTGGCCTTCTACCCTAATCAGGATGGAGATATTCTCAGAGACCAGTGAGTGGCTGTTGTACTTGCCGTGCCAAGTAATCTGCTAATATGTATTATATGTGAACTCTGCATGTGCTACGTTGGTCTGAAATGGTGTTGTTTTGTCGCACGCAGGCTGTTCCATGAACATATCCAGCGGCTTTCAAAAGTTGTGACAGCAAATCATAAAGCTCTGCAGATCCCAGAGGTATTATCTCGATGACTTTTTTTTTTTTTTTTTTTTTTTTTTTTTCTCTGGCCAATGCATTCATAAAGAAGAGAAGCTACTGCTACAGTTCAGTAAATTAGAATATCATTGAAAAGTTGATTTATTTAATCGTTCATTCTAATAAGTGAAACCCATAAAGAATCATTACATGCATAGTGATATATTTATGATCTTCAGTTCTGTTAATTTTGAAAATTATGGCTTCTAGCTTATTAAAACCAAAAACTCTGTTTCCGAGAAGAATCACAATATTGTATAACACCAATATAAAAGGATTTTCAGTACAGAAATGTTGAATTATGACCTACACAGTCATAAAGAACACTGCTGAACTGACAGTTCTCCAGTAGGCAGTCATTACGACAGAATCTATCTGTTCAGAGAATGCTTTAATGGAAAGTTGAGTAGAAGGAAAAAGTGTAGTAGAATGAATGCACATGCAACAGGGAAACCCCAGTCTTGAGGAAGCCCATTCAAGACATGATGAGGTGTGGAACACAGCTAATGTGCCACATGGTGCTTTATCCAAACTTATTGTTGGAATGTTGGGTGGAAGGAAAACATGCGGTTGAAAACATTTTTGATGATTTTATATAGATAGATGGATATAGGCCTTGTGTAATATTTCATTTTTCTGACAACTTCAGTTTTTAGTTTTCATTAGCATCAAGCCATCCAAATTACTTAAAATAAATCACTGTGTTTAATGCATCTACATAATCTATGAGTTTCATTTTTTGAATTCAGTTGCAGAAAAAACTCCCTTTTTTTTGGGATGATATTCTCATTTATTGAGATGCACCTGTAGACAGAGTTCAAGGCTACATTAACCTGTCCTGGTTGTAGGTTTACCTTAAAGAGGCTCCCTGGCCTTCAGCTCAGGCTGAGATCAGGACTATCAATGCATACAAGACACCACGAGATAAGGTCCAGTGTATACTGCGTATGTGCTCCACCATCATGAATCTGCTGAGTCTGGCCAATGAAGACTCGGTGCCAGGAGCAGATGACTTCGTCCCAGTCCTCGTCTTCGTCCTCATAAGAGTAAGTTTTCACTCCTCCACTGTTTTGTCTGACATTGGGCTCAGTTAGCAGTTATTTCTCAAACTTCCACTCCAGATTGACTTGATGATTTCTTGTCAGTGAAGATTAAGAATGATCACCTGAAAAATTCTCTCTCTGCTTGACTGTAATTGCAGGACACTATAAAAGCTTGCATGCGTATATCTTTATTTATTTATTTATTTATTTATTTTTTGGACACATTTCTGATTGTAATCTGCACGCTGTTGCACGAGCCTCTTCCGTGCTCTTAATGTGGGCCCATCCCCTCGTCTCCTCCCCCCCAGGCAAACCCGCCCTGCCTGCTGTCCACCGTTCAGTACATCAATAATTTCTACGCCAGCCGGCTGAGTGGGGAGGAGTGCTATTGGTGGATGCAGTTCACCGCTGCGGTGGAATTCATTAAGACCATCGACGATCGCAAGTGAAGCAGAACAGCCACCTGTACAGGCAGACTGCGGGGGAAGGAGCCGGGAGACTGGGAGACTTCCCAACCAACTGCTCCCTCTGCACAGCTTCAGAAGACCTGGCTCTCAGCCCTGCTCCGAATTTGTATAGCTTGTACATAGCCAGAGACGTTGAGAGATAACAAAATATATATTACTGTACGTATGTGGAGAAATCCAGATTTTAGCCACGGTGGGGGCAAAAATTGGCAACAATAACGTTGAATCTGATTAAAAATTTTTCCTCGTATTCTTTTAGGGGTTTTTTTGGGGGGGGATCTGCTAGGAATTTTATGTATTCGCAATTGATAATATGAGGTTAAATCAATGTAAAATATAATCTTATCTAAAGGGACCAGACTTCCTTGGTGTTGATCGCTGTTCTTTTGTTTTTCACCCAGGTTTTAGGGATGGGCCTCCAAATTAATTACAGTATGTTTATTAATTGCATTTTGTTGCAGGGATCCACAAGTTTAGCTGCTGATGGGATGCAGTGAGATCAGTTCACATTTAACCGTACTCTCATAATGTTTCCAACAGTTGGGCAGCTTATTTCAAGAATTGTTTACTTCAGTCTTTTCCCAAACTTTCACTAATTTGAACAGAAGGGCCTACATATGTAACAAATTCAAGGTATTTATACGTGTCGCTCTATTTAATGCTTTATCTAACTTTAAGAAAAAAATAACAATGCATATCATGTCTGAGGTTATAATGAACTTGTTTGAAATGCTTGAGACAGGAAGGCACCTTCGCAGGGCGATTAAGATGTACAGGGTTAACTCTTGCACAGAGCAACAGTGGCATTTATGGATATATTGAAATAGTGCCTTTGATGTGGGGTGCTCTGTACAGGTTTTTCATTTATTAATCGAAAATAGGCACTGTCCCCCATCCACACGCACACTCCATTGGGCCACTGAAAACCCCTTTTTGTCCCTCTGCTGGATCACGGGCATCGCCACATTTCTTACCATCCTGGCTCAGTCCCTTTTTTTTTTTTTTTTTTTTAAAAAAAAAGCACAGGAACAAAAACTAAAATAATCCCAACCTACCTCAGAGTTGTACCCATTGAGCCTAAAATCAGATTAATTGTCCTGCATTAATTGACAGCGGCGTGCTGGATCACCTTTACACTGGTTTGAAAAAAATGAACATAGAAGAAAAGTTGAATATTTAATTGAACTACTGTGATATTTGTTGTGCCATCATCTCTTTATCAGAGCAGCCTTTGTTGATGGCATTGTAGTAAGTTTTGTAATATTATACCTGAGATTCCCACGTTTCCATGTGGAAACTGTTTTGGCTGTCTACCTCCTTATGAGTTCGACAAAAGGGACTTGTATTTATGTGCGCTTACTTCATTTAAAATTTTTTTTTGTTTATCCTCCCTAACTATGGTGCGTTGTGATGGCTCAGTATCATTGTATTTTCCTTGTTCTGGTTCAAGCATGCCATTAACTATCCAAAAATGACTTCCTTTTTTTTTTTTTTTTCCAACGTTTAAATCCTTCTTCATTTTTCTGCACAGCTGTGCCACATGTATTATAGTTTTCAATGATCCATTTCTTTAATGACGTGCCAGCACAATACACAATAGAATAAAGGTCCAAAAACAAACAAAAAAGAAAAAAAACAAACACTATTGACTTGTTACTGACTTTGAGTTGATGCTAAAGTGATTGGCATAGGAGGAATGTAGGTGTGAGAGAGGCTTATCAGACTTGTCGACCCTCTGCCTCCTCTTGCATGAAGTCATTGGATGGTCTGCGCAGTCTCAGTCGTCATAAAACGTAGAATAGAATTAGTGCGTGCCACAGACCTGCGGCTGAACCTGCAAGAGGATGCAAAGCTTTCTTTTTGTGTCAGCGATACATGCATATCAGAAAACGGTATATTTTGCACAAAACGAACTTGTTGTCCTGGAAGATTGGACAGGGAGGAGTGCATTTAAAAAAAAAATTTTTTTTTTTTTTTTTTTTTTGCCTTTAACCTTCAACGTAACTAATGTGATTAAAACAAATAGCAAAGTTAAGCATCTCACTGTTTCTCTTTCAAGCTGATGAACAAATAATGGGCAACTTTACAACCTGGCTTTCTGTTTTGTTTTTTGTTTTTTTAATGCCCATCTGCAACAGCACACAAGCAGGTTCTCTGTGTATGTGCAGTGCACTTCCTTGCAGTCAGAGTAATGAATCCGATGAGAAAACCACGCACTGGAAAATCAAGTTGCAGGTTGCATCTATACTACTTAGCTTTATGTGATGTCACTTTAATTGGGGAATACATACTCCGCAGATCGGATCAAATTACTTGGACCTGGCCTTCTGTGTCAGCGTGTCCTTACATAGCCAAGTACAGCAACAGTACTCATGAAGAAAACAAATTGTACAAAAAAAAAAAAAACCCTCTTTCTGCTAATGAAATTTAAGTCTTCATTGTAAGCGACCAAACAGGCTAAAGAGTTTGTGTCAGAGCTTTACTGCTCTGCTCCCTGTACCACTGAGAGTTTTAAATTTTGCCTCCGATTTGTAGATTTATTTGTAAGCTTGCACAATTCTGACATGCGGGAAAGGCCAGTTTGTCTTTACTGTGATTAATGCATTATGTAATTCTTTAAAAATAAATAAAAGGTGCAGACATTTTCCTCCCCCTTTTTTTTCTTTTTGTTTTCCCCTAAATGCTCAAACCAAAAAAAAAAAAAGCAACACCAAATGTAAATCAACAACAATAATGT
The DNA here is from genome assembly GCA_014839685.1 of Anableps anableps. Classification (NCBI taxonomy): domain Eukaryota; kingdom Metazoa; phylum Chordata; class Actinopteri; order Cyprinodontiformes; family Anablepidae; genus Anableps; species Anableps anableps. The sequence continues at coordinate 12,702,089 of CM026066.1, read as the reverse complement.
TTGATCACTCTGAAGCTCCTTGGATAGTCAGCACTGTATCTAATGATTCACACAATAGCTGCAAAAGGTTATAAAAACAATGCACAGAATATAATTGTTAGTGGGAACAACAGAGGAGCATTATCCACAAATGGCAACGTCTCTGCAAACATTTCATTACTGCTGAGTGGAGTTTCAGTGGATTGTAATTGGAGATATCCCCTCATCTAAAAGCCCTCCTTCCTTCACCGACTGCCTTCTCTAATACCCGTCTTTTCACCATCATAAACTTGTTCACGGGGTGCTTTGTGTCCCCTGATGGTATCTCTTAATTGTTCATTTAAATTCAAATATTGGTGAGTAAAGTTAATTAGCAGCGTAAGCCAGTGGCGAGATTGGATCTTTAGACTTTTGATGCTCAACAGATCTTTGCTGCACAGAGGTTTGTTTTAAATTTCAGCTGCTATTAACTATATGCAGTTTCTTGCAAATGTATTCATAGCTTGTTCACATTTTAAGTGCATAAGCTGCATTTTGATTTTATGTGATATACAAGGTAGTGCATAATTGCAAAGCGGAAATCTGTTTTTCGTCATTTTAAACTTTTTCACAAAGATCTGAAAACACTGAAGGTTTATTTATATTCGGTCCCCTTTAATCTAATACCGCTGTATTAGTAAACGAAGTCCACCTGTGTGATTAAATCAGAGTCTAAAGCCAGCTGTTCTGCTGTTCTGTGAAGGCCTTACAGGTTGGTTAGAGAACAAACCGCATCAAGGAACACATCAGACAAGTCGGGGAGAAAGTTGTGGAGAGATTTAAAGCGGGTTTAAATTCTAAAACAAGATTATGCTTTGCACAGAGAGCTGTTAGATCCCTCAAAAAAAAAAAAAAAAAAAAAAAAAGGTATGGGTCAACTCCAAACCTACAGAGAGGACATGAAGAGACGAGATGAGCTGCAAAGATCAGCAGCTCAGGTGGGAGGTTCTGTTGACCGGACAATTATTAGTTGTTCCTGCCACAAATTTAGCTTTTATAGAAGAGTAGCAAGAATAAAGTTATTAACAGAAAGCCATTAGGGGTCTTGGACACAACCAAAGTTTAACTGTTTAAGTTCTAAACGTGTGGTTAAAAAAAACTCAACACTGAACACACCATTCCCATGGGTAAACAAGGTGGCAGCATCATGCTGTGGGGATGCTTTATTTTCAGCACAGACAGGAAGCTGATCAGAGTTGAAGGGAAAATTTATTGACGCCATACTGTGAGTCTGGTCTGATTGGTCTTGAGTTATTTTGCAGGAAGGATGGGCAGATAAAGTTTAGTCCCTGGATGCCAAAGCTGGAAGAGACATAACAAAAAGGTGTTTCTATGAAGCTTTTATTCAGGGAGACTGAATACAAATGCACACCAGACTTTTCAGATTTTTTATTTGAAAAGAATGTTAAAGACCATGTGCCATTTTCCTTACACTAAAGAGTGCGTGGTACTCGAATAAAATATCAATAAAATACATTGAAGTTTGTGGTCGAGATGTGACAAAATGTGGAAAAGTTCCCGGGGCTATGAACATGTTTAAAAGGCCCTGAATCTTCCTTTGGGTTGAGCTGAAAGTTAATTTCAACATGTGATGACAGATGGATCACAGGAATTTTTTTTAGATGTAATTTTTTCTGCTTTTTGGCCTCATCTTTGTTTTATATTGATGTCATTCTGCTCCTTGAAGACATAAGCAGGCCCGAGGTCCACCCAGATGGCTGTGGGATAACAGATGATCAGTCCAGCGGGGTTCATGCATGACTTCACGTGTTGGTGCTTCCTGACTGTAGGGGAACAACGGCCTCCCACCTTACTGGCAGACAATGACCTCATGGTATCGATAAACCACTTGCTCTCTCCGTGCTGTGTGGGAAGGCAACAAGTTCACCCAGATTTCCTCTAAAAAAGATGAGATAAAGTGACCATTAACTGTTCAGGGCTACCTAAGTATGTTTTGTAAGGGGTGACCAAATGCCACTAATTTTACACCAAAATAAAATATATTTGGGATTTTTAGGTATTTTGCTATGGTAGAACTAGAACTTTAGATCAGATTAAAAAAAGGGATGGGTCTAAAAACTCTGTAGGCTCATTTGTCAAGAACCTGTATACCAAAAATCAGCTGATTTGACATATTAGGACATGATCTTTAAGCCGTAGTAATTCGAAAGTGCACAGATTACAATACAACCATTGGAGACGTCCCAGTGTTGATTACTACACTGTTACTCATCTTTATTGTACTACTTAAACAAATGGCCAGGATAGTAATTGGAGCAACTATACAGAAGAATGTTACGAAACAGTTGCCACACAAAGACAGCATTAGGGCTTTTCTGCTATGATGACAGTAAGTCTCAATAAATTAACATATGATCAAAAATTGTTTAAATCATTCAATTCCAAAAGTAAAACACAAATGTTATATGGAATCATTATACAGTGATAATTACTTTGGACTTCATAACACAGTAGATGAATAACAGTAGATGACATGGCTCCACACATCATCCCTCACTCTGGAAACCCCTCAGTTCAACTTTGACTTCCAAATGAAATGCCAAAGTTACTTTAATCTGAAAGGCTTTGGACCACTGCAGTACAGTGCAGTCCTTTTTCTCCTCCGCCCAGGTAAGATGCTTTTGATTTAGTGGCTTAACATAAGCAAAAATAACAGTTGTAGTCTATGAAATGGATATATCTGTGAGTGGTAGCTCTTGAAACACTGACTCCTGTGAATCACCCCCAAATTCTCAAGACGACAACTATCTCTCTTGCTTGTCCAACCTTTTCTTCTGTGCTTTACCTTCCACTCAACTTTCCATTAATATGTTTAGATACAACACTGAACAGCCGGACTCTTTTGCAATCACCTTTTGTGCCCCCCCTTCCCCCCACGATCGTGTCTGACACAATATTACGTTTCCTATTTTTATTGGTCATCTGTAATATTTTATATAATATTTTCTGAGAAACGCTCTGTGAGTTCTCATAACCTGAAAGAAATAAATTCTTGAAATATATATAGCTCTCTGAGTGTGTAATGAATTTATATTTTTTTCACTGTTTGATCCTAATTATTGGAAAAAAGGCAACCTTTCAATGATGATATAACTTATTGAGAAACACCTGTATGTACAATCTCGTCACACCAGAATGTGTCTTACCCTGGGTGGCCTGCAGATGGCAGACACACCATTCCTGATGACGCCGTTGCGTCCTACTCTGATGGGCGCTCAGACAAAGAGGTCCACGGCGCTCGAGGACTTAACATTTAAAACCATTAGGACCAACTATCTGATAAAAAACAACACGAAAACGTGCGTTGTTCTATTATTATTATTATAATTAGAGTTATTACTATTACTATTACAATTATTGTTGTTGTTGTTAGTAGTAGTAGTAATAGTAGTAGAAGTAGTAGTAGTCTTGGTAGAAGTGTAAGGATGGGTTTTTTTTTGTTTGTTTGTTCTTCAATATTCATGTACGAGAAGCCAGTGATGATACTTCTGCTATGATGCAAAGGTGCCATTTTCTGCTATGTGTCAAGCGCCTTCAGAAGACACGCCGCGCGCGCGCGCGCCCTCTCTTCACCCCTCGCGCGCTGCTTTCCTGCACTTACACATAACTGTGTGCTATTGAGCGCGACTGTACACATCCAGCTGCTACAGCGGCTGGGCCTTCGCCCAGGACAAAACACAAGGCAGCAGCACGTCAATTAAATTAAATGTGGGGGAACCGGAGGAAGAGGGGAAGGAGGGAGGGGGTGTGCCTAAATGAACAAAATGTCAAATACACATATTAAAACTTAAATGAAACAGCCGCGAGGATGCAGGCAGACGAGAAGATTAAAACGCAAAGGGATACCAAGTCTCTGTGCCCAGAGGTGCTGATATTGAAAGAGATGCAAATAGTAAAAGAGAGCCCCACTCTCATTCACTCTAATAATTTAAGCTAAAACTATAGAGACAAAGCCTTTGAAAAGGGGATTTGTGCCTTGTTAGAAAAAGGCAGGGCTTCATCATAAGGTTGCTGTCTTGAGTCAATAGAAAAGAAAACAAATGCACACAATGAGTGTTATCTGCACCAAAGCACTACTATGTGTTGCATTAAAAAAAAAAGGCAAACAAAGGAATGAATATATACTCCTTGTATTTTACATTTCTATTCACCATAAAGGATTCTTAATTAGGTAGAAGTGTCAATTACAGTACTGCATTTCCTTTTCTCTTATTTTGCTTATATCATTACAAAAAGAACAATTTTCACAGTCCCGGCTAATCACCTCCGAGGGGAAAGAGTGGGTGGTGACATTAAACTGAACCGTGGAAATGGAACAGGAATTAGATGCACTTAGCCATCACATGTTAATGGCAGCAATCAACAGCCAATTACCCCGCGTTCTTGAGTACCTTGACAAGTGCAGGTGTACCCTACGACTAACATGAGCGCCTTTTGTGCGTTTTCATAAATTCCACCGTTTACTGGCCTCTCTGACTGTGCCTGTGCTTTCTGTCGAGGTTGCAATTAGGGAATATTGTTATATTGAAGTGTCAAGTGTTGATCAGGAAAAGAACAAAAGAAAAAAAAGGAAAAAGTATCCCAACAGAGCAATAATGCTTGCACTTTGTCTAGATGCATGTAAATCAATAAAGCTGTTATTTGTTTATATCGTAATGTCTTTTGTTGTTATTGCTTTCAGACATGCCTATACTGTTACACTAATTTGCATATTTTCAAAATAGGTGTCAGAAATGTGTTGGCAGCCGGAGTGTTTTCTTTCCGTCTGCAGATTGCAGTGGTGTTTCTGCCTGGCATGGTCCTCACTGTGAGCACGATCTAGTCTGAAGATGTGCTGCTGATGCTGATCTTCTCTGTCATTATAGGGTGGATTTCAGGGCTGAGCTCTTCTGTTGCCCTGACATATTCTAGAAAACACATAGAGACATGCATGCACATGCATTGGGTAGCCCTGCACACTGTAAGGCCAGCATTCCTCTATGACCCATTTTGATTATTCTGTCCTTAAGCAACAGGTGATAGGGCTTCCCCTGGATGTCATCTGTGTCACAGGCCTCTGTTGAGAGAGAGCATTCGGGACGCAGGGAGGGCTGGCTGGCTGGCAACATGCCCGATCTGCAAGTGAGCTGTCCTATCATTGACATCAAGTAGGCTGAAGATGTCATGTCTTTATCTTGTGAGAGTTCAATCCCCCTTTCAGAGTGGATCAAGCTCTTGGTCGCTGCAGACAGGCAGTGCAGATTGGTCCTTCTGGGTACATCTGGAAAATCATCCACTGGATGCAGATATGCTTAGCAAAGAATGATCATAAAGGAATCTACTGCACCAGCTTGTGTATCTCCTAACCTTAGATGCTATGACACAAAATAGAAACCAGTTAGGTTAGGTTAGTTGATTTTAAGCATACACATTTAAATAACAAAACAGTTTACAAGTTACACAAAGCAAAATTACATTTAAAAACAAAAATTTACATAGATGTTTTTGAGTCATGCCACCTATCGCCTCTTGACACATACAGCCTTGTCTGCATAATATAATATAATATAATATAATATAATATAATAACTGTAATAGACAAAGAAGAGAAAAAATAAATTTGACCAAAACAATTAAATACACAGTTTGCTGCAAACACACATGCCTGTCACTACGCCCTCTCCAACTTGTATGTCATGAACACCACTTCCATGTGGTGTGATTTAAACTGCTGCATGCTTGGACAATGTTTAAGATCCCCGTCTAAACCATTCCAGAGTTTTATCCCCAGAAATAAAAATACAAAAGCTGTCCTAACAATCCTCACTTTTTACAATTTAAAATCCCCCCCTGAGCCCCTCCAACTATAAGGCCCCACCTTATCGCAGAATTACCTTTATATGTTAAATAGTTAATCATTTGAATTGTACAAACATTAACCAGATCCTAAAATTGCAGACCTTAATGCCAAAACTAAATATGTTCAGATTAACAAACAGCATAGAACATGAAAGGAATCATAACTGCACACCTTCCTGGCCCTTTTCAAAACTGATATGTTCTTGTTGAAGAGCATATTATTTTTCAACTACACACAGTGTGGTGCATTTCAACCATTTTATCTGGTTAGTTTTGATGATCATGGCTTAAAGCTTATGAAAAGACAAAATTCAGTTTCTCACCAAATTGGAATCTGACTGCCATGGGCTTCTACATGATGGATGTGAGACTTGTAGTTGAGTTTGTGGTCGATTATGACCTCTAAGAATTTGTTTTCCGTTACCTTTCTGGTATAAGTTCAGCTGTGTTTTATTGTTAGTTTTATGATAACAAAATGCCATATTTTGCTTGTTTTCCAGGTTAAGTGGTAGTATATTATGACTTATGTTTTTTCTGTATTATATCCTTTAGCACTCTTTGAATATTGTTACAACAAAATATATTAGTGTGTTCTGCAAGCAGCATGCTTTTCAGTATGCTTAGTGCTTGTATGTATGTATTTATGCTTAATTTCATCTTCTGGGCATTAATATAACATTCAAACCAGAAAATATAGTATTAATCTGTAGAATAACAATTTTGTTAAGACTTTTTTGTTATTCCACATCAGTGGCTTAATACTGATCATTTAAGACTGACAGGACACTCCTACTATAAAGCAAACATATTTTACATTATTTTCTATAATATAATTTGACCATTGACAGTCCATTAGCTTTTAAGAATGACCTGTTCTCTCTCCTCCTTCTTCTTCCTTCGTTTTTATTTGCCCTCCAGCTGCTTGACTTGTTCTACTTGACTCCTGAACCATTTTAATATCAGGCTGCCACAGGCTTCCTTCCTGTAAGCCACGTCTTCATATTTCTGTTTCTGCCCTTCCAGACCGAGAGATAAAAATCCGGAGTGCTGCACAATCCTTTTGGTGTCATCCCAACAGTGTTTAATAAAAAGGGTAGTGATCCTGTTCAAATACTTTAAAAAAAAAAAAATAAAAATAACATAGAGGGTGTGTATATGCGTGTATATGTGTGTGTGTGTGTGTGTGTGTGTGTGTGTGTGTTGGGGGGTGTGATCTTAATAACTTTATTTTAGTAATTAACTATAAAAAACTGAATCACATTGTGATATATCTGAAGCATTATTGTTCTTTTAAAAATTGGAATTTTACACCAGATGAGTAAAAAAGGATTTTTAATACAAAAATGTTTTGTTATGGCCTGCACAATCACAGGGGGGTGTGCTGGTGTGATGGGTGTCCAGCAAACAGTCAATGACAAAGTACTCAAGAAGGGCAAGCCACAACATACTATTGCTAAAGAAGTTGGCTGTCCAGACTGTTGTATCCAAACATATTTATAGAAGGTTTAGTGGAAGGAAAAACTGTGGTTAAAAAAAAAAAAGGAACCCATGCGACAAAGATAACTGCAGCCTTGACAGTATTTTGTGGAGCAAAGCCCACTTAAGACTTTGGTGGAGATTCACAAGGTGTGGACAGTGGCAAGGGTTAGAACTTCCAAAGCCACCGACATATCCAGGACACCGGCTGCAACAGTCACGTTCCTTGTGGTAAGCCACTTCTGAAACAGAGACGTCTTATCTGAGCTAAGAGAAAAAGACTGGATTGTTGTTTAGTGTGCCAAAGTCCTCTTTTCAGATGAAAAAAAGAACAAACTAAATTTTGCATGAGTACTATGCTGCACTGATGATGTTATTCTTACAAAAGGAGGCAAAGTCAAGTTTCAAGTCCACATGCTGTACAGTGTATGGACATACTTGTCATTAGATCCATATTATTGTGTTAAAAATTATTTTTTTTTATTCATCTATGAAAATTTTCTGATTAACTAAATTCAGAGATTTTATTAACGTGTTTGAATTTAATTAACGAAATACATTAACTTCTCTATTCTAATTTATTGAGATGCATTGGTGTTTGCATAAATATAAAGAAGCATGTGATTCCATCAGAAATGCATCTGAATCTCAGAGATTTGCTAAATAATAAATAAAATCTATCCAGACTGTTTATTTTTTATCAATTCTGTCAGAGTTCATTGTTAGAAAAATCAAAGAACTTATCAATATCCTACACAGCGACTCACTTTTACTCAGTGCTAAATGCAACAGCTAGTTAACAGTTCATATTAATCACTTCTGAGATGGCATCGATAAAGCACTCCAATGGAAAAATGGCAATTAAGCGTTTATTGGCCCAAAGTGATTGGTGTTGTCAGAGGTCATGTGCTTCACTGGCGGAGAATGTGTGGGGTTTTTTTGTGCTTGTTCAAGATGGCCCAACTTTTCTTTATGACATCCATAAAAAAATGCAGCTCGTCTAACTGCAGCGAGGCTCCTCTGTGCCATCTTTCTTTCACTGGCACCTCATTGCGTACTCAAGGAGTGGCCCACAATGCTATATATTAATTAGGGGACTCAGAAACAATAATGGTGACGATAAAGACAGTCCTCCCTTTGTGCTCTGCATTCTGCCGTCAGACAACATTAGGGGGCATGGGAGAGGAGATAGGCGAGGAGGAGGAGGAGGGAATGGAGAGATAGAGCTCCTTCTCTCTGGAATGTAATCTCCCTGATGTTACATGGTGCAGCCTAAACTGATAAATTGCAGATTAAATGGCGGCCACACTCCACTTCACCCTCCAGCCTACACCACACCCCCTTGGTTCCTTACATTTTTGCTATTCACTCGCCTTCTTGGCCTGTCAATTCTGCCTAATCGTGAGAGGCACTAAAACACCAGGTCTTGACAGAGCTAGATCAAGAATGATGAACATCTCTCAATGGCAAAAGACTCGTGCTCCTAACTCTACTCGAAGGCGCGCATCACTTATGCAGAAATCAGCGGTGCACCGGCATGCAGGAATTATGCCTGCTGACAGGAGATGCATGAGGTGCGCATTGTGCGGCTGGAGCAGCCTTGACAAGTTATAGTTAACTGCAGCATTGGCGACCCCGAACACAAAGGATACAGCGGGCTTATTAATGGTGGAGCATCTATGTCAATAATCCCTGCTTTTGGGTTGTGTCCAGTGTCATGCATCTTGCCACTACTAAGTGGCACACACACTTAGCTTTTTACAGTCTGTAAGCGCACTTAGTGACACACACACACATAGAGCTCACGTTTCCCCCTTAGTGTCCCTGGAGTTATGGGGCAGAAAGCTTTTTTTTTTTTTCTCTCAACAAAATACAGCTAGATGGGGGAAAAAAAGGATTGTTGAATATAAATATCAAAACACATTTTGAAGTAGTGAAAATAAGTATTGAACACATCATTGTTTTTCTCCATAAACACATTTGTAATGGAGCTGTTGGCATTAAAGTCACACCACATGTTGGTAACAACTGAAATAATCCACATATACAGAGAAATCCAAACAAGGTAGTCCATAAATTATCTGTAATAAAGTACCGTGGTCCAGAAAATAGCTGTTGAACATGTTTAATAAAACTCTTAAAACTACTTTTGGTAATGTCAGTGTCCAGGGTCACTGTACTATTTAAAAGAAAGTTCATCTTTGTTTCAACTTCGGATGTGTATCAAGAATATTCTGGTATCTTTCTTGATTGATATTTTTTGAAATTATATCAAGCATGCTGGTCTCATATGCAGACACAGTCCCACACCATGATGTAGTCACCCTCAAACCTCACCATTGGTACGGTGTATCACCTCAGTGTTGGTCACATCTGACCAGACTTTATTCTCCTACTAACGTGTATAAATGTTCTGCAGCAAACTCTAAATAATCTTTAACATGCTTTTTCTTCAGCAGTGGAGTCTTGCGTAGTAAGCATCCATAGAGGCCAAGGCGGTTAATACATGGACTGTTTTATTTGAAAAAACTATATCTGTTAATTAAAAGTCTTTTTAAAGCTGTTTTTAAATGACCCTTTCCTCTTGACAACCCTTCCAAATGTTCACTACTCTTGTAAGGAGCACCTGGTTGTGGCTGGTTTATGATGAAATGATGCTCTTTCCATTTCTAGATTATGGCCTCAATGGTGCTCTTTGAAGCATTCAGAAGAAAACATACATCTGTAATTGACTGTTAGTAGTATATTTCGCAACAGCAAGGTTGCAAAACTCTTTGTTTTCACCCATCACGAGTTGCTTTTTGTGTGATACCTTGTTAATAAGACAGCTTTATATAGTCCACCAATAAGGACTAAAACATCTGATAGTAATTTCCACTGATGGGGAGCAGGATTGTGCTCTAAATGCAAATTTCTTGGTTTTTTGCATCTTTTTGCAACTTATTTTCTTCATGTGCTCTGTGGCTTTTCTCAGATAACTAAACATAATTTCACATAATTTCATAATTTACTTTCTGTGAAAAAATCTTTTGATTTATTTGTAAGTGTGAATAAGGCTATTATTGACAATTGCTGTGAATTTCATGGAAGTAGCCCCCATACACAAAAATCATTAATGAGCTCAATACGTATTTTCCCCTCTATATCTGTGCTTAATTATTTACCTGTTCTCTCAAAAACCCTGAGGGGTGGGGTGGCTCTGCCTGACCTAATCCACAAGCATGGATACAAAAAAATAAGTCATTAGATTCCTAACTGCATGTTGCGCATGTCGTCCATGGAAATATTTGTAATGTATATTCTAATTTTTCTGAATAAATTAGGCAGAGGTGCATTTTCCATGTAAATTTATTCACGGCACAACGAAAAAGAGTGTGGGGGGTGCTGCTAAGATCTGCCAGATTATGCATAATTGTAGTATTGTAGCCCTCATTTCTACATCTAGCGCCGTATTGCGTGGTCATTAAATTCTAAAATAATGGCAACCTCACAGCTTCTCTGTCCTAATTGCCCCTTCCATACAATTGCCTCCTCAAGACAATATGATGAAGTGTGCCATGCTATGTGTTAATAAGCTGGTATTTCAAACTGTGGAGGAAAATGCTTTGGAGTTTTACTATCACAGGAGATTGTGGGATGACTTCTCTCACTCACTCACTCACTCAGTGACTCACTCAGTGACTGTCTCATATGTTTACGTGATTTTTTTTGTTTTTTTTTTTACTTTTTGATGCCTTCAGGGTGGCAAAAAGCTGATCTGGATGCAGTCCTGAGAAATCAGGAGGAAAAGCAGTATTTCGACTTGTCTCTGCTCATTTCAAAATGAAAAAGAATCAAAGGGGGAGGAAAAGGCTCATTAAGGAAACGACATGTGTCTAATCCACTCAGATTGTGGGGAGAAAACATTTTTTTAAATGAAATGCAACATGTTAACTAATTGCAAGGCTGAATTTGAGGAAAGACGTGCATTTCGAAGTGAAAATATGCGTGAATTTCAAATGTAGTATCTCTCGAGCGAGACCGAAATCGAATGAAAGCTAGATGAATCTCTGTGATGATGTGTGAAAAGGGCAAGTTCCTGATCCAGCATGTACTTTTCCTCATTACTTTTCATTTAGCAGCTGAACATCTTACACTTAATCCAGAAAAAAAAAAAAATCCAACATGAGCACAGCATGTTGATATTGAGCTGTGTGTAGCCACAGTGGGACCTGCACATCCTCATCTGTGCATAAACACACACATTTCCACCCTACAACGTCAGACTCGCAGACATAAAGGAGGTTATTATAACGTGTTTAAAGTGTCCCCCAGAGGACATTCTGCCTGAGCTGAGACTGTGAACTCATCACTGGCAGTTCTATAGGCCTGACCAGTCTGTGGTCTCTCTCTCACCCACACAGACACACACACACACACACCAGATTGTTTCATTTTAGTTTAACCCACCTAAACATCCTTTCTGCTCATTCTGACGTTTAACCGCGCTTCATCTCCACATCCTTAAAAGCAGAAATTAATGACAAGCACAAAGCTGCTCATTTATAATTGCTTCATTATACTGTTGTGTTCTCCTGACAATAATGGTGTTGCTGGTGTTTTTCTAATTATATGGCTTTTTTTTTTTCGCTCGTTATCAAGGACTTCAGGTAATTGTGGAGAAAATAATGACTGCTTGCCTGCCTGCTCTGTCTCTCATGGATTGCACATCACAAACAGTCTCAGTGCAACCCAGAGCTCTATCAAGGAGGCTGTTGGGCTGGCTTTTAAAAGCTGACTCCATTTGCACTGTAAGTCATCAGTGGCCCGGTAGCGGCAACGTCTCTAATGAGCATGTTGCACAGGTTTTAGCTGAAGCTTTTTATGACAGATTACAGTTCGATTTAATTTTTGTTTCTCTTGAATCTTCTTGATTATCAGATTTTCTATGTGGTTGTTATGCTAAAACTGCTCTTAAAGGGATAGTTCTGGATATTCCGAACGAGGTTCTGCTTTAAGATTTTACCTGCATTAGATAACTCTCTTGGTATAATGAGGTGAATAACATCTCAGTCAAGTTGAGGGCTTCCTAGCTGCTCGTCAATGGGAAAAGCAATGGGATTTTTTTATGATGCTAACAGCTATTATCAGTACAAGATAATAAAGAATTGCGTTCCATTTTAAGCTCTAAAACACCTAAGGAAAATACTCACAAATTGAGGTTGTATGGTTCTATGTGTGACACCGGACTAATGACATACAAACTCTTAGTTTTGCATGGAAGTGGATAAGTATTTACACAGGAAAAGTTGGCTGGAGGTTGTGCATCAAAAATAAACTTCCCAACTGAAACGTACTGAGAGCATTTCTAGAGTAACTGCCTGATTAAAAAGTAATGCCGTTTAAAAATATCTTTAATACCATTCATTTAGATTTTTATACTGTTGCTTTATGCACCACTTTACTTTTATGTCAGATCAGAAAACCTTTACATATTTCATTCTCACTATGTTTAAGTATGTGACTGGTGATGCTCTAATTATATTTCCTGTGTGAAATAATCACTGTCATCATCACTTTAGCATAGTGACTTTGTCACCAGATTTAGCAAGTATTCAAACCCCTCTACCCACTCTTTTACCAAAAAACTGATCTAGAAGTTTCTTTTAGTGTTGCTGAAAAAGAAGAGACTGACATGAAAGCATGTATCATTTCTACTCATCTCAACAAAATTGTAGGTCTCTGCCATTTTCCAAGGCCCTCCTTTGCCCCTCATGCAAGCAGTCCATACACAGCTTCAGTAAGATTAATAACTGTTGACCCCCCTCAGTGTCTACAGTGCAAGTGAATCGCACACCTACTGATCCCAACCCAGCTTACAGTCGGGTATGCAAATGTAAAAATAATTCACTGCCCTAAGATAAACCATGGCACAAAAAACTAAAATAAATAAATTCTTGTTAAAAACTTTTATATTTTTTAGATACATAAGATCAAAAACCAAACTCGATATAAAGCTACAAATATAAAAACTGAATAATAAATACTACAAACTCAGGTCACATAGGTCACTTTTGCCATTCCAATGCCCAGATAAAGGACAAGGGCTAGAAATGTGAGATTAAAAGACAAGAATCAACAGAAGATAGTTCGTTGGTTCATTTTTGACTGAGAAGATCCAGTGGCTACTTTCCTGACTGGGAAATTGGCAACACTGATCATTGGCTCCTGTGTAAATAACCACTTAATGATGGTTTAAGTGATCCTAAATAAGATACAAAAAGTCATAGAGCCATAACCAGCTGTGATGTTTTTGAGTTATTTTAAGACAGTGGAAGTCTACTTTGGTCTCAGCATCTTTTTAATTAGACATCCTCAGTTTCCAAGGCCAATTATTCTGGATTTATACTAAATGAAAATGCTATAGAGTTATCTAAGGTAAAAAGAAAGCATTTAAACAAAACCTCACTTAAAAAAAACGTGAGCCAATCATTTGAGGGTTAAAGTATTTTTGATAACTCAGACATACATTTTTTAAATATAATGTTGAAAAGAAGTGTGAAACCTTGCTACATACCCACAGATGTCGCATATAAAAAGTCTCAGTTCTGATTTAAAGCTGTGATGATCGAATCACTAATAATGCTGTCTTTGTAGTGTGATTTCCTTCAACTGTGAGAAGATTAGTGATTTGCATTTAATACCCGGTGTGCCCCGCTGTTCTTTTCTTTCCCATTTTTTTTCTGTGCAACATTGCCGGATATGGATGATGACATTATAATAATTAAAGAACATTATGGACAGAGGGCGCCTCGCTCTTTGCTACCATGCATAATGGCGGCCAACGCTGTTATTTCTATTTGAAGAAGGCATCCATGTGTGAAATAATAATACTCCCTCCAGGAATACAATTGTCATATTTTATTCGTCAGTGTGAAAAGATGAAACGGAAAAAACATAATGAAGAGTGAACTTGCGCTCTTCATTTTCATCCTTCCTCCCTTTTGTTTTTTAATTCTGCTGCTGCAGCATCCAGCACCGTTTCTGTCTGAAAACCTCAGAGGCGGACTTAATTAGTTGCTAAGAGGACGCTGCCAGTGGTTGGGAGCTAAGAGAGTGGGGCAGATTTTTAGTTTGCTCTGAACTTTGCTAATTATCAGGTAGGATGTAATTTTCTTCATTCCCATGAGGCGCCCAGTAGCGAGCTGCGCCAACTAAAAGGGAGAGAGAGAGCGAGACAAGGCTGAGCCCAGAAAAAAAGTGTAAATTATTGACTTTCCTGAATGAATCCTTTTGTTACTTTTTTTTCTTGCAGATTCAATTTTTAATGGTATTACTAAAGGTGTAATTGCAACCAGAAAAAAAAGATTCTACTTTAAACAAAGCTGTGATCACAGACAGGTGGAAACAGGATGGCTCAGAATGGGGCAGGCGAACACAGGCTTTGTGTATCATTTATATCCAGCAATGTCTGAGCAGTGACAGGGACTGTGTTTAGCAGGTTCCTAACCCACATGCATCACATTATGATTCTGAAGTGGCTCAGACGAAAGAGGAGGTTGAATTGCTGTTGACCTGAGTGAGCTAAAATGACATAGATTCAGACAAATAGAGCTCTGAGCAAAGCGTGAAAACAAGATGGATGTCTAATGGCAGCACATCTGCACATGCTCCCTCGGTTTTGCTGTACTGCTTAGTCCCTAATGTTTGATTCTTTCACCAGAAACACCACATCTAAATATGAGATGCCTTGCAAAAGTTTTCATACCCTTTGCATTTTTGTTGCTGTATAACCACAAACTTCTCAGTTTTTTGCTGTGCTGTGAAGTGAAAGAAATATGATACATGGTTTTACGTTGTATTTGACAAAAAAAAAAAAAAAAAAAAAAAAAAAAGTGTGTTGTTACAGCTAACGTTACAGCTACAGACTCTTTTTGTTCTTGCCATAGATTCTCAGTTGGATTTGGTCTAAACTTTGACTAAGCCATTTGATCTAAGCAATTCCACTGTAGCTCTTCCTGTACTTTTTAGGGCCCTTGTCCTGCTGTGGAATGACCTTCTGCACCAGTCTTTTACAGTCTCTGACAGCTTTGTTTTTCCCGTCTTGCCCTCTATTAACCCCACTTATGTTCTCATCAACACAGCATCCCCACAGCATCATGCTGTCAACACCGTGTTACACAGTGACAAAAGTGTGCCATGTTGATGTGCAAAAACATAATTCTTGCCACTTTTAGATAAAGGCCAACACTGTAGAGTGCACAACTCATAGCTGTCCTGTCAAAAGATTTTCCCACCAGAGCTGTGGATCTCTGCAGCTCCTCCAGAGTTACCATGTAGCTCTTTCCTGCTTCTCTGATTAATGCTCTCCTTGTCCAGCACAGTCAATTTAGGTTGACTTCACTGGATTTGTACAGAGATTAAATTCCACACAGGTGGGTGCTGTTTACAAATTAGGTAACTTCTGATGGCAACTTCACTGGATTTTATTTAGGGGTATTACATTAAAGGTGACTAAATACAAATAGACACCGCATTCGTCAGATTTTTATGTATGAATAAAAGGATCTTTCAAAGTTCTGCAATATTCTGTCTAGGTCTGTCACATACAAAATTCCAATAAATACATTGAGAATTGTGGTTGCAATGTGAAAAAAAGTGGAAAAGTTCAAAGGCTATGAATACTTTTACAAGGTGTTCCACATAACCTTGTGAACATGGGTAAATTAAAGCTTTAAGGATAAACCAGTTTCTGTTTTTAATGTTCCAGAGGCTGGCAGAAGCTTACAACCCAGATCTCCGTGTTTTAAAGTGTCAACATGAAGTTTTTCCAGAGCGCCTCTCACAAGCTCTCCCACTTCTAAATCTTGGCAGACCGTTCTGTGTGTGAGTGCATCGCCATGGTTGCAACGGCTAATATGCACGCCCCAGTGCATTGAGAAAAGAGAGCACTTCTTCCTCACTTGGTTTAATTGTCCCTCAGAGACCTGTGGAATTGGAATCTAAGTGGAATACCAGTCTCTTTTTCTGCAGCCTCTACCCCAGCACCCCCACCACCATCCCCACTCCGACGCCCCCTCCCGCTGAAGCCAGAGCTGGGCGTTTGGAGACTCTTGATTTGGTCCTGTCTTTATTTCATCACAGACATCTTCTCAGTGCGCTCCGTGCTGTGGCTCCTGAGCACCGCAGTGTTAGGCTTTATTAACCCCCCTAAGCAAGAAGTACCTAAGGGAGGTCAGACACTGGTCGTTAAAAATCTATTGTGACTTGTCTGAAAAATGAATAAATGAGCACATTATTTCCCCCCTTCCACAGCCCCGGTGCACTGTTTGTCTAATCAAGTGCGGGCGCAGGCAAAGTCAACCAGGGTTGACATGCACATTTTATTTAAGTTTTTGTCTGTCAGAGGAGTTTAAATGTGTAATGAACAAAGGAGTGGTGATTTGAAATATAATCCCATTACACTGATGAAATTACAAAGACGGCGAGAGTTCACAAATCACGCTCATTGTTTTCTATCATGAGCGATGCCCCTGTTGAGGTTGTGGCGCGAGGAGGAAGGGCAGGCGCCGTGAATGAATAGTGACAGCACTGTAAAGGGACCGGCAGAGCAGCACAGCCTGGCTTCGAGGCACCTCCCTGCTGCTGGAAGATGCAAAAAAGGGGCTTTGTTGTCTCTTCCTCAGGTCAGGGTGAACTCAGAAGGACTGGCTGGGTGCAAAACAGGAGTGCGGGAATGACACAGACATATGTCTCTCTCTCACTGTAAAACAGGAAACATTTGGGAAGAAGTTTCCAGATCATTTTTCAATCTTTAACCTAGAATGAAGATTTTAAATATACTACCCAGTGGTGTGGTTTTCTTTTACAAATAAATGTACACTGATAATAAAAACACAGCTGTGTAATTTTTTTTCTATATATTTTTAATTACAGCTGGGTAATTAAGTACAGATTTTCACAGCAGGATTTAGAGTTAAAAAGAACAATTTATTCTTAATAGCAGATGTATGTAATATTTTGAAATGTTAATTTAAAAAGACTGCCTGATGTTTACAAGGCAGAACCAGTGTTTTATATGTTGTGGTCTAATCAATATGGTTACAGAGGATGTTTGATGTTTTTATGTGGCCAAAAAGTGGATGATGTAACTTGTATTAGGAAGGACCTGTGTACATCCCTGGAGCTCTGCACTTGAGTTTTTTTTTTTTTTTTTTTGAGGCATGAAATGTATTTATCACAGTGTTCCTTGAGTATTCAGGCACTTTGTTCTTGTTCTTGTGTGGTATTTACAGATATTTTTTGAAAAAGGAGCAGGTGGTGCAGTAATTCTGCAAGCATCATTGGGATGTAAAAATCATCTTAACCTCTTGTAGTCTATTGATGCAAATTTGCCTCAAGTACAGCTCAGGTGGAGCATGTATAACACAAATACTTGTTGATGCATATTTAACAGATACAAATGATTATATTTGAAGTACTTTACTGCCATCTAGTGGTCTATGTTATGCCTAACTGTGGCTAAGTTAGCTAATTTGCATACTAAACACCAAAGTCTATATCCGTTCTCAATGCTATGCTTAAATTAACACTCTAATCAATTTCCAATCTCTCTGACAGCAAAAACACCCATTTTAAAAATATAAAAATAGTAAATAAAATTCAGACAGCAAGTCGTTAAAGGAATGAATCAACCAGACTATATGGTGCATATACCAGTTTTCCTCAAAATTGTGGTTAAAACAAAACAAGAATACCAACAGCACTCCAGAGAACTGTACTCAGTTGCTTTATGTCAGGGGCATGTGCACTAGAGGTAGCTTGTTTTTGGGAGGATAGATTTAATCTTGCTTTAGTAATGATTTACAACAAAATATCAAAGCTAAAAGATAAAACTGGCCTTGATGTGTTGTTTTGTTGGTGTCAAACTACATCTGAAGTGCGTTTAATTTCACTGAAAATTCTGGCTAACAGCTTTAAGAATTTTTAATACTTAAAATCACATCTATTAGCTTCAGTGACCACACCGCTGTACTGTGTTCTACCAACACGGGGTTAATAAATATAAAAAATTACATTCATGCATCAAATGTTAATTTCCTAAGTTTTTAAGATATTGTACTGAGAATTAACTGATAGATGTGTGAGCATTAACTGCAGCAGTCTCATACAAAGTTGCATCTAACTCTTGGGGAAAAATATGGATAAACTTCTGTTTTGGTCTTCAGCAACATTAATTAGAAACCTCACATGCCCCTTAAACAACATCCTCTGAAGCTAATAAGACTTAAAAAGTACATGTGGCTGTAAAACGCTTACCATTTTTAACACTAATGAACTGAGGCACGCAGCGAAGATAGCCAAACTGCAGGGAGACGCACAGTATATTCTGGAGAATTCCCCCGCTGCCCAGGAGCTCATAAAGCATATTCAGAGACAGGAACTTGTATCTGGTTATTCGTGTTTAATTGGAGGCGCTGAGTGATGCAAACTAGGTTTTAATGCCCTCCCCTGCTGCCTGACTACAAGTAGCATCAGTGTTGCCACCCCTCCTTTCCCATTTATCCTGGCAGAAGTGGTCGAACTGTTCTGGGAACGATCGAAACACAGGCGTACGAACTCCTCTCCTTTTTATGTGGCAGTACAACAAGAAGAAATTAGGTATACAGTGCACTACAGTAAATGTGTCTAAATGCCATGGTTCTGCTTTATTTCCTGGCATGTCACAAAGTGAAAAATTGTTGTTACAATATAGCAAAAGACTCAGCTCCATGACTAAAGTGAGAACCTATTAGGTCATGTTGATCTCAGATTATTTTTGCTCACCACATCGAGGTGTTAGGGGTTCATAATGTGATACTTGCATCATCAGTTCGAGGAAGTTTAATCCTAACTGCTCTCTAAAAAATGTGGCAGCAGTCAAAGTGAGAAAGCTGGGTGTTGCCCATGTGACGTGTCCTGTCCTAATAAAGCTGACAATTACATCATTCAAAACACAACACACGTAGGGCCCCCAGTGAACCTCACATTCATTTCCTGTCTGTGCCACATGTGCTTTTGGGTGAGCCCCGTTGAACGTCCACTTTTCTGTTAAAAGGCTGACACGCTTTTCCGTCTTGCGCTGTTATGTTCTCCTCTCCACTTCCATGTTCTGCATGCACAATATAATAGCTCATCCTGTAAACATGAAAACAGATTGAATAAAGAATACTTTTACTTTCCCTCGGCTCTGGAAAACGCTTCTGTCATGTGCTGTCCACGCTCATCTCAGCTCTGGGCTGGCCGCTGCGCCTTTATTCAATGTGACAGAGGAGAGCTGGGGACTCTTTCTCCTGGCACCCCTGTACTCGCCACACTGACACTCTCCTCTGAAGTGCCACATTAATTCTAATAAAGCGGTGCCTTACCAGGGCCCATGAAGACCATGGCTGCTTGAGGTGGAGGGGTGGGGTGGGGGGACGCTAGTGTAAATACCAGGCTTAATGAAGGGAGGCAGTGGTGGCGCAGGTGGCGCGGCAGTGCAGGTGGCACCTCTCGCCCCCAGGCTCCTGGACGAGTCTGCTGCCGCCGCCACTCCAGGGGGCACAGCAGCAAAAATTGCATTTTAATTACCAGGTACACCTAGTCCTCCTGATGGGTCACTGCTTTGTGGGAGTGCATGTGCGAACCTGCCGTCTTTATCTCAGCCTGCTTGTTTAACAATAAGATACTCCCTGAAACATTGCAGTGTGGGGCTTGATCCAGAACAGGAGTCTTATTGTTCATGCTTGGCCTGTTGCTGCTCAGCATACCTAATTCTGTGCATTAGAGAGAGACCAGAATCTTCCCTGAATTATGTTCACCTCTATCCCTGCGGGGGAGCTATCCATTCAGCCCCAGTCATCCTTAACCCTTCCCTTGAGAAGAACTTTCCACAAGGAGGTGGGTAACACGAGGGTAAGTTAAAACTCTTGACATCTGAAATGCATTTTTAGCATTAGCTTTGGCCTCTGTGCAAGAGGTGTATCTGGATGAGAAATACATCATAGTTTTACTGCATCCACCTCATCATTATGTCAAGACCCTGTACAGATGGGTGATTGGGGGGGGGGGGGCTTGGATGCAGCAGAGAGGGTTGTATGTCCAGGACATGTGAAGACACCACCCAGCAATCTACAACCCCCTCTGCCTCCTCTCTGGGGATGCCTCTGTCAGTACACGCCAGCACTCAGCAGCACAGATGTTGTTGCATTGTCTGAAGCACCAAAGCCCCGATCAACCCAACTGGGAGCTCCTACTCATTAGCTATTGTCTCTGTGTGTCTGACTCGGCCTTTGATGAATGCAGTAGTTAGCCCAAGATCAGACACCAGACAGAGAACAGAAACTAGCCTTCTACACATAAGACTCTCCAGATAGTACCCCTACTATGTTCAACATGAATGACTTGCACAGCTTTTCATTATTGAAATGCAGCAGAGTACAGGTAGAGCTGAGATGGATCTCATTTGTGTTTATTTTAGATAAAAATACTATTATTAGGCTTTGTGTTAAAGGAACAGTTAAAGATTTTGAAAATAAAGTTATCGTGAAAGGTCATAAGCAGTTAATCCCTGCATTATGGCATCTTCATTCAGTATAAATCCAGATTAGCCAAAGCTAACATCTAGTCTGAGAGGGTCAACTCCAAAAGAAGTTTTGACCGTCTTAAAACAACTCCAGTCTAAAATCAATGTTATGCAAACAATACATGCAGTTATTCTGACTGAAAAACACTATATATGTTCTTTTTTCTGTGCAGGTCTCACTCCGAAATACCATTGCTGGGGCTACACTTTCTGTCTCCATTTCCTGGTATTTCCTTCTATCTTTGAGGTCTAACCTGCTGTTTCTGATTCCACTGTTTATCCTCACCAATATAATACACTGAACGAAAAATAATGATACAGGTTCTGTGATGAAGGTGGTAGTTTCTAATCCAACAAAACATGAAGGAAATACAAGATTATCCTCATGTCCTCATCAAAGCATATATCCTCAACCGTTATCCGATTGACATTAAACCCGAGATTGGTTAATTTGTTTCCATATCGAAAACGGTAGGAGTTCTTAGTTTTTATGATCTTTTCAAATAGGAGAAAAATATTCAGATTTTTCAGCATCTGACCTGCTGATCGGAGTGGAAAAAAAGAACAAGCCAATTCCAATATTTGGCGGATTCAACATTAACTTTAATAAAGCAGCATTTGCAAAACTCCTATGACCTTTTGTGACTAGATTTGTTTTAAGATGATAGAGGCTTACTTTGGTCTTAGTCCCTCTTGGACTAACCACCAAGCTGCTATCACACCATTCCTCACCTTAGTTGAAGTGCTGGCATATTGAGAAAAATACATTGCATGGGTAATCATAGGGGAGCATTAGGATCAAGAGTGTAGAATTCACTATGTTCTGATACAGTTTCAATCATCCCAAGGTGAGTTAAGCTTCATGGTGCTGTATGAGATTAGGTAATATTATTTTTGCATCATTGCTGCAATATTTGAGCAGTAGTCATGTAAAGGTTGTAGCAGTGGCAGCAAAATTTGAATTATGTTTGCTACAGAGTAATTTTATAGGCTACTGAAATGAAAGGCAGATGCATAGTATGGAAGATGTATTAGCTTCTGTATCCAGAACCAATAAACATATTTATTACATGTAGGATTTTAACAGCACACAACCTTTAAATAGAACATTACTTCCAAAATCCTGAAATATTCCTTTAACAAGAAAGAGCAAGGGCTCAAAGCTACAGAAAATAAAAGGGCACTGTGTCTGCCTCCTCAAAATTCTTCCTCTGTCCTTGCTTACTCACCCAGAGAAAGGCCACACTATTATTTATTTAATTCCCCCACCTTCTTTCCATGCGCGCATGTTACCCAGCCAGCCAGCCAAGCCGGGGCTATGAACACATTGCGGGGCCTGAGGGCAGTACTGTGGACAACCTGCGCTGTGTTCACATGGCTGAGCAGAGAGCGAGCGAGGAAGACTGGCACACTGAAACCAAACAGGTGTATGATTCAAAGGCGTGAGCTGTGAAGGGTGAATTTCTTATACAAGTCATTGTTGCATTTGGAACAAATAGCAGCTTGGAACAGGCCCAGGAAACATTTACACAGAAACTGACTTTTTTCACATGATTTTTATTGTTTCATGGCAAACTCATCAAGGAATGTGAGGCATTTTTACATTCTATTCATTATCATCACAGTACTAATCATAAATAATAAACTTTAGTTTTTTAGTAAGACAAATATGAACAATTGTGATGTAACAGAATTATCAGTCTAATTTCATGGAAATATCAGTTCTCCAAAGTCTTTTTTTTAGCTGGTATTCTTGTTCATCTTATGTAGTTAATAATTATTTTTAAGCCCCTCTTAAAGTTGCTGATTACT